>CM031240.1:401230867-401913529 GCA_018340775.1 Taxus wallichiana var. yunnanensis | reverse complement strand
GAGCCGAACCCGACGCGGCCCCCCAAAATCCTTTTTTGCCTATTTATACCTATTTACCCACCCAAACACCCTAAAAATCTACCCACCCTGCCGCCTTGCCCTATTTTACCCATCTATCCTCTTCGTTTTTTAAATAACTTCAATTTATTCATTATTTTACCAAAACATGGATTCCTACCCAAACCCCCAAAAATAGCCTAACAACATCAAATTCACACAATGAAGGGTTTCGAACCTACCGGTACGACGACACGTCGTCATGGTGGGATGGGTGGTGGTGGTCCAGCTGGTCCAGCACCTCCTGCTCCTCCACCTCTCCTCTGCTGGGTCCTCCACCAATCAACTGCTGCCTCCTACTCACTCGGGCCCACTAATCACTCACTCCTCCACTCAAATAGCGCCACCTCAACCAACAAATGCTCCAATCTCAATAATCCACCTCAGACAACCCAAATCGGTTTTCAAATTGCAAATGTGACAATGACAGGCCGTATTTTTCTTTTTATAGGTTTTTGACCTATAACCGATATCGGTTTTATTATGCCCTAAGGAACCGGTATCGGTCCCCTAACCGATATCGGTCATAGATAATCGACATCGGTTTTATTCCAACTTCTACCCCAATTTCGCCCCTTATTTACTAATAGCCCTTTATACCAACATCGCCTATATCCACCTTCGTTGACAACCCTTTGTTAACTTCATTGGCCCGACCCACGGCCGCAACCAACCCATTTGGCCCGACCCAAGGCCGTAACCTACCATTTGGCCCGATCCAAGGCCGCAACCAACCCATTTGGCCCGACCCAAGGCCGTAACGACACATTTGGCCCGACCCACGGCCGTAACCAACCCATTTGGCCCGACCCAAGGCCGTAACCTACCATTTGCCCGACCCAAGGCCGTAACCAACCTATTTGGCCCGACCCACGGCCGCAACCAACCTATTTGGCCCGACCCACGGCCGCAACCAACCTATTTGGCCCGACCCACGGCCGCAACCAACCCATTTGGCCCGACCCAAGGCCGCACCCAACCATTTGGCCCGACCTAAGGCCGCACCAATTAAATACCATACCCACAATCAACATTTTATTTTATCCATCCATCATGTAGCTTTTTGTTCAATCGAGCTCACCTGTTCATGTTTTAGCATGATTAGGGTCCTTGACTTGATCAGTCGACCAACTTTTCCTAGACCAAGACCGTGACGTTTATCTCAACCAAACCAACCATTTGGTACTGCCGAACATGCCTAAACGTTCCTGTACCTTACCCGTTATATCCTCGAGCTACTTCCTATGCCTTGATACCAGGATTATATCACCCTTGTTTGGATAAACTATCGACCTTTGCCTATGAATTACTTGTTTGCTCTTCAAATCATATACCACTGGTCGCCCTCTATCGCATTTCAACGTGCGTCACTTCCTTGGACCTACCCCACCCTCTTACCGTTATCTCAACACCATTTACCCTTTATCAACCCTATCCCTACTTTCACACTACCTCCATCTATGATAGATTTTAGGGGATTACCTATACCCTTAACAGGTAACAACTTCTTATTATTGTCTGTGCAGCTTTACAAAACAAACTACATGACAATAAGGGGCTAATGTAGACACCAAATTTGTGTCTTACGACACCCTGTACCCGCATCCCATTTCGCAACCTAACCTCATCACCTAAACCTTACACAATTATTTATTAATTACCTTATAATTAATAAATCCACATCACCATACCTGCCACCTCATGTCGCCACCTCATCATGACCTAGTCTTAACCCTAAACTAACCTAATTAAGACCTATAACTTGGTCCAATTCCACACCTATGACTAATTACTCCTCATCCGCACCTAAAACCAACTTCATAATGATTTGACCAAGCCCGCAACCAATCCCTCGGAAGAAAAGGAGGGAAAGCTGGCTATTTTACCAAAAATAGCCCGCTTTGACCTAACCGATACCGGTTCCTACTCGACCGCCATCGGGCCATGCGTGAATCGCCACCAGCCTCCTATAAATGACCACTTCCAACCAAAAACAAGGAATCATATTTTCATTTGATCGAGAAAAAGAGAAATCATCGAAAGGATCCGGATTTGCTTGGCCGAGCAGAGACAAGTGAAGAAACAGGAAGAGTTTGCAGAGAAGGACATCAAGCCCAAGACAAAGAATCGAATAACCAGAGCCCAAGAACACTCATCCGAGCATCGAAGAGGAGATAACTCATCTTTGATTGTCAGATCATCCAACTTGGGTCTTGTCTTCATCATCACAGTCCTGAAACTCCGCATCTGCATCAGAACTAGTAGTCCTTCCAAGACAAAAAGGAGTTCTTCGCAATCGATCTCGATCTTTCTCTACGGTGCATGCACACCATCTCAACATTTAATAGGTATTCCTCCTAGCCCTAACCCTTATCTATTTCTGAAAGGAATGATAGGATAGAAGCAAGTCTATTCTCCAGAGCTAAAACCATTCCGTGTGAAACATTTTGGCATGCTCGGTGGGACCCATTTCGGGTTTCTGTTTCTCTTGCTTGTTTTCGTTTTAGGAAGCATACTTGCTGTTGATGTTTTTGTTATACTTAGTAAAGAATTTGTCTTGCTTTCCTAGTTTCGCATTAGTGAAAGTCATCTTTTGCTTCATCGAATATCATTTTCGATTTGGGTTTAAAACACGTGCATTACATTCTTGCTCATTGCTTTTTCAATTCTAGTGAACATAGACTAAGTAACAGTCGTACACGTGGGGTGATTTGCACGGTATTAACAAGAAATTAATCTTACTTTCACCGCACAACACATACCGAATCACTTCATAATTAACACAACACTCAAAACATCCCCCTTTTCCACAGTATTCCTCCACCCGATTGAGGTAACCTTATAAGCCAAAACAAACTTGACATTTCCCCTAAGTCTTCTATTCGGGATTGACATCATTCTCGCGCTAAAGGCATAAGCCCACAATAATTAAAATTAACCCTAGGGTTAGTCTCTGGATTTGCGTGTGCATCTTGCTTGTTTTCAGTTCTGTTTTCTCTGTTATACACTGTCTTCTGTGATTACCTTAGAACAATTTGATAAATGCACTGAGCGTTGTTAACAATCAAATCAGCAGCTTCTTATATTTTCTTATACCAATCTTATTACACCGACATCGATTAACTGACCGACGTCGGCTATAGTCTAACCGACATCGGTTGCTGACTGCATCGATATCGGTTATCGTCTTTTACGCTTCTCGACAAACCATCCATTACCAACTCGGGATGACCTTAACATAACTCTTTGTAACTATTTTAAAGATAATTATGTCACTTGTCCTTAGTTGAGAAAATTACAACAACAAAGAAAGCACTGCGTAAATGACTGATTTCAATATCATATGTCAAAAATTTGGGACACCATTCCTCAATCGGTAAGGCCTACAACCAAACATGATTTCCTATATTATCTAAGATATTTGAATAATGACATCTTAGTTGTAATTTATTCTATAGTGGGTAGAACCTTACCATCTTCTTATAACATTACAATTAGGGTCAAAAATAGTATTATCCAGAAGGAAAGTTATCTCTTAGACCGCTCGTGCACTTGTTCCTAGAAATACCTCAAGCACCATAGCCTTATTTTTTTCTCATTCGCGAGAAGAGCCTTAACTCGCTGCCTCCACATCCTATTCTCATATGTAATAGAAGGAGGATGAGAAAATTAAGGTCATGATTAGAGACTTTTCCAATAAATTCATATCTTTAGAAAATAAGTAGGTGCAAGCCTTCAAAAATAATTCTAATCAAGGATATAATAAGGCCATCAACCCTTTAGAAATCAATATCCAAATCAAATATATGGGAAAAACCAACAAAATGATATATGGCATGCTAATGCACACCTCCCATTGCAAACAATCCTCTTGCGCAACATGTTCCAATGCCCATTACAAGTCAATCAGTTGTCCTACAAAACAACATGGTCTAAGAGTTATAGTTGTGCTACGCTTACAAAATACCTCACACTCAGGTATCACTTTGTGCAAATGCCTTATGTGTGTAGGCTTACATGATTCAATCTACCCCAAACTGTGAACTTTTCTACTAGCACATGTGAATCAAAAAATTAAGAAATTCTTAAAGTTGCTTATGAGGCCAACCTAATGTTCTTTGGTGTTGAATATTTTTTTGCAATCAATCAAGCTACGATAGCCCAAATGGGTCGTGTGCCTAGGTCTCGACAACATAAGACACAAGAAGAGAATGTTTGAGTCTAGCGTATAACCTTCCACTCCTACCACACAAGTTGATCCTCAAAAGTAAAGAGATGAATCTCATCTTCAAGAATCAAAGGATGCTAATGCATCCAATAGTCATGGTGCATGAATTACTTCTTATGATGCACGCCCCTCGTTTAGTAGGTCAATCCTCTGTGAAAGCTAAGGCCCCTACCTCTGCACTCCGATCAAGTAAGATAAGATGTTGTTGTGCCTCAAATGCATAAGTGAATGGGCATTCCATTCAAAATTGTGGACTAGATGAAGAAGACAAAGGTAAATGTCACAATGTGGGATTCCCTGACCATTCCATCTCATCACAACCTATTACATGAAGCTCTAGTTCAACTCCCATGCTTTGATCCAGCTTATTCAAAACCTCAAGCTACTATCAATATCTATCAAGAAGAGGAGAATTAACTAATAAAGTTTTTCAAAACCTCGTCCTCCTATATTTCCTTGATAATAGGAAAACATCTTGTGCACAATTGTATGATTGATTTAGGGGCTAGTACTTTTATTATGCCTAATATTTTTTTATGTTCTAGGTCTTAAGTAAAACCCCATAACTAAAGGAGTCTTGAAAATTGATGGCTCAATTGTCACCACTCTAGAGTCATCAAGGATCTTGAGTTGACCCTCCATGCATGTCCAAGTCTAATAATAACTCAAGATGTGTCAATTATTGACCTACCTCCTTTGTTTTCCTTTTTCTATCAAGATATTTCACTGCTAAAGTGGGTAGTTACTTGTCTTCCGATTGGTCTCATATGTTACTAAGAACAAGGTATGGTACTAGGTTTACCATACAAGTTGAACCTATTTTCTCTTATCATGTTGATTCATATGACCCATCCCCTCTCCAAGATAATTTCCTAATCCAAGAAGGCCAAGAACAAGTTTCAGTTTTAGAAGAGAAACCTATTTCCCCTCCTATACTTGATCTATTACTAGATGAATGGGCCAAGAAGTGCTATGAATTTTATCCTTATGCCATAAATATTGAAGAATTTGAAACAAGCTTTGTACTTAATATATCCTTGAAGAAAAATTATTGCTTTGCCTAGCCCGCTCAAACAAAGTAAAGAAAATTCTAGACTATGGAAATTATACTTTGATGGCTCCAACAATAGAAATGACGTAGGCACAAGTTTTATTATAATTTCTCCAAAGGAAGAGAAGTTATTTTTACACATGGGATGCTATTTACATGCTCCAATAATGCAGCGAGAATGTGAAGCATTTGTGTGTGGTCTTTTAGTTACTTGAAAAGAGACAGATTAAGGCATTGTAGATCTTTGGGGACATAGAATTGGTAATCCACTACGCCACAAAACAAATGCATACAAAATAATAGGATTCTCAAAGATTATTAACATATATTTTGGGACCTCTTAGAGAGATTTGATGCTCTAAATCTATAAGTGGTGCCAAGAAAAATGAATAAAGAAGAATATCATATGGTCATGCTTGGTTCGCAATTCTCACCTGCTAAGGATTTTATCAAAGGAAATGCACATCATGTTAAAATGGTTATCAAACCATCCATTCATGAAAATGATATCAGCTAGTAAGTGTTTGAAAGTGACACACAAATTATCCAGTTCATCTAGAATGAATCCGAGTTCTCTTTAAACAAATAAGTTTACTTATATGACAATTATGGTGAACAAGTCATTCAACTAAATAAAAACGAGTTTCCTAAATGGTTGGTCACCCTTAGATCATATTTTCAGCCATGACGATGAGTTCAAGGGTGAATAAAATTATATGCATGCAGGGAAAAATACCGCACTCCAATCACTATTACCCTCAAAGTGATTTTTTTCAATAAAGATTGTGTGCATGATGAGAAGAAATACTTCATCTCTCTCAGGTGCCAAAAATACAAAGGTGACATATTATCAAGGGAGTATGAAGACCTCAATGGATTTGATCCAAGTATTTCCCAATGCTCCATTGACCTTGATCCTAGTATCAAGCCCATTAGACAAAAAGAGAGGCCTATTAATCCGAAGATAGATCCCCTCATGAGGAAAGAGTTGTCTAAAATCATCGAGGTGAAGATAATATTACCCATCAAGTACTCTAATTGGGTCACAAATATTGTTCCAGTGTGTAAGAAGAATGGTGAAATTAGACTTTGTGTCAATTTAAGATATTTAAACAACACATCCTTGAAGGATCACTATCATTTTCCTTCTACGAGGCATATTTTGTAGACTATGGCTAGCACGTAGAGATTTTCCTTGCTAAATGGGTATTCTAGTTTCAACCAAATCATGGTTAAGGAAGAGGATCAATTTAAAATAGATTTCACAATCAAATGAGGGACATATGTATATTAGAAGATGTTGTTTGTTCTGAAAAATGTAGGCACGACATTTAATGAGACATGGAAATTACGTTCAAAGAATATATCAATGATTGCATCCTAATTTACTTTGATAACATAACTGTTTTCTCAAAGCAAGGCGTGGATCATATGGCGCATTTGGAAAAAAGTATTTTAGAGATACAGAGAATTTGGGGTGTCTCTTAACCTTGATAAGTTAAAATTTTCTATGGAATAGGGAAAGTTTCTAGACCATGCGGTTTTAAATGATGGAATTTATATTGATCCTAAGTACACTTCAACCATCCTTTCTCTCTCCTTTCCAACACACAAGAAATATTTACAATCATTCTTATGAAAGATTAATTTTGTTAGGATATTTATTCTTAACTTTGTAGGATTGTTTAAGACCATCACCCTCATGCTCAAGAAAAATGAAAAATTAAAGTGGATAGCAGAAGGAAAAGAAAGATTTAAAAAAATCAAGTAAGAAATTTCTTATACACCAACACTCATCAATCCGGATTATTCCAAGGATTTCATCCTTTATGTTTATGGAGATGATGCAAGTGGTGTTGATGTATTGACACAAAAAAATGAACAAGGACTCAAGTAACAAGTGGATTTATTCAGTTAGAAACTAAAGGATTATGAGTTGAAATATAGTCACACAAAAAAGGTCTTCGCCATCATGTGTACAAGAAAGAAGTTCAAAATTTTTCTAACCACAAATCATGTTAAGGTGTTAGTTTCACACTTGTGTGTGAGAGAATTCATCATGGGAGAAAAATTCAAAGAAAAAAGAGCAAGATGTGTAACCAAAATAATGGATTTTGATGTGACTATCAAAGCCAAAAATATGGTTAGAGGCAACATGTTTTGTAAGTAACTTATAGAGGATGCACCAAATGATCAAGAAACTTAATTGTTTCTCAAGGAAGAGCCTTTGTGCACTGAAATAGAGAAAAATGAAGATTCCAACACACACAAATTGAATGGAAGATATGGTAACATTTCTCTCCTCTAGTGCATACCCTCTTGGTATGAACAAAGTGAAGAGAAGACATCTGAGGCTGCAATCCATTCCACATGTAATGATTGATGGACTTCTCTTCAAAATAAATCTTGATGACATTCTACTAAGATATATCAATGGCACATAAGTTGACAAAGTGTTAGCAAAATTTCATGATGGATTCTCTAGTGGACAATTCTCTACCAAGAAAACATCGATTACAATCATCAAGGAAAGATACTTTTGTCTTACCTTATTTGCAGATGTGCACAAGTGGGTCATGAAATGCAAAGAATGTTCTATATTTATAGGAAAGAAGAAATTGGTAGTGTTTCCCCTCTGACCAATCCAAGTGGATCAACCTTTTGTAAAATGGGGTCTTGACTTCATTAGCTTGATCAATCCTCCATCAAACACTGCATACAAGTGGGTGATGATATCAACAGTTAATTCACTAGATGGGCGAAGCCGCCACGCCAAGGAATCAACTTAATCAATCATCCTGGACTTTCTTGAGGGCATTATAACAAGGTTTAGCATTCCTTAGACCATTATTTCTGAAAATGAAAAAATTTGTAAATTTTTTTTTGATTGGGCTCTTAGTCTTGATATTTATCTAAAGACTTCTTCCAACTACTACCCTCAAGTTAATGTCTTGGAAGAATATACTAACAAGAACATGATTAGAATCATGAAGTGGACAATGAATATCAACAAGAAGCATTGGCACAAACAGTCTCTTGCGTGCATTGTGGAAAGTCAAAATCATGGTGAAGAAAGTAATAGAACTTCACCTTACAAGATTATTTATGGAAAAGAAGCTAGACTTCCTTTGTCTCTTGAAATTTTCTTCATTAAAGATCACCTAGTAGTTAGAATTTGAGGGCATGAGCTAGAGAGAAAATAAAATGGAAGAGTTGGTTGAACTTGAAGAATTGAGAAACTCTGCTAAGATCAAGTTAGAAAAGCATCAATAATCAACAAAGAATTGATTTGATAGATAGGCTAGATCTCGAGATTTCAAAATTGGTGATCTGGTCTTAAAAAGGATTTTGACAGAGCCAAACTTGGGCACCATTAAAAGTTTGATGCACTTTGGAGTGGTTCATACACCATCGCTTCTTGCAAAGAGGATACATATTTTGAGTTATCTTGTCTTGATGGGGTGCACTACCAATCCTAGTCAAAGGGGTTTATCTTAATCATTTCCATTAAGTTTGTTGCATCATTGAACATATTATCATAGTTTTAATTCCTCCAAATGCACTATGCACACAATTTTTAGTTTGTCCATAGTTCTTTCCTCTCATGTGCTCCTTGTGTGCACTCGTTTGTTGCTTTTAGGAGCCAGTTTGGTTCAAGATATTCCAAAAAAATTAGTAGTTTTGGCAGCGGCTCAATACAAAGTTTAGATAGTGCTTAAAGTGACTTTAGGGGTAGTTATTCAAGTTCTAGATAAGAATATCATGTTTTAAAATTGACTCCATGCCCAATGGACACTCTAAGGCTACTAATATCCTTCATCTAGCATGTAGTTGGCCTTGAAAGTCACCAAAATATTTTCCAAAATAACTCCCTAGTTATTTCGACAACTTACATCCCCATTCTATCTCTAAAGTTATAATATTGTAGATTTCATGCACTCTTGTCCTCTTGGCACAATTTTCTTGGTTGTAGTTCTTTTGCACAACACTACATGCCCTTCTTACTTTCTTAAGTCTAGTGTTCCTTCATGTCTAGCTTCTACACACCGCCACCTTCCTTATCCATTCCTCTATTTTCTTTCATTTTCCCTTGCACAAACTCATACACACCCGCCTTCTTCCCAATAGTTCTTGGACACTTAACATGCACCCCTTTCCTTAAAATTTGGCTAATTCCCCTATATACTCCCGCATGCAACCCTCATGTGCATCTATCCTCTACATTCCTCTTTCACACCTCCTACTCTCACACATGCCTTGCACATTCACTTGTGCGAATTTTTATTCCATGTGGCAACCTATCAGATTGAGTGTATTACATGAAACCTATCAAAATGCACCAACCGGGTGTTGAATCTTACAATGAACCAATGCACAACATGTGGAAAAAATGAAAGAAAAAATGAACAATAGCCAAATCGTTCAACCAATCAGAGCATGCCACGTGTCATTTTGTGTCCATTTTTCACTGCAGACCTTCAGATTGTCATAACTGCTCCTCACAGAGCCTAGATCCATGCACTTTTGGCCTTGGTAGAGATTTGCTGATGTGGGTTACATGATAGATGATTCAAACCAGATTGTTTGGTTAGATTTGGTATATGGGAAGTAGGGAAACATGACTTAAGCCATTAATGCATAGATTCAATTAGCTCAACCACCTAGATTTGATTTGATTTTCCCTCCTTCCTTCTTCCACAAGAAAAATGCAGACACATGGAGGAAGATATGACATCCTTACAAGTGTATTTTTAAGAATTTATTTCTTGTTGTTGGTGATTAAACTTTTGAATCCAAGTTTCCTCTTCTTTCTCCTCCTCTTCTCTCCTTCTTCTTCTATAAATTGTAGAGCATTACTCATTGTAAAAGGTTGGATTCCTTTAGTTTGCAAGAGCATTATTTAGGTATTGCCTTGCATTTTGAGTTGTAGGCCTTTAGATCTGGTTCTCTATATGTGGATACTCACCTTTTCCACCATTATAATCAATTATGCATCTTTCAGAAGCAATAAAAGTTTGTTTTGTGGCTATTCTCTGCCCTAACTTGTTTTATTGCATCTTCGTGCCTTTCCCTTTGCATTTATGGTTTGTTGTGAATTCTCAAGTCCCTTACAGGCCACTTTTTCATTTTGCCCCATGAAAATGAATGTGTAAGTGTGCTTAAAACTATGTCACATGTTTCTACCCTCTCTCTGTACATTTTTCTTCATTTTCACTCAAAGATGATTGTGTTCATCCCCCTCTTTCTGGTGATATCACCTCCTTTATTTTATATTTCCATTTTCACACATATCCCCCTCACCCTAGTCCCTTAAAATTGTATAGTTGCTGCATTTCCTTCCTATGAGTAGTTTTAGTAGTAGAAATAAGTAGAGAAACCAGACATCTTCGGAGGTCTGTCTCAATCATGCAAGGTCCCACAACCTCGAGAGAGGTCCCATGTTGCCTCAAACACCGAGTTCATCCCGATATGGGATGGATGTAAGTTTGAGCTCCAACACATTCCTTATGATTTACATAATTTTCCATAGGGTTTACACAGTATTCTCTATAATTTATACAATTTACCCATGTTTAAAAAATTTACCCTAGGGTTTACACAATTTACATTAGGGATTACACTTACACAATTTGTATTAGGGTTTACATAACATTTATTATGGTTTACATAATTTATCCTAGGATTTTTAGATTTTATTTATGATTTACATAATTTTATTTCTAATCTATTATAGGGTTTACATAATTTCTCCTAATATTTTCATTTTACTTCTTATAGTTCACATACATTTATTGAAATTAAATGAAAACATGTATACCCTGCAATATGGGATTTTTCTCTGATACTCTTATTCATCTAATGGAGGGTTTTCTTTAATTAAATGGTTTGGTTTTTCTCCATATTTTTGTTGGTGATCCATTTTTTTGTCCATATTGTTATATGTTCTATCTTTTCTCATTTCTCCTCTTCCTTTATGAATTTTTAACCATTTCCTCTCCATTCTTTTTATCCTTTGTTTCCCCCAACTATAATTCTCCTTTCCTCTCCATTTTCAATTTCTTATTCCTCTTGTTGATTTTAGAAGGAAATGAAATTAAGTGTGATTTCCTTTTGGTGTACCACTTTATGTTTTTTTAAGTTAGAGGTTTATGTGGCAAAAATTCATTTAAATTAGCCACAATTTTTGACAACATGTTATTTTTTTGTGCACCAATGCAATTGATTTCAACATCTTCCTCTTTAAAACATTTTCCTAAATTTTTCTCTATCAAATCCATAATGTCTTTATAATTTCCTGTAATTTACATAATGTCTACAATTGAGTGTGTAGACTATTCGGACATGGTGAAAAGAAAATTAAATTTTCAAAGACTATCATATCTGCAACAATAATGATAATTTCATTATTTTATAAATATTAGCTAAAACTGAATACTAATAAGAAAATTGCAATAATATCATTATTTTGAAAAAAATGCTAAAATTTATGGTTTACATATTTATGTACTATTCCCTTGTTTTTCATAATTTCTCTTATTTATCTTCAATTTTCTATATTTTGTAATTTGGACATAAATATGAAATTATTACCAAGTTTCATCAATTTTAGCATTCAAACAGGCTATGAACATCATGGAGAAGAGATTATTATCAGATGTTGTGCTTGTAATTTCCTTGATAGATATGCATGAAAAATGTGGTCATTAACAAGGCATGAGGATTTCGTGAAAAAAATATTGAAAGGAATGTGGTGAATTGAAATTTTGTAAAATGTTTTTTTGGTAATTTTATTGATAAAAATTCAATAACACTATATTAATAAAATTTCTAAGTTACAATTTTTCATATTTCCATTTCGAGATAAGTTAGGCTCCCAAATAGAAACATATGTACAATATGGAAGTATACTGAAGGCATGTGTATTGTAAGAAAATGTAAATAAATATAATATCTCAAAACTAGGTTAGAATCCTTTTCTATTCCCTCTCTTTTACGTTGGAACATTTTGCATGAGTCTACAAGTGATAGAAATATGTAGAATTTTTGCAAGGGGATTGTGTGTTGCAAATAGAATGATAAGTGCATAATTCAACCCACCCTCTTTGTATCATGTTGTGTGTTTGAGTTTGAGATTGGAATTGGAATTGTATGATTAAGTGAAGAATTAATTGATTAAGTGAATTTTTACTCTCAAGGAATACAATGGTTACATGATATTCACAAAGTGGTTATACAAGGATGATTTCAAACTCTTTGAATTTATGAAGCACTCTAAAAACACCTTGAAAATATATAATTTTATTATTTTTATGTGCATGTAAATATGCATGTTGAGTGGATGGGGACTATAAATACTTCAATGACATGACCATTTTTATTGTTTTACACCCACATTTAATCATTTTGTATGTATGGTTAACCTTTTTGGCCAAGTTTTCAATCTTAAGAAATATATAAACTTTATAATTTAAAAATAACAAAACATTTTGTGGTTTTATGGACATATTTTCTTGGTGGTTGGATGAGTGGGGTTATGATATAAAAATAACTAGTTGGTATTTATTAGATTCCCCACTACAACTAATTGTCTCCCCAAGTTTCTACATTAAAGACAAGTATAACGTGATGTAAACATTTTTATGTTCCTATTGTTTTTCACAATGTTTGTGGTTCATTGGGAAGATGCAGATTTTGTATCATCCCTAGAGCATGTATTTCATTAATTAATTTTTATGTATTAGGAAATAAATCTATCACTCCTTATCCAAATTATTTTGAAACAATCATTTTTATTTATTGCACCTCAATAAATATTTTTACATATTATATATATATATATATATATATATATATAATTATTTCACTAAATTGGGACATATTCCAGTGAATTGAGACTCCAATATTTCAAGTATTGAAAGAAATCCATCTCCATTTTTGCGTATATTGGATTCCATTTTTGTCTATACTGGATTCCATTATTACTATTATTGGATTCCATTATTAACAATATTGGATTCCAATATTATCATTATTGGATTTATTCTAGTTCCAATTTCACTATTATTAGATTCCAATCTCGCTATTATTGGATTCCAATATCATTATTATTGGATTCTAATTTGGCTAATATTGGATTCTAATAATGCACTATTATTGGATTCCAATTTCACCACTATTGTAATCCAATTTATAAATCCCAATTTTTGGATTTTAGTTTCACTATTTTAGGATTTCTATTTTGTTATTATTTGAATCCCCACATAAGCTAAGTGGCTACTATATTACATAAGCCTCACAGATGCTATATTACATAAGCCTCATGGCCATTATCTTCAATAATCCAAGAGGTTTCCAACTTACATGATGAAAGTGCAAGCTAGGTGAAATCATCCTAATGGGGTCAAATTTACGTAAGCCTTGTAGCCTCTAAGTTACATAAAAGGATGATAAGCCTAGTGGCCACTATCTTACATAAGCGTATAGGTTGTTAACTTACATAATCCTAGCAACCACTATCTTACATAAGCATATAGGTTATTAACTTACATAAGCCTAGTGGTGCTAATTTCCACAAGAGTAGAATCATCTAGGTGAAATAATCCTAGTGGATGGAAAGTTACACCAGCCTACAGTAGCAAGTTTCATAAGCCTACCCACTCGCTAAGCTATATAAGCCTAGTTGCCGCAAAGTTCCATAAGCCTAGGCACCAAAAAGTTACATCAACCCAGGGGTTAAATTTGACGGCCACTTATGCCTATCAAACTATTTTTAGATGATGGTAATAATACAATATTGCCCTTTAAAAAATACAAAACAATAGTTATTGAAATACTTCAAATTTATATTTATTTAATATTTTATGTATATTATATATTGATATAATTTTTATATAAATCTATCTAAAAATACCGTGATATTGTAAATATGCAATTTGCATGTGATAAAGTCAATTACTTTTATGTTTTTCCATTATGTAAATCGTAAATAACAACAAAGAGTTAAGAATTACATTAAACAAGTTGTTTTGAGGAAATGGATTTGAAAATGTATTTCCATAGGCAATCAATCCATCCAGAAAATTACATTGAAAATTAAATAAGCATTGATCCCTCACAAGGGTATTAATTATTGTTCTTGAATTTGTGCAAGGTATTGTTGGATAGCTTCATGACCCCGATTCAGTATTTTAATTTGAACTCCTTTCCATGTTTTTTTTAGACTCCATGCCCAGATGACGTTGTCTATATCAATATCTCGATGTGTTCATTGATTTTCACCACCATTTACTTTTCAACAAGCATTCCTCATACCTTTCTTTTTTGTATATCCTTTTCATGTGGGTTCCACCAAGTGTACCCTTATCTTTTAAGTGTTTGTGTGAACATCATGTATTAGTTTTAGTTCTACCTTGACCATCCATATAGGTACATTATCATAAGTCGGTCTTACTAGTATCATCTCGCCCAATATTCACATCCACTACTCTGGGTTGAATTTCTCTTGAGGTATATCAAAAATAGGTCCAAGATATATATCCTTATTTTAAAAGACATTTTACCAATAGTAGTTATCCATGTCAAGATGTGGTGCACCCACTATCCGATCATACATTGTGCTATCCTGAATTTTTTTAACAAAAATTAATCTCCTCTTATCATGTTACAATTGACAAAGGGGTTTTCTAGGGCACATAGAACATTTTTACAATATGAATTATTTGGAACATAGTATGCTTCTCCATCATCTATTGAACTCCATCAAAACACCCATTACATAGAACATTTTCAACAGTGCATCATGTAATGGGTGTTTTGACTTCCCACTACTATATAAAAAATCACCATACTAATCTATAAGTGTTTCTTCTAGCTTCTAGATACATAGTGCCAATGATGTTATTGTGAAGTTTTCTCCTCGCTCAACAAAAGGGAGACCAAAGTTCTCGAAACCCCCATTTTTGCTCATGTGTCAGCATACTAGTCAAGGTGATGGGGAGATTAATAGAATTGCTTATTAATTTTACTTTTTTTTCCCATCCTTGGTATTGTAGTTTTCATCTTGTCCATTTTTTCATGCACAATGCTCAAATAGCTATTAGGATTTTATTGTGATTGCACTCTATGTGCATAGTAAGTTGCACGACAACTTTGAATGTAATCATTTTTCCATTTCTAGACATTGATCTATTTGTGCCAGTGTTTTTAGACATGAGGTCACTACATTTGTTCTTAAGCTTTGTGCACTCATCACATTTGGTGAAGAAGTTGTTCTTGGTGATTGAAACATGGGAGAAATGTTCTTTCCATATTTTGCTGAGATTTGACTGTGACATTTGAGGAAGGTCCAACAGTGAAAGGCCCTCATTACACTTTTGTAGTATGTAAGAAAAAATATAACATGTAGGAAACAGTCTCATTGTTACTTTAGTACCATCTTGTCCCATTGAATGAGACATGTGTGGGGATATATCAAAATTTTCTCCACCATTTTGGATATCAATGCAATAGTTGCAACAGTGTTTGGCATTTGTTTTTTTTTCTTGTATTTCCATTTACTTCCCTCCTCTCGCCATTAATCCAAGATTATATGTATCTGTAATAGGTGCTTTTCATGATTCCATGACATTTGTACCATGCATTCTGACATACATCCCTTCCACATAACTTCAATTTATCTATACTATGTTATGAAGTTTTACCTTGATCATAACTAATAACATTTGCAGTGAATGTATTAAGTATAAAGTTTTTGATGGCAGGTTCATTCATATCTAGAGTTAAATTCCAATTGTGATTAAAAGTTCTTAGAGATAGATTGAGAGACATCCTTCCTTGTAGAAAGGTTTTTTCTCAACTTTAGATCAAAATTATTCTCTTGATTTTTCATCATTTTCCATTGCCTTTGATGTACTAGATGGAGTAGTAATTTACCTTTTGCATTTGTAGGCATTGTAAGGTCTTTTTATCAAGTTTTCATTACTACTACATATGGAGGATTCATATGAATTTGGGTATACTAGTTGAGGAAATGGATCTTCAAATGCACTCCACATTTCTACCGGAAAATCTTCTAGAATTTCTTTTAGCCTTACTTCCATAACAAAACCATCTTGATGGGCCAACTGGCTGATAGACCATTAGATGAGAGATCCTTCTGATATGGAGAAACCCTTGTAAAAAGGCCAATAATTAATTTATCAACATGCACCCCAAATGTATTTTTATCTAATTTTTAAAGTGCACCATGTCTCCTTCACATAAATTTGTAATTATTGCTTCTATAAAAAAATTTGTGTTCTTTTGAACAAAAATGTATCAACTTGACATTAACCCCTTGAACTTCAAATTGAAGTCATTGTTTGATGTGGCGGTTATTTCTTGGAGTTCAGAATTTCCATTCACACAAAGTGCAGTTCTTGTTTCTAGATAAACTAAGTTTTTTATTGGCCAGAAACTTCATTGTTGCATTGTAGACTTGGATAGCAATCATTGCATGTAGTTATAATATTCTCCACAAAAACACCAAAGTGTGTGGGTCCCAACACTACTCCCAAAATCACATGTTGTTCTTATACTAGGGATATAAACCCTTTAGCTATGTCACCTTCTTTCTAAGGACACTTATGTTTTAGCACCACGTAGGTTATAGCAAATTCATCCTTATCTTTAGGAGTTGTGAAACAATGGCTATCACTAGTAGAATTCAAACCCTCATCCTCATTAAATGTATCCTCTAAGTCACTTCTCATGATGTTTTGAATGTCATCACCCCCACATGTGAAACATTTTAAATCACATGCTTAATCATTTGCTTCCTTTCCCATGGGATAAAGTATCCCTTTTTTTCAATTTTTTAAGGGTTTCACAATCATCAATTGTGTATGGAAGTCTCACTCTTCCATTGAATACAATACTTATTGTGACAATGAATAAGCTAGACCCCACGTCTCTACAATGGAGTGTATATTTGGATGGATAAACTAGTCCCTCTACAACTTTCACACCTTTGGATAGTAAATCCACATGTGCTCCTTCTTCAAAAAATAGAGTTCATTTTCAATTGTATCCATAAATAAAAAGAGAAAATTAGTACAAAGAACACTTAAATATTTAACATTAGTATGGAGAATTGAAATCACAATGAGAAAATAAAAATATACATCTTATATGAACATCTTTAAAACCTCATTTAATCCAAATATTTAAACATATAACAAATTGTTTTACACCCTTTAGATCCCACTATTGTGTGTGTGTATAATTTTATCCATAAACCACATAGTGTAGGGGAAAGATTAATATTTTTATAATGCACACATTTTATTTTGTGCATTTAAATTTTTGAAAAATTATTTCTAAGGGATTAAAAATAGGTACTTTTTAGTACAAAGAAAATTAATATTGGCCCTTCTTGTGAATGAAATCACCTTTTCGGGACAACTAATGTGTCACCTTTTTATTGGTTACTTTTGTACATGTGACTTGATTTTACTCATCTTATTGGCTACCTTTTTCTAAATTCTTAGTATACAAGTTATAAATGTTGACTTTAATTTTTACAACTAGTGGTACTATACTACACATTACCACTCACAGTCATTGGCTTATGCACAAGTCATTGGATTCTTTCCCCTATGGATTTCAATAGTTGTATAGCCTAGTGGCCGTTGTGACGTAATTTTTTTTTTTTACACGCTAAAATTCAAATATTGACTAGAATGGGAGGCCAAAAGTTGGCGATCACACTTCAATGTGCAAGTGAGTGCAATTCCAAGTTTGAAAACTCACACTTGGACGTGACAATGATAGTTGATCATAGAGTGAGAGATTTGTGGCCTCGTACATCTACCAAGTTTGATTCCTCAAAACTAGTGTCATCCCTCACAAAATAAAAGTGTGATCTCCCTCACACGTCGAAGTGTGATCCCTCGCATGACAAAGTACTTACATTTTCAAGATGAATTGCACACAAACTTGGAATAGTGATCACTCACATATCAAAGGGCATATTTTCACCTGCCATTCTAGTAAAAAAATTCTATAGCCTAGCGGTCTCTTGGAATTAAATTTAGGGCCATTAATATTGTGTCAAAGTAAATCATTCATGTATTTAATTCTCTAATTGTATAACTATGCTTATTTTATGGTATAGAGTTCAAGTTTTAGTCTTTATTTGATTAACGATGGTGGTATATGCTTTGATTCAATTATGTGTATTAATTGTTTCTAAGATTTTTATATCCTACGTAATCTTTTAACAATATAAGTTTATTTTTAATAATTTAGACTTTATTTGATTAACGATGGTGGTATATGCTTTGATTCAATTATGTGTATTAATTGTTTCTAAGATTTTTATATCTTTCTTTTTAATAATTGTATATAATATTGAGTAGAAGTAACACATGCTACATAGTTTTTATTAATAATTATCAATATTAAAGACTTAATTTCAATTAAATTTTTAAATTAAGTCTCAAACAATGTCTGAATTGTAGTTTTCATACATTAAAAATTATGTTATAAAAATGTTACCTTAATTTTAGATCGTGTTGTCGTGTGTATAATTTTATCCATAAACCTCATAGTGTAGGGAAAGATTAAGATTTTTATAATACAATAACAATTACACTTTTTGTAAGGTCAAATGTTACATAATTAATATTGTGCTTCCCTAAACATTAAATGGCCATTAAACCATGTAATGTAAAATCCACCACTTGAGAGTATGTTTTTATTTTTTCATACTGCATTTAATATTAAGTGGTACAATATTAAATTTTAATCCACACAAACTCTTGATAACGTTTGTATTTAATGTAATAAAATGGAAAATTGTATACTCATTTTGAAGGTGACCACACCAAAACAAGGAGCACATACACAAATGGGGAAGAACAAGTTACAAAAAATTAAAAGAGGTAAAGCATTGTTATTTTATTTTGAATAATTTTAGTTTATACACCCATTTCATAGTGATTATAAATATTACATTTTTTAGTAGGTAATTAACCAATTTTCAATGGTTCTCCACATGTTTTGATTATGTGATTTTACAGAGCGCATGACCCCTTGTATATTTATTTTTAGAAAATGGAAAATGAAATTAAGTTTAGATAAAAGATGGAGTATGTAAATTGTTTCATTTGTGATTGTTTATAGTAACTAATAAATTTACAAGACATGGAAATATCACCATTTTCCTTGTTTTCACATTTTCGAATCACAAGTTTTCAAATCAACTCCAAGAAACTATGCAGACAAATATGGTTTTTTCAACACAACTAAGCAACTTCCATGTAAAGGACTTTTGTGTGTAAAACTTAGATGGAAATAATGTCTCAAATTTGTAAGAGAATACAAGTGGCACAAAAAATTGGGTCCTTGCATTCCACATTCACAAATCGATCTAAATTCTCCATATATTGTTGATGATGTCGATGATTCAAAATTAGAAGAAACATTTTCAATAACCCATGCATATGAAAGAGATAGAAATAAAGAGGAGCTGATGAAAGAATAAAAAAAAGAGTTGATGGTCAAATCTGATGTGAAAACATTTATTTCAAAATATGAAGAGGTGTATGAACATTTAAACCATGGATATATCGGCAAGAAACATTGGGATAATATAGCAGATGCTTTGAATGAAGTTTGTGGAAAAAACATTCACTGGAAGAAATGCAAATACAAGATGAACAGGTTGAAGAAAACCTCAAGAAGGAGAAACAATTGGAAAACACAACATTGGCAACACATTCAACATGGAATTTCTATGAAGATATAGATCACATTACACAGAAAACACACAAGGTTATTGGTTTTAATGGAAAAGAGAGGGTTAATACAACCACTTCTACTTCTGAAAAAGACACGAGAGGGAAATCAAAAATCCCTTCTATCAACATTGAAAATTTGGAAGGAGAAAAGATAGAAACCCCTTTGAATAAAAATGGAATTTAGAGAAAAGATGTGAAGAGAAAAATAAACTCTTATGGATATTTGAAAGAGGTAATAAAAATAACATGCATATATTCAGTCAGACATTGAAAAGAAATTGAGTAGGGAAGGCTTCAACTAGAGAAAGAATGGAACAAGAGAGAAAGCTAATGGAGAAAATATTGGATGTACAACTTCAAGTCACAAGTCTTTTTACCTAGGTAAATTATAGTTTTTTAACCTAAGTAATATAGTATTGCATCATTCATTCCATCTTAAAAGAAAAAATATCATGCATTGGAGTTAGCTAATACTTCTCTATTTTGCATTCTTCCTTTTTATTTTAGAAAAATGTCAATGATCAACATCATGGGTGCCACCAAGATCATTGACACACACATCCAAAGATATTGTTTGTGTAACAAAAAATTTTAAAATGATGTTGGTAAACATGTATATTTTTGTTGAGGAAAATATGATAATTCAATATGTGAGACATTAATTGAACCACATATCACTGGTAGTATAGTCAAAGTATGGAATACTTATATACTCTCTATGTAATTTATAAATGATAATATTTCCAATGAGCATGGTGTTATTTTGTGGATAATGTTGATAATTTTGATATTATTTGTGTGTGGCATATATGGTTAATATTTTTGAGTGTTAATAAACCAACAATGTAAAGTTCATGCGATATTTAAAATATGATAATTTAGTATATGAGAGACATCAATTGAACCACATATATTTTTAGCATAGTCAAAGTATGGAATACTTATATACTCACTATGTAATTTAAAGATGATAAAATTGACATTGAGCATGTTGTTATTTTGATGATATTGTTGTTAATATTGATAATTTTTGCATGTTACATATATGGTTAATATAGTGGTTCCCTAAAATTAATTGGCCATTAACCAAACAAAGTAAAGTTTGTGCAATATTCAAATAATGTGTTTACCATTTGATATCCATTAATTATACATTAAATATAAAGTAAAATAACCGTAAACCATGTGTCTTTTGTAATTCATGCGATGAAAGAAAGTGGTGGTTGGAAGTGTCCATTCCATATAATTATAGATTGTCATTCATTAGTATATTTCAAGGACACTTAAATTTTGAAGCTTTGTGTGAGAACATTGGTGTAAGGGAAAAACTCTGTAAGCATAATAATTCATTAGAAAATAGATCATGGTTCGATTTCCAAAATTTTGATGAGCACGGTTTGTTTTCATGAAGGTGTTAAAAATCGGTATGCATTCTCACCTTTTCTCCTTCCAAAATTTTAAAATTCTATGTATGTAGAATATTATGTAGCCTTTTCAATGAAACCCTATTTTCTCTGCTTCGGTTCTTTTAGTCAAATTTTTCTATTCTTTAACGCTCTTTAACAAACACTTCTCAATTGATAGGGTTTGACATCATTTTGTCATTCTTTTTCCAATCCCTAAATGATTTGCTAAATATGTGTGTACCTTGCTTGCGAGTAATGTAAAACATGTTATGGGTTTTTTTCTCAAGAGGACTGAGAAATGATTCATAAAATACCTAAGATTGACATCAATTCACTAAGTAATTTAAAGTGAACAAAATGGGTGTTACTAAAATATTAGGAAAATATATTTTTCTCAGTTAGGGTTGTTAATTGTTTAGAGATTTTGGACCGTTAGCGCCCGATTTCTATAGACATGTCATTTTAAATTAAATTTTAGTAATGAAATAATGATAGTAACTTCTAGTAGATGAAACAGTAATAGTAAAACATAATTGTTTTCTTGTTTACAATAATTGTTTGATTACGTAAAGAAATTGTTGGAAATAATTTATTTTTAAAAACATATATGTGACATCCAAGTGAAAATGCAAATAATTTCCGTCTGTGTAAGTTTCTCTTTGAAAACAAGTGAATTGAATCGGGAATTATAAAACCTATTATTTGATAAGTTTTTAAACAAGATTCTGAATAATGTTTCACTTAATTGATAGTTCTAGGAAAGACATATACAACATTTAGAGATTGAAATTAAAGGCTCTAGTTGTTTTATTTAAATTAGCTAATGATATATCGATAGTAAAAATTACAAGATGTCATGGATTTTCTTTCTTAATGTGACAATAAGCATAAGGAAATAGGGAGATGTGATATTATTAAAAATTATGAGGTTTAATAACAAGGAAATTATACATAGGGTTTGGAGTCTATATTTTCATACTAACACTATAAAAGTGTTCATTATATTTATTAGAATTATACCATGGCCTTTGACACTTCATTTACTAAATAATTATAGGTCACCATCTCTTTTTAGATTTCATTTTTAATTAAAATGTGGATTTTTTATCTTCCTTTCAATAACTTATAGTAAATAGTATGATACCTAGTTAAGGCTTAATCATTTTCACGAGGGTATCTAGAGTGCAATGACTTGCTCAAAATTTCGTGGAACAAACTAATGAGAGATGACAAATGCGTGACCCCTTGAAAAAAAATGTAATGAAAATATTTTTTTAGTTCAATAATAGATGTCCAGTTAATGATGCCTTTACTATAGGAATTTAAGTTTAAAAATATTTTTTGATGCTGATCATAAAACCAATAAGAAATTAATAATAACAAATAAATATTTTGTTGTGGCTAACCTTAGAGAGATTAGGATTATAGAATTTCGTATGTGTTGACTAATCATTGTGATATTTAATGACTTGGGAGATTATACAATTATAATTAATTAAAGAAGTGTCCATTGAATGGTGTTTTCTAACACTAAGTTTAAAATATTTTATCCAGGAGATGTTATCATGACCACTAAAGATTTATATAGTTTCTTAATTAATGCATTAGTAGTTTTCTTTCTGTTAATGATGCCTAGAAAATGCTATAGCTATAGGTATATCCTTGGCATTTGATCATTTAGTAACTAATTATAAAATCACATATTTTTTGATAATGATTATTATACACCATTAAGCTCCAAAAATATATGTTGGGGCTGATCTTCCTTTCAATAAATTAGGATAAGAAATATATGAGAACTATACCCCTTAGTAGTTGATCCTCATGGATTGGCATTATTTTTTCATTACATTAATTGTTGTTCTTTGGAAATAAACCTAGATACAGAGAAGGTTTTAATAGGTCGTGTGGCTAAAGATAATGACATGTAAGATAAACTCTTTTATATTCTAATAGATGTCCAATGAATGATGCCTTGTGAACACTAAGTTAAAAATATTTTTCTGATGCTTGATCATAAAACTGTTAAGCTTGTAAATATTTTGTTGTGGCTGACCTTAGAGACCACTAGGAATAAAATTTCGTATGTGTTGACTACTCATTGTGATATTTAATGACCTGGAGATTATACAATTATAATTAATTAAAGAGATGTCCATTGAATGGTGTTTTGCTAACACTAAGTTTAAAATATTTTATCCAGTGGATGTTATTGACCACTAAGATTTATATAGTTTCTTGTTAATGCATTAGTAGTTTTCTTGTTAATGATGCCTAGAAAATGCTAAGCTATAGGTATATCCTTAGGGGCATTGATCATAGTAACATGAAGGATAAGAATCACATATTTATTTGTAATGATTCTTATACACCATTAAGCTCCAAAAATATGTTGTGGCTGACCCTAGCAAATGCTAGGATAAGAAATAATTATTTCTATACCCCTTAGTAGTGATCGGATTTGGCATTATTTTTTCATTACAATAATTGTTGTTCTTTGAAATAATCCTAGATACGTAGAAGGTTTTAATAGGTCATTTGTGGCTAAACATAATGACCACTAAGATCAACACTACATATATCTTGACCCCCCACCGTTCAAAGAATGTAGAAAATTTTCTCATTCTAATAATAGTTGTCCTGTGAAAAAATCCTAGATATGACCAATCTCTAAATATTTCATTGTTGATCAACTTAGCGACCACTAGGATCTGAACTATGTAAGACTTGAAGCCTCAAGAGTGCTTGTATTGATAGAACTTTCTCATTGCATTAATATTTTTTTACTTTGGAGTGATGCCAAGAAATGCCATGGTTAAAAAAATGTATATCTTGACCCCTTAGTGGTGCTTGTACATCAAATGTTCTTCATCATTCCATTAATAGTAAGTCTGTGAATGATGTCTAGCAATGAGACATATTCATGATCCTACAATGAACTAATTAGACATAAGTAAATGTTGATCCCTTACATATACATGTAATATAATTTTTTTCTTAAGTCAATGATATATGTCCATTGAATGGTGTTTTTCTAACCCTAATCTTTAAATATTTTTTCGAGGTGGATGTTATTGACCGTTAAGCTTTATATATTTTCTTGTTAATACATTAGTAATTTTCTTGTATTAATGATGCCTATGAACTTTAAGCTATAGGTATATCATTGCGGATTGATCGTAGTAACAACTACGATAATAAGTATGTATTTATTTGTTAATGATTCTTATAAACCATTAAGCTCTAAAAATATGTTGTGGTAACCCTAAAGGATCATATACTTATGTTTGTACCCCTCGCAGTGCAAGGATTGGCATTACATCGTAATAATAGTTGGGATTTTAAATAAGCTAGAGATATGAAATACTCTAAATAATTCATTGTGTACCAACACTCGTATATCTTGACACCCCACCAGTTTAAAGATTGGAGAAATTTTTCTCATTCTATAATAGTTTTCTAGTGGATAATACATAGATACAACCAATCTCTAAATATTTCATTATGGCTGAATGTAGCCATCACTAGGATCTAAACTATGTAAGTCTTAAAGCCTCAAGATTGCTTCTATTGACAGACTTAGATCAGAATTAGATCTATGCAATGTGGATGGTTGTCATACAATGGATAATCCTTCCAAAATATGTTGCATGTGAATTGTCAAGAACAATTTTGCATAGTTTCTAAACTTAGCGATCCACAATTGAATAGATAGTGATTACAATGGAAAATGTTAATGATAGGAGCCCAAGCACCCACTAAGCTAGACTAGTAATGGATCTTAGTGGTCACTAAGCATTTTCTTTGATATGAAGATAAATTCTTGATCCCTCTCGATGGAAAGTAGTGCAACAATTGGCTCCACTAGGTAACATGTAGATAACTTGATACAATTATAGTCATTAACAATTACAATTTTTAAAGTTATACAACTAGTGATTTCTATGACAAGAGGTAATGAAAGTATCTCTCTTTTTAAATTAAGAACCGGAAAATCCTAGTGGTCTTTAAGTCATTCCTTTCAATTAGTAATGGAGTTTTTGTGGCTGCGAAGCATTTTTTTATATGAACGGATGTGAATTACGGCATACTCCAATGCTCGATTTCAAATAAAACTAGTTAGGTATTTGGGGGTCCTACGTTATTCTTTGTAAAATGTGTTATGGGACAACTAAACATTTTTTTTTTAACAAATTCTGCTTAGTGACCGCTAGACCCATTATTGTGTTTTGTTTCTCACACACTCTTTTCAAAATTTGAAAAAATTAAATCTTAATGGCCTTTATGCTAGTCCATTCAATTGGTGTTAATTACCAACAAGTAATGTTAAAATTGTCCATTCATATGTTGACATAAATCCTCTCTCTCACTAACATCTATGTTTTCAAAATTTCCTTTCATGTTATCTACACAATGTGGATGGTTTTCGACAATGGATAATCCTTCCAAAATATGTTACGTGTTAATTGTCATGAACAATTTTACATAGTTTCTGAACTTAGTGATCACTAGGATTTGAACTACGTAAGTCTTGAAGCCTCAAGAGTGCTTGTATTGACAGAATTAGATCTTTACATTAATATTTTTACTACCGTGATGCCTAAAAAACCACATAGCTAAAACTACATATATCTTGAACCCTTAGTGGTGCATGTACATCCACACTTTGCTCATTACATTAATAGTAAGTCTGTGAATAATGCCTAGTGATCTACTAAGATCTAAATATTTAGTAATTGTTGACTCTACGCACCCACACTGAATGATCAACACTTCTTTCATTTATTTGGAAATTATTTTCTAATCTTACCTAATATTCATTATAAGGGACATATGAATGTTGCCATAAAATCAATTACGTCATTTTCTCAAATTTTTTCTATTAATGATGTATGCAACGTTCGTGGCCCTTAAATTTTTCAACATGGCAAGAGAGTGGGAAATGGTGATGGTAGATACTTTTTATATTCCAATGATAAAAAAAAGTAATAAGAGATAGCATGTTCGATCCAAAGAACCTTAGATGATGAATTTCAACATTACTTAGCTCTATATTCCATAGTTTAGAATGAAAGTGTTGATGTTGATGTCATAGACATAATGGGTATACTTGGAAGAGAAAGCGCTATGGTTTTGAGATGTAAGGGTGATAAAAATATGGTCTCCATTTACTTTCTACCAAAACCAAAGGTGCTTCCATTTCCATATTTTTTCACTTCCTATCTATTTCATGCCAAGTCCAAGGATTTGTCATTATTTTCTAAATTAGGGAAAAGAGAATAGGTTTGTTTTTGGGAATGCATATAAAATTTATTAT
Organism: Taxus wallichiana var. yunnanensis; assembly: GCA_018340775.1. Classification (NCBI taxonomy): domain Eukaryota; kingdom Viridiplantae; phylum Streptophyta; class Pinopsida; order Cupressales; family Taxaceae; genus Taxus; species Taxus wallichiana. Next base: position 401,886,690 of record CM031240.1, on the reverse strand, counting down.
AAAATTCCAGAGCTAGACTACTTGTACAACTTAGACACAATTGAGTCCTGGATGGCCAAAAAGAGAGTAAGAGATGTTTTGTAGAGTTGGGCATTTGAATAGGTGGATAATATGGATGATTCTAAGTTGTCTAAAATCCTTATTAAAATTTTTAGACTAGGAGTCCGCATTGGCATGGAACTCATGAATAGGCTATATGGAAATTCATCAATCTCTAAGGTGGATGTTTCTTGGATCCCATTACTTTATTTTATTATTGATGAAGAAAAGATTCCCTCCTTAGGTCAAGTGCTCTTTCAATTTAGTGACACAAAAAATAATTTTTGTCAACCATGAGAAACCATTTTACATGGCTTCCTATCTTCTCGATGCTATCATTGGTGTTCTTAAATGTCTATATTTCTATCAAATCTAGTCTCCTTCGATCCCTTTGAGGGTAAATGAGAAATATTCATACTTTTATGCCCATCATTTTAGATCACATATTCAAGATATATGCACTTATTTGTATCCTTGCTCTCTACCAAAAATTACATGAAACAACACCACCGAGAATATTTGATGCCATCCTCACTTCCATAAGGAATATGGGAGCCACATTATTCTATCCAGAATATATAGTTATCATGATCGAGGGGATCCTTACACCTCCTTTTCAGTTTCCATATTATGTGCCAAAAAAATTGGTAGTACAAGAGGTTGCATATCAGATTTGCAATAATATTGATTTAAAGTGTAAGGAGAAGAAGCTTAAAACACATCCCTCCTTCCCAATCTTTGTGGGATGCAAAATGTTTAATAGGTGGCCCAATTTGAATTCTACCTCAACCCATAGAAATTCATTTCATCTCCCCTAACACCATTTTAGGTAATATGACAAAAGGAATAGTGTTTCCCGACACCTTAATTACCTTAAAGTATAGTTAAATATATCGTATGGTCACGTGCAAAATGATAATTGTTGGGTATGGATTACCCAAACAAAAGATAGCCTTGTTCAGTAGAATATGAAGAGTTAGGGGGGTTTCACCTCTCGAGAGAAAATTATTAAAAAGGAGGCTATGAAGAGAAATCAAGCCTTGTATTTAGAACATTCACAACAACCATGTGATCCCTTATCTCCACCAAATGAATCTAGATATGAGTTTCGAGAAGTCTTGTCTAAACCAAATAAAGCTCCATCTAGTGAAGACCCAAAGTAAAATCTATCAATATTCTCCATCCACTTCAAAACAAGTGAGAAATGATTAGGTAGAGAAATTCATAATTTCCTATAAAGAACATCTAGATTGGGAGGCACAAGAAGATCCTGTAGTGAACATTGAATTCAATCTAAGGACAAGAACATTGAAAAGAGTAACCAAAAAGAATATGTCAAAAAAAGCCATTGTTTAGTATGAAACTTTAGAAGACCTCTTCACTCTTACAAAGAAAAGGAAAGCCAAAGGTTCCCAAGTGGTGCAATATCGAGGAAGATCTAGAATCCTTTATAAGTGCCACAAAAAGAAGCATCGTGGAAGTAGTGAGGGGAGTACGTGCTAGAAATATAGAGCTTGAAACTCAGTTAAAGGCCATAGTTCCTCCCGACATAATTTCTAATGTAGAAGAGGCATTGCATGGCTTGTATAATAATATAAATAATTACATCCATGCAAAGAAGTAGGTAGAAGAGTTCTTGGAAAAAAATGAAAAATCATTACATGATGACATCATTACAAAAAACATTAATACATATGGGGCAGGTCATTGAAAAAGGATTTGTAAAGACCCTACAATTATGACCATGGATGATATTGGTATATGTCAAACATATACTAATTATACCAAAAGCAACTACTAAGGGAATGGAATGAACATGTAAGAAAAATTTATGTGTGGCTTGATGACATCATTTCTAGAGGAAATCATGTTTTCATAGAAGCTTCAGTCATGGAAATATTTAAAGGAAACCATGCATTGGTTTCCGATGAAGATTTCACGACATCCCTTCAATAATTCATGGTTAATTTTCAAAGTATAATAGTTGAGGTGAATAAAGGAGAAACTTCGCATGTCATTGAGATTGTTTCCAAAATAAGGGAAAAAATACAAAAATAGAAACTCTAAAGGAAATTGCCAAAAATCATATGGTAGTCAAAAGGATTTGCTTGACAAGTCTATTGTACTATATAGAAGCACGATTGTTGACATGAAAAATATATCCAGAGATTCTCATATTTACAAAAAAACTTTTGAGGAGGCATGACAAAGAAGATAGGGGAACAGGTCCCAAATGAGAGCAACAAACATAGAAAGCAATCTTGTACTCATGGGCTTAGTTTAACAACAACCCATAGTTATGGAAGCAACCGTTCAGCGTGGTCTTGGATCAACAATACCTAGTAGTTAAGGAAGAACCACGGTGAATCATAAATTGTAGTATGTGAGATAGGTGAGAAATCACTATGATATGCATGACATGTTAATAGATGAATATTTATAATTGATACAATGATCGTGTATATATTCCAAATGTTATACTTATCTAAACATGTATTTGTTATTTTGATAAATGTTCAAGACAAATGGTCCAAATTTTTTGCTGTAGCATAAACTACAAATAATATGGTGCTGCAATGCCTACCACACAATAAACTCAAAATATATTTCTCTATTTTGTTAAATCTTGATGGCCACTATGTTCTAACTATTATGATGTGGTAGCATCTTGACAACCTAAGAGTTCATAATATCCTAGTGACAATATATATTCAAATAATATGCTACAAAATAAGTGTAACACCCTGAACTGTTGTTACTTCCTCCTGAGCATACAAGTGTTGATATGTGATTTCTTATAAAAGGATGTGTTCCTCGATTTAGAAATCATGCTTGATATGTACTGTAATTTCTTTGCAGATCCTTGACTGAGTCAGAATATGATTAGACTCTTTTATTTATTTCATTTTGCATCTGAGTTTAATCTGATCTCGGAATGAATTATAGAGTTATCCATCTATAAGATCTAATCTTGGATCAGTGGAATTGATCCAAGTATTGCTCTAAGTCTGTTCGTGATGAATTAAAATCACAGACCTTGAACAGGTTGCAAGGTCTAGAAGCATTGAATAAGCTGGTCCAGAGTATGACTCAGGCTGATCATGTGAAATGGATTGGTTCCCGATATGGAAGTATATCTGGAAGGTCTCGATCGTGGACCAGGTAATAATTCGGTTACATACGATTCTAGCGGCTGAGGCGAAACAGAGCTAACCCTGCTTCAAGAAGGTATGATGTAGGTCTTTTTTTGAGTGTACAGAATGTAGACCTAACTGGAATTATTAATGGTTAGTAACCTAAAACTAAACCTAACCTAGGGGTTAGATTAGTGTTAATCTAACCTAGACCTAGGCTAAGTGCTAATGTCCTAAGTTAGTATCTATGTGTAATGTGGTTAGAATAAGTATTATCCTAAATTCTAACCTAAGATACTAACCTAACTATTGAACAAAATGTATGGGGGCCTATGGAGGGGTGCGAACCATGGGCGGCATTTTCTATGTCATTAAATGCTAAGGATAAGTATGAGGGACAGGTCTTGGCGGAGGTTTTAGGAACGGCTAACTTGTGTCGACGTGGCAGGTCGCCAAAACTGAAAATGAACTGGAAATTTTATTTGACTGTCGCCAATTTTGGCGGTCGGTGGCAATGGATTTTGAGCGGGAAAGTCGGTGTAAATGCATTCAATGTGCTTGGTAGTCGAGCTCGGAAATCGCGTGAAGGCATGTAAACCGGGAATTTGTTGGTTTGTTTGGCTTGTCGCGAATTTCGGTTTTCCTTCTTCTCTGCTCACCGTTCTTCGCACTTTGATCTTCTTTGTGTGTTGCATGGCGAACATGAGAATATCTAACTCTTTTCTCTGGCAAGGGAAATATATATGTTATGGAGATAGCAAAATTTTGTTGGTCGCTCTAACTTGGAAAAGGAAAAGGAAGTCTGAGCTCTTCCAGTGGTCTGCTTCGGAATTTTGAGTAAAAATCCAGGCATGTTAGGCCCTAACCTTTAAATATCTTGTTGTCTTTCAAGTGATTTCATTAGAACAACTCTGTTCAAATGATTTATGGAAATAGATGATTTTTCCTTGGTGGTCTTGTGTGATTTTTGGTACTGTATCTCTTCTGGTTCGATTTTTCGTTTATCCCTTGATGGGTGTTGATATAATCGAACGGTTGCTATATATTTCTGGGTGTTTTGCATTCTGGCTTTTATATGCGAAAATATGGCAAGATTTTGTGCTAGGCCTGCTCTGTGTGAGTCCATGAATTGTCCTCCCGATGGGTGCAGGCTATTGATGCATGTTGGTATATATAAATGTATATAAATATTTTGTTAATACTTGTTGTGGAAATTGTTAGAAGGGATACTGATGGATAGCGTATGATTGTTCAGTTTTATTGAATCTTTGTAAGCTCTGTCATGGGTTTTGATGAAGGTAGTTATTGATACTGTTGGGTTTCGTTTTGTCTTGAAGGTTGTTTGAGAATAACATCTTTCGATGTGACAGTATCTTTTTGCAACTCTTTGGAATTGTTTTCCTTTTCGTAGGGGTAACAAGATTTAACCGTTACAGTATGCATTATGGATATATGTATATTATATATTGGAACGGCTCTGTAGAGTCCATTGAATGACTTGTATAAATGGACCACTATGGAAGCTATACATTTATATATTTGAATGTTGGATATTGATTTGTTTGAAGTCTTGAAGAAGTAACAGGTCTTTCGACCTCTGTTAACTATAGTAAATTTTGGGTATAGACTCCCCGGTTGTACTGTTTCGTTTCCTTCTGTGTAAGCTTGTTCAAAAATATTGAAGAAGGTTCAGTTGGTTCTTTTTACGAAATCAGTAATTATTGAAGCCTGTTCTTTTATGTTTATCATTACTGGAGTAGATGGAATCATTAATTATTCTTCTTTATTATCTTGAATACTGTTGTATAGACTCGGTTGAATTCTTGATAAATAACCAGTGTGATCGCTTCAAATTAGGACTGTTGGGTTTATTCTATTGTTTGACCCTGTGGAGGATATCTTGTTTCTTTTGGCTTCTGTATAAGCCTGAGATTGAACATGTGATGTTTATTTGGCCTTGATGGATTTCTGTGAATAGCTTGACATCTTGTATAACGGCTTTATGAAGTAGGTCATGGATACCATACTTTCTACTCTGATTTCATTCAGATGTAGCTACGATATTCTATGTTGTGTTTTCTTTAGATTTCATGCCAGTTGATGTGGCTGTGTGTGATGCGTGGGTTTCATTTAAACTTCTCTCTGCTTAAGTCGTAGGGAGATGTCATTGTTCAAAAGGAGTTCGAGTTTCTTATTGACTGTGGCAACAATTGAGTTCCTTTGAATTCGACCTTGGGAACAAAAGCCATACAGTGTTGAAAAGGATTGAAGAGGCTGTAGATTGTTATTGGGATTGTAGGCGTGTTACGCCTTCCTTACTTTGATATCCATTTTTGAGTATGAATGAATTTAGGAGCTAACTGTACCTAAATAGGTAACGGCAGTAGTTGTCTTCTTTCCTGTCACTTCTTGCGTGAGGTCATTCTGAGTCTGTCTGGTAGAAAGACCATGTTGTTCGGCATGGGGGCTACTGTACTGTAGTTGCCTTATTTGTAACAGTGTGCTGTTGATGGACTCGACTGATTTATTTGCTGTGTTTTATTTCTTTATTTAAACAACAATTCTTCTTGTGGCTTGTCGGACTTGTTCGTATACTTACCGGATGAATGCTTTCCATATGAGGAGACGGTACAGTAGTGAACTTGTGTGAAAGGAAGTGTGAATGATTTGTTCCTTTCTTTTCTATTATTATATACATGTTGATATACTCAGTGAATAGAGGAGCTGTTTTTAACATATTGATATACTCAAGAGTTGTTATGATATTTCCATTTCCTGATGAAATTAACGATCTGTCCAATGTTGCTGATCTTGGATTTAAGATAATTGTTTTGGATACTTTCGTTCTTTGATTCTTAATATTGATGAAATAATTGAGAAGTGTTTAGGACTATTCTGTAACGATGATAGAGTTACACGTTTGTAGTCATTTTTGTATTACAAGGGCATAGTCTGAATATGTTTACTTGTTTGGATAATGGAACTCATTTAAACAGGGTGTTTAATGAAAACAATTGATGGATTGCAATTGTTTTAAAAGTTAGTGCTTATCATGCTCAGTTCATCGAACTGACTCATGTTGACTATTTTTGCAGATGGTTGCCGTAAGTGGTAAAAGCAATGCAGATCTGACAGGATGATCAAATTGTTTAATTTGATTTATAATGAATTACAGCTTGATTTTCTAAATGTACTATATGTGGAAAGATGTTTCTTTTCCGTTAAGCATTGTATCAAGTATGCTGCTTGCATAAAATGTATTTGTATAGTTATGAAAGGAATAAAAATAAGTATTGATACTTATGTGTTGTATTCTTAATTCTGATAGTTGACCTTCTTCGGTTTATATACCAGAGTGGCAATGTTATCTTTGTGTAATTGGATGCTTTTGTGATTGACATTGAAAGCTTAAAGAAAATGTGATTGAATTCTGATGAGTGTTTAGTAGTTCTAATTTGTTCTATCGAAAGCTAAATTGAAATGTAAATCATTGTCTTTTTAAAAGATAGGGTTAAAATGAACCTAAGCAGAACACTAATCAAGCTGAGGTAAATTACTAATCCCTAGTCCTAGTATGGCAGGACAACATTAAATTGGATTCTTAACCAATTATATCTTTATACTAATAAGTATGATATAAATTCAGTTAAGAGAACTGAAATAAATCTAATGGGGTTCAGATGGCAATCTCATATGAAGGTAATGAGATAATGTCCAATTCTGTTGTTTTAGAATCATGTGTATTCTAATGACTCCTTGATGAGAGCTTGACCTTAATACCTCTACCATGTAATGGGTTTTATTGAGGAAGGTCGTCTTAAGACGAAGAATCCAGGGATTGGGAAAGGCTAACCTATGGGGAAAGTCTTTAAAGTAATTTAAAACTCAACGTGCGTAACGCATATTAGTAAGTAGATCTTTTCGAGGCGGATTTAAAGGTTGACGGCACAAGACAACTGCAGGGTTGTACCTCCGAGAAGATTAGGATCTTCTCGAAGTTACAACAATGCAGGTGACTTATGACGACACCCTTTGCATTGATCGCTAAGATTTACACTTTGATCTCGACGAATTACTCAGGGACCAATTAGGAATGTGGCCATGTTATAAGGCTGCCTAGGAGGTTCGGGGTATCTTGACACACTGGTCTAACTGCAGGGTTAAACCAGTATGTCATCGTATCCCTAATACTCGTGGGCATCCATATAACATTATCACCTTGTTAATCTGTCTCCGAGTGATTAAGTTGTGAAAGGAAGGACTGACAGTAGTCAGTGTAAGACATTCTATATAACATAAGAATGGGGTGAAGGGCGTATTCCAGATTGACGAGTATGCCGTTAAGGAATACGAGACATAAACAGTATGTTTCAAATCTTTGGCCAAAGTATCGCAAGCTGCTGATTGCGTTGTCCTAATTCACCTAGTCTAAGGGATGAGATGCCGATGAATAATGGTAACAATTATTCAGTTAGGTTCCTTAGACGAGCATTCTCAATCCCGCATTAGGGAAGGGAGAAACCACAAGAGTGAAGTGTTAAATAATAACGCCAACTCTTATTACTCATGAATAGATCGGTAGATTACCGAGTCATGAAATGAATAGATCGGAGGTACTCCGAGTCATTACAGCTGCATATGGTTATCTGTTTTAAATGAATGGTTATTTGATTTGTGAGTTCTAAATTATGTATTTAGAACCAGGATGCATTTATCAAAAAAAAAAAATTGACTTGTTCTATTGTCTAAAATGAGGATGTTACATCTTGGTATGAGAGTTGAAGGTTGCAGCTCTTAGACCTATTGTGTCCATAATCTGATAAAAACCTAAATTTTCTTGTAACAGAAAATGGTTAGAACAAGGGGAACGTTATAATAATGCTCCACCAAGGAGGAGTGGAAACAACATAGAAACTTGATGAGATCCTTACTGCCCTGTTGGACACAAGAGATCGCTTAGCTGTACTGGAACAGCAGGTGATGGGAAATGAGGAGGATGAAGAAGCTGATAATAATAATCAGCAACCTCCTGAGGACAACCCCGACATGGGTGTTGATGTTAATGCTGGGAATGCACCTATCCAACCAGAAAATAAAAAGGCCAGGTTGGCAGCAGAACTCACTAATGATATAAAAAGGATAAGTCCACCTAAGTATGATGGCACCACATTGGGAGATGGAGCGAGAACTCGGCTCAAATGAAATGGAGAAGTACTTTGCAATAAGGAACTTCTCAGAGGAAACCAAAGCTATTTGGGGAGCCTATCAGCTTTCCCATGAAGCATCTTCGTGGTGGGATAGCCGTAAAGCTGAACTAAACATTGATGAGACCAATATTACTTGGGATCAATTTAAAGGCTATTTTAGGCAACGTTGGCTGCCACAACTTTTCTATGATCAGAAAATGACAGAATTTCAGAACTTAGCTCAAGGAAGCTAACGAATCGAGATTCAGGGAGTGGTTTACAAAACTCCTTAAGTATGTACCGCAAAGATCAAACCCGTGAAAAGTTCAGAATACGGAAATTCATCATGGGATTGAATCCCGTGATAGGGGGAGAGGTCGATGTTCATAGTCCAACCACTATGGAAGGAGTTGTTGAAAAGGCCATAAGGCAAGAACAGAAATTAAAGGCTATTTCTGCTCATAAGGAGGAAGTGCGGAAGAAGACTGCAAACCCTTCTTCAACCTCTCTTGCACCCAGAAAAGGACCATGGAAAAATTTTGGAAACAAGAGTAAGTTTCGAGGAGATAACAATAAGAAAGCAGTGTAAATAAGCCCCTGTTGAAATGTAAGGGATAATTTTGCTAAAAATTATAACAATGGGCAGAAGCCCTATGGAGGACAACGTGACAATTACAAGGCTGGAGGCAATTCTGAGCCTAAAAAGGGACCTGTAGGAGGCTGCTACAATTGTGGCAAAGACCACTATGCTAATCAATGCCCTTTAAAGAAGGATGATCATAATCAGCAGCATAAGATACATGCTGCAGTAGCGGACAAGCAAGCTGAAAAGCAAGTGACACCTATAGAAGTTCCGGGTAAGTTATTCGGCATACCTGTCACTATTCTTTTTGATACAGGAGCTACTGAATGTTTTATATCTAATAAACTTGCTTCTAAACTTAAAAGAAAAGCTGGAAAAATGGATAAATCTTGGACTGTACAGTATGGTAATAATTCTGTTCATACAGTGAGTATGTGTCTTTTTGGGGCAGTCCTTGACTTACCTAACTTTTCCACGGAAGTTGATCTCTATGTTGCACCATTGGGATCGTATGACATTGTCATCGGTGTCAATTGGTTAGCTGACCATAAAGCAAAAGTAGACTGTTATGAAAAGAACATAAAATGTTTAGATGATCAGCTGGAATCAGCAGAGATTCAAGGTGTGAAAAGAGAAATTTCAGTTAGAAAACTCACACCATGTAGCTTAAAAGGCTAAAAATAAAGGATATACCCTTTATGCGGTAAAGATATCTGAATCTTCAGAAGAAGATGATGATTTCATGAAATGATTCCCTCTTTTACAAGGTTTCAGGGATGTTTTCCCTGAGGAATTACCAGGGTTACCACCCAAGAGAGAATTTGACTTCACCATTGAAATCAAGCTAGAAACAAACCTATATCCAAAGCACCTTATCGATGACTACTACGAGAGTTAGTTGAGCTTAAGGAAACAGATTCAAGAGCTTTTGTCTAAAGGTTTGATCAGACCAAGTGTTTCACCTTGGGGAGCACCTGTAATATTTGTGAAAAAGAAGGATGGAACACTAAGGCTGTGTATTGATTATCGGATGTTGAACAAAGCAACATCGAGAACCGATATCCACTTCCTAGGATCGATGATCTATTTGATCGAATGCGTGGAGCAATGGTTTATACTAAGATAGACCTTTGATCTAGTTATCATCGATTAAGGATTAGAGAAGAAGATATTCATAAAATAGCTTTCCGAACAAGGTACGAGACATTATGAATTCACAGCTTCTACCCTTTGGATTAACTAATTCACCCATTGCTTCACTCGGAATGTTTCAGCTTCTGGGAATAGAGTTGCTTCTATCCTTTCATTCCTTTTAGAAACAGATGAGGTTAGGGTTAGGAGGAATACCTGTTGAATGTCGAGATGGTGTGCGCGTACCGTAGAGAAAGATCAGGCTGACTGCAGAGAACTCCTTTTTGTCTTGGAAGGACTACCTGCAAATAAGAACACAAGACCACAAGATTTTGATTAAACAATAAATGAGGAAACTGCCTTGGGCCCAGGAAATATAAAACTTCCTTTCGAAGGTGGTCAGTTCCCCTGCTAATATGAATTAACACAAAAGACTGCAAAATATCAATTAAATTATTTCGTTAAACTGGGTAGGGGGAAAGGCTGGTTTTCTGGTTTTTGATCAGAGGAACCGATGCTGGTTACTGATAACCGATGCTGGTCACTGATAACCGATGGCGGTTACTGATAACCGATAGCGGTGGGTTCTACGATCTTCTTGGCAGCTATGGTGTTTGTAATGGCTGGTTTTTGGATGGTATTAGGAAATGGGATGGTTAGAAGCAAAAGAATGACAGTTAGATGCAATGGCACGTTGGGTAGTGGATTCAGAAACGGATTTAGGAGCACTGAGATTCAAGAAGCATAAGAAATGTTATAACAAAGGACATGCAAGATGTGACTTACTGGTTTTGGCACAGATGCAAGTTGATCTCCTTGGTTGTAAACACTTCTGGTATTTCCACTCGTCTCTGCTCTGTCAAGTGAAGATCTGGACTCTGTTCCTCGCTCGCAATGCTCTCTGTTGATCCAGAAATCCTTTGACTGATCTCCAAAATGAAATTCCGATCCGTTGTTTTGGTTTGGGGAGCCCATTTACAGGGAACCGATGGCGGTTGCGTAACCGACGGCGGTCGAGTAGGAACCGGCATCGGTAAGGAAAAAGTAGGCTATTTTTAGTAAAATAGCCTACCTTCCCTGCTTTTCTCCCGAGAGATCAGTTGCGGGCTTGGTCAAGTGGCTAGAAGGTCGGCTTTGGGTGCGAGTAAGGAGGCATTAGTTATGGATGTGATTCTAGACCAAGTCATGGGTCTTAATTAGGTTAGTTTAGGGTTAGGGCTAGGTCATGATGAGGTGGCAAAGTGAGGTGGCGGGTAAGGTATGTGGATTTATCAATTACAAGGTAATTAATAAATAATTGTGTAAAGTTTAGGTAATGAGGTTAGGTTGCGAAATGGGATGCGGGTCACAAGGGGTCGTAAGACACAAATTTGGTGTCTACATTAGCCCCTTATTATCGTGTAGCTTGTTCTGTAAAGCTGCGCGGACAATAATATGAAGTGGTTTCTCATGTTAAGGATATAGGTAATCCCCCTCAAATCTATCACAGATTGAGTGAACGGGAAATCAGGGATAGGGTTGATACAGGGTATATGTTGTAGAGAGGATGGTAAGGTGGTGGGGTAGGTCCAAGGAAGCAGTGACGCATGTTGAAATGTAATAAGTACGACTAGGGTACATGATTTGATGAGCAAACCAACGATGTACAGGCAAAGGTCGATAGTTTATCCAAACAAGGGTGATATAATCCTGGTATCCAAGGCATAGGAAGTAGCTCCAGGGTATATAACGGTAAGGTACAGGAACGTTTAGGCATGTTCGGCAGTACAAAAAGGTTGGTTTGGTTGAGATAAACGTCACGGTCTAGGTCTAGGCAAAGTTGGTCGACAGATCAAGTCAAGGACCCTAGTCATGCTAAAACATGAACAGGTGAGCTCGATTGAACAAAAATCTACGTGATGGGTGGATAAAAGTGTATGTTGTTGATGTTGGGCAAGGTAGTTAAGTGGTACGGCCTTGGGTAGGGCTGATTGATGAGTGAGGGCCGTGGGTCGGGCCAAGTTGTTGGGTTGCGGCCTTGGGTCGGGCCAAATTGTTGGGTTGCGGCCTTAGGTTGGGCCAAATGGTTGGGGTGAGGCCTTGGGTCGGGCCAAATGGGTGGTGTGAGGCCTTGGGTCGGGCCAAATGGTTGGGGTGAGGCCTTGGGTCGGGCCAAATAGGTTGGTTGCGGCCTTGGGTCGGGCCAAGTGGTTGGGTGCGGCCTTGGGTCGGGCCAAGTGGTTGGGTGCGGCCTTGGGTCGGGCCAAATGGTTAACAAGGGGTTTGCAGCAAAGGTAGATATTTGCGATGTTTGTGAGTCACGAGCGGAGGGACTAGAGGCTAGATACCTCCATGCGAGAGAGCGTATTCACATGTTACAGGAGAGATTGGCAGATCAGTGGGCGGTACCAATAGCCGTGGTACCTTTGAGGACAGGGAGGCCCGGCGAGAGGCGTCGACGATCACGATCATCACCTGGTTCGGGATGAGGCGTGAGGGTCTAAGTAAATGTTATCGAGGTATAAGAATAAATAAGGATGCCGACCTGCGTGTCGATGATAGAGAAGATGTATTTGTTTAACATCTAAATAAAACTGAATATGTATGTTGATTTGAGTTATGATAATAATAAGAATGTTTTCGTTTTGTTTTGAAAAAAGGATAAAGAGGAATGTGATTAAATAGAAATACACCAAAAATATTTATATTTACCACACATGATAGGTTATGGTAGGGGATGGTCGAGCTAACCTTGGGAGACCCCATGTCTCCAAAGTGCTGCCTACATAGCCCATTGCACAAAGCAAGGAGGGGCCTCAGACCGATGTAGTTCTCCCTTAGGACCAGGGAGAGGTGAATTCAGGAAATTTGGGTATGGTTAGGCAATTTGTTGGTTGATAAGAATTTGATGTTGATAGGGTAATGTTGTTGGTGTTGGTAAGGTATGGGCGATGTTGATGTAGGTATAGGTAAAGCGAAAGTTAGCTTACCCAAATAGTAGGGAACCGTATCCTGATTAAGGTCAACACACAATCCTAGAGTCGAGAAAAAGAGGCAAAAGTGTCCCGTAGTTGAGAAGAGCTAAACAAACCACATATTAACATAGGATGAGCTTGAATCCCTAGGTACCTTGCATAGGCGAGAAGTCGATAGGTGAAAAGAGTTGTATAATCACAATATATCGGATATACGTCACGTCCCTTGAGTTGAAACAAATGGTGAGGTGAGGTGGATGATATAGCTGAGGTACGGAGAACTTATTACAAAGTGAGTGTTCTGACGAAAGAGAACCTACCCTAAATAGACAAGTCCATGACTCAAAAGTCCTTTTGAATGAGGCTTTTCTTTTATTGAATGCAGACTGATCGATGCGGGAAGTCTACAAGGGATATTGATTGTATTATTCTTGAGGTCTTCACGAAGCTGATCAATGCGAGAAGCTTCTGATAAAGGCTGACTGTGTATAGCTGTCCTTTGAGGGAGCAGTCTATTTATAGTAGCAGATATGATTGTAATGCATAGCTGTCCTTCGGGGGAGCAGTCTATATATAATAGCAGCAATAGTTCGGCATATAGCTGTCCTTCGAGGGAGCAGTCTATATTTAATTTAGATGACTAGATGTTCATTTGGCGTGAAGCATCTAGTTTAGTAGGAAGTTTGACTCAAGAAAATCCCATAAGAATACGGCTTATTTTAATACTTTGAAGTCATGGACTAGACTAAAAAGGGGAAGGCATCATCAAGGGGAGGTGAGGATCAAACTATGTGAGCTTGATTGTTATTATGAAGTGTAGGAAACATAGTGTATGTAGTGGTAAGTGAGCTCAAGGGACGAGCGGCAGGTAGATAAGAAGTGATATAACACTAATTTCAACAGTAGAATGGTCGAAGATGCAAGGCATTAAGGGGTTCAGGCTCAGGTTTACCATTAAGCGAAGCTAAACGATAAGTACCAGATCCATAGGTATGAGTGATTATATAAGGCCCAATCCAATTGGGAGCAAATTTTCCACGTTTGCTCTTTTCTAGTTTGGTTACATGTTGATTCTCTTTGAGAACAAGATCACCAACCTTAAAGGTACGCTCATGAAGTCGCTTATCATAAGCACGCTTAATGCGTTTTTGATAGATTTGAAGGTGATCAAGAGCTGTAAGACGGCGTTCGTCAAGAAGCTCCAATTGGGCTAACCGCTCTTGGCGGAAATCATCGTTGGTGAGAATATCCTGAAGAGATATTCTAAGGGAGGGTATTTGTATTTCGAGAGGCAAAACAGCCTCGGTACCATATACCAAAGAAAAAGGTGTGGCATTAGTAGAGGTACGAATGCTAGTACGATAAGCCCAAAGGGCAAAGGGAATGTGATCGTGCCAATTTCTTCCGGATTCATTGACAACTTTCATGAGGATTTTGGTTAGTGTTTTATTAGAGGACTCGGCTTGCCCATTGGCTTGTGGATAGTAAGGTGATGAGAAACTAAGTTTGATACCAAAGTTGTCACAAAGGTCTTGCAACAACTTGTTTTTGAAAGATTTTCCATTATCTGTTATCAGGCGATGAGGAACACCAAAACGATAGATAATGTGGTGGTTAATGAACTCGACAATTTTTTTATTTTTTGATTGAAATGAGTGGAATAGCCTCCACCCATTTTGTGTAATATTCGGTCGCTGTGATTATCCAACGGTGACGTTGTGAAGAGGTTGGATGAATCTCACCAATAAGGTCTAAACCCCATCAGAGAAGGGCCAAAGATCTCGAGCGATCTCGGAGCGGGTGGCTAGGAGTATGTTGAAGGTTGGCATGTTGTCGACACATAACACAACGCTTAACATATTCGTAGCGAATGTTATTGAGAGTAGGCCAATAATAACCAAGGCGAAGGATTCGTTTGGCCACGGCAAGGCCGCTAAAATGTCCACCACAAATACCGTCATGGACCTGTTGGATGGTATGAGTGGCCTCCGCGCCAGTTAGACAGCGAAGGAGGATGCCATCAAAGCCACGTTTATAGAGGAGTCCCCCCATGACAACATAACGCGAAACACTTTTAAGAAAAGCACGTTTTCCGTTACTAGTAAGGTCAGGTGGGAGGACAGAGATTGTAAGGTAGTCGTGAAATTGGTGGTACCAGGTATCCTGTGAATTAGTAGACACAGTATTTATCATACAAACTACCGGGGTTGAATAGGATGGGGCAAAAAGTTGTTGGACCACGACGAATAATTCAGAGTCAGTTGGCGCGGCGGGAATTTGCGAGGCTAAGCAAGCCATAGTATCTACAAATTTGTTAGTGGAGCGGGGAATGGTTTGTATAGAATAGTGGGTAAATAAGGCTAGAAGTGAATCCACGTAGTGTTTGTATTTTTGAAGTTCCTCATTTTTGCATTGGTAGACGCCCATAACCTGATTGACTACCAATTGAGAGTCACCAAAAATGTTGATAGATTTGATACCTAAGTGTAACGCAACTTGGAGACCCAGAACAAGGGCCTCGTATTCCGCTGTATTATTAGTGCAAGGGAAATCAAGTCGGAATGAAAGAGGCATAGGTTCAGCGTTGAGAGGAATGAGAACAACGCCGGCTCCTCCGCCGCGCTGGCATTTAGATCCATCGAAGAAGAGGGTCATTGGGTACGACTCCTCCGTGAGGGAAAGAGTAGCGATGAATTCGTTGGGAAATGTGAAATTGGTAAATTGTTCCCCAGGTAAAGGAGCTTCTGCAAGTTGGTCTGCGATGGTTTGTCCTTTGATTGATTTCTGGTGGACAAACTCAAGGTCGAGGTCGGCGAGAAGCATGAGCCATCTAGCAATGCGTTGGTTCAGATGAGGTTTGGCATACATGTAATGGATGGGGTCTGTATTGGTGATGATGAAAGTCTTGTGATTTAGAAGGTAGTGTCGGAGTTTGGTGGCCACGAATGATAGGGCAAGGCACAATTTTTCTACATGTGTGTACCTAGTCTCATAGTCCACCAAAGTACGACTTATATAATAAACGGCTTGTTCGTGATTCTCAGAGTCACGATGTGCAAGCATGGCTCCTACAATGTGGTCGGTGGCGGAAAGGTAAAGGTAGAAAGGGCGGTCGTCTTGGGGTGGGATAAGCACGGGTGGCTGCAAGAGATAGGATTTGAGAGCTTCGAAGGCTTGGTGACATTCTTCGCTCCATTGGAATGCAATATCCTTTTTAAGGAGGTGATGGAAAGGTTGACACCGATCCGAGAGTTGGGAGATGAAACGTCGGATAGATTGGAGCTTACCTTGTAAACTACGCAATTGTTTGAGATTTTTAGGTGGGGGCATTTCTAGGATAGCTTTGACTTTAGATGGATCGACCTCAATGCCACGCAAAGAGACGATAAAGCCAAGAATTTTTCCCGAAAGAACACCAAAGACACATTTCTTCGGTTGAAGGCGATGACAATATTGTAACAAAGTATCAAAAATAATGGTTAAAACATCGAGATGTTCACTACGATGTTTAGACTTGCCGAGAAGATCGTCAACATAGTCTTCAAGGATAGTGTGCATAATGTCATGAAAAATGTAGGTCATAGCCCGATAGGTAGCACCAAAGCATTCTTAAGGCCAAATGGCATGACACGATAATGTAAGGTTCCCAAGGAGTTATGAAGGTAGTTTTGTGTTGATCGGCGAGGGGCAACCAAAATTTGGTCAGATCCTCGAAAAGCCATCCATGAGAGAGATCATCTCATGACCTGCAGCTTAGATCAGCAAGTTGGTCAATGCTAGGTAAGGGAAAGTCATCCTTAGGGCAAGCGAGGTTAAGATCCCGGAAATCTGTGCATATCCGAAGTCCCCTGTCGCTTTAGTGACAGGGTACGATGTTAGAAATCCATTGAGGATAGTCAATAGGCAAGATGAATGAAACAGAAAGGAGTCGTTGGAGCTCCTCTTTGACCAAGAGAGCAATGCGTGGATGCATTTTTCTCAATTTCTGTTTGACTGGTTTGGAATCGGGGTTTAGGGTGATGTTATGGACGGCGATGGTAGGATCAATTCCTGGCATGTCAGCGTAAGACCATGCGAAAGCTTGGTTGCGAGCACGGAGAAAGGTAGTAAAGGCGGCTTGTTCTGATGTGTTAAGGGATTGTCCAATCTTCACAATGTGAGGATCCTCCTCCGTGTGGATATTGATTTCTATGGTAGATTGTCAAAGATAGTTTGGGTTTCAGATGGTAAGGCTCGTTGAATATAAGAATCATCCGCGCCAAGGTAAGTGAGGATGGAGTCGTCATCCTGGCATTCAACAACATTAATCAAAGGTGAATCCTCTTCGATCATGTCTGGATAAAGAAGGGGCAAAGAAGATGGGTCGTCATTATCACGTTGATACGTGAGAGGACCTATGAAGATAGCATTTATGAAAAAAAAAAGTTAGGAGGGATGGATTCAGGGTCTATAGATTCTGCGGGTGATGATGGCAAAGTGGGTGATGATGATTTGGTAGGGGCGACGTCTTCTTCTTCCAGGATACAGCTGACAGGAGGTGTCTCCTGTGTAGGTGTTTCGGGAAAACCGAGACCACTGCGATCATTATGTTTACGGGTAGTCACGGGAATGAGTGTATGTCGGCCTTGTTCGTAAAGGCCAAAACCAAAGCCTTTCCACACACAAGTCAAGAAGGTGAGGGATAAACGACGATTTGTCAAGTATTGAAAATCAGATTGGAAAGGAACCACACCAAGAGGAGGTTCGGGGTAATGGAGGATGCGTCAACACCCCCATACGTTAGGTTAGTGCGGCAATGGGGTGGTCCGTAAGAGATTATCTCCCCCACGCGACGGTCGTAGGTGGGATGTGCATGTAATTGTCCGTACTCCTGCGGGGTAGGGAAAGAACTAACGTTATATAGGTGGTACTCCCCCAGCGTAAGGCGCTGAAAAACATCTACTAAGGGGTCGGAGGTTGGAATGTTAGCTGCCGGAAGGGAAGTGGTTTTTGCGATGGTGGTTTCATCAATTGAAGGCGTAGGCGCGGTTGAGGTGGATGGTTGAGGTACATTTGAGGAGGATGGTTGGGTTGAATGTATGGGTGTCTTGATTGGTATAAGCACATCGTTCGGGCGGTATAACATATTGCAGGTTTTAAAAGGGGGAGGGTCAGCTTTTACGGTGTAAGACTTCCCCTCGTACTCAAATTTTATGCATCTATGTAATGTTGAGGGAACGCATCCCATGGCTCGGATCCAAGGACGACCCAGCAATATATTATATTGGAACTCTCCCTCAAGGACATAGAAGAGTTCGGGTAAAGTACATGGTCCTACGCGAATGTTGAGGATCACGGTGCCTAAGGTAGAAGTAATAGCGTCATTGAATGACCGCAACATGATGGGGTTGGCACACATGCAACTAGAAGGGATGTTCATCTGTTGGAAGGATTTTGAAGAGATGATGTTTAGGCTAGCGCCCCCGTCAATCATAACCCGACGTACTCGAATGTCCCGGACGTAAGCGGAGATGAAAAGGGCAGGGTCAGGGTCTTCTGTACCAAAGTCGACAATTTCATCTTCAGAGAAACTGACTGCAGCAGCTTGTTGTACAGAGACAGAAGTGGTTGGGGCAGTGGGTTGTTTGGTGAGAGAAGCAACGTGATTGGGTGTTAGAATGGAGGCGACAGGCAAGGTTTCATTAGGTAAAACCTCTATCCCTTGAAGGATCTCAATGAGAGCTTGTCGATGAGATTCAAGTCTCAATGAGATCATACAAAGGTCATTTTTACGGGTGATTGGTGAAGCCGTTTAATCATATTTCGGTGGGCAATGCCATTAGAGACGGATAGGCGGGTCCGCGAATGACCACTTTAGGTGGTGGTGCAATCGGATGTTCGACGGAGAAAGAGATGCCGCAGTGTGTTTTCTTTTGCTTTCCCATTGTTTTTTTGCCCTCGAGTAGCGACACTAATCATATTAATCTCGTAGACCTGAGATGAGGAAGATGGTTGGGATAAATCATGGTCTTCAAGAGGTGGGGTTGTAATAATGACAGATCTTGGTGAGGCGGGGACAGATGGTATAGGAGAGGGAATGGAAACTAAAGGTATCTCCCTTCGTAAGTTGTCTTTCTTAATCTTTCTATCCGGGAGAGGTGACTGGCGAAGGATGGTTTTTAGAGCTTTGCATCCCTCCACATCATGTCCTGGTGTACGGTGATAGGCGCAGATTTTAGACTCATCATAACTTATCGGTCGAGGTTTAGACGGGTCATAAGGTCTAAGTGGGGGTAGGGAAATGGTCGCATTCTCCACCAACATAGCAAGGATTTTGGCGTAAGATCCTTTGAGTGGGTCAAAATCGGAAGAGGATGAGGGTATTGGTTGTGCGGGTTTTGGTAATGTTTGAGCATGATTGGTTCGTATGGGTGGTGGTTTAGCCGAGGGGTGTTGATACATGGTTTTTACTAAACGTGATTTCTTTGGCGCAGAAGCTATGTTGGATGATGAGGCCGCAGATGACGTGGTATCAGAAAACAACCACGGGGAAATAGGAGTGACTGAAAACAAATCTTTTGATGATGGAATTTGTTTAGGGTTGATAGGTGGACAAGATACGCGGAGTGACGGTGTTGCTATACCCTGGAATTTCTGTATAGGTGCGGAAGGCGTAGGTTGTTCTAAAGAAAATGCAGGAGGTATGATATATTGGTGTAAGGTAGAGGGATGGGGTCCCAATATGGAAGGTAGGTATGACGACGATGGTTTTGATTGTGATAGGGGCACGGATTGAGTTTGTCTCCTAGGTGGCGGAACGGATTTATTTTTGGATAGATCGAGTCGCTTAGGCGGGTGCGTTAGACTCGGGCATTGGTGAGGTCCTGCGTTAGGGGAAGATCTCGGTTAAGTTGATAGAAGTGGACGGGGCATTTGGTAGAGGTGAGGGGGGTGAAGGTGAGAACAGGGGCATTTTAAGCTTCTGTAAGCACTTCGGGTATATGGTGGAGACATCAGGATCAGTCATTTGCATTTGAGTAGAAAAAGGGGTACTCAAACGTTCCCATAGGGCCTGTCTATCTTCTGTGGAATGACAGTCTCCAGGTGAGATTTGTAATTTTTGTACGGAAGAAAGGTGGGTTGTAATTCCAGTCCACTGCGGGTGTGACACAGGAGGTAGATGAGGCACTGTATCAATAGATGTTAAGAGGTCAACCGGTCGTTGAAAAGATTTAGGCGATGAGGGACTAATAGGTAGGAGGGCGTGTTCGAGGGGATCTATCATGTTTAAAGAATGTGGTGATGTTAGTGTAAGAGATTTCTCGTCTAAGGATGTCAAAAGGAGTGGCGAGCCTTCCTCTTGTGTAGCAAGAGTGGTAGAAGGGGACATTTGGGAAATAGATAAATTAGATAGCATCCGCTCACAGTCTTATAGGGATGTGGTGTAAGAAGACTTTTCGATGAGAAGAGAAGTCCGGGACAGTTAACTCTTCTATGGGTAAAGGAATGATTTCACTTTGGCTTGATGGTGGTGAAGGAGGTTCAAACTCCTGTGTTGGTGGAGAGGCTTGATTTAAAATTTTTTCAATAGAGGCTTTTGGCTGAGAATCGAAGACTGCATGGATCTCATGAACACTCTCCTCGGCTAAGATATCTTGGTTCACGTTACTGTTGGACGAGTGATTCGGGAATGGCTTGTTGAAAATTTTCAGATTTCGGTTAGCAGGGGCGTTAGGATTATCGAGGGTTATATCCCCTGCGTCAACCATTTCCTGTACTATATTTTTCAACATCTTGCAGTTTTCATGACTATGTCCTTTTACGCGGTGAAAGTTACAAAAGTCATTTTCTTTGTACCAGGAAGGTATTGCGCGGGTGGAGTCAAACCCAGAGTGAGGTTTAACAGGGGGCAAGGTGATAGCCCCAGCTTTGAGCAATTTCTCCAGGATGACGCCATAAGTTTCTCCCAAGGGAGTGTAATTGGTGGGCTCGGCTTTGTACTTATAAGTGGTTTTCGGCGGAGTATTGGACGGTGTTTGAGATTTGACCATTACCGCGTGGACAGCTCCTTTTGATTTAGAAGAAGTGGACGCGTGAGGAGTGGTGGTGTTTGGCTTGTTGGTAGAATCAGGAGTTCGAAATTGGGGTTTTTGTTACGCAACCGTAATTTCTCTTCTTCTAAGGCTCGAATTTCAAGTTTCCGAGCCATGGTAAAGGCCTCGTCGAATGTGCGGAAAGTTTGAATTTGGAGGGTAGGGGAGATGTGCTTAGCGCAGGCCCGCGTAAATAGTTCAATGAGTTCGGTTTGAGGCAAGGCATACGTAAGTTGGTTGATAAGGCCCCGCCATCGTCCAACGAAATCTGCGATAGATTCGTCTTCAAATTGTCGGATGGCATAGAGGTCAGTGATAGATACTTTCTTGGCAATGTTAATGGAGAAATGATCCAAGAAAGATTGGGCTAGTTGGTTAAAAGAGAAGATCGAATGTTGGGTTAAAGCACTGTACCACTCCAAGGTGGGTCCTGATAAGGACATGGGGAAGGTGCGGAGTAACAAGGCGTCATCATGGGCAATCAAATAACAAGCATGTCTAAATGATCGCAAGTGTTGTTGAGGATCCTCTTTACTGTTAAAACGAGTAAACTTTGGCAACTCCCATTGAGGAGGATATGAATGAAGGGGGACAGAAGGGTGAATGGGCTCACGACAAACTTGCTCGTATGTCAAGGCGCTACGACTTCCTGAAATGGAAGCCTCCAGGTTTTGCATTTTGTCCATCATTTGTTTGATGAAATCTGTGGTTGGATGAGATGATGATGCCACAGAATAGGGATGTCCCATATAAGGTGTTGAGGTTACTGGATACGTGTATGGGAATGAAAAGGTAGGCGGAGCTTGAGAAGGAAAGCTCGTGTGAATAGGTGGCAGAGAGTAAGTCATGAATGGAGTGGTCTGAAAGAGAGATGAGATAGGGGCAGTTGGTGGTAACGATACGTGGGGTCCAAGGTTAACCAAAGGAAAGCTAATCGGGGTCGTATGAACCTCTGAAGCTGTCGGATTGGGAGACGGGGCTAGAGATGCAGGAAGTAAGGCATTGTTATCAGGAGGAGTGGGAGCTAAATGAGCAGCTATACTAATAGGCATGCCAATAAGGAGCTGACCATCAGGCGTACGGTCGGGGGCATGAGACAAATAGTATTGTACAGCGCTGGGATTAGCATCCAGAAATTTGGCAAAGTCCTTGTCTCCTACAGGAATTTGGGGGATCTCACTGGTGTCCGTAGGGTTCCCTATAGAATGTGAAGGGGGTGATTCAGGCAAAGACACAGAGCAGGCATGTGAAACCATGGCGGCGGCTTGCTTCCGAGTGATGACAACCATAGACAAGAACACACAGGAAAGTTTTAATCTATCAAGAACAAAAACAACCTCAGAATGATGAATTTGGCAAGTTGTTGGTTTGTCAGGGGCTGATGAAGACAGTAACCGATATCGGTTTAGTAACCGGTGTCGGTCACAGAGAAAAATGACGTCGGTCCCTTAACCGATGCCGGTGTCAAAAGTCTAGGATAAGAAGATATAAAAGGTTGCCAATTTGATTTTTAGCAACGTTGAGTATATTTATCAACTTATTGATCACAGAAGACAAAGTATGACAGAGAAAACAGAATTTGGAAACAAGCAAGAGGCACACGCAAATCTAGAGATTAATCCTAGGGTTAATTTTAGTTATCGTGGGCTTATGCCTTTAGACGTAAGATGATGTCAGAATCCTAAACAACAAGACCTAGGGGAAATGTCAAGTTTGTTTTGGCTTATAAGGTTACCTCAATCGGGCGGAGGAATACCGCGGAAAAGGGGGGATGTTTGAGCTGTTGTGTTAATTGTGAAGTGATTCGGTATGTGTTGTGCAGTGAAACTAAGGTTAATTTCCTGTCAATACCGTGGATATCACCCCCACGTGTACGACCTGTTACTTAATCTATGTTCACTAGAATTGAAGAACAACAAGCAGGAATGCAATGCATGCGTTTTAAACCCAAATCGAAAATTATATTCGATGAAGCAAGAGAGATGACTTTCACTAATGCGAAACTAGGAAAGCAAGACAAATTCTTTACGAAATATATAACAAAAAGCAGCAACAGCAAATATGCGCTTCTAAAATGAAAATAAGCAAGATGCGATCCATTGGCCAGAGCGGAGATCCGAGAACGGGTAGAATACCCAAGTCCCACCGGGCGTGCCAAAATGTTTCACTCGGAATGTTTCGGCTTCTGGGAATAGAGTTGCTTCTATCCTTTCATTCCTTTTAGAAACAGATGAGGTTAGGGTTAGGAGGAATACCTGTTGAATGTCGAGATGGTGTGCGCGTACCGTAGAGAAAGATCAGGCTGACTACGGAGAACTCCTTTTTGTCTTGGAAGGACTACCTGCAAATAAGAACACAAGACCACAAGATTTTGATTAAACAATAAATGAGGAAACTGCCTTGGGCCCAGGAAATATAAAACTTCCTTTCGAAGGTGGTCAGTTCCCCTGCTAATATGAATTAACACAAAAGACTGCAAAATATTAATTAAATTATTTCGTTAAACTGGGTAGGGGGAAAGGCTGGTTTTCTGGTTTTTGATCAGAGGAACCGATGCCGGTTACTGATAACCGATGCCGGTCACTGATAACCGATGGCGGTTACTGATAACCGATAGCGGTGGGTTCTACGATCTTCTTGGCAGCTATGGTGTTTGTAATGGCTGGTTTTTGGATGGTATTAGGAAATGGGATGGTTAGAAGCAAAAGAATGACAGTTAGATGCAATGGCACGTTGGGTAGTGGATTCAGAAACGGATTTAGGAGCACTGAGATTCAAGAAGCATAAGAAATGTTATAACAAAGGACATGCAAGATGTGACTTACTGGTTTTGGCACAGATGCAAGTTGATCTCCTTGGTTGTAAACACTTCTGGTATTTCCACTCGTCTCTGCTCTGTCAAGTGAAGATCTGGACTCTGTTCCTCGCTCGCAATGCTCTCTGTTGATCCAGAAATCCTTTGACTGATCTCCAAAATGAAATTCCGATCCGTTGTTTTGGTTTGGGGAGCCCATTTACAGGGAACCGATGGCGGTTGCGTAACCGACGGCGGTCGAGTAGGAACCGGCATCGGTAAGGAAAAAGTAGGCTATTTTTAGTAAAATAGCCCACCTTCCCTGCTTTTCTCCCGAGAGATCAGTTGCGGGCTTGGTCAAGTGGCTAGAAGGTCAGCTTTGGGTGCGAGTAAGGAGGCATTAGTTATGGATGTGAGTCTAGACCAAGTCATGGGTCTTAATTAGGTTAGTTTAGGGTTAGGGCTAGGTCATGATGAGGTGGCAAAGTGAGGTGGCGGGTAAGGTATGTGGATTTATCAATTACAAGGTAATTAATAAATAATTGTGTAAAGTTTAGGTAATGAGGTTAGGTTGCGAAATGGGATGCGGGTCACAAGGGGTCGTAAGACACGAATTTGGTGTCTACACCCAAGCCTTTTATGAATTTAATGAACAATATTTTTCAAGAATACCTGGACAAGTTTTTACTTGTATTCTTGATGATATTCTCATTTATTCTAAAAGCGTTGAGGAGCACAATGAGCATTTGAAGATAGTTTTGGGAATTTTGAGAAAGAGAAAGTTGTATGGTAAGTTATCCAAATGTTCTTTCTTTGATTCAGAAGTTCACTATTTGGGTCATGTTATAAGTAAAGAAGGAATTGCAAATCCTTCAAAAATAGTGGCAATAACTGAGTGGCCTGCACCAAAGAATGTGCATGAAGTAAGAAGCTTCATGGGTCTTGCTGGTTACTATAGAAAATTTGTAAAGGATTTTTCTAAAGTAGCTGCACCAATAACTTCTTTGTAGAAGAAGGATAAGAAATTCATATGGAATGATAAGTGCGAAGCGGCTTTCAAAAGTTTGAAAGACCAGTTGACTTCTGCACCTATACTAGCTGTACCAGACCCTAATGGGAGTTTTACTGTTGTAACAGATGCTTCTGGGGAAGGCCTTGGAGGTGTTTTGCTACAAAATGATCAGGTCATAGCATATGAAAGTAGAAAACTTAAGTTACATGAGCTGAACTATGCCCCTCATGATTTGGAACTTGCTGCCATTGTTCATGCACTTCAAGTCTGGAGACACTATTTACTTGGGAAACCTTTTGAGTTGAAGACTGACCACTTAGGACTGAAATATATTTTTACTCAGCCCAATCTGAATGCCAGACAGAGAAGGTGGTTAGAATTTTTATCACAATATGACTTTGATATTAGCTATATCAAAGGGAAGGAGAATAGAGTAGCTGATGCTCTAAGTCGTAGGAGGCACATTTCTGCTCTTATAACATTAAGAACTTAGTTTAAAGACGAGGTAAAAAGTGCCTCAGAATCAGATGCATACTTTCAGCAAGTAAAAGCAGCGCTTGCTGCAGAACCTAAGGATATAAGGTATAAAGGTTTTCATTTTGATAATGAAGGAATCTTGCGTTATGAAAACAGGGTATATGTACCTATGCTGAACGATTTGAGAAAGAAGTTGTTAGTTGAATTTCATAATTCACCTTTCTCTGGACACCCAGGCATCACAAAAATGCTTGCTGATTTGAAACAACAATACTTTTGGAAAGGTATGAAAAAGGATGTAATTAATTTTGTGACTCATTGTCTGGAATGTCAGCGGGTGAAGGCAGAACATATGCACCCTGCTGGATTGTTATATCCTCATAGCATACCGCAGTACAAATGGCAAGTAATAACCATGGATTTTGTACAAGGACTGCCTATGTCCAGGAATAAACATGATGTTATCCTGGTAGTTGTTGATAAACTGACCAAGGTAGCTCATTTCATCGCTGGAAATCTAAAGGATGATTCACCAGTGCTAGCCAAAAGATTCGTACATGAAATTTTCAGATTGCATGGTGTACCAGAATTGATTATATCTGACAGGGATCCTAGAATGACGTCAAGGTTTTGGCAAACACTTAACGCAGCTCTTGGAACGAAACTAAACTTCAGTTCTGCATATCATCCGGAAACGGATGGACAAACTGAGAGGGTAAACCAAGTGTTGGAGGACATGTTGTGAATGTATTGCATGGATCAACAGTATAAATGGGAAGAGTATCTTCCATTAGTTGAGTTCGCATACAACAATACTTATCACTCATCTCTCAAAATGGCACCATTTGAAGCGCTTTATGGAAGAAAGTGCAGAACCCCTGTAAGTTGGGACAGTGTTGAGGATAGAGTGGTAATTGGACCAGAGATTCTCACAGAAATGGAACAGCAAGTTAAGCTGATTCGTGAACGACTAAAGGAAGCAGCGGATAGACAGAAGAGCTATGCTGACCTTAAGCGGGTTGATAGAAGGTTTGAGCTTGGTGATAAGGTTTTTCTTCATGTTAAACCCAGAAAGAGTTCTATAACTTTTGGCAAGGCTGCCAAGTTGTCACCTCGATTCGTGGGACCTTTCGAAATTGTCGAAATAATCAATCCTGTAGCTTATCGTTTAGCATTGCCACCTGCTTTATCTCGCATGCATGATGTTTTTCATATTTCTTTGCTTAAGAAATACATTTCAGATCTGTCACATGTTTTAAATTGGAATTCCTTGTAGGTCCAAGACCCAGGAATAATCGTGGTTAAACCCACACGAGTGCTGGAAACTCACCAATTGCATTTAAGAAATCGTGAAATACAACAATGTAAGGTCCAGTGGGACCAGTTTAACGAAGAAAGTGCAACTTGGGAAAATCTGGAAGAGATGAAAATGGCTTTTCCTTCTCTTTTTCAACAGAATGAAATCTGTTGACAAAACATTCTTTTATGAACTTATTTTTATAAAAATATTTATGGAAGCCAGATGAAGGCAAACATTATTCAGGTTGAATAAAATGTGTTGTGACATTGATTTCTGGAACTATTCAAATATGAAATAGTCACATTATTTGTGTACTGATAATTTGATTGACCTGAAGGTTAATTTAATATGTAATTCATCGGGACGATGAATCTTTTTAGGAGGGAAGCATGTAACACCCTGAACTGTTGTTACTTCCTCCTGAGCATACAAGTGTTGATATGTGATTTCTTATAAAAGGATGTGTTCCTCGATTTAGAAATCATGCTTGATATGTACTGTAATTTCTTTGCAGATCCTTGACTGAGTCAGAATATGATTAGACTCTTTTATTTATTTCATTTTGCATCTGAGTTTAATCTGATCTCGGAATGAATTATAGAGTTATCCATCTATAAGATCTAATCTTGGATCAGTGGAATTGATCCAAGTATTGCTCTAAGTCTGTTCGTGATGAATTAAAATCATAGACCTTGAACAGGTTGCAAGGTCTAGAAGCATTGAATAAGCTGGTCCGGAATATGACTCAGGCTGATCATGTGAAATGGATTGGTTCCCGATATGGAAGTATATCTAGAAGGTCTCGATCGTGGACCAGGTAATAATTCGGTTACATATGATTCTACAGCCTGAGGCAGAACAGGAGCTAACCCTGTTCAAGAAGGTATGATGTAGGTCTTTTTCTGAGTGTACAGAATGTAGACCTAACTAGAATTATTAATGGTTAGTAACCTAAAACTAAACCTAACCTAGGGGTTAGATTAGTGTTAATCTAACCTAGACCTAGGCTAAGTGCTAATGTCCTAAGTTAGTATCTATGTGTAATGTGGTTAGAATAAGTATTATCCTAAATTCTAACCTAAGATACTAACCTAACTATTGAACAAAATGTATGGGGGCCTATGGAGGGGTGCGAACCATGGGCGGCATTTTCTATGTCATTAAATGCTAAGGATAAGTATGAGGGACAGGTCTTGGCGGAGGTTTTAGGAACGGCTAACTTGTGTCGACGTGGCAGGTCGCCAAAACTAAAAATGAACTGGAAATTTTATTTGACTGTCGCCAATTTTGGCGGTCGGTGGCAGTGGAGTTTGAGCGGGAAAGTTGGTGTAAATGCATTCAATGTGCTCGGTAGTCGAGCTCGGAACTCGCGTGAAGGCATGCAAACTGGGAAGTTGTTGGTTTGTTTGGCTTGTCGCGAATTTCGGTTTTCCTTCTACCTGTTCACTGGTTCTTCGCACCAGTCTTCTTTGTGTTGCATGGCGAACATGAGAATATCTAACTCTTTTCTCTGGCAAGGGAAATATATATGTTATGGAGATAGCAAAATTTTGTTGGTCGCTCTAACTTGGAAAAGGAAAAGGAAGTCTGAGCTCTTCCAGTGGTCTGCTTCGGAATTTTGAGTAAAAATCCAGGCATGTTAGGCCCTAACCTTTAAATATCTTGTTGTCTTTCAAGTGATTTCATTAGAACAACTCTGTTCAAATGATTTATGGAAATAGATGATTTTTCCTTGGTGGTCTTGTGTGATTTTTGGTACTGTATCTCTTCTGGTTCGATTTTTCGTTTATCCCTTGATGGGTGTTGATATAATCGAACGGTTGTTATATATTTCGGGTGTTTTGCATTCTGGCTTTTATATGCGAAAATATGGCAAGATTTTGTGCTAGGCCTACTCTGTGTGAGTCCATGAATTGTCCTCCCGATGGGTGCAGGCTATTGATGCATGTTGGTATATATAAATGTATATAAATATTTTGTTAATACTTGTTGTGGAAATTGTTAGAAGGGATACTGATGGATAGCGTATGATTGTTCAGTTTTATTGAATCTTTGTAAGCTCTGTCGTGGGTTTTGATGAAGGTAGTTATTGATACTGTTGGGTTTCGTTTTGTCTTGAAGGTTGTTTGAGAATAAACATCTTTCGGTGTGACAGTATCTTATTGCAACTCTTTTGGAATTGTTTTCCTTTTTCGTTGGGGTAACAAGATTTAACCGTTACAGTATGCATTATGGATATATGTATATTATATATTGGAACGGCTCTGTAGAGTCCATTGAATGACTTGTATAAATGGACCACTGTGGAAGCTATACATTTATATATTTGAATGTTGGATATTGATTTGTTTGAAGTCTTGAAGAAGTAACAGGTCTTTCGACCTCTGTTAACTATAGTAAATTTTGGGTATAGACTCCCCGGTTGTACTGTTTCGTTTCCTTCTGTGTAAGCTTGTTCAAAAATATTGAAGAAGGTTCAGTTGGTTCTTTTTACGAAATCAGTAATTATTGAAGCCTGGTTCTTTATGTTTATCATTACTGGAGTAGATGAATCATTAATTATTCTTCTTTATTATCTTGAATACCGTTGTATAGACTTGGTTTGATTCTTGATAAACAACCAGTGTGATCGCTTCAAATTGGGACTGTTGGGTTTAATCTGTTGTTTGACCCTGTGGAGGATATCTTGTTTCTTTGGCTTCACGTATAAGCCCGAGATTGAACATGTGATGTTTATTTGGCCTTGATGGATTTCTCGTGAATAGCTTGACATCTTGTATAACGGCTTTATGAAGTAGGTCATGGATACCATACTTTCTACTCGATTTCATTCGAGATGTAGCTATGATATTCTATGTTGTGTTTTCTTTAGATTTCATGCCATTGATGTGGTCATGTGTGTGATGCGTGGGTTTCATTTAAACGTCTCTCTGCTTAAGTCGTAGGGAGATGTCATTGTTCAAAAGGAGTTCGAGTTTCTTATTGATCGTGGCAACAATTGAGTTCCTTTGAATTCGACCTTAGGAACAAAAGCCATACAAGTGTTGAAAAGGATTGAAGAGGTCAGAGATTGTTATTGGGATTGTAGGTGTGTTACGCCTTCCTTACTTTGATATCCATTTTTGAGTATGAATGAATTTAGAGCTAATCGTACCTAAATAGGTAACGGCAGCGATGTTGTCTTCTTGCTGTCCGCTTCTTGCGTGAGGTCATTCGAGTCCATGCTGGTAGAAAGACCATGTTGTTTGGCATGGGGGATACTTGTCTTTGTAGTTCCCTTATTTGTAACAAAGATGTGATGTTGATGGACTCGACTGATTTATTTGCTGTGTTTTATTTCTTTATTTAAACAGCAATTCTTCTTGTGGCTTGTCGGACTTGTTCGTATACTTACCGGATGAATGCTTTCCATATGAGGAGACGGTACAGTAGTGAACTTGTGTGAAAGGAAGTGTGAATGATTTGTTCCTTTCTTTTCTATTATTATAATACATGTTGATATCTGTAACAGTAGGAGCTGTTTTTAACATATTGATATACTCAAGAGTTGTTATGATATTTCCATTTCTGATGAAATTAACGATCTGTCCAATGTTGCTGATCTTGGATTTAAGATAATTGTTTTGGATACTTTCGTTCTTTGATTCTTAATATTGATGAAATAATTGAGAAGTGTTTAGGACTATTCTGTAACGATGATAGAGTTACACGTTTGTAGTCATTTTTGTATTACAAGGGCATAGTCTGAATATGTTTACTTGTTTGGATAATGGAACTCATTTAAACAGGGTGTTTAATGAAAACAATTGACGGATTGCAATTGTTTTAAAAGTTAGTGCTTATCATGCTCAGTTCATCGAACTGACTCATGTTGACTATTTTTGCAGATGGTTGCCGTAAGTGGTAAAAGCAATGCAGATCTGACAGGATGATCAGATTGTTTAATTTGATTTATAAGGAATTATAGCTTGATTTTCTAAATGTACTATATGTGGAAAGATGTTTCTTTTCCGTTAAGCATTGTATCAAGTATGCTGCTTGCATAAAATGTATTTGTATAGTTATGAAAGGAATAAAAATAAGTATTGATACTTATGTGTTGTATTCTTAATTCTGATAGTTGACCTTCTTCGGTTTATATACCAGAGTGGCAATGTTATCTTTGTGTAATTGGATGCTTTTGTGATTGACAATGAAAGCTTAAAGAAAATGTGATTGAATTCTTATGAGTGTTTAGTAGTTCTAATTTGTTCTATCGAAAGCTAAATTGAAATTTAAATCATTGTCTTTTTAAAAGATAGGGTTAAAACGAACCTAAGCAGAACACTAATCAAGCTGAGGTAAATTACTAATCCCTAGTCCTAGTATGGCAGGACAACATTAAATTGGATTCTTAACCAATTATATCTTTATACTAATAAGTATGATATAAATTCAGTTAAGAGAACTGAAATAAATCTAATGGGGTTCAGATGGCAATCTCATATGAAGGTAATGAGATAATGTCCAATTCTGTTGTTTTAGAATCATGTGTATTCTAATGACTCCTTGATGAGAGCTTGACCTTAATACCTCTACCATGTAATGGGTTTTATTGAGGAAGGTCGTCTTAAGATGAAGAATCCAGGGATTGGGAAAGGCTAACCTATGGGGAAAGTCTTTAAAGTAATTTAAAACTCAACGTGTGTAACGCATATTAGTAAGTAGATCTTTTCGAGGCAGATTTAAAGGTTGACGGCACAAGACAACTGCAGGGGTTGTACCTTTGAGAAGATTAGGATCTTCTCGAAGTTACAACAATGCAGGTGACTTATGACGACACCCTTTGCATTGATCACTAAGATTTACACTTTGATCTCGACGAATTACTCAGGGACCAATTAGGAATGTGGCCATGTTATAAGGCTGCCTAGGAGGTTCGGGGTATCTTGACACACTGGTCTAACTGCAGGGTTAAACCAATATGTCATCGTATCCCTAATCCTCGTGGGCATCCATATAACATTATCACCTTGTTAATCTGTCTCCGAGTGATTAAGTTGTGAAAGGAAGGACTGACAGGAGTCGGTGTAAGACATTCTATATAACATAAGAATGTGGTGAAGGGCGTATTCCAGATTGACGAGTATGCCGTTAAGGAATACAAGACATAAACAGTAAGTTTCAAATATTTGGCCAAAGTATTGCAAGCTACCGATTGCATTGTCCTAATTCACCTAGTCTAAGGGATGAGATGCCGATGAATAATGGTAACAATTATTCAGTTAGGTTCCTTGGACAGAGCATTCTGAATCCCAGAATAGGGAAGAGAACCACAGGAGTGAAGTGTTAAATAATAACGCCAACTCTTATTACTCATGAATAGATCGGTAGATTACCGAGTCATGAAATGAATAGATCGGAGGTACTCCGAGTCATTACAGCTGCATATGGTTATCTGTTAAATGAATGGTTATTTGATTTGTGAGTTCTAAATTATGTATTTAGAACCAGGATGCATTTATCAAAAAAAAAAAAATTGACTTGTTCTATTGTCTAAAATGAGGATGTTACAATAAGCTTGCGGAACCCAAGCTTAAAATTTCACTCTTTTTCTTGTTAAATGTTTGAGACATCTAAGAATGAAATATTGTATTGTGGAAGCATCAAGATGTCGTGTAGCTCAAAACTCCAGCCACCTAGAATCTTAATGTAATGTGTTTAATCCTTTTGACCGTTATGCTCTAAATTATGCATTAAATCCTAACGAATGTTAAGCGCAAATTTTTATGTTTAGGAAGTACGTAGAGGCCACTAATTTTATACTACCTTAATTAAATGAGTGAAATCCTAGCAACCGCTAAGATCCAAATAATATTTTTCCATAATGCCTAGAGGACTCTAATTTTGAAATATCTTACTATATTTTATTAAATCCTAGCGGTCATTATGTTTCAAATATTATGACATGGAAGTGTAATGGTGGCATATCACTTCATGATATCTATTTTTGGGAATCGAACGCTAAGCTTAGAAAATGTTTTTGAGCCATAACCTACCGACCGTTAACCTCACAATATCCTACCTGTTTTAGTTGAATTCTAGCGATGTTGTATCTTCAAATAATATGTTGTAACATAAGATAGTGGACGCTAAGATAAAAACATGTAGCTCAAAATTTGTTAATTTAATTTGTTAAAGCATACCGCCAAAACTTGCAAACATTATGAGTACCCATATTCTAGCCGACACTAGCCTCCTGGAATATTATGTGTTAAATCCTATGAATGCAAAGGTTAAATTTTTACATCGTTGTAAAGGCTAGCAGACGCTCATCTCAAATCAATTTAATTTAAAAAGGTAAATTCTATAGAAATATTTTTAAAATATTTTCTAGTCATAACCCAAAGGGCCGCTAAGCTTGCAATATCTGACATGTTTTTACTTGAAACCTAGCGATAAAATATCTTTGAATAATATGTTACAACATAAGATAACATACGTCAAGCTAAAAATTTCATAGTGGCGTATAACCCATCTCAAGAAAGGATTTCATTTAAAATGTTTTCGAGGCATAACCTAATGAATTCTAAGCTTGCAATATCTAACATGTTTTTACTTGAATCCTAGCAACATAATATAGCGAACATCAAGCTGAAAATTTCATACTTTGTCTTGTTAAATGCTTGAGACATCTAAGCTCAAAATATTCTATTTTGGAAGTAACTAGAAGCCATGTAGCTCAAAAATTGTTAATTTCATTTGTTAAAGCATACCACCAACAACTTGTAGACATTATGAGTATGCATCTTCTAGTGGATGCTAGCCTCTTGGAATATTATGTTAATGTGTTAAATTCTTGTGACCTCTATGACCCAAATCTTATGTGTTAAATCCTAATGAATGAAAATCTTAAATTGTTACATTGTTGTAAAGGCTAGCAACCGCTCAGATCAAATTAATTTCATTTAAAAAGGTAAATCGTGTAGAAATATTTTTTTAAATATTATGTTGTTATTCTGAAGTAGAGATGTTGTTAATTTGATACTACTTTAATTTAAGTTGTGAAATCCTAGAGATTGTTTAGGTACAAATAATATGTTGCGGAAATACCTAGTGGATGCTAGACTTCCAATATCTTTATTTATTTTTAGACATACTAGTGGATGCTAAGATCCAAATAATATGTTGCGGTAGTGTCTTAGAACGTATAACTTCATGATATCCATTCTTGAGTGTTAATTTCTAATCTCGAGAAAATGTTTTCGAGATATAACCCAAAAACTACTAATCTTACAATATCTGACATGTTTTTAATTGAATCCTATCGATAGAGTATCTTCAAATAATATATTACAACATAAGATAACAAGCGCCAAGATAAAAAATTCATACTTCATCTTGTTAAATGCTTGAGACATCCAAGCTCGAAATATTCTATTCTAAAAGCAACTAGAAGCCATATAGCTCAAAACTTGTTAATTTGATTTGTTAAAGCATACTACTAACAACATGCGACATTATGAGTATGTATCTTCTAGCGGATGCTAGCCTCATGGAATATTATGTTAATGTGTTGAATTTTTGTGACCTCTATGACCCAAATCTTATGTGTTAAATCCTAAAAATGCAAATCCTAAATTGTTACATCATTGTAAAGGCTAGTGGCTGATTACTCAAATCAATTTCATTTAAAATGGTAAATCTTGCACAAAGCTTATTTTAAATAATATGTTGTTGCAGATGTAGAGGTTGCTAATTTCATACTACTTTAATTTAATTTGTGAAATCCTAGCAATTGATAAGGTACATGTAGTCATTATTTTACCCTTAATACTTCTTTCTAACCCAAAACATGTCGTCCTATCACCCAATAAGCACAAGGAGCTCACCCAATACATGCGTGGGTGTTGAGCCCTTTTTTATGTGAGCTTTGTGAGAAGGTTCTGCCATTAATGGGGGTTTATTTGTAGAGATAGAAATACATGCATCCTAAAAGAAGAACATAAAACTAACAGATCCACACACACACACACATGCATCAGAGAAGGTAGATAAACACTAAATGAACCATAGGAAAAAAATATGAGCTATAACATGCTAAATATCAGAAGGGTTTGCACCCATAAACAAGATATATAGAATGAACCCATATATATATTGATTTAAAAGAGTTATGGTAGCCACATTACAGTCAAAAGGGTCATCTCAAACCATATACAAGTAAGTGATAGAGGTCTAACCTATACAACAGCTCTAAATGGAGCTCCTGGCTATGCCCTTCTTACTATAACCCATTTACAGACCCTAACATCAATGTCAATGCTTAATGAAATTCTATATAGCTCTCTAGTACCTTGAATCCTAAACCCTAGTGTAGCCTAACATTTCTGCAGCAGTTCGTTGCCTTGCCTTCTACTCCCAGTACCCATATATGCATATGTATATCCTACCTCTCTTTTATGCCTCTCCATACACACATCAATCTACCTCTCTCTCTCTTTCTATCCCAAGAATTCTTTTATATAAGATCAACACCCACCTCCATGCCTTCTCCAAGCACATATCATCTGCCAAGTATCAATGTAGTCCTTCATAGGTAAATGATTATCCTTTTCGCAAACCTTCCACTCTCTGTAGTGATGTCTCTAGAAATATTCCCTACGTGGAATATCCTTTTCTTGGCCTCCAAGGCTCCAAGATGACACTTAATGCACTTATCACGCCTATTCGGGTCCTCACACTTTTCCTCAAGTGCCTTTAGAATGCCAAATATGGATAAGTCCTTTAAACCCATGTTCTACCTCCTCTCAGTGCCCTATTTTTACTAAAACCCTTAAACCCCTTTACCATGCACGCTTTCCCCGAGTTCCCTTCTTCTCACTAGTCCTGTGATCACATTTTTAGTACTTAGCCATATTTTAGGGCCCAACATCACCCCACACTATGTGTGTTCTCCATCCTCGAAACAACCTACTTCTTCAAAGAATAAAGAATAGTGGAACTAGGAAAATATAAATAAAGAACAAAATAATAGAAGAATTTTCTACTGTTGTTGTAGGAGGAGTGGGAATTCCTTCTTCACGGTTGCCTCAATCTTCTCCTAGGCATCTACCTCACCCTATGCTTGCTGAAGTAGGTCACCTATTAGAGTGCTTACTTCATCAAAACTCAATTCATTTCTCTTAACATTCAATGTATCTATAATGCCTTCTAGTTTCTTGCTAAGATCACCTAGTGTATCCATTCTGTGAGTGACCTAGGGATATAGCTCCTTAATCCGATTCTTAACCAAACCCTGTAAGGTTTTGATTGCTTCTAAATTTTTTCATCCTCATCCAGGATCTTATCATGCTCGACCCTATTGCCTTTGTTCTTTTCTCAGTAAATTCCTTTAGATCTACCTCATGTGTAGTAACCAATATGCTTGTTACCCTATCTCTATTAGCAAAATTTTCATACACATCCTCGACCATTTTTTGTGGTGGTATTTACAGCAGAAAAAAGCTTAGAATACCGAGTAATTGTCTCCCCAATATTTAGTTTTTCTTCCTCCTTCTAGTGTGCCATCACCTCTTCCGCCGAATCCAATGCGAGTGGTTACCTTTCCATGGTGAGGATGTAGGTTAAGTCTTCCAAGAAGTACAAGGTTGACTCATACTTCTAATTTGGAGGAGTTAGATCTAGATGCACTAGAATGATGGCACCTGTAATCTCCTCTACCTTCTTGTAAACCTCCTACACTTTAGCCTTTTCATCCCTTAACTCATGCCTTAATTACGTGCTTTGATCAAATCCTTCTACTTTATCTCCTTATCTCTTTCAATGATCTCTTCATTTTTCTTCTTAATTTCTTCCTCCAATGCTCTTATCCTATCATTTCTCCTAAAGAGCCTTGCCTCAACTTCTACCAACACCTTGTTGAGCACGTTACAAACCTACTCATCTAATAATTGTTGGGCATCCATAAGAGGGTTTATCCCCTTTATCATCGGTGTCTCTACCAATGCATCCTTATTTACCTCAAACTTGGGCTCATCAACGTGGGTTTTAAATGCCCAAGATAACATCTTTCTTGTGCGTGCATAGGCACTTTCTTCATCAAAGGAGGACCAATAGAGGAGTTTTTCCTTGGGCACCAAGCTCTGGAAGCATGCACATAACATACATTACTGATCGTTTACATATGTCATTACCTTTTAATATGTTGCTACCATCCCCTTTGATTAGGGGATCATTTTCAAAAGTTCCCTAAATACCCCTAAATGGTATAAGTGCGTAAGATCATTTTAAGAGATTTCCAATGATTATGAGAACGTAAAAATGGACATCGGGAGCTCAAGATATATGTCTCGATCAAAGTTCACCAATAGGAAATTCAATACTGGTCAATTGGTCAATATTGGACTAATGGCACTTTGTGACATGTGGCGAAAAGGCAAACAGAGTCATTTGTTGATTTTTCATCTCTCGGTCTTTGATGGTTGTAAAATATTTCTTGCTAGAACAAGAGGCTCAACTTTTGTTATGGAGGGGAGCCTGACCGTCGTGTGGACTATGGTATTATCACCAATGTGGTGGGTCCACAAGTCACCACATGGCTTGCCACCATGAATCAAATATGATTGATTTTCCTATCAAGGGTCGACATCGAGCTAATTAGCTGAGTCATACATGGACCGAGTTACATTTTACTTTGTAATTATTTACCATACTTATTTCCAAATGCCACACACACACACAACACATATATTAATGTTCAAACATTAGTATTCAGCCCACATAAACCTCCACTTACCCACATAAGCCACCAACCAAACATACATGCCAAGCTTCCATGTGGAGAAGGAGGTGAAGTGGTGATAGGGGGAGTTAAGCTCACGTGGTCCTTTGACCACTATCCTTGCATGGAGAAAGGCTTAATAAAGCCTAAGACATTAAAATCCACCACCAAATATGGGATTTTATCCCAATTATTATGCTAAGCCACCCACAATGGGATTCAACCCATCAACTATGCTATGGGCTAAGGTATTATTAGCCTTAGATAATATTTTATAACATTATTGTAGGGCCCTATTTTTGTATAAATAGGGAACCCATGTTATTGTAATGGACACACAACTTGGAAGCTCAAAGCAAGAGCTTAAGGAATATTTCTCAAGCAAGTGGAGGAGTTTTATTTTTATAAGACCTATTTTATTAGGCTTATTATAAAGTTGTGAAGACCTATTTTATTAAATAGGCATTATTGTGGCTAGGAGTTATTAATACTACCTAGTCAGCCCATAGCACCACACCAAATTATTGTGAATCCTGGAATATCGACCAGAGTGCCATAGGGTGTTACAAAGTGTCTGGAAGGCTGATCGAGAACTAGAGGATTCCAAACAATGGAGCTGGTGCCATCAAGCTTTCTGAATACGCCAAGAAAGGGGAAGTTGGGTGCTATTTTTCACCCTTGTCTTCTAAAGGTCTGGTTATTCTTCTAAGCAAGTTCTTAATAGTTTCCATTAGGTTTTCTTGTGAAAGTACTATTGTAACTTACAAGTTTTGACTAGTGGAATGGTTCGATAAGAACCCGAGACGTAGGCAATTGTTGAACTCCATAATCAATCATTATGCAATTGTCTTTATTATCTTGCATTAATTTTTAAATTGATTACTTAAAAGGAGAAAATTTTCGCAATAATTAAAGCCTATAAGGGTCTGAGATCAAGTAGAAAAAAACTTGATTATTTTTAGATCACCCTTTCCTCCCTTGCGCACCGGTCTAGGAACACTAACTACCAGGTTGGGATCCCCACCCATGCTTTCATATTACTTCCCAACAATCACACTCTCCTCTGTCTCCTTTAATACTTCCTCGGTGTTGTGCTCCACCTCTTGATCCACTAAGTCCTTTATAATTCCTGCTACCTCCCTTTCTGTGTAGCATCCTCTATCTACTCCTTAGTTAGGCTTGGAGTCTTTTTATCCTTCATGTTTACTTCTTCACTTCCTCCCTAGTTATGGGCGCCTTCCTCGTCCTCATCCCTTTCTTCATTTCCCTCCTCATCTGACTCTTGTACATCATACACAGGGTGATCCCGAGTTTCATTGTGTACTTCATCATCCTTTTCACCCTTGTTGGCCTCCATGCTCTCTGTTTCTTTTAAGTCCACCTTTTCTGTTACTCTTTGCTTCTTCCTAACTGGTGATTCCAATATAGGAGAATTTTATTTTTCTTCTTCCCTAGGCAACTCCTTTCTCACCGAGATTCTTCTTTTGTAGGGGACTTCTCTTGCTCTAGTGCCTCTTCCTCAAGTGTCTTCTCTTTTTCTTCTATGGGGGACTTCTTCCTCCGTGCATAGGTGTTTGTTCTTATACTCGACTCTGTGCACCTATAGACTACATTGTATGTGTGCTTGGTGCCTTTTTCTCAGGAGCCTCCTCTCTCTCCCTTTTCCTTAGTGCAGCCTTCTTCCTTATGGTGGGGTATTCCAGGGATAGAGACATAATTTTCAATGTAAGCTCATTTCTCATACTTAGTCCTTATACACAGTATACCCTTGTTGCGGTCCTCACAGAAATAGGAAATGTCTTTAGTTTCAACATATGTACTTCATCGGAGACATAATTCTCTTCATAGGAATGTTTATTGGGATATATCAATTTTCTACACAGCTTGTGGTAATCTTGGTCTACTATATTGAGGTCAAACCTTAGCTTCTTTGCCTCTTTGAATCGATTGACCCTGGCCTAGAAGTATTGTGCTATGAAGGAGAATGGAAATTTACACCAGGGACCCTTGGCGCCATCTATCAGAGTAAACATGCCAATACAAAAATGTTGGTATATAATGAATTCAGCCTCACCTTACAGTAAAGTAGGTAACTACTTGGGTATTCTCCATTCAGCGTTGAATGCATCATGCATCCGCTTATACCATTTTTCTAGGCATGCCTTGTGGGTGGCCGTCATGGTGTCACAAGTTTATTTCTCAAATATTTTGGCAGGGGAAGGGTTCTCATCTGGGTATTCCCAAATAAATTTATCTAGCCCATTGGGCACTCCAATCTCCAAAAAGATAATGGTAAGGAGGACATTACTAGACATGATATTCTCTACATCACACCTAGTGTTGATGATTTCTTAGGCTATGAAATTTGATAGGTTATAGATGGTACCCTCTAAGATATCATAGAAAACATTCAACCAAGCCTTGTTGATCTATGTCTATCTCTCCTACCCATTCAGCTTTATGACCAAGCGTGCAACCATCCTCATTATATGGTTAGAAATTGCATAAATGTCGAAGTAACATGAATCCTTCCTATAATCATAAGATTCAATGGTCTTTTTAATGTCCTCCTTATCATCCAAGTCATCATCTAATGATTATCCTTCGTAGATAAGACCGATAAACTTAGAAATCAGCTGGGGAGTTATTTACATCCTTTGTCCTATGAAGTAGAAGTGGTCTTCATGCACACGTGACATTAACCACTGGTACACTCACTCAGGTTTTCCAAAATAGGGCAGCTCATAGAGTTGCAATAACCCAACCTTTTCCATTTTCATCTTTACCTCATCATTGTAGATAGGAATTTTATTTGGTGTCATCTTGTCTATAGGGTGAACCAATTCTAATGCCATCTCATTTTCTGTGTTGCTCATTCGATGGCTGTAGTCACTCACAACCATCTTTCTAACATGTGATACCCATTCCTTACCAAGTAATATGTCATCTGGATATTGCATCTCCATGTACCATTCTTCATTGAAACTGGTAGAAATAACTTGTTTAGCTTTTCCCTTTCCCTTCTTTGGTGAAACGTTTAGTACCTTATTTGGTGTCATTCCTCCATCGGGTCACTAAAATTTCTTCCTTTCCTCTTTTTCTATCTTTATTTGATTTCATGACCTCACTCCTTTGCGAAAATCCCTTTAATCTTGTACCTATCTATGGAACCCTAACCTGGAAAAAACTCCTTTTCCATAAGATGGTGTAACACCCACGGGATCCTCTCACACGAACTTCTCCACTCATGCTCGTGTACTTTTTTTTCCACTCTGGTTCATTGATCAAACTAGTTATGCACCCTTTTTCACACAACTTTTCTTCAAGGATTCCCTAGTTCGCGAGAGCTCTTTAATAACACAAATATAAGGTAAACAATAATGCACCCCAACCTTCTACTTATAGCTTTTTATTTTTTCCATAATAAATTTCATGCCACCTACCAACATACTTTTTCATTAAAGGTGGATTTTCTTAATGCCAACCTTCGATGATTTGACTGTGTACCCAATTACAGTGTGAAAAATTCTACAACCTTATGGTGCACAAAAACCCTTACTGACCAAAGATCCTTATGCATGCGCTTTCAACGCCGAAGGCACTTCTTCTATCTTTATCCTAATTTTTGACATCACCTACTTCATGTTGTTCATGCACTTCTAACCCTTGTACGTGGTTTTTGTAAATCCTTTCTGACACCAAACTCCTCATGTTCACCTTTTCTACGTGCACTCTTCTAATCTACACACTTTTGATCCTTCAACCCGGGCCATTGAAACATAGCTTTGAATACTTGTCACATCACTTCACCCTAAATAGAAATAGATGTGTGGTCCTCGACACATAGAAAACTTTTGAAATAGTAAGTGGCTACCGACACACAATGTGCACACAACAAACAAAAATAAAGGGAACAAGCAACGAGAAATGGAAACACAAAGAAGGGAAATGCATTAAGGGAAATCCTAGGCTAACTAGAAATATTGCCTTATTTACAAACACAAAGAAGACTTATTTATAGTAGGGCTTCAACCTACTCCCATTGAAATGACCTGGTAACCATTTTCCATCCAACAGCTTATAACTAAAAGAACTC
The DNA here is from genome assembly GCA_018340775.1 of Taxus wallichiana var. yunnanensis. Taxonomy (NCBI): domain Eukaryota; kingdom Viridiplantae; phylum Streptophyta; class Pinopsida; order Cupressales; family Taxaceae; genus Taxus; species Taxus wallichiana. The sequence goes on along the minus strand of CM031240.1, from coordinate 401,845,150 downwards.
GAATCAAGTATATAGGATATAATCTGTGGGCCCATCCAATGGAATTTAAATTTCCCAGATGGCACAAAAACTTGGAATCATACAATAGAACCATCTTCCTAACCTCAAATTGTTTGTTCTTGATGTGTCTATCATGTCATGCCTTCTGCCTGGATTTTTCTATTTTCTAACTCCAGCAAGCAATATCCCACCTCTCATCTAACTACATTAACTTATCAATCCTCCTACGTGAGCTATATGTAGCGATGGTTACATGAATTCAATAGGTAACATCACTTCCACACCAAACACCAATTGAAAAGGTGTGACCTTGTTCAGTATTTTATAAGTAGTCTAGTATGACCATAACACAACAGAAACTTTATCATCCCAATCCTTTCTCCCCACATCACAAATCTTAGTTAAAGTGTGATTCTTAATTTTGTTAAACACCTCATCAATCCCATTATCTTATAGGTGATAAGCGGTAGTCTTGTGGTGGGCTAACATGAATTTTGCTAATAAGATCCTAACTATCTCATTCAAGAAATGATTATCCCTATCACTTATTGAACTCAACGGGCATCCATATCTACTAGTTATGTTTTCCCACAAGAACCCAGCTTGTTGTTACCATAGTAAAATACCTTATAGGCATTGATTCCTCCCACCTTGTAAGATAGTCCATATGTGTAATGATACAACACAAACCTATCCTTCATGCTCCAATAGAACCAAGATGTAGTCATTATTTTATCCTTAATACTTCTTTCTAACCCTAAGTGCACCATCCTATCACCTAGCGAGCACTTTGAACTCACCTATGACACATGCATGTGTTGAGGCCCTCTTTTATGCATGTAGACACTAAAATTAGGTCACACTCCCCTTTGGTCCCTCGTCAAATAAATACTTTGAACACATCCACCAAGCCATGGCCCCCTTCATCAAGCACTATAATATTAATTTAATTATGTAAATTAAATTAATTCATTATCCTCACCATATTTATTATTTCATCATTCTTGTGCATACCTCATATCCATACAAATCTCACCATTTCCCTTCCACCTTCATCTAATCCCAAATCTATCACCCAACCAAGTTTTATTGAGTTTCTTGTACCTCAACCATACCGATGCTAGTCACCCATAACCTGTCACTAGTTAACCTAAACCGACATCGGTCTCGTGTCTTATATCAGAAACCAAGATCGAGCCTAAAACCACCGCCAAATACCCTAAACTATCCAAAACCTGACCTTGACTAATAACAATATCCTAACAAAGTGACCTTGACCTTTAGATTCAATCATAGCCTAGCCTGTTGTGAATGAATTTGCTTATTGTAGATGAATGAGATACCTAAATCATTTTAACTACAATAGGATTTACTTTATTACCAGCATTAAGTTGTTTTAAACAGTGGATTGACAACCATCTAGGAAGTATCACACTTCCTAGATCTAGCATATGCTAGGTAGTCCACTGCATATATTGTTTAACTTTTATTTGGTGGTCTTGTGTTCCATTTCAGGTAGTTCCTCCAAGCAAAAAGGAAGCTCTCACAATCAGTGTGGATTTAGAAGTCATACGTGCACAACAACCTATCAACCAACATTTCAACAGGTATTCCTCCTAGCCCATTACCTTATTTGTTTCATCATTTTCTAAGAAATGCTCTAGAATCAGGTGAAACATTTTGGCATGCCCGATGGGACCCATTCGGGGTTCCTTGCATTCATTCATTTCTAGGTGAAAATTTACATGTTTTTTTCCTTTCAAAATGTTCTTACATTTAAATTTCTCCCCTGGAATCATCTCTTCTTCTATTGTCTAAAAGTAATCGTACTTTGGTGCTTTAAAATGAACACTTCTTCCCTTTCATTAGTATCACATTAGTGAAAGAGCATCCCTTCTCCTGTTCATCTATTCGTGGCATCAAATTCTACATTTTGATTTGGGTTTAAAAATCATTGCATTTCATTCTACTTTTTTGCATTAGCTCACATTAATTGAGAGCAACCTATATCTTTGGAAATCATTCCCACTGACGGTTGACAAACAAATCATAAAAATCACTTCCTTTCTATTTCTCTCTCTGAGTCTTATCCAAACAACAAAAATTTAAAATACACACATTCTTAAACAACATCTTTCCTGGAAGAAGTTGTAGGTGATCACACAATCACGGTAAAGTGGGCACCCAACTCACTTCTCTGTCGGGTCATACTTCAGAGAAAAGCTTGCCCCTGCCATAACATACCTGAAACCTCTCCTTGTAGATCTCCTTCATAGGAATCCATCCTCACCGAAAAAATCTATTTTACGGTTCATGAGTCGATCCTTAAAATAGCATAAGCTAAACAAACATAATAGAAAAAGCACTCTTAGGATCATATTTTTCTTAGTGTTTCTGCTTGGTTTGTGTTTTAAGGTGAGAGGTCATGCTTTTCATTTTTCTTATTTCTCCTTGCACACTCCTCATCATAGTTGGCATATTACAGCCTTCGTTTGAGTGTTCTGGACCATATTCTCATCATTCTCGGGATTCTGGTTTGATTCCACATCAAATGTTAACTCACAACCACATTTTCTTCATCATTGTTTCAAGTTCACAAGAACTAAGTGTCGGTCCGGTGACCATCGTCAATTACCCTCTCGACCATCATCGATTATACCCAATGAGCATTGGTTCATTGTTATTTTGGTTAACCTACCCAAAAGGACACATATTCCACTTCTTTAGCTTCTTAGAGTCTTTGTCACTCTTATCATACCCAATGACCTGGTAAATCTCATCAGTATTTGGCATACCTAATAAATTTGGCCTTATACCTTGTTTTTGACCAACTGTTCCCTTTCTACAATGACCGCAATGGTTACCTATGATGGCATCAGGTTTAACCTAACCGGCATTGGTTAGCCTATGTCATTTTCTAGTGGACATTTTGGCACACAATCCACCTTCTACTATCTATTTCTCCTATTTCTACTATATTTCTATGTCATTTATAGAAAATAATCCAACCTGATCAATACTTGTTCACATGGTGCTGACCCACGCGCCAAGAAAACACCCTCATATTCCACGTCAGTTGTCAACCACTCCCCTATTCCTTCATCACCTTCTATTTTATCACCCATGGATCCTACCCAACCTATCACTATCACCACATGAGATAAGGAGTTCACATAACTCCTTGACCAAAATCATGTTGCCTTGCAGTTTTACCTTTCCCACTCGTCCACTCGAGATGCCTCGGGTCAATTGATATACGGCATGCCCGTATCTATCCCCCCAACTCTCGTTCCCACTCTTGTGTCCACCCCATCTGGCTCCGTGCTGCCCACATCTACCTCGACCTCCAATTGTTTCATAGCTAGGCCCTATACCCATTATGACCGCTACCTTTGTCACATCCGTTACACCCACCACATCCACTATACCTTCACCAACTACCCAAAACACAACCTCATCCATTCCCTATTATCTCACATATACCCGTAGCTACACAACCACCCCCAGTGTCGGTGACCCCTACCCCTTTTCAAAATGTCATCCTTTCTATTCCACAATCTTTAGCCCCCATTTCCACTAGGGTCACCATGACCCTTCCACATTCATATACATACTATCAAAGAACCTCATGTTTCATCTATTATTCACTCTAGGTACGTACCCCTTATTTCGCCACCTTCTTCTCAATACACCTATGTGGAAGCACCATATACTAGAATTCCACCCTTATTATAGGCCCAACACCTACCCTCTTATGCTACAGGAGGCACCCATCCATCACAACCTACCAATCACCTAATCAAGTTAATGATGGACAAGATGCAAACATTGGAAGCATCAGTTTCTAGCTCATGCAACTCTCTCACCTATGATGAGATTTGTAATGAGCCTATCCACCCATCCATTCCTATTCATCCATACCCCATGCATTGGGAAATGCCTAAATTCAACCATTTCAATAGCAAGGAAGACCCGCAACAACATTTGCTTTGTCTTTCAAACATGGGTGCTACCTAATCGCCCATGATGATGCTTTTCTCTTAAGGACCTTTCCCATGTCTCTGACTGGACCTACGTTAGATTGGTATAGTGGGTTACCTAGACACTCTATATTTTCATTTAATCAGGTAGCCCAAGCCTTCTTGGATCACTTCTCCATTAACATTGTTAAGAAGGTTACCATGACTAACCTATACTCCACGCGTCAGTATGATGAAAAATCTATCGTAGATTTCGTTGCTCATTGGCGTAGCTTGATCAATCAACTCACATTCCAACTACTGTAAACCAAACTCATCGAGATCTTCACACGGGCTTGTGCTAGACATATCTCACCAACCCTGCAGGTCAAAAATTTCTAAACCTTCGATGAAGCATTCACCATAGCACAAAATCTAGAGATTTTTGCCATCAAAGAGAAGAAAATCCAATTACATAATAAGAAATCGACATTCAAGTTGAATGATGCCTCTTCTTCTTCGAAACCACGAGAAATTATTCAAAGGCCAAGGGGACCACTAATGTAGTGGTACTCAAATTCATCCCACTCATCTATCAAATCAGATAGCCCCTCATATAATCTCTCATCCATTCAAACTTTTCAATTCGGATGGAAACAATGGAAATATACCCTAATTGGGGAACCTTATTATTTTATCTTAGAAAATCTCATCAAAGTCGGGCCATCACCCTTCCTCCTATAAAACCACACCTTTGGTTTTGACCCTACTCACCCCACACCCGCATGGTATAAATAACATGACTTTTGTTACTATCATCGAGTAAAGGGTCATAGTGATGGAAATTGCATCACTTTCAAAAACATTGTCCAAGAAATGTGAGTTAATTATGGATAACCCTAACACACCTACCAATCAAAACCTACACATCTTCAAGAAACCCTTTCCTAATCATGCCCCTATCTCGATCAAACCGGTGAGACCTCAACTCATGCTAGCCATACCCGCGAGGTCCATACTATTTTCAAGTGACGCACCCATTGCTTCCCAATTACATCATATTCCTTCCATAGAGGAAATTCTAGCCTCAAGTCCTCCTTGTCAATTGGACTCACCTCACCGATTCCTCCACCCATGAGGAACACCTTTCACCTCCTTCCTCACCCGTGGAGGAGCCTTCCGTTAACATCAAGACCATTTCACCTTTGCTTCTCAACCTAGAGACTCTTCACCCAGTCCATGGAGGATATTTGTTTATCTCCTCCACCTACGAGGAGCACCCATTTTCTCCTCCACCTATCAAGGATCCAGAGAGAAACCTTTGCCTCTAGGTGAACATTCTCCATCAGCTACCCAAGATCCTGTAGACCTACTTTCAGATCTCTTACCCATGTAAGTAGAAGCTAGCAAATTCCTCATCTCTAAGACACATTTTACAGGAATTACAATTAGGTCCTCATCAACCTCATCTACAGACATGCAAATCTCACTCTTAGCCAATCACTTAGATTATGTGGATAGAACCTTACTTTGGGGGCATCTTTTGCTTCCTGTCTCAACAAAAATGTAGATGTCACTTGTTGACACTTCCACTATTTACCCAAAGATATTTCGACCAATCGAACCGAGCACAACCACCTCTATGACAACTTCTTCCATGACACCCATCATAAATCAACACACACCCTTACCCATAACCCAACATACATCTAAATACAAACCTACACCTACACCATCTTCCTCGACTAAACCTATTACTACCTTAGGGGTCACCCCAACCACCAAAGATTACTCATCCACCTATCAAACTAGATTTTTCTACATCCTCCACAGTCAAGACCAAACCTACCCCGACACCCAAATAGAAGAACCAAACCCATAGAACTCACACCCCAGCTGTGCCAATCATACCTTCATCACCTACACCCTTTTCATCCATCTTAGGACCACAACCTCCCAACACGGTCAAGAAACCTCCACTCGTCAATAAACCAAAAACACAATAGCCCATTCCTTTCTCGCAAACCTCTAACATACCCAAGCGCCCGACATGACTTACACTGCAGCTGCAACATATTTACCAACCATACCTCAATACCCTCGAAACCTATTCACTACCCACTATATTTCATTCTTTGTCCCTCACACCCCTTGCGTGACCCGAGTCATCCCCTTCACAAGACTCCTCCGTTATCCCCTGTGGGTAACTCACCCTCTTCCCCTTTGCTTTTCCCTCTAGATATCATATACCCATATCATCTTTACCCAAGAAGGTGCAACCCAAAGACAAAAATCCACTACCCTCCAATAAGGTAGTCAAAACAACCATACACCCTCCTTCCCGTTCATCTACCATACCCCTACCCAAGCAAACACGACCAACACCCAAGACCATGCCAGCACCCAAAACCATAACTCGACCCACTCTCCCTCCCCGCAAAGGCCATTCCTCCACAATCACCACACCTATGTCAAAACCCACTTTCACTTCCCATTGCGACCCACTAGCAAGGTCCTATGCCAAAATCTTAACCAACCTCCTTGAGACTTCTGTCATCACATTACCGCCACTCAGACCTTATGACCCCCTCAAACCCAAGCCAAAAGGGTTTGATGACATTAAAATTTGTATCTACCATCGTGTTCTAGGGCATGATGTGGAGAATTGCAAGGATTTGAAAACTATCCTTATCCAGTTATGTCCTCCTAAAGCAAACTTTGACGATGACGACCTTCTTGATGAGGACCTCATTTCACATACACCCATTTCCATAGTCCTTCCCTCACTACCTACTCAAAAACCATGACCTCCCCCCCTCAAATCTTAGAGCCGCTTCCGAGATTTGAAATTAACATGGTTTGCATCAGAGAACTTGCCACACCATCACCTAAATGTTGTTGCGTCTAGCTCACTTCACAAGGATTTTCTCCCTCGGTAGGTTTTTGCCCGTCTTGTCGTTATACCACTCATCCTACACCTTCTCCATTTACCAAATCCCCTCGATCAACATGATCCACATTGCTACCCATGCTCATAAGGAAAAAGAAAAGGAAAAGGCAACTTACTCACCAACCAATCTTATACCCAACATACCATTTGCACCCACACCTAAAATTACTATTTGTGGCCCCACATATCCTATTTCTAATGGGGTCACACATTGTACAATGCTCCCCATTGATCATTACACATTGTACAAATATATCATTGATGTGGGTAGAGATGAAGAGAGCTAGGTTAGGGCCATTAGTTTGGTGAGGTGCAATCTCTTCTTATGAGAAGCTAAGGAGGCTACTTGGCGAGTAGTGTGAGGTGTGGATAAATGTGGCAATTTGGTGAGAGAGGCTACATGATGGGGTGTGATAACGGAGGCTACGGGTGTGGGATCATTAGGTAAAACTTGAATAGATTGTAGGACCTCCATGATAGCTTGACGATGGGATTCTCGAGGTTTGGATGAGGTCATATAAGGAAATTTTGAGGGGGATTGGTGCAGCTTGTTTAATATTTGCTACCAACCACTCATTAAGGGCCATGCTCTCTCATCGCGATGAACAAAAAAGGGAGTAGGATGTTTATTACATAATCTGTACTCTTTTTAGACTATGAAACCTGATATACCCATGCCGAAAAAAAATATTTAGCCTTAGGTTTCATTGCCACAAAACTCAACCATTACCTACTCAACCACAAAACCTATGTTGTGACCAACACCGACCCCTTACACTTCATGTATGCTAAACCTTACCAAAATCAACATGTCGCACGTTAGCTTATGCTTTTAGCTCTCCTCGACCTTGAATTCATTCATCAAAATTCCATCAAGGGCTAAGCTATCGCCAACCAATTGGCCGATGCACCTATTTATGAGAATCAACCCTTTAATTTTGACTTTCCGGATGAGTCAATTACTACCTTTTTCTTGGATGAACCCACTTACTAAATGACACTCTTCTTCGATGGTTCCAAGTGTCAAAGGTGTGGGGAGTAGGACTGGTATTATCCTCATTCCACTTGATGGTGAACCCATGCCTTTATCTTTCAAACTAGATTTTGATTATACAAATAATATTGCCAAATATGAAGCACTCATTTTAGGTCTCTAAGCTGCCTACGCCCTAGATGTCAAATCAATCAACATCTTTAGTGATTCTCAATTGGTCATAAACCAAGTCAATGGTATATACCAATGTCATAATGAGATAATTCAAAAGTATAAACATCATGTAGACATACTTTTGACCACCTTTTACCTGTTACACCCTTCAAAGTGTCCCCCTGCTTCAACCAAAAAAAAATTAGATACCATGGCTTGCTTGGCTTCTCAAATACCCGCTTCACCTGCCAATTCTAAAATATTTGTCACCATATAATGACTCCAATCACCCTCTTATTTACCTCCTGATGTTTACTCCATCGGAATTGTTTCCCCGGACCCGAGTGACCTTTGGTATAAATAGTACTCCGGCTACCTTTCTCTCTCCATATTACCTCCTAATCTCAGCCGTAATGGATAATGCGTATTCCTTAAAAAGGTCTCTTGTTATGTCATCATGGGGGGCCTCCTCTATAAGAGAAGCTTTGATGGTATTCTCTTACAATGCCTCATGATTTCTGAAATTCCTTATACAATTAAGGAAGTTCATGATGGCATATGTGGAGGTCACTTCATTGGCCTTATTGTTACTTAAGCGTATTATTCGCTTAGGCTATTATTGGTGACCCTCAACCATGATTTTTGTGACTACATCAAATGTTGTGTAAAATTCCAAAACACACCAACCTTCATCATACACCCAATCATGCCTTACAGGTCACCCATGACCTTTTTCCCTTCTCTCAATGGGGTTTGGATCTTTTTAGAGAGATCAACCCCATTCTTCCCAACGACATCAATGGATCATCATTGCTACCAAGAACTACACAAAATGGGTTGAAGCCATACCACTCATCTCCATGAAAGCCAAGAAAATATGTGAGTTCATCAATCATCACATCATTTTCCACTTTGGTGTTACTCATCACGTCACCACCGATAGTGGAAAATAATTCAAAAAAAAAACATTGCAAAAATTTGTGATGACACCTTTGGCATTCAGCTAAGTTTCTCGTCACCTTATTATCCACTTGAACAACGGCCAAGCCGAATTCACTAACAAAATTTTAAACAAAATTCTCATGAAAGTGGTTAATGATACTGGGAAGAACTAACATATGCACATTACTTTTTCCCTATGGGCATACCACACTAGTATCCATACTTCCACTACTACCACACCATTTTCTCTGGTCTACAGTACAAAGGCTATTCTACCTCTCGAAGTATAGATTCCCTCACTCTGCATTTCTCTCCATTACATGCTTGATGATGATGAATTTCGTCAGGACTGTTTAGCACAACTTGTGTTATTAGACAAATGTCATATTATTACTCTTGACGACCTTCAATTTTACCAAAAACGTATCAAACGTGCCTACAAAAAACATGTCCATAAACGAACCTTCCAAGTCGGTGATCTTGTCTTGAAAGAAAATCAACATGTAACCAAAGCAAAAAAAAGTAAACGGGAAAATTTTCTCCTAATTGGCTTGGACCATACATCGTGACCCATACTTAAAGATCAGGTGATTATCATTTACCTTCACTCGATGGTAAACCTGAATCTAATCCCCTTAATGCCTTACACCTTCAACCATTCTACTATTGACTTTTAGTCCTACCTCACCTTTTTCCTCTTTCCATGCTCGTCCCTTGAGTGCTATCCACTTCTTACACCTCACCAATGATTAAACAAGAATCATGTGCGTACCCATCACTTTTTATCTTCTCTTGAATATGTGTACCATAGTGCTGCATATAACGTGATTCTCATGGATACTTTTTGTCTACCTCTAGATGAGATCCCATGGTCGTTTCACCCTAATTTCTGAACAATAATCCTATTCTTCACCTTGGTCATGTCCATGACTTTAAAGCCCTCACATGGGATCCAACTCCTTGAGTCAAACTTCCAATAAAAGGATGACTCCCTCAAAATGACATCTTTCTCTCCACAATCACTGCTATAAATAGACTGCTCCCTCGAAGAATAGCTATGTAAAGCTCTTTCAAAAAAAAAAAGACACGAGAGAATCCAAAGCTTCTTGCATCGATCAGTTTCATGAAGACCTCGAGGAGTTAATTTCCTCATCCCATATAGGCTTCCCACATCGATCGCCTATATCTCAAATATAAGTCAACACATAAAGCCTTTTAGTCATGGACTTGCCCATTGTGACCTTGGATCTCTTGACTAAAGAGCGTGCTACCTTATACCATATAAAAATTAACCACCTTTCACCCATCTCACCATTCACACTCCCATTTTCCTACACCTCAAGGGACCTCTTGGAAACTGTGACATTTGGTGATTATGTGGCTATTATTCACCTTTAGAACAATCAATCATGTAATGTCTTTATGGTCTTACGTTCATCACCTCTTCCAAGGTATGACCTACTCGGTATGATCCTAACCAATCAGGTAGCTTTCTTACCCCCTCTTATCTTTTAACCTTCTTTATTACATATTTATTACCTTATACAAGACTTAGTCCTCAATGCTTACCTTTGGGGTAATTTTCTTCTTCCACCACAATAAAATCACCTATACCAAGTTGCCCAAAACTCACCCACACCTAACAAACCTAAACCCAAATCATGCCTAAAACCTACCAACTCATTTTCATACCTCCTCATATTCTTCCCTAGCTTATGGGAGAACTACATCGGCCTAAGGTCCCTTTTTTCCAAGACTATGTAGGCAGCACTCTGAGGGCATGGGGCCCTTGGAGGTTAGCTCACCAATCTCTACCCTAACCAATTCATCTCTCATCTTCCTAAATTACATTCCACCCCACTTAGTTTCCTTTTTATGTCAAAAATTGGAAATTAAACCAAACAAACAAGAAGTTGCTTAACATTTTTATCATCATCACAACATACATTTATTATGACTACCATTCATCTACCATCATCATGCATGTATTAGAAAGCATCTTAAACATGAATCATCTCATCATTCATTACAAAAATTAATGAATCATAACTTTAACCAATTTAAATTCAACCCTGCCTATGACCTAACTCAACCCTACCTATGACCTAACTCAACCATGCCTAAACCACAAACCTAACTCAACCATTCCTAAGACCTAACTTGATCCATGCCTAAGACTTGACTCGAGCCATGCCTATGACCTAACTCAATCCATGCCTATACCAACCTGACTTGATCCATGCCTAAAATAACTTGACCCCATCATGCCTCACTCACCTAGTTTCCGTTCATATCACAAAAAAATTAAAATTCTCATAAAACACCAACAAATCATCAAAATCTCACCCATCTCACCATATAAACAAATATTTGTGTCTCTATATAATATACACAGATATCCAATCATGAACATATCTCAAAATCTTCATCATGCATCCGATACTCAATATAAAATATCATCACCACCCAGGCCGGTATCATATACAATAAAACAATAAAACAATGAAAAATCTCTTTGGCACACAAAGCCGGTATATAATCAATAATAAAAACTCTCATACATCCTCACTCGCATCGGCATGCAGGCTGGTATGTGATAAAAATATAACAAATCCTCGCCACGCAGTTGGTATTGATCAAAAATCAAAACTATGTCGAGAATCGGGAGCCATATATCAGGCATCATCTCGGCAGACATCCTCCATATCTGTATCACCTATCCCCTCTGCTTCCTCGGCCCTTTCTCAGTGACTGCTAACATCTCCCCACCCATCATAGGTGGTGGTTGGGTCTGTCGACACCAAAATTTTCCTCCGTAATTTCTATTTCATTAATGTATGTATTATGAATAGGATGTTGTTAAGTGTAATTAGTAGTAGCGTCCGATAGAAGATAACGACGCTGCTAGTACGAAACTACCAATAATGTATAGTATGGTAATAGTCAAAAGTACAATAGGAACGTTTTGGTAAAAAGTAAATATTTGTCGTAAGTGGTCCGGTAATGTTGAAATGTCAAAGTTGGGATAAGTAGAGAAGTAGGGTCTACATGATTAGGAATTAGAAATATTATATTTGTAATAAGGACAAAGAGTGATGTCTTAAATATTTTGTGTATTTTATTTGTGGAAAAAGTCTAAAAATGTGGAACCCATGTGAGATGATAAGGTTTATCTTATCTTAGAAGATAAGCCTACATGTAATGGAAAGAGTTTAGGCATGGAATATGATTGGCGGAAGAGAATTCCTATCCTATCTTAGAGATAAGGTGGATAAGCCTAAATTCCTATAAATAAAGAGGCCACCCCCTAATTTAGCAGAGAAGGAAGTAGTGAGAAATATTGTATGAAGTGTGTAGAGGAAGCCATCGCTTTAAAGGTGTGTTGAAGAAGCCATTAAGAGGTGTAATTGTAAAGTTTCTCCCATAGTATTGGTGGAAGGAAAGTGAAGTCGAGAACACTTGAAGTACCTCGGGGGTGAGATTGTAACAATTTCGTGTTGATATTATAAGTTACACTTATATTTCAGATTTATCGTCATTCCTTCTTATCATAGTCTATGGTATTCTTGTGTTATGTTTGTTGTTGTGTTTCCAGATTCCATCCACCAAACTAAAAGTCATGCATTAGTAAATAATCATAGCACGAGGAGTTCCCAGGTGAAGAATTATCATAGTGCCGATTGGTGATGACAGGTCCTAAACGGTACATCAAATGGGCTCGCCTCTGGGAATTGGTGGCCTCACCCTGACCATGTCTTGGGGCTCAATGGCCCTTGTGCTCTCCATACTATGGGTGTGTGATCTGGTCCTCTCACTAGAGGCCTGTTGTGCCATGTACTCGGCATATGATAAACAATCTATCCCTACCACCATTAGTTGGTCCTAATAGTACATGACCTTCTATCTCGTGTCCCACAACCTGGATATGGGCACTTTACGTGGTGGCTCCATTAGCCTCTAACCCTGTACCTATCCTATGGGACCATGTCCCACCCCTTCCTATGAACTGGGACCCTATCCTAGTGCCTATGGTGGTGCCATCATCCCCTACCCATGTACTATATCTATACCTATAAAGCCCTAATCTATGTATGTGTCATGGCCAACTATCCCTACAACCATGTCACCTATGCCTTTAGGGTAGCTACCTGACCATCATCCCCATCTCCATATCCATCTCCATCCCCACCCTAGGCCATCTGGGTCTTGAAGACTAGCCACCTGTACATGTAACTTGGCCACCTCCACCTCTCGAGTGCTAGTTAATTTATGTACCATACCCAACTGAGTAATTAGGGTCACCACCTTCCCCTATAGGGCATCCCTCTACACAGTGATGGTGGATAAATCTAGCTACCCGACCCGGGTGGTACTACTCATAAATGAGCCACCCACCACTATCTGTATCTATCTGTAACCCTAACATCATCAATCTACCGGTCTACCACCTACTCCTCCTACCTTGTGGGCACTGTCGGCTGTGGTAGAGGCAATGGCCTCTCCACATCATCTCACCTATATTATGGGAAGGGTGGAGGTGTGTCTTGTGGCAGTCCAAACTGCCATCTAAACCTATCCAATGGGATCATATCATGCTCCCCAACATGGCGCCCCTCTATCCATCTCAATAGTTGAAGCCCATCTAACTCATCATGCATTTGTCGGTATGAGGGATAACCCACATACGGTCTCCATATGATGTCCACTCTGGAAAGCCCCTCTAATAAATATCTGTAATAGGCTACATCATGTGTAGCCCTGTCTGATCGACACTCTCCAATCATAGGTATCCATCGCCTATACCCCACCTACACCACTCTCAACAGAAATGCATCTTCTCGAGGCATACCTACTAGCTGAACACAAACTATGTGCTCATAGGCCCAACAAAATAGTAAAAATGTGCAACATAGGCTGAACCTGCGTAGATGCCCATATGCCCACAACTCTCTTTATAGATGTACCAGGAATGTTGGCACCCAAGAAAAGTGGGTCTAATCTATCACCATGTCATGTAGTACCCCCATCAATGAGTGGGGAAATCTCCCTCCTCTCGCATCTCGAAAGTGTGAAATAGCACACTACCTCCATTAATAAAACAACGAGCCTTGTCTCCTCTAGATGGGCTATGTACATCCCTCCATAACTCAGACTGGCACTATGGAATGTCATGTTTGTCAGTCCCTCTCCAAACACTATCAGCATCAACTCCTCCGAGGCCTCAAAGGAGATCAAGTACACCTACATCCCCAGTATTGGTAGCCACAGGATCCTAAACACGTCCTCCAGGGTGAATTTCATCTCACCCGTCGGTAGGTAGAATGTGTTGGTCACTGAATCCCATCTATCGATGAGAGTGACCATCAGAATGGGCTACCAAACTACATGCCGATAGCATTGGACCCCACTCAAGGCCCACCTCCTCCACGTGCTGCCACTCCTCAGCTATCACCGTGCCTCACACTCTCAAGAGCAGGGGTGACACCCTGTCTCTCATCCATAGCTGATCTCTCCCCTGCATCTAATACAAACATCAAATTAATCCACCTTCATCATACCCATACTCACCCACTATCATTTCCCCATACCCATTTCCCCCCCTACACTAGGTTTTTCACCAACGCACCCTATTCTACCCTTCCCTATCTCACCCACTCCACCTAGGGCCCTTTTGGCCCCTTTTTCTCCAAAACCTAACTAGTTCCAGTTATCTCTAACTAACCCTAGTCACCCCTAAACCACCATCAGTCACCTGTTTCATGACTGATACCGGTTTGACCCTACCGACATCGGCTAAACCTGATTGATGCGGTCACTTTAAATCGTGGCAAAAACCGTGACCCCAAACCCCGCCCTCTCAACAAAACTACCTCTCCTAACCCTTCTACCCACCCATTCTCACCTACACTTCCCTTAACCACATCCCACCCCCTATTCTCCCACTTACCTCTCTCCCCACTCCTATTCTACCCAATTTACCCTCCCACATTTCAAATTTCATTCCCCCTAAAAAACCAATTTTTCCCCACCCGACCTCTCACCTAATCTACCTCACAAAACACAACATGGGTTTGATCCTTACCTCATCATGCTACCATCACCATGGTGGCACATTTGGCCACTACACCGGTGGCCCGCCCAATCCCTCTCTAGCCTCTGCCATCACCAATCACTAACCACACCTCCAACCAATCAAATCACACAATCTAATCCTATGGACCCACCTCTCAACTACCAATCACCCACCATTTGGCTCGCCAACTCAACTCTCCATTCTATCTAAACACTTTCCACCTTTCTCTCTCTCTCTCTCTCTCGTGTCATTTTCCCAATGCGCAAAAAACATTTTATTTGCAAAAACTTGGATTTTTCATTTTTACAAAGATTCCCGACCTAACCGAAACTGGTTTTACCTTCACCAACATTAGTCATGTGCCCTACTTTACCGTGGTTGGTTACCCTATACAAACATCGTTACCCTTGACCAACATTGGTCACCCTCTCTTCCACATTGCCCCCAATTCCACCTTATTACCCCCACGTCACTCTTTTTTCCCTCACCCAACATTTAACCCGACCATTCACCTCACCCTCCCGACCTCACAATTTACTACCTACCCTCGTCCTCATTCGGGACTCATTATTTTACCTATACCTTAGCCTTACCCATGTCATGACCTAGATTCTTGGACCTGGAACATTGCTAGTGACCTTTGACCTCATGTGTTCGCTATACCTTGTGGCACTGTTACCTGTGTTGATTGACCTAATGACCTTACCTTGCCTCTTGCCATGACCGTTTATCCTGACCCTACCTTTGGTGTACTGGAACACACCTAAACATCCCCGCAATGACTCCGCATCATGTTTCTTGACCATATCATATACCTTGGATACCAGAATCACCTCAACCTTGTTTGGATAAACCTATCAACCTTAGATAACGTAGAGTTTTCCCGATCTTCACTGATCTTTGTCTATAGTTTATACATGTGCATGCATTTGATTGTTACTACCTTTGACCACTCGACACATTATCTAGATTACCCGAGTGGACCTTTTTTCCTTTTTACCCCGTTGTCCACCTTCCTCTTCATCACATTCACCGTTTATCAAACCACTCACCAATTCTTCTTTATGCCTCATCGCCTCTGGTTTGAGGGGATCACCTTCACCCACACATGGGGCAACCACATCTTATTTTTGTCAGCCACTTACCAATACAAGCAACACAACAAAAAGGGGCAAAATGTAGACACAAAATTAGGTCACACTCCCTTTGGTCCCTCATCAAATAAATAATTTTAACACATCCACTAGCCACGGGCCCCTTCACCCCACTATAATATTAATTTAATTATTTAAATTAAATTAATTCATTATCCTCACCATATTTATTATTTAAATATCCTAATTGAAATAGTGCCCACATATCCACCTCACCTAGACACCTTATCTAGCAAACCTCATCCTAAGACATATTCTTAGTAAGTTACCATAACTAACTAAGACCTACCCAAACCCTAAAAATCAATGCCTACATTCCCTCTAACCACATTCCTACCCATTAGAAGGATATTTCCATGCTAATCCGTGGGGTACATGAATTTGATCCCAAAAATCAAGGGGATCTACCCAGTTTAGTAAACATAGGAAATCCCACCCTAACCGACACCGATTACCCTTAACCACCGCCAGTTAAGCCGGAACTTTCGTCGGTTACCATTTAACTCCCAAAACAACCTTATTTCAAGGTTGGCACATTTTTGAGAGGGAGAGAGATTTTCGAGATAAAGTGACAAAACCAGAGTTGCATGCGCGAGTAGAACCAACATCCGTACCAAAGATCGAACACCCATATCTAGTACCCAAAGCAATCACACAGCCATCTCCGCCTTCACAAGAGCATCCAGGGAAGTGCCAGCACTATGCCAAGTTCATTTGATCACCCACCATTACCAACTGCATCAAGCTCATATAAATAGTAAGTTTGTTAACCTGCATTGGTTCCTTTTCATTTTGAAAATCCTTTTACATTTGTTATTAGTTTCTAATTTCATTTCCATTCCCCACCATTTTATCTCCATGAAAACCTCACCATCTCTTTACCCACACCATTGAACTATCCATATCTAGAATTTCATCATTCATGTGCATATCTAGGATCCATATGAATCTCGCCATTGCCCTTCCACCTTCATCTAATCCTGGATCTATCACCTAGCCAAGTTTTATTGAGTTTCCTGTACCCACCATACCGACGCTGGTCACCCATAAATATCTTCGATTAAGAATAAACGACGTCGATCTCTGTGTATATCGAAACCAAGATGAGAGCCTAAAACCACCACCAAATACCCTAAACTATCCAAAACCTGACCTTGACCTTCAGATTCAATCATATCCTAGCCTGTTGTGAATGAATTTGCTTATTGTAGATGAATGAGATACCTAAATCATTTTAACTACAGTAGGATTTACTTTATTACCAGCATTAAGTTGTTTTAAACAGTGGATTGACAACCATCTAGGAAGTATCACACTTCCCGGATCTAGCACACACTAGGTAGTCCACTGCATATATTGTTTAACTTTTATTTGGTGGTCTTGTGTTCCATTTCAGGTAGTTCCTCCAAGCAAAAAGGAAGCTCTCACGATCAGTTGTGGATTCAGAAGTCATACACGTGCAACAACATATCAATCAACATTTCAACAAGTATTCCTCCTAGCCCATTACCCTTATTTGTTTCTTCATTTTCTAAGAAACGCTCCAGAATTAGGTGAAACAATGTGAGCTTTGTGAGAAGTTTCCACTAGTTAATGGGGGTTTATTTTCAGAGATAGAAATACATGCATCCTAAAATAAGAACATAAAACTAGTATATCCACACACACACCCATGCATTAAAGAAGGTAGATAAACACCAAATGAACCATAGGAAAATAGATCTGAGCTATAACATGCTAAATATCATAAGGATTTGTACCCATAAACAAGATATACAGAATAAACCCATATAAATATATATATATATATATATATATATATTGATTTAAAAGAGTTTTGGTAGCCACATTATAGTCAAAAGGGTCATCTCAGACCATATACAGTAAGTGATAGAGGTCCAACCTATACAACAGGCTCTGAACAGAGCTCCTGGCTATGCCCTTCTTACTATAACCCATTTACAGACCTAACATCAATGTCAATGCTTAATGACATTCTATATAGCTCTTTAGTACCCTGAATTTTAAACCCTAGTGCAAACTAATATTTCTGTAGCAGTTTGTTTCCCTACCTTCTGCTCCCTGGTACCCATATATGCATATGTATATCCCTCCTGTCTTTTATACCTCTCCATACACATAAATATACCTCTCTCTATTTCTAGCCCTAGCATTCCTTTATATAAGATCAACACCCAATGTCATGCCTTCTCCAAGCATAGATCGCGTGCAAGTGTCGATGTGGTCCTTCATAGGTGAATGCTTATCCCTTTGCAAACCTTCCACTCTTTGTAATGATGTCTCTAGGAATATTCCCTGCATGGAATATCCTTTTCTTGGCCTCTAAGGCTCTAGGCTAGCACCTTATCCACTTATCATGCCTAGTTGGGTCCTCACACTTTTCCTCAAGTGCCTCTAGAATGCCAAATATGGCTAAGTCCTTTAAACCCATGTTCTACCTCCCACACACCTTGGTTTTACTAAAACCCTTCTTAAACCCCTTTTTCCTACATGCCCTTCTTCTCACCGGTCATGTATGCATGTAACTCTCAAGATTTAGCTAATATTTTAGGGCCCAACAAAGACAAATAATATGTTGTGGCAATACCTAGCGGACACTAGACTTCCAATATCTTTCTTTATTTTGTGAAATCCTAATGGGTGATAAGCTCCAAATAATATGTTACGTATGTCTTAGTAGCGTATAACTTCATGATATCCATTCTTGAGTACCGATCTCTAAGCTCATAAAATGTTTTCGAGACAAATTAGAAGATGCTAAGCTTGCAATATCTGACATGTTTTTACTTGAATCCTAGCAATAGAATATCTTCAAATAATATGTTGCATCATAAGATAGTGGACGTCAAGCTAAAAATTTCATACTTCATCTTGTTAAATGCTCGAGACATCCAAGCTCGAAATATTCTATTGTGGAAGCAACTAGATGCCATGTAGCTCAAAATTTGTTAATTTGATTTGTTAAAGCATAACGCCAAAACTTGCACACATTATGAGTACGCATATTCTAGCGGAAACTAGCCTCCTAGAATCTTATGTTAATGTGTTAAATTCTTACGACCTCTATGACCCAAATCCTATGTGTTAAATCTTAACGAATGCAAAGCTTAAATTGTTACATCGTTATAAAGGCTAAAGAATCGATAACCTCAAATCTATTTCATTTAAATCCTAAATCCTATAGAAATATTTTTTAAAATATTATGTTGTTCTAGTACATAGAGGCCACTAATTTCATACTAACTTAATTTAATTTGTGAAATACTAGTGACCGCTAAGGTACAAATAATATGTTGTGGAAATACCTAAAGGACACTAGAATCACAATACCTTTCTTTATTGTGATATCCAAATAATATGTTGTAGTAGTGTCTTAGTAGCGTATAACTTCGTGATATATCCACTACCGATTCGATCCCTAAGCTCGAAATTTTTTTCAAGGCATAACCTAGAAGCAATACCTAGTGGACGCTAGAATTAAAATATCTTTCTTTATTTTGTGAAACCCTGAGACCGCTAAGCTCCAAATAATATGTTGGGCAATACCTAGCGGATGCTAGACTCGTAATATCTTTCTTTATTTTGTTAAATCCTAGTGATAGTTATGTTCTAGAAATTACGATGTGGTAGTGTCTTAGTGGTGTATGAATTCATGATATACATTATTGAGTATTGATCGCTAAGCTACAAATATGGTATTAAGTTATACCCTAGTGGCCGCTAAGCTTGCAATAGCTTTCTTGTTTTTGTAAAATCCTAGGGACAACTAATATCCAAATAATATTAGTTTGTGGCCTTCCAGATAGACTAATAATATTGTGGCCTTCCACAACAACCCTAATGAATTAATATATATGCCAACACTCTATCTTCCACCAATAATACGTGGCCTATTGATAATATTGTTTTAAATGAATTATATCATCCTGACTAACATACATGATACATAGTGATTGAAATATTTAATATATAAATTTAAATACATAGTGATTATAATATTTTATAGATAAAATTTAGGCGTATATATATACTATATTTAACCTTCCATTGCACAAAAAATTATCTCACAATTGAAAACCTAGTATAATATGTTTAACCTTCCATTGACCATTTTGTTAACCTCGAATATCTTCTCACAAATTCAATGCAACAACCATATAAATAATGTACAATGAATATTGATCTCATGTTTTTTCTATCATCATATTAAAAGGAAAAAAGGAAGACATAACGAATACCAAAACAATATTTTGAGTCTCATTAAACATTAAATTTTTTAAAAACTAGTGTTTAGGTGACTGGCCATCATTATCGGGAAAAATAATCTAGAGGGGGACATAGATCGGTGGAAACTTGAAAGCATTCAAATGAAATAAAAACCAAAGCTGAAAAGGGATTAAATTTTCTTCGGTTGGGGCCCAACAAATTCCTTGTTTTCTTTAAGAACAAGGTGGTGTGACAAAATAATTAGAAGGAACCGGTAAGAAAATTTGGGCTACGGATCGCATTTTCATAGGGAAAGCAAGGTTGGACTGATGTGAAAAAGACAAGAGCTAGTATTCACAAGACAATTTGAAAAAATGACTAGAAGGAATCTGTAAGTAGATTTGGGCCATGGAAGCACATTTTTGTAGGGCAAAGAAAGGATGGACTGAGGTTAAAAAGACAAGATCCAGTCGAAGATAGAACAATTGTATAAGCCTGCAATAAAAAAGGTGCACATTTATTATAGTATACGTTTTTGATAAATACCTTATTTAGATATGATATTTTTTCATGCTTGGTGATGTAATTCAAACCATTGACTGTTGTGTTGAGCTAACTATCTGTGCTATTTTTCGACAACCCATTTTTCTTCCCCAGTGTGTGAGCACCCTTTTTGTTACTACTTGATTATTCCCATTTTGCTAATCCACGAATGAGATTATAATTACTTCCTAATTGTTCTCTCGCTAGAATGAAAATAACATTACTTGTGGCCCTACAATCTTTGGCTTGCTTGTATTTTTCTATGATTTCACGAGTTGTTGTTCTCAGACCGACCGAAAATAAAACCCTAAAAACTAGTTCTTTGGGGTATTTAATATTTTTTTCCCAAGACATTATCCACATTAGAAATTTTGAAAATATAAAAATGTGGGATATGGAAATTTGAAAATCAGAGCATGGGAAATTGTGTTAATATTGAAATTTCAACTTCTCAAAAATGTGGGGGAATTCACAATTCAAATTTTGAATTTGTCACTCATTGAGAAAAGGTGCGGGATATCGAAAAAATAAACAATATTGAAAACAATGCCTTTTGTTATTGGCTATAGATTAAAATAGTTGAAACATAATAAAACTTATAATATTATAATAAAACAGTAGAAATAAATTATATCAATTTATAAACACATTTATTTTTCTTTTTTCTTTTATCAAAAATTACCTAGATAATGTTAGATGTAGTGGCTAATGAAATATAATTCTCCAATTACTTTGTGCCACGTGTCAATTTTGAACCTAATAGTTAGAAAACATTACAATTTACAAATTTATTATGAAATTAAAATGTAAATAAACTAGTATAATATGAAACCATGATATTATAATATAAATAACAACTAGTAAAATGACAACACATGGCTATAGCTTAAAATAGTTGAAACATAATAAAAATATAATATTGTAATAAAACAAATGAAAAAAATGTATGAATGTATATGCATTTTTTTATTTTTATCAAAATTGACTTATACAATGTTAGATGTAGTGCGCAAATGAAAAATAATTATCCAATTATATTTTGCCACATGGTATGTTTTAAACCTAATTTTTAGAAAACATTATAATTGACACATTTATTATGAAATTTAAATGTAAAGAAACAAATAATAATATATTTTGATACTATATGGAACCACAATATTATAATATAAATAACTACTATTAAAATGATGACACGTGGCATGAAAATTTTGAAATCCCAGAAGGTGTTTTTTACTTTAAAACAATGAAAATCACTAGCACCTCAAAGTTGTAAAGATAGTGCTTACAATGACAAGAGGTATTGGTATATATCTAGCAAATTGCCGCTAGGATATATCATGATTTTTATTCTATCGCTATTTCTAAATTAAATAATTATTATGGAATGAGTTATCTTATCAAAACTACAAAAATATCACTTACTCTCAAAAGTATATATGGATTCCAATTTAAAAGATATATCTTGTACAAGATAAATATGTAGTGCAACAATTAGGGCTGCCATGTAAAGTCTGCCCAAAACGATACAATTACAATGACAGTGATAATGATAGGAGCCTAGTGGCCACTAAGCTAGACCATTGTTTGTTATAATATAGCTATTCACAAATTAGAAACTATTGAGCCTAGCGGCCAATATTAGCGATCACTAAACCTTTCCTTTGATACAAACCAAAAGTTTTGATCCTCTCAATGTAATGCGGTGCGTAAATTGGCTCCACCAAGTAACATGCAACCGATTTGAAATAATTATAATCATTAAAAATTACAATTGATCTAAAGATGTCAAGATAGTGATTACTAAGACAAGAGGTAATGAAAGGATCCTGGTAGCCTCTAATATATATCATGAGTTGTTAATCAATAGCTACTTGGAAATTGAGAAATTGTTAAGCCTAGTGGTCGCTAGGATTTTTCTTTGATACAAATGAATATGGATTATAATTTATAAAGATATATCTTAGGAGAAATAAATAATTCTTGAATCCTCTCAAAATTAAAATTGTTGAGCCTAGTGGCCGCTACGTTATTCCTTTCAATGAGTAATGAAGGTTGGCGGTCGCTAAGAATTTTATTTGATAAGAATAAAAATTCTTGATCCCTCTCGATGGAAAGCATTATAGGAATTGGATTCACAAGGAAACGTGTAGACAATTTGTTAACATTTTAATCATTTACAATTACTAGATGTATAAATAGTTATTTATATGACAACATGTAATGATATGGTCATAGTGGTTGCTAAACTATTCCATGATTTGTTATCCACTAGCTATTTTTGAAATTAAGAAATTCTTAAGTGTAGTGGTTTGATACCCTTTTTCTTTGATAGTAACAAATATGGATTAAAATTTTCAAAGATATATCTTAGGAGAAGTAAATAAGACTAGATGCCTCTCGGCGAAATGTAGTGTAGTAATTTGGTTTGCCATGTGAAGTCTACCCAATATGTGACACTTACAATCAATGAAAAGCACTAATCATTACAATAGAAAATGGTAATGATAGGAGCCCAAATGCCACTAAGTTTGACCATTGTTTGTTATTATATATCTATTCTCAAATCTAGAAATGTTTTTGCCTATCAAACGTAACGTTATTCCTTTTATACGAAGAGAAAGTCTTGATCCCTCTCGATGGAAAGTAGTGTAGCAATTGGCTCCACCTAGTAATGTGAGGCTAATTTAATACAATTATAGTCATTGAAAATAACAATCATTCTAAAGTTGTACTTCTAGTGATTACTATGACTAGAGGTAATAAAAGTATCTTAGCAACCACTAAGCTAGACCATGATTTGTTATTCAACAGTTATTTTGAAATTAAGAAATTGTAGCAGCCGGTAGGATTTTTCTTTGATATGAACGAATATGGCTTATAATTTACAAAAATATATTTTAGGAAAAATATGTAAGTCTTTATCCATCTTATTGAAATGTAGTGTTGTAATTGGGTCTAACATGTGAAGTCCAACCAATATGATATAATTACTATCATTGCAAAAAAATATTGGTCCACAATTGAGAAAATATTGCTTACATTGACAATAGGTAATCAAAGGAGCTTAGTGGATGCTAATCTTGAACATTTTTCGTTATTATATAACTATTATCAAATAAATACATTCTTGAGCCTAGCGCCACTACGTTATTATTTTCTACTAGTTATGGAGATTAAATCTTAATGGCCTTTAAGTTATTCCATTCAATTGGTGTAAATTACTTAACAATTAATATTAAAAATGTCAATTCATATGTCGACTTAAATCCTCTCTCTCTCGCTAACATATACATTTTCAAACGTTTCTTTCATGTAATCTACACAAATTGATGGTTGTTAGACAACAAATAATCCTTCCTAAATATGTTGCATATTTATTGTCAAGAACAATTTTGCATAGTTTTTGGTATTAATGTTTTCATCCACAAAATACAATTTACATAACGATTGAAGGTTACATGTCATGTTCGGTCGAAACCTAATAGTAGAGCTAACATTTACTTTGATTTCTCACCAATGATATATAGTAATGTATTATAGAGATTGGTGATCAAAAAGGATAATACTTGCATTCGTTAACATATGGTGAGAACAAAAATTAATCCATATGTGAATTAATTTATGATATATTCTTATCAAATTATAGATACAATGTCTTTCATTGGTCACAATCCATTCTTGGCAATTTCATTCATTAAAGGCACTTGATAGCTAGAAGAAAAGAGAAGATGACTGGTTTGTTGAATTCCATGGCCCTAACAATCATTCAATGACCTCGTGGTTATTTTTTGTTATATATTATGAGCATGAGGAAGTCGGAATGGTTATATCCTTTACAAATCATTGATTCGAGAACACCGAATGTTCAAGTTGAATGCATTGACTATGAAAATAATAAGTGTATTATTGTGGATGCGTAGTTAGATGTTTCTTTATTTAGGAAATTAATAATGCAAGCCTTAGAAGACAAAACAAAATGTTATTTTTCAACACATGGATGGGATTTGGGGTTGTTAGTAGATAAAGACAAAATTGGTTGTTCAAATGCAGAAGAAATTCACAATGGCATGCTTGTAATACTTAGAAAATTGTATAGAGGTGATAAAACCTCTTCCGTTTGTCATTTTTTGAATAGAAAAGGTTCACTTTCACCTCCTAAACATGCCAAGTTGTTTACTATGCTGAGGAGAACATATTTGGATAAATTGGAGCTCGATCCATCTAGATCAAAGTTCCATGGGTTGAAAAATAATACTAAACCAACAACATTGCTTGAAGAAAGCAACAACTATATTCAAGAAAACATAACCTTCAACTAAGGAGAAATTTGATTACTTTTTGTTTAATGATGAAGTATTTTCAATTTATGTTTCTAGGTGCCATGTAGCACCTCTAGAGTATCAAAATCATCATATTGATGATGATAATGTTGACCTTCAATTTCACTCCATGTTGATAAATGATATTCCTACATAGAGGGACACAATTCTTCTTCCCTTCTTGGAGTCTACGAATAAGATTTTGGTGCTCAAAGATCTGAAATACTTGGAAAGGGATGATGTTAAATTTTATATACTTGATGGCCAACATATAATATGTGCACAAAAAGAAGATTTTGGGCTCAAATACTTACAAGTCTTTACATCTGAGGCTACAGTTTCAAAGGGCTCACATTCTTTTTGCAAATGCAACTAACAAAGCCATTACTAATATTTTAAAACAACATATTGAAGTGAATAGAACTTGGATAGAAACCAAGTTTATTGATTTTTGTACAAAGCTAGATCGGTTTGGAAATCACTTGGATGTCCTCAATGTCTCGGATTGGAAAAACACAAAACAAAGGAATGGAAGGTAATGTATTTTAATTTTATTGCATTTGTTATTAAATTTTTCTTCCTTATATAAAATATAAAACATTTAATTTTCCTTTGAATGCATAACTTTGAGAGTCAATGCCTTTTGATTTTCAAAATGGACACAACCATTAATCTATACGACAAATGAAATTTTCTATTATTGTTGGATGATATATGGACTAAATGGACTACAAAATTTGAGTTTTTATATTTGGTGGCCTTTCTTGTTAACCTATTAAAGATAATCTGGATAAATTTCAACCTACTTCATTAACAAGATTCACAACCAATTCATTCATAGTCATTAGAGGAATGAATGACGAAAAACTATCAGTACTAGCAGATAAAGTACAATCAAGGGATGTCTAGTTAATTAGCCCCGTTAAGGCAAAGTGTAATATTAGAGAAATTTTATTCTTATTACCAGAGGATAAAAGGAGACAAAAAATGAGAGAAAAGGTTCTTTAATATTTTAAAGAAAAACATCCAAATATTGATCTATTGACATCTTGTAGTGAATCCAATGTAATTTAAAAAGTTAAATTGAATGAATCATACTACCACCAGTTGTTTGTACTATTGGGTGAAGAGAGGAAAGGAAAGAGAAAATTTGATTCCCACATAGGGGAAAAAAGATAAGAAAAAAAAGGACTAGGTGGTGGAAGAATATCTTCCCATCGAGGCTCAGACAATATTAGACAACTATGTGGTATCAATGGAAGACAATATACTGGAAAGGATGGAGGACACAAAAGAATTTTCTTGTTAATGTGCATATCCGTTCCATCTTTGGTCAACTCTATCATCTATACTTAACACCAATCCTTTCAATGTAGAATGTGTTATCACTGATTTTTGTAATTTGTCTAGTGATATTTCTTCTAAAGAAATAATGGAGATACTAACAGTTATTGGAACCAGTGCATTGGAATGTATTATTATTATTCTCATACCAATTGAATATTAAAAAATGTTGAGAGAAATAGTAAAAAATAAATGGAAGAGGTTAAAGAGAGTGAAGAATCAATTTCGGATGGATGTTACGAGACTCTATGATAGCATCGAGCAAT
The DNA here is from genome assembly GCA_018340775.1 of Taxus wallichiana var. yunnanensis. Lineage (NCBI taxonomy): Eukaryota > Viridiplantae > Streptophyta > Pinopsida > Cupressales > Taxaceae > Taxus > Taxus wallichiana. The sequence continues at coordinate 401,818,223 of CM031240.1, read as the reverse complement.
TATAAAGTTTTTGTCTTATGTACACAATAACTGGAGTGCACAATCGTGACAAAAACAATAATAAAAGAGAATAAATTACTAGGGATTTGATGGAAAAACTTCCACAACATTTGATAACTATGCGAAATTGGCCTAAAAGGAAACAAACATCTTTTTTTCTTGTGAGCTATCATATGAGTTTTGGTCTCGAGATGTTTGTTTGATGTTGTTAATATGATTCTATAATATTAGTGCTATACGAGGTAGTGTCACAATGTGTGCATTAGTTGAATCCAATCAATTTGTTATTTTTATTGTTGAGACATATAGTCAGGAAATGTTGTTAAAAAATTAATATTATCATATGAAGAAAGGTTGGTACTAGAATACAACTCGAACATGTGATTATGTTAAAAGTATTTCAACCAAAAAAGCTACTTACACATTTTTTTAATTACGAGACAACCCAAGAACAATAAGAATCGATGTACAAACCTCTCTCCTTGACACTACATAACTAATTCATCATGGTGATTGACCTTCAATCACTTTATAAATATGTTTAATGAGCTCTATTTTCAATTTCCATTGATCTCATTTTTTAAAAATACTATTTTCTCACTAGCTCTAACCACGATGAGGATAACTCAACCACATCATCCACGAATATGCAATAAAATCCTAGTATGTTAGTAATGTGAATTTATAAACAAAAAAATTAATAAGCCCCATGAATTTATAAAAAAATAATGGTTTATGCAGACCATCAACACCCAGAAAAGTAACAGAGTGGAGTGCACGGTGGTAGCAAGATTTAATATGCGAAAGAACTAGGTATGTTAGCCATGTGTATTTTTAAGCATAACCATTTCTAAGGCTTGCGTAGTAATATAAAAATATATTGGCTAATTGTAGAAGCGGAACCATTTTTAAAGAAGGAATTACCAAATAACCTTTTTAAAAAGTTCATGGTTGCATCTAATGTTACATAGTTTGGAGTTTCCAGTGTTGTAGGTTGTCTGTGTAAACCATTAATATCGACATAATTATATAGATGTTAGAATCCATTCTTATTCTAGCCAATGATGTCATATCATAGTTGTCACTAATCCACATCAATATCTCAAAAGATAATTCCTCCAATGGGTGGTTTAATGGATATAAAAAAACCTAGCAGTGCTAAGCATTCATTCAGAAGATATAGAACATTTTTATTTGTACTTACCATATTACCATGGAGACCAGTATGATTTTCAATTATGATTTCATTTGTGATAACATGAAATTGATTTTGAATTGATTACTATTGTTTGTAATACATATTGCATAAAAAAACTAGTAGCTAGTAAGGTCTACGCAAGCCGAAGCTCAGTTGGTAAGTGGTAGCTACCTAAAGTGTTAATATTGAATTTACCATTTTACCACGTAGTTCAATATGTTTTTTTCAAATATGCTTTCATTTTCCATAGCAATAGCTATATTAATAATATTAATATTGTTTGAAATAGATCTTTCATCAAATGATACAATTGCAGGTAAAGAAGATGGAATCCTACATGCAAGGCCCACTGGTAAGTGGTAACCGTAAGCTAAAATGTTGATTTTTTCCATTGGTTAGAGTTGATATGAGACCAATTAAAAAAATATTTACTTCCCTGCAATTATCCACAAGAATTACTTGCTTATTTTAGATTTGGATGGCTTGATGTTGGAGAAAAACCAATCGCCCTATGGGGACATCACACTCAATTTTGCAGGAGAATCAATGTGCGAGGTGGCCTGAAAGAGTTTATAAAGTCATTATCATAAAAAATTTAAATGGGATTTTAGTAAGAAAAACTCACTTCAGCTGATTTTGGAAAGTCGACAAAGTCCTTCAATAAAAAATTATCAATTGACTTGAATCCATTAATCACGTGGGGAAAATAACATTGCAAAATGGTTAATAGAATTGCAATAAAAGATCTAGAAAAGGTTTGGAGTAGAAACGATGTCTCCGAAATTATGAAGACAAAATGTGTATTACATTAGGTGTAAAGGGAAACCCTCCAGCAAATTTTATGGTTGGGATGAAAATCGAGGAGAAATTTTCTCAAAATATATGTGGATCAAATATTTGGAGCGAGTAAATGCTAAATAAAAAGTTAGCATTTCAAAATGTTATTGTGATGATGATACAACTTAACATTGTAAATAAAATACATTCATATGTTTTAGTGATGGTTCTACACAACTATTTAAATTACAATTGTATGATTACAAGTTGGGAAAATTTAAATATTCCCGATTATAAGTTTAGAGTGTGAGTGTATAGGTTGTAAATGTGAATTAACAGAAAATCTTTAATGTAACGAATCTTTGAGAAGTTTTTATTAATGAAACATGTATTCTGAATTAATTTTGAGCATTCTTAAATACTAGTTTTTGCTTCAATATTAGAAAATGTATACCACTTTCCAATGCAATGAAATAACTATAATACAATATGTAAAGACTCGTCATGCTGAAACATTACATTATATTCAAATAAATTATTCACAAAACATATTCCTAGTATAACAATAAGAAATGAGGAACACCCTTAGATTTTACTTTTGTCCGCATCTACAACCATTTGATTTATGATATAAAAATATCGAAAGGAATTTTTAAAAAAATTTAATTGATTCACCACCCTCAACCATTCGATTTTGTTTTTTTCATTTGTATATATGAACACACGCAACATGAAACTAATCATATTTGATATAAACAGTGTTTTGAAACACACCCTCCACAAGGCATCTTCGACATTTATACAGTTAAAAAAATTTGGTGGCATCAAGCTTGAAAAAAATTATTTTCTCGACCTAATGTGAAAAAGTTCTTGTAACGATGTAAAAAAATTTCAACATAGCTATATGGACATTGGTGAGAAATTCAAATGTTGATGACATGATGCCTTCATTCCTTAAAAACATTGGCTTGGAGGTTGCAAGTTTCAAGTTCCTATTTATATAGGAATATTTCATCAAGACCAAATGCTTTGATTATGAAGGTTCTGGGAATCCCAAATTATATCTCAAGAATATTAATTTCATTTGGTCACGATTTAATGCATCGTATAATTGTAAAGATACAAGTGTTTGTAGATGACTCTTTAGAGAAAAATAAGTTCAATGATGTGTTGAACTACATAATTTCTTAAACATTTAACATAGATTCTAAGTGAGAAGAAACATACTTGTTATATGTGTTGTGGCCTTTTTTGCAACCATTGAAGGATGTCAAAGATGTTTGGGATTATATTAGATCACAAAAACAATTATAGGGAGTTTTTATTGGAGCTTTACTATGATTTGTATTTGTTGAGTTGGAAGCCCATCTTTGGGAATAGAGAGTTAAATTATAAATTTGAATTATTCATCAAATGTTTTACTATAATACTACCTACCTTTAGTAATGTAATTTCAATTTATTTCATAGCTATATTTAAATACTAAAATATATATGGGATAGTTTTACTGATTAAATTTAAATAAGTTTGTATCCATATTTGAATATGAAACTTTTTATGCCATGTCTCTTACAATTGATTTTATATCTAAATTTAAATATGAAAATGTATTTGGTATTGTTTTACAATTAATTACATTCTCTTACACTAGATCGTCACCCTATACTAATTTATTCATAACATCTTTAGAAATTCTCTAGTTGTGTTGAGGTTCAATCACACCATAATAAATGAAGTAAATATGAGATCTAACTTTAAATATGAAAACATATCTTGAATTTTTTTACATTTAATTACATTCTCCTAAATTGAATCGTCTCCCTCTTTAAGTTTATTCATAAAATCTTCTGTAATTCTCCGGTTTCCCAAGGTTCAATCAAACCATAGTAATTGAATGAACTATCTCGATCTCGTGAATGTCATTAGCCTAGCAGTAAATCACTTGCTTAATGGCATTTGAAATATTCAGATTTGCATAGTTTAATCTTAAAAACATATTAAAAATGATAGGAGCATTATTCCAAAGCAATCATTAATCCTAGTAGTTGATATCCCTTATAAAATAGAACGTGTATCTGTTCTATACGGGCTAGCAGCCACTAGGAATTATTTCTTAGATCAATGTTGGATTCCCTAAATTATTAAAAGTTTTTTCACAAATTCATAAATTTAAATCGTGACTAGATATATTGTACTTGAAGGATAATTAATGGATTCCAATATTTTGATTTTTGGATTCCAATATATGTGATTTTGGAGTACAATTAATTCCAATATAGGTGATTTTGGATTCCAATATATGTGATTTTGGAATCCAATATGTGTGATTTTGGAATCCAATATGTGTGATTTTGGAATGTAGATAATTTCAATATTTGACTATTTGGAATCCAAATATAGCAATATTGGATTCTAATATTGGCTATATTTTTTATTTGTTGGGACTGGAATAAGTCCCAATTTAGTGAAATAAGTGTTATATATATAAATTCAATCAATGTGAAATTATTAGAAGTATTGTTGATTTTTTTAATTTTAGTATTAAGAGAGTTTTCACCTTGGCTTACCTTGTGTTAGTTCTAAGTATCTAGGAGTTTTAGAATACCCTAAAATTACTTTTAATCATGACATGGGGTGATATATGTTTTCTTGGACATTATCCACATATAAAAGTAATGTAGATAACCATATTTCACCATGTGAAATCTATTTAGAACCAACATAAAAAAGGAACCCAAATTTACTTTTCTTAACCTAATGCATTAATCATCTATTGTCATGTTAAATGACTAGCATAAAAAAATGAAAAATTGAGAATGACAATTAAGCCTATGATTTAAAATTGTGTTTCCTATCATTGTGAATCCCTCCTATAGCTAGCTAAAGCACTTAGTGTCGATTCAACTAGGATTAGATAAAATTAATAATAATTTTTTTAATTTTTCCTCAAAGTGTGCAGGGGAAGAGTGACTAAGTGGATGGATGAATTCAGGTGAGGTTTGATGAAAGACCACTTCCTCCAAAGGTCCAAAAGGCCATTTTTGGCCATTCTCAGTAGTCGATAAACATTCTTTAGAAGTGTTTAGGGAAAATAAAAATCATATGAAGGTTATTTTATAACACAATGAAGGTGTTCACGGTAATTTAGGAAAGTTTAGAAAAGAAAATCTGATTCGGGAACAACTTGTGCAAGTTCAAGTCTTCTAGGTGAAGGGAATGAATGTTTTGATGGTGAAAGATGAATTCTCCAGATGATTCAAAGAGTTTCATAAGGAATTAACAAAAAAATAGGCATGAGAAATATATTCTAATTCTCTACAAGGCGGGAACATATACTTTGATCCAAGGCTTGAAGGTTTCCTAACATATTTCAAACTTCTAAAGTTACCCCTCTCATTTTAAGAAGGAATATTCCCTAAATTTTGAGTTTTAGGAATAATAAAGTCTCAATTATGGTTCCATTGGTCTTATCAAGTTTTTTCAAGTCAAAATAATATAAGGTTTTACCCAAAAGCATCTTTCTAAGCTTACAAGGTGAAAAATTCAAGTCTAGTGTCCCAATTTGGACATCCAAGGAAAAATTGACTTTCCTAGAATGGAAAAGTTACACTTTGGACACCCAAGTGTCCCCTCTATCCCCTCTTCCAAGGTACAATAGGGAAAACAGGGACACAAAATTGTGACCCCTTTTCAAGAAAAAATTGTCATCACTTAAGACTTGTAATGTTTGTCCTAGGTTGTATGTTTTCACTTTATTGTTTGACCCCTTCTATGTATCCTCCTCTTAGGTCACACTTTTGTGTCATGAATATCCCAATTTTCCCCAAGGGGATAAAGGGGACACAAAAGTGTGACCCTCTCTACCCAGTTGGCCCCTGGTCACTTGAACAACCCCTTTTAGCTCCACATGACATCGTTTAAGCCCCCAAACCTCATTTCTCAGCCCCTCATGCTCCCAAGTCACATTTTTGTGCCCCATATATCTAAACTATCCCTAAGGGGACACAGGGGATATATAGGACATAAAATTGTGACCTCGCCCCTATTGTGCAAGTTTTGATAACTCCGGTTAGCTAACCGTGGTTTTTGGCAAGTTAGGAAACTCAAGAAACTCACATGAATAGAAATTCCTCTCACTCTCTAAGAAGTTAATCATTTTTGCATGTCAAGGTGCTAGTAAAATACATCCCTCAAAATCCATTTTTTCCAATAATTGTGCAAAAAAAGTTCCAAACATCCATGACCATAAAAAAATATTTGCTCATATCTCCTCAACCATGCATTCAATTCCAATGACACTTGGTTAGAATACTCCTCTCCAAAACACACTTGAGAAGACTATACAAAAATCCATTTATGCCCTATATTTTTTACAACAAAAAATATGAAATTTCCAAACCCTATACTTTCTTTTCAGTTATACATAGATCTAGTAGACGGAAATATTTGAAATTCGGTGTAGAAAGTCCCGTGCAAAAATGAGAATTTCAAGAACATTTTTATTATGCAACCCAACACCTATAGGTGCAATTTCTAAAAATATCATGTATTCAAAGCAATGGATGTATAAAAATAGTAACTTTATAAAAATACAAAGTTTCCAACATTTGTACCACTTTGATTGAACAAGAAACATCAGAAGGTGAAAAATATGAAAACTTGCTAAAAATAGTAGTCTTGTGAGGGCTCGCTAAAAATAATAATTCTAGGAATTGAGCACAAAAAATTGTGAAAACTCCCACTTTTATTATATCATTACTTTTTTCCACTATCACAAGTCCAGAAAGGTGTCTCATAGTCTTAAAAGGAAATAAAATCCCTATAGGCTCTCAAGCATCACCCGCAGGTGATTCCTACAAGACACAATTTAATGCAAGAAATTGGATGAACCAACTAACCCTAATCGTGGAACAAGGGAGTCATCATGGATGAATTAATTCAAAAAGGATATATTTTTATCACCAAGGATAGACATAAAGTTATGAACTAAGTCTTGATGGAATATATCAACCTCTCAAACATAAAGTAAGTCTCCAAGGTAAATAATAGTGATGTCCATGCATCATATCCATTATTCCCAATGTGCCTCGACCCAATATCATCATGTTGATAGGATCAAGAAGTTTTTATATGCCAATGAATTTCAATACCTCACATTATCATTCCTAAACGCTCATTCAAATGTCTTGTAATGTGCTCATAACTCATAGAAGAGAGATAATGCAACCACTCTTGAGAATGTAATATTCTAGAAACCCTTCATATTATCAAATGAAGAAGCTGCAATGTTTATAAACATTTTACGAGTAGTAGCAACATCTACAAAAAGTGGATCAAATATACTAACTACGGAAAATATGCGAAATAACATATTGCCTCTAACTAATCATATCCTGCAACATTCGGGAATATTCCAAAGAAGTAAACTAAAAATAGTATATTCCCCACTAATCTAGGGTGTGACAACTAGATAATAGCTAACTAACAACTAACTAAGTTAGAGTAATAAAATTTAATTAATTTAACATTATAACTTAGTAAATGATGAATTAACCTAAGTTTATTCCTAAAATCCCCCTTAATTCATCATGGTCTCAAGTGAATAGGAGAGAAAAAATCTAAAACAAAATATGTTTACATGAGATAAACATTTATTAGCACACACATGATAAAAGAAACCTCTTCTAAGATGAATCAAATGACTTTATCATTCCCCCTTGATTCAAGATGGTCTCTTTGGATCTTATTTGAATAGGAGTAGTTAGATGAAGGTACTTCCTCGTAAATGGTGTTCAAGAGATTTAATAATCTCGTGAACTATCTGTGGATGTCTGGAACCTCTTTTGGGTTGGCATGTGTGCTCAAAAAGAAAATGAGTAGCTCTGAATGTTTTGAAAACCTCTGTTGGGTTGGCTCTTATCTTAGTAAAACCTATGTTGGGTTGGATCATAGCTCAAAATTAACATTGACACAAAAACTACCCTCCATTCACTTTTCTCTAATCCGTAAGGAATACCATTGTTGAGTGATCAATGAAGAATTTGCAAGTATTTCATCTTTTCCCCTAAATTCTGAGTGAAAAGTGAAGACAACTAGCTCCATGAGAATGAATTTTTTTGGCACTTTATAATGATAGTGCGAATTACAATTTTGTCTCTTCTTCTATGGAAAAATTCCCTTTTGGGATACATTATGAGTACAAAATTTTGGGCTCTTTGGCCTCTTTTCCTTTACAAAAAAGTCTTGAAATGATATTTTGGACCAATTGGGAGATAATTTTTTTGAAATTTTTACAAGAAAAAGCTTATTAAAAGTTAGACCAAGATGTAGAGATTGAAAAACCATACACTTTAAAAAAATGACACCTCAATCCGAGGTACCAATTGAAAGTTATGACTTTTTTAACTTTTGATTTCAATATCTTTCCGGGCCCCTTTCCAAAAATGGAATTTTTTTTCTATGCTTCTAATTTTTTTTACAAAATCCAAAAATGGATTTTTTAAAAAAGAGGATTTATTCTATATAGCCCGATTAGGGCTTACCTGGCTCACAAACACATTGGCTTCTCCACCTCCTCTATAGCTCCTCCTTTTTATTTTCTCCTCACTGTTTGTTAGCCACCTCTTTACTTTATTATTCTCCATGGAATTACTAGGCCACCTTTTTTATGCTTTTGTCAATTGTTTGTTGCAAGTCACTAGAGGAGTTACCTTCTACAAGTCAGCTCATTGATTTGTACACCCAACTCTCCATTGTTTTCATAGGGTCAATGGTTTCATGTAGGTTCTTTCTGCCTCATAAAACAATGGCTCACCCAATGCAATGATGGGATCACTAAGCAACTCACTTCAATGGCTCTATGCAGAGCTCACAACTTGATTGCAAACTTGGTCTGTATGGCTCATGGACGGTAGTGATCTCCCCTCTCAAAACTCGATGATGGATTTTTATAAACCCATTTCTTTACACATATCTGAAACTCGGTGGCCTCCAAATTTGGCACAATCCTCCTACTACAAAAGTCTATTAAATATAGCAAGATAATCTAATTTTTTTAATATGTAACAATTATCTCGCAATCTACAACTATGGTAGAACTCTAGGGATGATGAAGTAGGGAAGGTGATTCCAAGAGGCTGGGGATAGCTATGGTTCCTCTAAGCTCAAACTTTCAGCAAATGAACCTTAAATCTTCTGCAATGCACTCTCCTTAGAGGATGAGGGATCCTCATGAGATCACCGGGATCAACCAAATTTCTGGATACCAAATCTTGAGAGTGTAATATTATGGAAGCCCTTCCTATTATCAAATGAATAAGATGCAATGTTTCTATACATTGTACAATAGTAATAACATCCACGAAAAGTGGATCAAATATACTAACTATGAAAAATATGCAAAAATATCATATTTCCACTAATTAATCACATCCGAGAACATTCCAAACTAGTAAACTAACAATAGTATAGCCCCACTAATCTAGGGATGTGATAACTATATAATAGCTAACTAACAACTAACTAAGTTAAAGTAATAAAATTTAATTAATTTAACATTACAACTTAGTAAATGATGAATTAACCTAAGTTTATTCCTGAAAACCACATTGTTTTTGCTCAACGAGAGGTTGAAGGAACATTATATATGAGAAAAATATATGTCTAAGAATACTGAGTAGGTTTACATCATGAAAGAGGCATCATTGTCACTATTTGTCTTTCCAAAGGTAAGGAACATCATATGAATTGTACTATGATCAAGAGTGGGTCATAGTTAATTGATTTGTGTGAAAGCAGTCATTTGAACAACACGTGCAATCAAAAACATCATCAAGCTTTGAAGGATTTGAAACATCAATAACTTCATCAAAGTACAAGGCATCAAGGGAATTATCATCATGAGCATGATGAAAGAAGATCACCATGATTGATGTTGGTAGTCACCTCAAGCTCAAAAATAATAAATCTCTCATGAGATCATTTCTAAACACTTAATTAGTTCTTGGTGATATGGTCACATCTTGCAAATTAGAAAGGTGACATTTACAATGTTGCAATGTAGTTATGAGATCAAGAACATGTAACTCATCCTCAAGTTTCATTCAGAGATCAATCCTTCTATCTGGAGGAGGAAACCTATTTTCATGAGGAGAAATTGAGAAAAAGGATGTCCATGTACCATAAGTATGTTTTCACTCATGTGACATCTTGGTCAGGAAAGTGAATTGTGAATGGGTCATCATGTTCAAATATTTAAATGGGAAGATCATGGAGTAAGTTAACTATCATCATATCTTGAATATGCCATCACGTCCACAATCTCTCCAAGAAAAAGTCGAATGAGATAATCAAGCTATCAATGTACTCAAGACTATCATGTGTAAAGGATAAAAAATCCATCTACTCGCATGAGAAACATGTGAATATAAGATGCATGAGCATCCTAAATTTTATGCCATTCAAGGGGAATTTCGGAGCCAGGAAGGGTGAGAGGATGATCTTCATATAGAGCACTATATATGCAGGAATGAGGAACCGTCTCAATTTCATTTGATGTCACTCACTTGGTAGTGTTATTAAACACTCATTCAATAACTTTTAGTGTGATCAAACCTTAAGGAGGAAGCACATTACAGTCACTTCATTTCATCCCAATGGATGGTCATATGACAACATCTCATTCATGGAGAAATCCTTCTATCTGTAAGGTGAAGATACATCTTAGTAAGTCATAGGTAATCATGAAATGTATTGACCATCATGAAATTAATTATTCATCATCGAGGTGAATTATGAAGGCCTAAAGGAGTAAGGAAGTGATTCCCATATCCTAACTCCTACATTGTGATCAGAGAGAATCATCATGTTCCCATCACAATGAAAACCTCATAATAGTGTTTCTAAACATTTATCCAATGCTCTAGAATGTTTTCATACCTCATAGAAGAAGGATATTGTGATCATAGTATTTCAATTCATCAAGTTCTTCATCAGCAAAAGTGTCGTCTTCATCATATTGGTCAACCATTCTCTCTCTTAATCTATCTTCCTTCTTCTCTCTCTATATTCTAATTCCTCATTGAAAATGCAATTTTTCCCTATTTTGTCTTATTACTTAAATGAAATTTAGTTCAATATTGTAATATTCCTTTTTCATCAATAAGAAAAAAACTCTTTTTAATTTCCTAGTAATTTGGAAGGTAACAAGTGATGAGGAAAGGTGAAAATTCACATTAGGGAGATGAAAGGATAGTTTGTAATGTTATAAATTGAATGGCTTCTCAATCCCAAAGGGTTGGAAATTTTGGATTATTGTATGTTGTTGATATTTATATCACCAATACATCAAGAAATGAAATTTTCATTTCCTCTACTATCTATGCTTATGTTCCTATACTCTCTCCCTCTCTACTTTCCAACTTTGAAAGCATATCGATATTATAAAACCAAGAAGGAACTCTGTGTCCTTGATTGAAAGATCTATATAACTTTGTGAATTTGATTTATCAATCTTACTAATTTATTATATTGTTGTGTTATTATAATAGAATATGGACCTTAGATGTCACTTTTTTAGACAAATCCTAACTTTGTATGCTCTATAAGATATCCCTATGTCCCTTTTCTAATGGAGCGCGAAGAAGATTTTTTGAAGTTGTTTGGGAGGGAAAGCGATGGAAGGGAAATCCCGCCTAGACCAGAGGAACAGGATGCAATGCGGGAGGAAGGAGAAATAGAAGTATTTGTTCTCAGCGAAAGGAATACATTAACAAAACCCAAAGAAACTTGGTCTAATGTAGTAAAAATGATGATTCGACATTGAAAAACAAAAAGTTTTTTCTTCAAGTGATCAAGGAAGGTTCTGGTTATGTCCTTGAAATTCCTGACCAGCTTCTTCATTCTACATCAAAAAATTTGAATAAGTCATTAGTAGGGAAGCTGATGGGTGGGAGACCTAATATTGATGTAGTCAGAAGATGGACTAAACTGAAGTGGTCCCCTAAAGGGCATTTAGAGGTAAGCACTCTTTCAAATGGCTTTTCCTTTTCAGATTTAATCTCCAAGAAGATATGCAGAAGGCTCTGGAAGAAGGTCCCTGGTTTTGGGGAAAATTAGGATGGTATCTCTGGAAATGGGAACCTTCTTTCAACCCGAAAAGAAAATCTGAATCAATTCCCAGTTTGGATCCACCTTCCAAACCTCCCTCTAGAATTTTGGCATGAGGATATTGTTAAAGGTATTGCAAATTCACTAGGAACCTTTGTTATAATTGATAATGCCACCAGACAAATGACCCACCTTATTTGTGCCCATTTTTGCATTTACACTATAGTGGATAGAGAAATCCCGAGTAGTATAAAACTCAAATCTAAACTTGGGATCTGGGATCAAAGGATCGAAATGGAAATCTCTCTAGCAAAATGCTCTAAGTGCAATGGGTGGGGCCACTCCTCTCAGAGCTGTAAGTTTAAAGTTTCTAAAGTGTTTATCCTCACATAACTAAGGAGGGTAATGGGGAAAAAGGGAAAGGCATTATGCAAAGCATGGAGGATCATAGGAAATATTTCTCCAAAATCATGTTAGAAGTCTTCTCTCCACTGCACATAAAGGAAAAGACGGTGGCTGAAAGCCCCATTTTAAAAGAAGCAATGGAAAAGGATGAGGATGGTTTCACTTTGGTGACCAACAGAAGGAAATCTAAATACCTGTCTAAGTCAGAATCAAAGGTAAAAGAAAAAGAGGAGGAATATTTGAAGGATATTTTGAAAGGCAGGAAGATGGAGTTTGGTAATTTTAATGTGAAAGAAGGGATTCACAATGAATCTATCAGGAGCGATCAAACCTCAAATGAAGAAAAGGAAAAGGAGGTCAATAAGATGGAGGAATTGGTAGAGGACAAATCAGAGTTTGAGGATACTCAAGGCCAGAATTTGGATCTAGATCTCATCAAGGGGGTAGAGATTTCTCCCTCTATTGAGGACCTTTCGAGTGCACAACGAACCCCAATCAAGGAGCCTGAGGATAAGAAAGAAGGCCTAAGTCCTAGGATAAAAAACCCTACTGGGGAAAAAATTATTTCTAGAAAAAAGAAAATAGATCCAAAAGGAAAAAAGGGGGACTCTTCAAGCTCTGTCCCTCACCAAGAGGATGAGAATCCTATAAATGTGGAAGCTACAAATAGCAAACAAGGCAGACCGAATAAACTTGAATCAAGGAAAAAAACTACCCAAAAGGAGATAGATTTAGGGAAACAGATGTGCTTGGACCAGAAGGTCTTCAGGAAAAATAAACCCAACCTAAGAAAATGAATTGCATATCATGGAATGGGAGAGGGCTGAATAGTCTTGTGAAGTGGAGAATCCTTAAGGATATGATTGAAAGACAGAAAATTGATTTTCTTGTTGTGCAGGAAACTAAAATGAAAGAAGAATCCTTCCTATCCTCTTGTAAATTATGTTGGAAAAATTCTAAAGCCTTTGTTGTTAGCTCAAAAGGAGCTTCCAGAGGTTTAGCTATGGTTTGGAGCCCTGAATAAGTTTAAGGGTACATTGCTGGTTAAGAGAGATAACCATGTGGCGGTGATGATGAGAGATCTTGAAAATAGGAGTATATGGGTTATTTCAAATATATATGCTCCCACCCATCACAAAGAAAGGAAACAACTTTGGCACCATCTTTTATCCTTTAATCACTCTATTAAAGGTTCTGGCTGATTGTAATGGGGGATTTCAACACCCCAAGGACTCCTGGGGGAAAAAAGGAGGTTCTAAGGAGTTCTCTGTTGGCATGGAGGATTTTAATCATTTCATAACATCTTCCCAACTCCATGATATAGATCTAAAAGGTAGCAGCTTCACATGGTCTAACAGAAGGACTGACACTCAACATATTCAAGTTAGATTGGACAGGGCTATGGTTTCAGAGGAATGGTTAAGCCAGGACATCTCCCTTTTTCTCTTCCTCAGATTGGATCAGACCACAACCCCATTCTTCTTCAAATTAAGAACCCTTCTTGAAGAAGAACTCCCTTTCATTTTGAGAAGATGTGGCTCCAAAGTGAGGATCTGAATGATCTCATCAAAGAATGGTGGAAACTAAAGGTTAAAGGAACAACGATGTTTAGACTCTCTAAAAAACTTCAGAATGTGAAAGCACACCTTAAAGTGTGGAATAAAAAAGCTTTGGTAATATCTTCCAGAAGAAGGTAGAAATCAGAGATGAACTACAGATTGTCCAAAGAAGAACTGAAAGATAGGGTATTGAGAATGATCCTGCTGATCATGTTAAGGAAAGATCTCTCTGTCGACTACCACAATATTCTAGGGAAAAGAGGAAATCTTCTGGAGACAAAAATCCAGAATCACTTGGTTAAAGGAAGGAGACAAAAACACTAGATTCTTTCATCTATCCACCTTAAAGTATAGAAGCTTTAACAAAATTAACAAAATCAGTAAGGAAGGGGGTGTCATGGTTGAGGAACAAGAAGAAATTGACAAAGAGACAATTTCTTTCTTCCAAAATTTACTCTCTAACAGCAAGGATCAAAACCTCTTGAAAGAACAGGATTTCTTAAATTGTATTCCTAAGTTAGTCTCAGTTGAAGAAAATGTTATGCTCTTAGTGATTCCTACCATGGAGGAAGTGGAATTTGTTGTCAAACAACTCAGCCTAGACAAGGCACCTGGGCCTGATGGATTTCCATCATTTTTCTTCCATATTAAAAAAAGAGGTTTTTGAAGCAGTGATGGAATTTTTCAAGAAGGTTATGTTAAAGGACATGAACTGCACCTTTCTGACTCTAGTTCCAAAATGTAGTAATGCTATGGAACTAAAAGACTTCAGACCTATAAGTCTTTGTAACACTTCCTATAAAATTTGCACAAAAATTCTGGCCCTCAGGCTTCAGATGATCCTGCCCAATATCATTTCGGAACAACAAGGGGGCTTTGTTATAGGTAGACAAATACAGGATGGGATAATTTCTATCAAAGAGACTATTCATTCGGCAAAAATTAGTAAGAAGGTTGCTTTATTCTTAAAATTAGATATGGAAAAAGCTTATGACAGGGTTTCATGGAGCTTTCTAGACAAAATCCTTGACAGGTTTGGCTTTGAAATAGATTTGAGACATCTGGTTCAGGCATGCATCTCCAATGTATGGTTTTCTATCCTCATGAATGGAAGTCCTATTGGGTTCTTTCCTAGCACACAAGGATTATGGCAAGGGGATCCCCTTTCCCTTTCCTCTTCATTTAATGGCAGAAGCTCTCAGTAGAAGACTCAATGTTGAAATGGAAAAAGGCTTCATCAAAGGGATTTCTCCGGCACTTGATATGGAAAAAGTTACTCACCAACACTTTGTTGATGACACTTTCATGGTGGGGGAAGCTACTGTTCCGGAAGCAAGAAAACTTAAAAGCATTTTTGATGACTATATGGATGTCTCGGGACAGCTGATCAACTTCAGAAAAAGTTCTCTTTTCTTTCTGAATACTATGGATAGCCGTTGTAAGAAGATTGCAGAAATTTTTGAATGTACCTATAAACCCTTTCCTACCTTATATTTAGGAATTCCTCTTGGGGATAGGAGACCCTCTTGTTTTGAATGGAACTTTCTAATTGAAAGGAAATTATCTGTTGGAAAGCTAATCATTATCCCAAGTAGGAAAAATCACTCTTCTGATTAGCTCTCTCCAGAGTCTTCCAGTGTATGCCATGTCACTATACCAACTTCCTATTACAATAGGGGAAAGGTTGGAAAAGATCCAAAAAGGTTTTTATGGAGCGGCACTGAAAGTAAAGATATAATCCCTTTAGTTTCCTGGAGCAGAGTGTGCAGACCCAAAAATCTTGGAGGACTTGGTCTCAGAGATTGGTCCAAGATGAATAAAGCTCTACTTGCTAAGATTGGATGGAGACTAACAAAGGAAAATGGAGTTTGGGCCAGAATTCTTAAGAAAATATTGGCTGGATAATAATGATAAAAGATGGATGTTTAAATAGGCAACTTTCAATGGCTCATGCATATGGAAAGCCATTAACTGGGCCAAAGAAATTTTGAACAAGGGCAGTAGATGGAAAATAGGAAGAGGCAATGAGATAGGTTTTTGGAAAGACAAATGGGTAGGAGATTTCACCCTTCAAGATAAATTTCCACAAATCTCTAGCATTACTGGAAGCTAAGTATGGAGAAAAAGTAAACAACTACATGGCTAAGGAAGAGAGTTTTCAGACATGGAAAACTCGGAATTGGATAGACAGGAACTAAATGATCAATTGAGAGGGATCAATGAGTTTTTAAAAAATTATGTATCATCTAATAGCAAGGACCAAGATAGAATCATTTGGGATAAGGAACCATGTGGAAATTTTTCTATCAAATCAGCCTATGGCCTCTTTTTTGAGGGACAAATTGGAGAAGAAGATTTAATGGCTGGAAAGATTTGGAACAAGAATATAACACCTAAGGTTAATGTGTTCAGCTGGCTCACTTTTGGAAATAAAATCCTCATGGTTGATAATCTGGTAAAAAGAGGTCTCTAATGGGTTAATAGATGTGTGCTATGCAAAATAAAAATGGAATCTATAAACCATATGTTTCTGGAATGTTCATATGCACATCAACTTGTTATCCTCCATTTTGGATGGTTTCTCAGTTAATTGGGTCATCCCCAAAGATATAAAGGAAGCTTGGAACCAATGGAAATGCCCTTTTCATAGTCAAGGGCTAAAAAATCTATGGACCATAAGCTTAAGTCATCTATGGTGGGAAATCTGGAAGGAAAGAAACAGAAGGATATTCAAAAACAAGAGTCTTCCTATCAAACTGTCTATAAAAAACCTCTTTCAGGCAGTTAGAAACAATTTCTCTATCCTCAGGAATAAAGAATTGGAAATTCTAGATAATGAACAACATTTCTTAATGAATTGGAATGTTTCAGGGATTCCTCAATCAAACAGGCCTAATCCTAGATTGGGGATTAAGTGGAATCCTCCTTGTGAAGGTTCTCTAAAACTCAACTTTGATGGAGTAGCTAAAGGGAATCGAGGAAACCAGGGGGAGGAGGAGTCATAAGGGACTCTTTTGGTCATTTTATTCTTGCTTATTTCTTTGACCTTGGACAACAATCAAATAATGTGGTGGAGGCAGCTGCTCTGTTCTAGGGGTGAAGATTGCAAAAGAAAAAGGTTTCAACCTTCTGGAAGTGGAAGGAGATTCGTTGTACATTATTTCTTGTATGAAGGGTTCATCCAGACACTGCATATCTATAGAAGATTTCATCAGTAAAACTAAGTCATTTTTAAATTATTTTGTGAATATTTCTTTCAATCATGTGTATAGGGAAGGAAATGCGGGTGCTGACTTTGTTGCTAATCTTGGGGTTACCGCTAATGGTCTCCATGTTGTTGAGCACCTCTTTGGTATGAATGCTAATTTCATTGAAATCATGAAAAGGGAGGGAGTATTTAATAATTTTTCTAACTCTCCCACTCGTGCCAGTAACCTTTCATGATTTTTTCTTCCATGCGTGAGTTGGATCCCTTTTTCACATAGGCAGCCTGGTCTTTTTGGATTTGGGGAAGCTGAAAAAAGAAAAAGTTGATTTTTAAGTCTGGTTTCTTTGCAATAAATTTTTTGGGTACAAAAGGATGGGAGGGGACCTGGTTCGCATTGAACCATCTAGGTGTCCAGAGATATCCAAGGAGGCCGAAGTTCTTCTAGAAACAGCAGGATTGTTGTCTTTTCTCAAAACTTTTGAGGGCCATGATGAGATTCTGAGTGAAGCGGTCACAAAAACATGGAACGAGGGCAAGGTACAGGTTGGCAATTGTTCTCTCACAATTTCACCCAAGCTCATTGCTAAAGTGACTGGCCTTGCATTGGAAGGTAGATGTATTTTCAAACCAAAATCTGATTACAGTCTTGAGATTGATTATTTATTTCAAGGAAAAGGGGATCCCATCTCTCTGCATAATGGATACACTCGAGTAAGTTACCTTCCCCTTTTGATGAAATTGCCAAATTGATAATGTCTTACATTACATTGGAAGGAAGATATAAAGTAATCTATGGCTACCATTTCCCAATGTTAAACCATATTCGCAATTCCAAACCATATAACTTTCCTTTCTACTTATTCTCTTCTCTGGCTAAATCTATAACTATGGTGAAGAAAGGCACTTTCATTCTCCCTTTACACCAGGGTCTGATAAAAACTATCATTTGGTTGAGCACTCCCCTGTTGGGAAAAAATGATAAATTTGGGGCTTCGGCTTCAAACATCTCATTGGGTAAAAGGACAGGGAGTATGGAACCTAAGGATGATAGTTGTGATGATTTTGGTCTTGGGAATCCGGTGGCCAAACATACCAGGTCAAGCATGGGTAAAGGGGAGATAAGATTCAGAACAGGAAAGTGCAGTATCCTGGTTGGGCTGAGGAGGATAACATCACCTATGTTTTGGATGAATTCCCTGGTGAAACCCCTACCCAGAAGGAATCCTCTCATGAAAAAGCCAAAGGGGAAGCAGAGAGTAGTGAGGATGTGGCCAGCATAAAAGAATAGGAGTCTTCCAAGGACAAGCATTCCAAGAACACTGAGGAAGCTATCCATAGTCTACATAATCTTAAAACAGCTCAGATGGAGCTTTTCTCGGCCCAGGAATCAACTGTTAAAACCCATGCCTTCATGAGAGAGTTTGAAAATTGCAAACTGAACACTGATATCAATAGGCACAAAATCAGCTTGATCACTATGGACCTTAAGGAGCTGCATGAAAAAGTGGATAAAATGTCTTCCCTTATCCTCAGTGAAAACCTCAAAAATACCAATGCCAGAAGCATGGAAATGGAAAATGAGTTGCTGAAAATGAAAGGAATTATTATGCAAATCAGGGATGCACATATCCTTAATGTGAAAAGTACTATTTACCACCTCAAACTACTTGGTTGAAATGATCCAGTCCATGGAATTGGCAAAAGAAAAGGAAAAGGATGGTACAAGGCTGAAGGTGGTGATCAAAGAACCTAACTACAAGTACTGGAAGGAGACTATAACAACTCTGGTCAAAGAATGGAACGGTTGTATGGAGATGGTGGAAGATCTGGTCAAAGATTAATGAAATTCAATGGTTTGGAATCTATTGTTTGTTTACCTTTATGTTGTTAGTTTCATCCTTCGGACTGTTATATATTGTAAATTCTATCTAATGATATCATATCTGTTGTCTTTGTTTTTGAAATTTTGGAACTGGAATGGCCTTTTAAGGTAAATACTTTGGCCAATATGTAAGTATGTTGTAACTCTTTGTAAGGGGTAGGGTCCCCTCAACCCTAAATTTTACCTCTAATAAAAAAATAGAATATGGACCTACTTTGGTTGATATATGTGAATTATGTAAGCCTACTCACAAAAGTAACCCTCTCTCCTTATTTCTCCAACTCCCCTTTACCTCCCTTCATATAAAATTCCCCCTTATACTCGAAGACAAGAAATTCGCCACATGTTTAGTGAACTATTCTTATGTGATCCCTAGCCTAATGACCATCCCATAGCTTTAGGTATTTTATATTTAATAATGGGGTCCTCTACATATCCAAGAAGTAGGGGCTTAGCCCTATGACCATTTTTGAACAACTATAATTTTCACCACAACAAATTATTTCACCAACATCATGATTCCAACAACTTTAAATTGATGAATAGTTATCTAGATAATTTTACGTTAAGGGAAGATAATAAACAAAAATTCACATGTAAATATTATGGATAAAGTTGGATTTCATGTTCAAGAGAGATAAAATTGGTGAAATTTGTTTTTTTCACAAGTTTGTAGAAGTTTGGTGTAAAGATAGTCTCTATAACCTTTTTCACATACTAAAATCCCATGTAATGGAATGAGTTTTTAAATTAATTTTATTTATAAAATGACTACAAAATATGTGGTCCAATATATATGTGTGTGTATATATATATATATATAATAAAATATTACTTGAACTCGATATAAGTTATTTACCCAAAAATCAAATTTAAAATACCCTTCTTTTTAGGTGGCAAAAATATTAGGTTGTTTGAGATACTTCTCCTTCTTTGCAAGAGTGAAAATGATGGGTGTAGTAAAAATGACATTCACTTGGGAGAAACAGGTAATGTGTGGTTGTGCGGTCAAAATTATTTTCATGCAAAGGAAACATAAATATGGCTAAAAGTAACATAAATTATGTTGATTTTTCCACACTATTATCATGTTATATATTTGTGTTAGATATTTCTTCAAAATAAAAATTCCAAACACAAATCAACGTTAAATAAACCTCAATTTTGATGTTTTTAGAATTATATGTAGTATTAGTTCTAATGGAATTAAGATATTCCTTGGGTAGCTATCATTTTTCAGCTAAGTGGAGTGTGATTTTTCTTAGCTCATGTAAAGTGAGGTAGTGATGCTAGCGATACCCAAGACTTAGAAAACACCCTTGTATCATGGAGTAGGGACTCATGTATCATATTGTATATTGTAGACACCTTATGGGAGCCCACTTTATAACCTATTATTAATAGTTTATGTTGGTTATGATTCACTTCACAATTTCAAAAACATAACATTCAACAAGATACATGCTCTGTACATTCAAGGTATATTGTAGAGATTTAAAGTGAGAATACACCTTTATCACTAATGTAAGGGTTATAAATTTTCCTTGTTTTTCCTATATCCATTTAAAATTCTTGTGAAAATTTGAAATTTTACCAAAAATGCCGAAAACATTTGATCCCATTTTAAATGCATCACCTTTTCCAACCATATTTAATCACATTTAAATCACAACTATCACTACCCCTATCATCAAACACCCATTTTATATAGATTTTGTAGTGTTCCCATACCTTATCCTCCATATAGTTTTTTAATATATTTAGTTACATGTACAAATGGCCTATGAGTTTTCTATCCATTTTCCTAGTATTTTCATTCTACATATTGGTGGTGTAAATTAACTTGTAGAAATTAATACGTTATTCACTAATTCATAGTCATTTAATCATCAAACCAAGGGACGTAAACTTTCAATAATGTTAGTGTTGTATGCACAATTACAAAGAATTTAGGAGGTATGGAAAGAAATAGTTGTCACTACAATACTTAAAATAACAATGCTTAAAAGTACGATGTTTGAAACAAAACTCAGAATTGAAAGCAAATGGTTTATAAACACTATAACTAAGAAAATCATGTAAATTTAGAATGTAGATAAAAAGATAAACTTCTTCCTAGTCTAATCATGCTATGAAATAGATTAACAAAACTATGGATGGTTTTATAATAAGTGGGCCCTCCTTGGGTGTTAATCCCTCCTAAGGCCTGTAACTAAAATCTACTGAACAAAACTTAAATCCTTTATTGAATTGGCATGAATGTTACATCTAGGAACAAATCAACCTCTATATCTGTATATTCTATTCTCTAATTCCTCTATTATCTATATTATCCATATAGATCCTCATTTCTATCATTAACCCTTTTCTTTTATACTCCTCTGTTATAGTAAAATGTGAGAAGAAGAGCTAAACTAAGAGTTTCAACAAATTGAGTAAAAGATTTTCGGTAGAATAAGTGGAAGATCTCAAATTGATGAATAAGATATTCAACGCATGAAATATAACTAATTAACAGGTGTCTATATATCAAACACATAATTCAAGTAACCAATAAGTTCCTTAAATCATGTGTTAACTAATCAATCAATTATTTAGTGAGTTGCAATGATAAATTAGATCTATTGTTGAGTTATCTCCCAGTTCTTCATGTCTCGCTTTTAATTTCCTCTTGATGATATGTATAGAAACGAGTTTCATTACTCATGTTCCAAGTGATTTTCATAATCACGTATTTTTTTATTGTAGGTGATCATCCTTGGTTGTGGGCGGGTTGTTGTTGCATGACAACAGGTCCTTTGGTTGTAGGTGGTTTCTTTAGTGTATACAAGTTTTTACATATAACAAGTTACTCGCATGAAACAAGAGTGGCATCACACAAAGCATCATTCAAACAACTTATCTAAATCAAGAGAATAATCATGTACACACAAATACCACAAAATAAACACAACTATCCATAACTATATTAATCAGTATATATGTCATAATTTCAAGTTGTGTTGATAATGTTTAACAGTATAATTAGGAAATACAAGGACATGGCTTTATTGGATTAACAAAAATACAAAGGGATGAGTTATTTAAAAGGGAATTCACATGACTCATCACACCCCCAAGATTAATTTCTTAAATTTCCTCATTTAAGTTGTTCAACTTTATCTTTGGTGAAAAATAGAATAAACACATAAAATCTACCAGGGTCTCTATCCCTTCCTATTCTGAGAAGAAGTAACCACCATTTAACACGAACTTGTGCATGACTATGTTCGTATCCTTTTATTTAGTGGTCTATCAAATTTCCATGGCAGTATCGAAAAGTGTAAAATTGGGGGATGATAGTCAATTGGAAGCTAGGTATTTGCACATTCAATAGAAATGTCAATGTATGCATTCACTCTTCTCAGAGTTGGAATTATATTAGGGTAAGAGTGCATCTCTTTCTTTTGTAGTTCAGAGACATATCATTCTAGCGCATCTTGCATGCTTGTACAATCTAAATTCCATGGTCTTTAATCATGTCCCTAACTTCTTCATGTTTTTCCTTCCTCATTTCCCACAGTCTCCTTCTAATCACTTTCTTCTTTACATACTTTGCATACTATTCTATAACTTCTCCAATTTTTGTAGCTTCATCCCTGACCATCAGTGGTTGTACCTTCTCTAAATGCTTATATTCATCCATTTGTATTTCTATATCCAACGCATTCACAAAATAATAACAAAGGTATTTGACTTGAACATATTCAATGTATTGGATTGGTATCCGATCCCTTTCATACTCAAGATCATAATTGTAAATGTATATTTCACATAATAGGATCTAAAGCTCATGAGTGTTGTTATGATATATCTAAAAGAAACTCCTAGATGCATTGATATCATATGATATGTCGAATTGATACAGTGAGTTTGAGTTGTAACATATTTTATTTTAAGAAAATATCATAAACATTAGATGGAGGCCTTCATTTAAATATATCATGGGCCACGTGGATTGTCTCTTTTGTTTCTTCTTAATGCTTTTTATCTCTTTGTCCTTTTCCTTAGGTTTTCTTCCTCATCTTTGGAGATAAGAGATTATTTTTACCTTTTCCATTTCCCTTTTAGATTATCAACATAGATCTAAAATTGTGACATCAAATGATCAATATCGAGCAACATTGTTTGTCTCGGCCATCTCCTTATAAGGCAGTTTTACATTGTCTCTTACAATTTCCTTAATAACAATTTGTGGCCACAATGGGGCCACATTCAATTTTTATATGCTAGCATGTGGTGTTTTCTCAAAAATGGTGGTGTCTACTCTAACGATTGCTTAATTACATCATCCTTAACTATAAGAATGTGATCTTATTTTTGTTCCATTAATGGTTCAACTTCTACTGGATTGCTTTTGTTCAATTCCATGTACTTGGTGCTCAATAACCTACTCAAAAACTTATGGAACTTGTTCATGTTCACTTTCTTGGTTCAGTGGTTACATGACCTGCTAAAAACATTAGGCATGTGTTCATTTTCAATATCCTCACCTATTTCTTATTTTTTTTTCTTCCTCATGACCTTCTCTTGTATGAATTGTCTCTTCATCATGAGATTCTGGTCAATTTTCTTTCCAATTTCTTCTCCCTTCTTCTTCTCTTCATGACCTTATATTGTATAAATTACTTCCTCATCATGAATTTCCTTGGCATGATCCTCCATAGACTATTCAAGTTTTTCCTACTCTTGAATAGGGGTGTCAACATCTCCATATTGTGTTTCCATTGGCTGAGGCTCAAATATTTCTTCGGTAGTTTCCACATCACTATATATTGA
This sequence comes from Taxus wallichiana var. yunnanensis, assembly GCA_018340775.1. NCBI lineage: Eukaryota > Viridiplantae > Streptophyta > Pinopsida > Cupressales > Taxaceae > Taxus > Taxus wallichiana. The sequence goes on along the minus strand of CM031240.1, from coordinate 401,794,269 downwards.
TATGGTCTTTTTATTTTTATTTTAGAGGTCCTTGTCCTTTTGGTTTTAAGCCTATAAGAGCTCCTTGGTGGTGTAGGAGTGGACTTAGAAGACTTTTGTTTACCTTTAGAGGTGGAGGATTCAGGAGTGGAGAACTCTATGAGGGTTTCAAAATAAAAATTCTCTTAGGGGAGATAGGTACATAGTTTTTCTCAGAAAATGGAAAATTCTCAGAAGGGGTTATTTAGGTTGGGAAGATGATGTTGCAGGATTAGTTACATGTGTGGAATATCTCTCATTACTTTTTCTCCTCTTTCTCGTGTTTCCTAGGAAATCATCTATATTATTTGCTCTTAAAAAATATCCCCATTATATATGAGGATAATCCCTCTACAGGGTATGCTTTACTATCAAGGTGATGAGGTAATGGTGTGATGATGTAGACCTTCCCATATATACATCTTTACTCATTATATTTAATATCTCATGTAATAAATTGGGTACATTCACTTTCCTGTTGTTCTTTAGGTGATTTAATAATTTGAAGTGAATTGTATTCAACCTAGAATATCTTCCCTCATAGGTAAAATAATTAATTACATAATTTACAACCTCATCCCATAAAGGTTTAAGGGAATTTCTTTGTGTACCTTGTCTATCAGTGATGAATGCATCATCATCATCTATAAATTCTCTCCTAGATACTTCTGATTTAACCTTCTCAGAAATGGTTCTCCTGGTAGGTAGGTCGGTTACTTCCGCCAAGATGTCATCACTAATTTTGATTGATAAAACCTTCACTTTTACCTCCCCATCACTAAATGTGTTGGAAAAATCTTCAACCATTGCTTCATTGAAACCCTGAAACCAGTTTATGTAATCTAGCCAACCATTATCTTGAAAATACTATAAAATTCGAGGGTGGCTAAGAAGTTGAGAATGCTCAGTGGGTTCATGTCATATCAAATCTCCTCCCATTATGAATATACATCCTGCTCTGGTCTCAATATGTAATAACACAACTTTTCTTGAAGAAACGATGCACAATTGAGTTGTGTTGAGTAGGTTTTCTTATTTTTGAACTTTAAGACCAAAATGAAACACACCATGATTACAAGAGAGAAATTTAACTGATGTGACCTTGTGAAGCATGCAAAGTGAAGTAATTTGACACTATGGGATTATGTATAGGGACACATCATAGCGTGAAATATGAAAATGTTTTTAATGCGGTAAATACATGATGAATTTTCATAAATATTAATTAATGATAATCATTTTAATTATACTTTAATAAAGTGATAATCAAGTGCACTTATCTCAATGTTTGTTTGGAATGATGATCGTGTATGCTATTTGGATTTGTGCATTGGCTACATGAAAGCTTTCTATAATGCTTCATATGTTGATATGATACTATAGACATGTGTATAACTGATATTCGTTGGTCGTTACTAAAACCTGATAACTCATGGAGAGGGAATTTAGATCATTGGGGTGTCATTTTTATCTTTTCCATCTATTAAATGTGTAAATATACTTGATCTTATTTCATGCAATCATGAGTTTAGCCAAATACAAAAGATAAAATAGGGTTTTTTTCATGTTGTAGAAAGTGGAACCTTCAATCATTACCTTCTCTCCTTGTGATGGAGATTATGCACTCTTGCAATCACCTTACATCAAACCCTGCAAAAACAACTCTAAGAAATAGAATTTGTTAGCATAGTGTTGTTTGATCACCAAAGGGTTGATCAAAACAATTTTATTCAACCTTGGAATATCTAGCAAGATGAATGCACCAAGGCCACTAAAATATCTCAATCCTATGCAATATCATAAGGTGATCCAACAGCTTAACCCCGATGTTAACTCTAACATCCTTACTTCCATCCTTCTTTCACCTCCTCTGAACAAATGCATGAATGTATTTCTATCAACTAGTTTCTTGTACAACCTTAACTTGTGACCATTGACCAATAGCTTGAACCTCATAAGATCTATAGTGGTGATTTTTACAACTCTATTGGGAAAGATATTCTCAATCTCATATGGACCTAGCCACCTTGTCTTGATTTTTCCCATATGGTCCTTGTATTTTGAATCAAACAAGAGTGCCCAATCACCTTCTTGGAATTTTCTTGTCTTGATGTATCGGTCATTCCATTTAACTCTTTTCTTATATATTACTTATATGTTATGCACATCATTCCTTCTTAATTCATCCAACTCAATGAGTTGGAGAATTCTTTATGTTTGAGCTTCTGATAAATCTATTCCTAGCTCAAGTATAATCCTCAGTGTTTTTTGTTCAAAATCAATTAGTAAAATAATAGTCTTACCATACAAGAGTTCAAATGGTGTGAAACCAGTTGTTGTTTTCCACATTGTGTTGAATGCCCATACTTCCTCTAGAAGCTTGTCTGCCCAATCTTTCCTATAGAGTGTAATGGTCTTTATCAAGATTGCATCTATTTTGATGTTTGTAAATTCTACTTGGACATTATATTAGGGATGGTATGGTGTATACTTCCTATTCCTAATTTCATACTCTTTAACTAGATTAGAAATTACATCAGCAGTAAAATGTGTACCTTGATCTATAACAATTTCTCTTGGAACTCCATACTTGGTGAATATGTGATCATATAAGAACTTGGAAACTTTCTCACTTTTCTAATTTGGAAATGCCTTCACCTCAAGCCACTTGGTTAAATAGTCTGTGCATACCAAGATTTATTATTTTTTCTAAGATTTAGGGTCGATGGGGCCGATAAAATCTAAGCCCCACTTATCAAAAGGTTACAAGGCTAATTGAGGTTGCAATGACATCTCATCAGATCTAGTGGGTTTTCCCATTCTCTAGCATATATCACATCTCTTGGTGTATTGTGTTGCATCCTTATGTAATGTTGACCAATAATATCAAGTAATCAAAACCTTCTACATTATTCTTCTTGCAGAAAAATGTCCTCCACAAGGTTTATTGTGACATACTCTAAGGAAATAATATATCTCTTCACCATCTATACACCATATCATGATTTGATCATGTATTGTATGAAATAGAAATCCATCTATCCAAGAAAAATTAACACTCCTTTCAAATATGTATTTATTCTCAGAGTATAAGTAATGTGGAGGTGTTTTACTCAAAACCAAATAGTTTTCTATGTCTGCATACCAAGGTGTTTTTGTAGAAATGGAAAACAAGTGCTCATCTAGAAAGGAATCATCAAATATTTGCTCTTTGTTTCTTTTGTCCATCCTTGAGAGGAAATTTTCTACCACACTATCCTTCTTTTGCTTTTCCACTATTGTAACATCAAATTCTTGTAAGAAGTTCACCACCTTATGATTTTGCTTTGATTAATCTTTGGTTTGTTTATCAAATATTTGATTATAGCATGATCAGTGTGAATGAACAATAGATAACATGTGATGTAGTGTATGAATTTGTTAATAGCATATAAAAATGCTAAGAAATCCTTCTTTGTTCTTGTATAATTTTGCTCCGCATGTTGCAATTTCTTTCTAACATAATAAATTACATAATTCATAACTCCTCTTTTCTTACTAAGACAAATCCAATAGTTTGGTTTGATGCATTAGTATGGATGTGGAATGGTAGGTTCCAATCAGGTCCTCTCAATACAAGAGTAGTAGTTAACATTTGTTTTAAGGTTTGAAAATCATCTTCACAACATTCAGTCTAAAAAAATTAGCATCTTTGCCTAATAATGCAAAAAGTGACACTGCAATCTTACTAAAATCTTGTATGAACCTCATGTAATATCCAACATGGCCTAGGAAGCTCATGACATCCTTTTGTTTATTTGGTGTTGGCAGGTTTATTATAACAAATAAATTTGTTGGATCAACTTGAATTCCATCGAAGAAAGATAGTGTCCCAAAACTATACCTTCAAACATAATCATGTAGAATTTTTCATTGCTTAAGGACAGATTGTGCTCTTTTCATCACTTAAAAAATTTGTCTATATTTTTCATAAATTCTTCAAAATTATTTCCATGTATAGTGAATTCATCCATGTAGACTTCCATTCAGTCATTTGTCAAATATGAAAATATGTGTAAGACTCGCCTATATAGAATGTAACAGTGCATTACGCAAGCCAAATGGAAGAACTGAATAGGAAAATATTCCCCATGGGCATGTGAAGGTAGTTTTTTCTTAGTCCTCTGGTGCAATCTGAATTTGATTATAGCCACTATATCCATCAAGAAAAGAGAAATAATTTTTACCAGCCAAAGTATCAAGTACTGATCAATGAAAGGAAATGGGAAGTGATATTTCTTTGTTGTTGCATTCAACTCCCTGTAATCTACACATATCCTCCATTTTCCATTCTTCTTTGGCACAATGAAAAGAGGTGACACCCATTGAATATCTGATATGAGGTATATAAATCTAGTATCCAGTAACTTCTTCAATTCTCCTTTTATAATATCTCTCACTATTGGGTTCATTCTCCTCTGTGGTTTCCTAATTGGTTTACAATTTTCCTTGATATAAATCTTATGAGTGCAAATCCTAGGATGAATTCCATGCATATCACCATAGTCCCAAGAAAACACTACTTTATGTTTTTGTAAAAGAGTAATCAACAATTTCTCTTGTTGTTTATCCAAAGAACTTGTTGACATTGAGTGATTTTCCCAATCTTATTTCCACTTGTTTGGAGAGATCCATCATTGAAAAAATGTTGTTGCTAACAAAATTTAGAATGCATTCATGGGGAATAAGTTGATGGAGAATACAATTATTACCTAGAATTTCCATGGTGCTTTGTTGCGGTAGAAAGTAGTTAAAAGGACAACTTAAACATCTTAATCTAGGATCCACTTCTTTATTCCATCCATAGTTATTCTTTAATACATCAAAGAGAACAACATCTTCTTCTTATCTTTCAAATGTACAATATTTCTCTAGAATCATGAGCTATCATACAGAGATCTAATCTACTTCTAGTTATTTAACCCAAATTGATTGATCTTCATTATTCAACGGTTGATCGGGACGATAAAGTGTGAGTTTCTTAGTACCACATACATTGGAAATAATAACGTTGCAATACCTATAACCTATCAATGCATCAACAGTGGCCAAAATTTTCCTTTCTATAATGATAGGATATCCTCCTAAACTTTGTTTTAGTTGAAGGAAAATAAATTCAATAGGGTATTCCCAAGAGTCTACCACTATAACTATGTCCTCAACGACTCCTTCAGGTCTCACTGTTGATCTTTTTACAAGTTGTAAGACTATAGTTATTGGCCTTAGTCCTAACTTAATGTAATCCAAGGTTTTCTTGGTCATGAAATTTATTGTTGTCCCTAAGTCAATCAGAGTGTTATTTATTGTTGTGTAATTAATAGTAACATTTACTAAAGGATCAAGCGTGGATCTATATACTTTGGTAAAACTGAATTTCCAAGCATGATATCAACCAACTGTCCAATAAATTGTATAGTGGATGGATCCTTTCTTTTTATGCATAGATCCTTAACCAAATTTTTGTAGATGGGAACATCCTTGATGGCTTGAATAAGTGGAATTTTGACACAAATATCCTTCAGTTGATTGACAAAATCAGAATCAGAATTTGATTTAAGGTCAATCTTATTTTCCTATAATCTCTCTAGAAATGGTGGTTCATTAGCTTGCATTTTACCCTTGCTAGAACTTTTCAAGTTGTTGCAGGACCAGATTTCAGCATGTTTTGGATTTTTGCAAATCATTCTACATCCAAAGTGGTTCATCTCTAATCTTTGTAATGGTGGGTTTACTTGGTGAGTAATTTTTCTTCCTAAGTAAAGACAAATGTTATTGACATCAACTAAATAAGAAGGGTATTGAGTTAATTTAGTGTTATAGTCTAGCTAAGAATATTTATTGTTGGCGTTAGGCATTGGTTGAGATGACAGCTAAGTGGCTTTTGGTTGAGATCCTACTTGGGGTTTTGCATCAAAGCTTGTTGTTTTGGATAAGGAGGTTGATGGTAGGATTGATGGTAATTTGGAGGTGGGTTGTTTTATTATTTTCATCCTCTTCAAGGTTGTTTCCATGAAGAATAGGTTTGTTATCACTATTTTCCTAAAAATTAATGTTTCCATTACTATTGATATTGGCTAGGATATGGAGCCCAACCTTGCTGAGTATTAGCCCAAGGTGGGGGTTGCATATATGGATTACTAGCCCAATTATGAAAATATGAAATTGGGTATTATGGCATACCTCCTTTTCTTAGTGGCCAAGGATTTATTTGAGCAACTTAGAAGACTTACCCATCCTTTTTTTCTATCATCTTGAATTCAGGTGCATCCTCCTTCTCTTGTGTAATGTTGGATAATCCTTGCATCTGTAATTAACTTTCTTTATTCTACACACATGGTAAAACTATGTAAGTGTTTCCTCTACATAATATCATTTATTTTTAACATGTGTAAAGAATCAAGTTAGGTATTCATGTCATTGATTATATCTTGTTTCATGTTCTCAAACATGTTCACGATCTCTGATTTGGATATATCCTCAATTCCTTTGGTAGCTGATCCACCTTTTGAGATATATCTAGCTCCTATCAAGTCCAAATCATCCATATCCTCCTCACTGAGTCTTTTTAAGAAAAGTAGCTTGAGGGACTCATTAGGTAACCTTGTGTGTTTTGAATTCTGAACACTAAATAATAATCTTTCTAGGTAATCTTCTAGTGGCTCATCTTCCTTTTGTGCCATCCTAAAGAGTTCATCACCTCCTCTACTACTTGGCCTACAATAATCTTGATATTTTACTAGAAAATTTTCCTTCATCTATGACCAGGTTGTCACAACATCTCTTCCTAAACCCATGAACCATCTCAAGGTTACATCCTTGAGTGTAGTAGGGAACAACTTTAACTTATGTGCATTTGTGGTGTAGTCATAACTCCTGCATAAAATGTCAAACTTAAACAAAAAGGTGTCTGGGTATTTAGTTATGGATCCATGAAAGTATGGAAGGGATGAGGGAGAAATGTTCTTCATTGTAGCAAGAAGATGATTGTTATTGGAGATTAGGAACTTAAAGGTAGTTATCATGTCTTCAACATTTTGATTCACTTCTTCTGTCATATTTGGTTGATTAGGAGAAGCTTCAGAACTTTCACTTGGAGGAGATCTTCTATCAACAAGCCTTGTACAAAGGAATATGTGTCCTCTTTGGAATGATATATATAAATATGTGTTATTTATGGATTGGGTAGAATCTACCACGCATCTCTTGGATGGTGCATGCATCAATTATCTCAACTCAATAAAAATACATTAGTGGGGGGTTTGGAGGTGGAATTTTCTAAACCTAGACTATTTCTAAGGAATGTAAAACCTCTCAAAAACCATATAACTTGGCATTATCCCTGACAACGGTGCCAAAAATGGTGGTGTAAATTAACTTTCCGTAATTAATATATTGTTCACTAATTCACATTAATTTAATCATCAACCCAAGGGAACATAACATTTCAATAGTTTCAGTGTTGTGTGCACATTTAAAAAGAATTTAGCAGGCATGGAAAAAATAGTTGTCACTACAATACTTAAATTAATAGTACTTAAAAGTACAATGCTTGAAACAAAACTCAGAACTGAAATCAAATGGTTTCTAAACACTATGACTAAGAAAAGCTTGTAAATTCAGAATGCAGATAAAGAGATAAATTGCTTCCTAGTATAATCATGCAATGAAACAAAGCAAAAAAACTATGGAGGGGTTTAACAAACCACAAGTGGGCCCTACCTTGGGTGTTAATCCCTCCTAAAGCCTATAACTAAAATCTACTGAATAGAACTCAGATCCTTTATTGAATTGGCATGAATGTTACATCTAGGAAAAAATCAACCTCTATATCTGTGTATCTTCTATTCTATAATTCATCTATTCTTTATATTCTCCATTTATATCCCCATTTCCAACATTAACCCTTTTCTTTAATACTCCATTACAAAAAAACATGAGAAGAAGAGTTCAAATAGGAGTTTCAAAAAATTGGGTAAAATATCTTCGATAGAACAAGTGGAAGATCTCTTTTGAAATGAAAGAATGTTGCTCTAAGGAGAAGACACACAAAGGATGTGCACACGAAACAAGGTGCATTTGAAGGTATGGGAAGATAGGGAAGGAAACACACGCTAGAACACTTTGGCTCAAGACTTAGCCATTTTTATGGATAAGGGCTATTTTTGGAGATAGTGTGCAGAGCACACATAGAGATGAAGAATTGCACGACACACAATGGTATTTTGGGAACAAGCGGTTGATAAGCACCATGCATAGTTCAAGCTAATAATATGATTTCTTCTTAGATTTAACTATAGGACATATATTATTAGAACACTTGCATGTTGTGTATGCCATTGTAAAGGTGCATGGATATTATCAACATGTGACCTATTTTGAGAAGTGCATGGGCAGTGAAGGGAAAGTCCCCACCTCTATAAATATGTATTGAACTGTGTATTTTAGTGTGTGTGAATTATTGTAGAGTTATGTTTTTGATCTTAATACGTGCATGACTCATGGAGATACTTTATAGTGTAAGAAGCTTCTATGTTTTATAGTTTTTACTACAATGGAGTATATTAGTTGGATAATGGTGTTAGAAATAACTAAATTTGGTTCTTATATTGTTAGCCTTATTATTTTTATTCTTTAGTTCATGATTCTCTAAGATCTAGATCTTGTTTATACACTGTGGAATGTTTATGTTTAATTATGGATATGAATATGTATTATCATCATCACACTAACATCTTGCACAAGCAACTCTAAAGAGGGGCCTAACAACTTTGCATGCTTTTAGTGAGCACTCAAATCATGTTGAGTGGTGTACCAACATGCCTAGGTTTTTCATAGTAGATTCTAGGCATGTGTCATTAGTTTTTATTGTTGTGACCTCTTTTTCAGCTATTTTCAGGATGTTTCATGATGAAGACGTACCAGTTGACCCTAAAAAGTGTTGAGGAGTGCATAATAGATCTAGAAGAAGAATACACTCGAGGTTTAGCACTAGATCTGAGTTTGATGCATGCATATGGGTGGAGAAGAACTTGTATGACTGTTTATATGAGATTTTATTTGCTATCTTTCTAATAAATATGTACATGTGGATGGTTCCGTATGTGTCTAAAAGGAACTGAAGGTATTGCACACTTGTCTTGAAATATGAAGAATTTCAGGCCCTCTATGATGTTGATCTGATTTGGACGCATGTTGTGGACACTTGGTTCCATGGTGTTATGAATAACTATATTTTAGAGTACTTAATTTCCACTTACTCTTTCCCGAGATAGCTAAGTTCCAGCTTTTATGTTATCCCAAGGGAACCTATCTCGTAAGGAATTCCACCGGTAATCAAACTCTTGATGGTAACCCTAACCTTGGAAGAAAAGTTAATGGATAGCTAAACCCCACCACATGCGGGGAAGGAGTAGGTTTGGTGAAGGATGACGGACCTAGCGGTAGAGAGGAAAAGAGAAGAAAGGTGGATTAAGTACAATGAGGCATGTGAGAGGGAGATAGAGAAGCAACATGATATTGCATAATGGATGACGTTGAGGAAAGAGATGGCTTGTGAAGGATTTGGAGCTCACATAGAAGACATGGAGCTAGAGCATCTAGAACTCCCCATTTAGGAAAGAATGACATGGAACCTTCATCGTCCTTGTATGGGACCACTTTAGCGAGAGACGACATGGGCTGTATGTGTGCATCTGAATATACCTAGAAACCTATTCCTTGTGCTTGGTTTTCCAAAGATCTAGTACAACCAAGACTACTCAGCAAGCTAGTTTGGGGAGTAGAAGAACAAGAGTAAATCAAGTAGAAAGTACATCTATGGCCAGGAAAAAGTCTTCTTTGTTATTTGGAGGTACCTTTTTAGGTACATTGTCGGCATAGAACTCAAGTGTGCATAATGTTTTACTCACTTTTAGGAGTACTACCACCTTGCGAGAATGTAGGAGTTCAGTTTAGTACCACTATTGGGACACAAGGAAGTACATCCACTAGTCCACTTCTAGATATAGGTAGATGATTAGGGGGCACAGGTGGCTCTAGTTCTAGTGGATCCGGTGGCTCTAGAGGTAGAGATAACACATGTAGTTTTGGATCACGTGGGCATGGTCCTCACCAATGCCAAAGATATTTACATGGAGATTTAAGTTCATCTTCTAGAGTATAGGGTAATAGAAGATACTACTGACCATGTGCACATGTGTGAGATAATGTGGTGCATAAAAAGATTTACGACTTCTCAACACAAGGCAAGTCAGTTTGTAACTACGTTGTAGGGACATAATCACAGCTTGGTATAGGAAGTTTGACCCTAATAAGAATTGCGTAGATTATATAGTACTATGAGATGATTTCCTTAAGGAGTTTTATATCCTTGAGTTCGAGAAGAAGAGCATAAACACGCTCAAGGATATTAAGTAGGGAACTATTGAGAGAATTTAGGAATATGAAACTCATTTCAAAACACTTTTTCTAAACTTTCATATGATATCCATGCAAGACAACATGCACAATGGTTTGTTGGGGGATTGATCACACCATTTAGGAGGGTGCTATCACATAAGACATATACAGACCCACGTGAAGTACTTGAAGAAGTGTTATGCATTGAGGTAGTCAAAAGTAGAGACACCGGAGTGAGCCCATTCTGGAAGAAAATATTGTAGATATGGAAATGTAGTTAGAGAAACTATTAGCCAATTCATTCAGCACACAAGAGATGCACTAGGATTTAGTGTATATATTGTGAAGTGGAAGGGCACACTAAGGATAATTTTCCCCATAGGTCAGTACATTCATTGTTGCTAGATTGTGATATATGTCATTTAGACCATGATGCAAGTCATTGCTCATTATTACAATGCACTTGCCAGTCATTACATTCTCTCTACTTTCCTCTCATGCATTTGCATCTTTCCACATGCCTCACTTCCTTGCTGCAATCCTTCCACTCACCCTCATGCACCTTTGTGTTTCTTCCATTGCATTCTACTCTAATTCCATTTCCACTTTTCACACCTTTCTCCCATGCTCACTTTCTTCCCTTGTTTCGTGTGCACACCATCTTTTATGTCCCTCTGTGCCCTCTTCACATGCTAAGAATAAAATTGGATTAGATTAGCATCCTCCTTACGTGCCTCTTCAAGATAGACCAGAGCTCAAGTGAAAAAATGGAGAAAAGATCAAAATTTTCAAACTTAAATTTTTTGGGGATCTCATGGAAAAAAATGGTTAAATGTTGAAGAAAAGATAACTCGGTAAGTCAAAATCAAGCACAAAGTGATTTGACTCAAGTAAAGAAATAGAACCGTGGAAGGTGCCATGTGTCAGCTCAATGCACCTTCAAAAGGTGTGACAAAAGTGGAGACCCAAAATGAGCGCAGACTCTCCACATGTCCAGTGGTCCAGAAAGTTGCACCGACCATTGAAAAGTCTAAGAGCTAGCGGAAGCCTCCATGTGCCTCATCGGCACAACTCCAAAGGTAAAATCCAAAGGTAGGTTCCCAAATGAGCACATGACCTACATGTGGTCGAGCATGAGAAAGTTGTATCGGCTCTTGAAAATTCTAAAAAGCTAGCGGAAGCCTCCACGTGTTAGCTCAGCGCATCTTCAAAGGTAAAATCCAAGGTAGGTCCCCAAACATGTGCTGGCCCTCCACGTGTCTAGGGTCCAACATAGTTTCTCCTAAATAGGTGGAAAAGGTAGAACAAAAAGAAATCAGAGTAGGCTCGTGGATGATGCCAAGTGTCTAACCATCGCAACTTTAAGAGTGAAAAGAGGGGGTAAAATCTTAAGAATGTGTGGGGCTTCCACATGGAGCTAACTACAAAGGTCCCACCCGAAAAGGGGTTTTGACATTATATATAGTGGGGCCCTTTACTCACCCAAGGGAACAAAGCAACATGTTCGCAGACGGTGCCAAGTGTCGGCACGTCACATTCCCAAGACCCTAAAAGGAAACAAAAATCTTAAGGTGTGGGGATTCCACATGGATCTTGCACAGATAGACTCCAAACCCAAAGCAATTTAAAAAAATTGGCAAAAGGTCAATTTAATGAAATATGAATCATGAAACCCACCAAGAATTTTAAATACAGTCCACCATTTTTGAGGTTGTTAGGATTCTCACCTACCACCATAATTAAGTATGGGCTTCCTTTCTTGCCCAACAAGGAACAACACATGGAGGCATGGGTTTTGTAGTAGAACCCATCATTGAGGCAAGTGAATTCAATTCTCTTTTGGGGTGGTTAAGGCAGAGAATTCAATGCTCTTTTGGGGTGGTTGAGGGAGGATTTTGAAATTCTCTTCCCCCTTTTTCTTTCATTCTTCCTATATATTCAAAGGAGGGGAATTTTTCTAAGGGTGGGTTATTTTTTTCTCTCCTACCCCTCTCTCTCCTTCCCTAGGTTTGAATGTAGAGCTTAAGCCTCATCTCTTTGATTTATAATGGCATTTTCTTGCCTCTTTCCCACTAATGATGTATTATATGAACTTATGGAGCAATTAAATTTGTTTTGTGATGCATTTTTTCCATCCTTTACTTATTTTATTGTCTCTTCTTGCCTCTCATCATTATAGGGTACTATTCTTATCGATGATGTCTATTGTAGGTTTTGGGAGTTGTGTTTAATGGGTTGAAGTGGTGTTCTGTATGAAATTTATCCTTGGTCTATGATGCATCTTGTCCATCCTCTCCATTTCAGGAAGTTGAATTTGTGATCAACAACCTCTTTCTCTAGCATATCACCGCTTTAATGTAGGATCTATTTTCATGCATTTCTCTCTCTCACTAGTCCGTTGGAAAGTTAGATTAGGATTAGATAGTTTACCTGCATTAGAGTAGCTTATGGTGGGTAGTTTAGGAAGAAGAATATGTCTTTCTCCATAGTACCATCATAAGCCCACAATTCCCATAGCTTGAGAGATGATCTAATGTTATGTAGCTTACATCGTAAGACACACTCACATATAAGGAAATTCGGGGGTGCTATAATTTCTCATCAACAGATTCTGGTACACCTAGATAGGACATGTTTGAATCACCTTACCACTTCATTTCATCAATTTGATGTGTTCTTGGTGAAATTCAACCTTTAGAGGAAAATGTAAATCACATCTGGTGACTCAATCTGGTCAATAACCCATTCTCTGAGTTACATACTTTCTTTCCATCCATTTCCCCTCATTCTTCTTTACACATATTTCACCTTCTATCATTCATGAATTTGTGAAATCATGAATTCATTCCCATCTAGGAATTCACACTTGCAACAGTAGTGGTGCAGTCCCCTCCAATGTATTTCACAACTCCTCCAGATCAGCATTATGATCATATTTACAACCATCATGCTTACTCATATGAGCAAGTTTCAAAACCATTTTGGCTATGGAGATTATCAAGAGAGAGGGTATGCATATGATGATAATAGTTATAAGGAGAATGTTGATCTGTTGGAGAAGATTCAAAGAATGGAGGCTGGCATGGTTCATCAAGGGCTACAACATAGATGAAAGCATTTAGGATTGGTTGCAGGGAACCTTTTCCATGGGAAGGCCCTTTTCCAAGACACTATAGCCCACAAAAGAAGCTTGACTTCATGGTTGAAATGCTGCCTCAACTTGCACAATGGACTAAGGAAATAGAGGCCTATGAGCTTGGTGCCAGAAAACCTTGTCAATGGGTAAGTCCACCACCTCATAGCTTTTCTTTTCCTCTTTCTCAATCAGTATCATCACAACAGTGTCATGAGTCTAGTTTCTCACTTGCTTCCCCTAGTGTTGAATTCCCTTCTCCATCTTCTAGTCTCCCATCCCATCTTAATTTCTCTTCCCTTTTCCCTTCCAAATCCAAGTCCCCTCCACAAGAGCCAAAAGCAATACCTTCCCCACCCACCACTCCTCATGCTTTCCCAAGCCCATGTCGGGAAGAAACTCAAGTATCTAGTCAATGGGAGAAGCAAGAAGAAGAGCCAAGAAAAGAATAAATGATTAGAAGCTTAGTGAGCTTGGCTCTTAGATTCGGGATTAATAAAATCCCCTTGATGGTCAAGCCCATGGAGGAGGCTGAGGTCAAGCTAGAAGTGTTGGAAGCTTTAGTTGTAGCATAAGCGAGGGAAGGAGCTACTCCAAATCCAAAAGAGGAGTGCATTCTGTTGTGGAGGAGAACCATATAGTTCTAGAGGTTTCAAGTACAGAGAAGGCCATAGAAGAACCTTCAATTCTTCCTCCCACTTCATCCCCTTCAAAATATAATGTTGAAGAATATTTTGAGCTTTCAGACTTCATGTTTGAATATGAGGGGAACCACGATGAGAAATTTGTAGATCGGAGGACATCTTGGGAGGAGGTCAATCACACGCATAGGACAACGAGGAGGTAGATTATCTATTTGAATTAGAGGATCACTTTGATGTAGAGGATCCGATGGAAATCACATCATTTTCTCCTCCATCATCCACCTTCAACACATGAACCCACGTCCATGGAGGAGAGCATTCAAGGACAAAAAGTTACACTTCATAACAGCCCTTTGGAACAAAAGTTGGAGGATCCTAATCTTCCATGTTCTTCTCAGGAGGAGGAAGGAAATAGTGATGATGCCATTTCCACACCAGTCATTATGGTAGAGGATAATCTTCTTACGAAGAAATGCAAGAAGAAAATCAACATGCAAGTAGCCTCTTTTTTCAAGAAGGTCCGTAGGAAGACTCTATTTTGGAGTCAAATTTCAGAGCAATGGGTACATCCATTGGATCAGACCATGCCCAATCAAATACTTGGCTTCATTGGAGCTAAAAGAGGAGTTTTCACTAGTCATGCTTGCTCTTGAGCATGAGGATGAGTTTCAAAGTACCAAGGATCAGCTTCAATGCCTCTTCAATCCAAATGTAGAGAAAATAAAAGAGGTATTTGTCTTGTTTCCAGTTGATACCTTGATGATTTGGGTGGAGGATTGGCCTCTTGTAATTTTTTCACTCATAATAAAATCCATGTTCAGTGCCAAATCATATATATGGATGCCTATTTTGAGAAAGGGAAGCTACTTCTCCTTGTCAGTTGTAGGATTTGTTTGAGTTCCCTTTGCTTCTAGTTAGTGTAGAGTAGGTAGGTTTGCTTTTAGTAGAAGAAGTGCTTTTGCACACTCTGCATGTTCCACTTGGAGCATGTATGATCTTTCCCTTTTGTACATAGTGTGTTGTGGTGTTTTGTTTCTCGTGCATAGTCCATTGAAGGTAGCACTTGGGAGATCAGTTCCAGTTCCAATAATGTTTTAGGTGGCTCAGGGACAAGATTTTAGATATTCAAATCAAAATTATGTTTATCAGGCTTGACTCCATGCCCAATGGACACTCCTAAGGCCACTGATCTCTTCATCTAGTAGGTAGATGGCCTTGAAAGTTGCCAAATTATTATCTAAATAACTCTCCCAACTATTTGGATGACTTTTACTCTCACTTTGCTCTAATGCTTCACATTTTAGGTTACGCATCCGTGATGATTGCTCATCTGTAACTTTACATAGGCTATAATCCTTCGTATGCTCCCCACACCTTGAAATTCTTCCACGTGCCCTTCTACAGATGCCTTCTAAATTAGCTAAGTTCCGGTCTTCTGTCACACCCCTCTTTTCTTTTTGTTGTCATGTTCCCTTCCTCGGTTGGATATTTGCACCCTTCTTCCATACTTTTATTTTGCAAGTATGCATTATTTTCTATGGCATGAAAACCTACACATGTGAATTCTCTCGATTTCATCTCACACACTTGCATCTTTCCGTGTGCCTCACTTCCTTACGTAATCCATCTGTGTTCCCTTGTGCACCTTCTTATTTATTCCCTTGCATTCTACTCCACTTCCATTTCCCCTTTTTGTACCTTCCTCCCACGTGCTTGATTTCTTCCCTTCTTCCTATGCATGTGCCTTCTTTTCTGTCCCCTCGTGCCCTCCTCGCATGCCAAGAAGAAACTTGGATTAGATCAGCATCCTCCTCGCATACCTCTTCAAGATGAGACTGAGCTCAAGTGAAAAAATGGAGAAAGGCTCGAAGTTTTCAGACTTCACATTTTTGGGGATCTCAGGGAAACAGATGGTTAAATGTTGAAGAAAAGCTAACTCGGTAAGTCAAAATTGATCCCGAGTGATTTTACTCGAAGAAAAGAAATAGAACCACGGAAGGTGCCTCATGTCAACTCAAAGTGCACTTTCAAAAGGTGCGACAAAAGCGGAGACCCCAAACGAGCACGGGATCTCCATGAGTCTAGGGTCCAAGAAAGTTTCACTAGTTTGTTAAAAAGTCTAAGAGCCAATGAAATCCCCCATGCCTCATTGGCACAGCTCCAAAGGTAAAATCTAAAGGAAGGTCCCCAAATGAGAATAGACCCTCCACGTGGTCAAAGCTTGAGAAAGTTACACCATCTGTTGAAAATTATAAGCATGGGAAGAGCCAGCAAAAGCCTCCACATGTAAGCTCAGGCATCTTCAAAGGTAAAATATAAGGTAGGTCCCCAAATGTGTGTTATCCCTCCACATGTCTAGGGTCTAACATAGTTTCTCCTAAGTAGGTGGAAAAGATAGAACACAAAGAAAGAAGAGTATGTTCGCAGATGATGCCAAGTGTCCAATCGTCACAAATTCAAAAGTGATAGG
Organism: Taxus wallichiana var. yunnanensis; assembly: GCA_018340775.1. Classification (NCBI taxonomy): domain Eukaryota; kingdom Viridiplantae; phylum Streptophyta; class Pinopsida; order Cupressales; family Taxaceae; genus Taxus; species Taxus wallichiana. The sequence goes on along the minus strand of CM031240.1, from coordinate 401,777,567 downwards.
AGGGGCTAAAATCTTAAGGATGTGTGGGGTTTCCACATGGAGCTAACTACAAAGGTCCCACCTGAAAAGGGGTTTTGATATTATATAGTGGGCCCCTTTACTCACCCAAGGGAATGAAGTAGCATGTTTGTGGATGATGCCAAGTATCAACACATCACATTCCCAGGACCCTAAAAGGAACAGGAAATCTTAAGGTGCACGGGAATTCCATGTGGATCTTGCACGGATAGACTCCAAACCCAAAGGAGTTTGAAAAAAATTGGCGGAAGGTCAATTCAATGAAATATGAATCATGAATCCCACCAAGAATTTTAAATATAGTCCACCATTTTTGAGGCTATCATGCTTCTCACCTACCACCATAATGAAGTATGGGCTTCCTTTCTTGCCCAACAAGGAACAATAATGGAGGCATGGGTTTTTATATTAGAACACATCATTGAGGCGGTGAATTCAATGCTCTTTTGGTGTGGTTGAGGCAAGTGAATTCAATGATCTTTTTGGGAGGTTGAGGGGGATTTCAAAATTCTCTTCCCCCTTTTCTTTCATTCTTTCTATATATTGTAAGGAGGGGATTTTTCTAAGGGTGGGTCACTTTTTCTCTCCTATCCCCTCTCTCCTTCTTCCGTAGCATTGAATGTGGATCTTAAGCCTCCTCTCTTTGCTTTGTAATGGAATTATCTTGCCTCTTTCCCACTAATGATGTATTGTGTGAACTTATGAAGCAATTAAATATGTTTCATGATGCATTTTTTCCATCCTTTGCTTATTTTATTGTCTCTTCTTGCCTCTCATCACTGCAGGGTATACTATGCATATCTATGATGTCTATTGTAGGTTTTGGGAGTTGTGTTTAATGGGTTGAAGTGGCGTTCTTCGTGAAATTTATCCTTAGTCTATGATGTATCTTGTCCATCCTTTCCATTTCTCACCTCTCTCCATTTCAAGTAGTTGAATTTGTGATCAACAACCTCCTTCTCTGGTGTATCACCACTTTATTGTAGGATTTTTTTCATGTAGTTCTCTCTCTCCTGGTCCATTAGAAAATTAGATTAGGATTAGATAGTTTTCTTACATTTGAGTAGCTTGTGGCAGGTAGTTTAGGAAGAAGAAGTCGGCTTTCTCCTGGGAGGACTATCTCAATCCCTCAAGTACCACAGCTTGAGAGATGATCCAATGTTATGCAAATTACATTGGATGCCCCACTCACATATAAGGTAATTTGGGGGTGCTTTGTAATTTTGCATCAGATTATTTTAATATTTTCCAATCCATGATTCATAATAAAAATATTGCATGTTGATTGGTTAGATCCATGATGCCATCGATATTGGTGTGTGACAAATAGGAGTATCAGATAACTCTAAAGTTAAAAGTGAGCACCATGATCTTGATCACACCCAAGGGTGCTATGATCAAAATCAGGGGTGCTTTGAAGGATGTCATGGTATAGGTTGAGGATACCACATTGGATTCAAGGGCCGAGGCTGTGGTGGTGGACGAGGTGATTTTCCTTGTGGAATGTGTTATACATGCATATCTCCTAACCACTATAAGTGTGAATGCCTTTAGAATATTACTTGTTATTTTTGTGGAAAGAATTATAACTATGAGGAATGCCCAGACTATATGAGAATCTTAGCAAGTAACATAAATAGGAGAAAAGGGTGCAGGGATGGTTAGAATACAACGTGCCATGGAAAATTAGTGGATGTCAAAGTTGGCACTAGAACCTGAGGTAATACCTATGAATATTACTACACGTGCTAAAGATATGCGTACCATAGAAATGTTACAACAAAATCTTACCCTTACTAAGGAGGAGGTTTTACATGCAAGGTACCCAGATCCTACACATCGAAGGAGGCTTATCGGAGAAAATGGATGTACTTAGAAATCTTCATAGTGAAATACAAAGTTTGAAGGAAAAGTCACGAAAGTTGGAGCAAAAGAAGGCAACGAAAATGGTCCAGTTAGATATTAATGATTTTAAAGAGGTATGCAAGATGATGTGCCAGGATAATATTATTCTATTACTATGGAATTTGGTTAAAGGGAAACAATCAGCATAGGTATTAAGAATGGATGGCAGATCCTGCATGCTAATCTTCCCCCTCATAGCATAGATTATGACAAGGAAATAACTCGAATGTTGTTGTGAATGGGTGTCTTTTAAGCAATATATTGATTGACACGGGTGTGGAAGTGAATGTGCTTACTTTAGATGGATGAGTGTAGATGGGAAGACCCTATTACAGTCATCTTCTAAGGTATTGTTTATGGCTAATCAAACTAATCCCACTCTAATCGAAGTTTTAAAGGATGCATCCATTACTATACAAGGGGCCAAGTTCACTGGGGACTTTGAGGTTTTGGAACTTGCAGAAGCAGATAGCTTCCCAGCTCTACTTGGGCACCCTTGGTGTTATGTAAATAATGTTGATCTATGGTTCAACAAGGGGTATATAAGTTTTGAGAACAAGGAAGAATGAGTTATTATCCCTTTAACAAATGGAAAGTCTACACTTGATGTTAAACCTTTGAGTGAGGAAAACCTGAAAAAAAAAAAAAAATTTATGTACGTGTCATTCGAGATTCGGAAGTACTTGAGCCATCTAAGGAGGGAATTCTCCAGTGGGAGGATGCACAATCTATTAGTGATACTATAAGTATTGCTTGTGACAATTGGGCACATGCCACCTATGAGATGGTTAGGTACAAAGTAAGAAGCACCTTTACACAGAGGAGCAAACCTTGTTGTATTAGGAAGATAGGTAACAACTCTATACCCCGATACACTAGAGAAGGAGATCTGAAAGTATTCTTGCATGACATGGAGGAGCAGTGGACAAATCAAGTGCAAAGAAGAAATATGTTAGTGTATACCCCGTGTAAGATGAAAGCGTGTTGGTGGATGGTTCACAGAGATAATCTTATAGAATGGAATGAAGTAAGAATGTCTCTAACAACCTAATTTTTTAGGAGTAATGCGCCTACTCATATCTACATATATCATGGTAGTCAAATTATTTAGCACCATGTTCAGTAGTGTGAGAGACTCTAGATAGAGAATCAGGAAGTTTTTCCACCTTCACTTTGGGTGCACAAACTTTATTCCACTTTGCAAGGTTACGCATGCGCTTGGTATGTTTATGCGGAACTGCATAGGGAGACTGGAAATTGACTTGATTATAGAAACTTGATTATAGAACTTTTGACTACTTCTCTACTAGACCTTTAGTGAGTGAGGCCTTACGAGTTATGGAACACTTTACCATGGGAGATAGTTCAAAGGCTGAATAACTCATCCGAAATTATTTGGTGAGGAAGAACCAGGGAGCATGTTTTGATGAAATATATGAGACATATTTCGAACTATTTAAGCATGTTTTCTTTGAGAAGGAGAAAAGAAATATGGTCTACATAGTGGATGATGAAGAAGTAGAAAATTTGGACATTGATCATTCTAAAGGTACACATGATGTTTTAGACAGTGTGGATAACAACATGGGTGTCTATCATGAACCTATGAAGACCAAGAAAGTGAACATTGACACGATGTTGAACCTAAGGAGGCCATAGTTGGGGATTATTAGTTTGATTCTGAAGTGGAAAAGATAATTGAGTTACTACGTGATTTCTAAGACTTATTTCCTAGGGGCTACCATGAATTAAAGGGGGTGCATGATTCATTAGGTGAGATGAAGATTAAGCTAAAGGAAGCACTGTGCCCAGTTAGGAAGATAACTTACAAGATGAACCCTAACCTATGCACAAAATTTAAAGAAGAAATTGACAAAATGATGAAATCTGGAATCATTAAGCCCCTAGAAGAATCAGAGTGGGTTAGCCCCATGGTAATCAATATAAAGAAAGATGGTCAGATTAGGATTTGTGTGGATTACAGGGAGCTAAATGTTGCATGTGTGATTGATCCTTTTCCTATGCCTTTCACCGAGGAAATATTAGAAGGTGTTATAGGGTGTGAAATTTAGTCTTTTACAGATGTATTATTTGGGTGTCATTAGGTAAGAATTGTATACGAGGATCAAGAGAAGATAACTTTCACCACTGAATGGGGAAGATTTGCATATATGGTGATGCCCTTTGGTTTGAAGAATGTGCCTGCTGTATTTTTGTGCATAGTTATTCAAACATTCTAGGATTTTATTCACAAATTCTTGCAGGTTTACTTGGATGATTGGATGATATATGGGCTTGGTAAGGATCCTTGTGATAACTTGCACTTAATCTTTGAAATATACAGGCACGCTTAAGGATCTCATTAAACATAAAAAGTGCATATTTACTACACCTTTTGGAACTCTTCTAGGGCATATCATTTGCAAGAAAGGTTTGTTAGTAGATCCAACTAAATTTGTAGTTATTGTAGGCCTAGAGGAGCCTACCAGTCAGAGTGAGGTGTGCAAATTATAGGGCCATACAGGGTATTACAGAAAATTTATCAAAGGATATGTGAATATTTTTATGCCCCTGGAGGAGTTATTAAAGAAAAAAGGGACATATTATTGGGTAGAACTGCAACAACATGCATTTGAGGCATTAAAAGAGAGATTTACTACAACGCCTTTTCTCAGTGTTTTCCCTCATAGAACCAACCATTTCATGTACATGTGGATGCTTCTGTATGACCACCGCAAGCGGTGTTAGCTCATCCTGGAGAAGGTATTATAGATCATCCTATTTGCTTTGCTAGTAGAAAGTTGACTCTTGCAGAACAAAATTATACAAATACAAAGCATGAGGCTTTTTCAATGATCTATGTGTTGCATAAGTTCAGATAATACTTGCTAGCAAAACCTTTTGTATTTTATACAGATCACATGGCATTAAAATACTTGGTAAATAAGCCCATTTTATAGGGGCACATATGTTGATGGGTTATCTTATTCCAATAATTTGACTTTACAGTCATGGTAAAACCAAGTAAAAGTAATTTTGGCCCAGACCACTTATCAAGAATTCAATCAGGAGAGGACACGTAGACAATTGAAGATATAATGTCGATGCATAGTTGTAAAGGTTACATCACGCACCTTCAGAATTGAAGGATATTGTTGTCTTTTTACACACAGTATATGATGTCGAAAAGAATGAAATCATTAGAGAAGAAATAACTTGTAATTTGTGTTGCGCCCTTCATGTTGATCAGTGGTGACTTATACAAACCGGGCGAGATGAAGTAGTGTGCCAAAGTGTGTATTAGAACATAAGTGCATGGATATCATGGAAGATGCTCATGGGGTATTACGGGTGGTAATTATGCATGTGATGCCACTATGTGTAAGATTCTACTCATTGGATTATGGCGGGATACCATTTACAAGTATTTTAAAGAGTATTGTAAGGCATGTGATCATTGTTAATGTCTTGGAAAACCTGGAAAAAGAGATGAAATTCCTTTGAGGCCTATTACTAGTGCAGAGCCATTTGAAAAATGGGAAATAGACTTTGTGGGTCCTATTACCCCACTGCGCATGTAAAACTAGATCACATTACATCCTCACTTGAATATATTATCTTACATGATGGGTAGAAGCATCACCTACAAAGGATTGTACAACAACTATAACAACAAGGTTCTTATGGGAAAATATTCTTACTAGGTATGGATGGTGCACACACTTCTTGAATGAGATAATCAAGATATTGTTGGATGAATTTACGGTCATGCACCACAAGAATACACCTTACCATTCTCAAGGAAATGGGACTGCTAAGGCCTTAAACAAGATGTTGACCCAGGACCTTAACAAAAATTTGTGATGGTGGTATGAAATATTGGGATGATAAATTTTATGTTATACTTTGGGAATATAGAAAAACCTAAATAATGTTAAATAAGGCCACACCCTTTTAGTTGGTGTTTGGCATAGAAGTAGTTCTTCCCATGGAATTCATGTTACCTTCTTTGTGTATTGCACATATGGGAGGTCTAGCTAATGAGAAAGCATTAGAAGAAATAATTAATAAGTTAATACAGTTGGATGAGAGGCACGCCATAGCATGTTAGAGTCGAAGCAAGGAAAAGGCTAGGTAGAAGGCATGACATGACAGACACATCAGGGATAAGAAGCTTGAGGTTGGATAGATGGTACTTCTTTATGATTCCAAGTTTCTGTGCCATCTAAGAAAACTTAAGGTGCATTGGTTGGGACCATATGTTATCACTCACATCCTTGAATCAAGTGCTTGTTAGTTAGAGGCACTTGATGGAACACGATTACCCGGTTACTTTAATAGGAGTAGGATGAAGCCCTACTATAAATAAGTCTTCTTGGTGTTTGTAATAAGGTAGTATTTTCATTTAGTATAGATTTCCCTTTCTATATTTCTTTTAATGTATTTCCTTCTTCGTCATTATGCTTTTTCAATTTAGTTCGGTGTTTTGTGTAATAAGAACATTTATACGCTAGAAGCTAATTACAATCTAAAGTATTTTTATGCGTAGAGGACTACACATACCATTGGTGTGGGGTGGTTATTATTCAAAAATAGGTACACATGAGAACATATTGTTATAGGTGCTATTCAAAAATGGAAGGGAGCTACTAGAAAGAAGATTTCTCCTAAGGAAGACCATAGCTAGAAATAAATGAATGAACAGTATAACGCAAGGTAAGCAACGGCCATAGAAACTACTAGAGGAAGGCATAGTGGCAAGGTACTTCAGTGCATGGATGCGTGCAAAAGGAGGGTTGTAGCCGAGGAAGGTAGGAAGGCACACTTTGGAAGGTTATAACTATGGCACGTAGGTGTATCATGCATAAATTGGGAAAATGGTCAATTAATGAGAGGATCGGTGGTAGGTAAAGGAGTAATAAATGTAATAAATTTTAACAACTCTATATAAAGACGTGATGTGGGTTTATTTCTACCTTTTCAATCACAAGTATTCGAGTGAGTTGGTTATGACAAAACCAAGTGAAGTGTGTTAAGGTGCGAAGAGTTACGAAACTCATCATGGAGAGCAGATTTGTGTACAGAAGTGGCTTGTGTCCCCATTGGAGAAGGGTTTGAATGAAGCAGAATCATTGAGAAGGAGCTAGGACATGTGATTTTTAACTATGGAAATATATTTCAAGTTAGGACATGTGATTTCAAGCTAGGGAATGAGAGCTTACTTGACAGAGGAAAAAGGTGAGATTTTTACCATGGCACCAAGGAAAGCACTTGGAGCAGGAATGAAGGGGAAGAAAAGGTGGAAATTGAGGTCGAAGATGCTACCAAGAGAAATTTTTCAGAAATGCAGTATCCAAAAGGAGTGATCATCATACGGGATTGGGATTCTCATATCCACAAATGAAAAGTAAGCAAATAAAACCACCATAACACCGATAACAAGGGAGAGTTGGACACATTATTGAATAATGTGTGCAAGTGTTTCCATAAATTTAACCAAACTTAAAGCAAGAAAGCTACCACCTAAAAATAACTTCTTAACCTAGTTAAAAATCAGAAATGTGCACCATCATGATGAAGAAGTGATAAAATCCTACCCTTTAAACATTAATAACTTTGAATATAATCAAAACATAATGCAAATGCATTAACTCTATTCCCCTTAATTGCCTAATTTAACATTAAAATGGACCTAAATAGTCCAATGGCAATCAAATAATAATTTTCTTGCTTTGATCCATCAATGGATGCTTGGGTGTGAGGCTTAGCTCTTCAAGAAATGGAGGATGGAGGGCTCAAGAATGACAAAAGGCTATTAGTATGAAACTATGTGCTTACTTTTGTCTCTTGAGAGATTTAGGTGTAGGTATAAAGGTAGGAGGAGGGCTCTTTATATAGCCCAAAGGATAAAGGATTCAACACATCCTCATGAATGTGGGATAAAGGCAAAACATGATTAGGAATGGATAAGGTTGCTTTATTAAAGGTAACCTTACTTTAGAAGGTTTAATTTATGCTTAGCAAGTCATGTCATGGGAGTTGGGGGTGCTTTAATTAATAATATGTGATTAACTAATAGGTAGATGTGAGCTTATAGAAGCCAATTAGAGGAATATTAATATGATTTAGGCCATTAAAAGGGATTAAATCAGTTAAACATTGATTTAATAGCTAAATGAAGTGGAAGGCTAGTTAATTAATCTAGATAAAAGGGGTAAATAATTAAAGGAAGGTTGTTAATTAGGTTATTAGTTGGATAGGCGACTTAATCAATTAGCATATTTTAATTTATTAACAAAAACAAGAGGGAATATTAGCGCTTTTGACGATATGTCATCAATTTGCAAGAAAGGGGATAATTAGCGTAATTTAAGTATTTAAATTGCTTAGGTGTAATTATAGATGTCTACATTTGCCCCTCTTTGGGGTGGTGTAAGTGACGCCACTTACAAAGATAATAGACTGGAGAAAATTTTAAAGGGATAGATGAAAAATTAGTAGGAGGGAGAGATGCCCCCTCGAGTGTCGATGGGGTGATGGAAGAAGTCGATTGACAATCAAAAAGATGAGAGATAGGCAGAAGAATGGGGATGAGGTAGGATGCCCCGATGAGAGAGAAAATTAGGGGTGAAAGGGAAGTGAAGTAGAAGAAAAATGGATGAGGGAAATAAGAGCTTAGCCTCTAGCCACTATTTATTTGGAACAAATTTGATGTCATCATATTGCCATAGGAACTACATCATCGGTCCTTATGAAAAATATAAGCATACGAAAAAGGTAGAATGACATGAAAATCCATACTACAAACAATTGTCCATTGCTGAAAGTACCAACTCCATGCAACATACAATAATGCAATGCAATACGAGAAGGAAACAAGCTCATGTAATAGGGAAAATAAGTATGAACGCACATATCTAACCCAACAACGGTCAAGACAGTTGTACAAATGTTTTGTTATCAGTGTTGAAGAGATCCACAAGTTCATGATTGACGACAAGGGTTAAAAATGATGCCCCGAGAAAGGATACATGCAAGGGGAAATGACAATGGACACGGGGTCCATGAAAAGCATTTGTGCACAATGAAACAACACCAGGCAACAAAAGTGCCCCAGAGTATAGACGAAGCAAGCAGCTAGCTTTGTGAATGGTTGTGAATCCGGTGATCCACGAGTTGTATTAATTGGGGAAGATGTGAGACAAACCAACAGGATATGGAGAAAATACCATGCACAAGACACAAGTTTCAGCCGTAATAAGCAAGTTACCATTTTTGTAGGGTTTTTTACTTTTTAGGATTTTTTGAAAACTTATGCTCTGTTTCTTGGATTTTATATATATATATATATTGTTTTTTATTGTTTTTACTTTCCGAACTGTGGTGAACAGTAGAAGAAAATAGAAGAAGAAAATTAATGGCCTAGGGGCGACAAAAAGTGCCCTAGGTGGAAGAAAGGAGAAACAAAGGACAAATAATGTCCTTGTGAAGTGGAAAAATTAAGAAAAAATAACTATTTGAAAAAAATTTATTTACGAGGTGTGAAGAAGACTAAAAATCGCCAGGAACAATAAAATTTCCCTAGGGAGAAGAAAGGGGTATTAGACAGCAAAAAATTCCCCAATATGATGAAAAAGAAGAGAAAAATAATTATTTAATAAAAATAATTATTCCACAGTGAACAGAGGAGAAAACGGCAATCGAAACGGGCCTTTCAAATTTTCCGAACGGTGAAAAACAAGTTAATATACCCCGGGGGGTAAAAACATCGCGACTAATTCATTATTACTGAGCAGTTGAGAAAATTTTTACTGTGAGGCTTTGATAGTTAGGAGAACTATGGTTATCACACGAGACCATTTGAGGCACACAGATGCAGTCCAGGGATACCAGCGGCATGCGGACAACGGCCCCTTTGTGAGTATCGAAAACCTACTCATAAATTTTTGTCATTAATGCCTTAAATTAGGTCTTTAGGAGTAGAAAAATGTGTAGGTGCACTGCGCATAGGCATAGGCATGGGATAGGGCATGTAGGTGCCATTTTGGGGGTGCAGGCATCCTTCGAGGGTGCAGTGCCAAGTCGATGCATACACACACGGAGACACAAATCACACAAACACATGTGCACGCGCACACACAAGCACATGTGCGTGCATGCACACACATCGGGAATGGGGCGCACATGCAAAAAGCATGGTGTAGGCATGGAGAAGCTGGTGCACACACATAGAAGTGCACGTGTCCACGCGTAGGCACCAATTTGGTGGTGCACATGCCAAAAAGGGCGCGCAGTGTGCCGAAAGAGGGCACAGTGCCGAAAAAACACACACGCGCAAGTGTAGGTGCTAGAAATGTGGCACACATGCCCAAAAAGGCATGCGAGGCATCCTAGAAAGAAGAAAAGATAGGAAAGTGTCCAAAACCATGACACTTAGAAGAATGTTTTAGGATTTTTGGGTTAGCCCTAAAAGATAAGATAGATCTTAGAGGAAATGCTAGAAACTAATGAGTGGTGTGTTATTTTGTAGAGACAACTACTAGTTTTACAGACTCAAGAGTGTCACTCCCAGTTATCAAGTTAGAGGGTAGTATGTGCTAGCGTGACCGCCGAGTGATGGTGATATTACTTGAGGTAGTGGGGTTAGGTCCCGTTGCTCGATGTTATCTATTATCTTGGATCACAACCTCATCCCGATCTTGTAACCAAGTAATGGCATAGAGAGATTCAATGCTTTAGGTTTCCCATAGGGGAGATGATAGTGACCATAGAGGATGTGTGGTGGATTCTGCGTGTGCCCATGATGGGTACATTGATCGAGTACAGTTCGGATGCAGGGCTGATCAGAGTAGTGTGCAGTGCTCTATTTGGTGTTGATGACATCCCGCATGATGGGATGACCATAGCTTTACATGAGTGCATCTCCAACCCAACATTGCATCGGGACCTCTCTATATCATGGCACTTATCAGTGGGTTCCTACTCACTGATAAGACAGGGACTTCATTCCCAAGAGGATTACTTGCCATTGGTTCATGGCATTTATAGTGGTGAGAGATATTATTGGGGGTAGTGTATACTAGGCCCATTTATACTAGGACTTGCACTGATCACATACCATGGTCAGAAGACCATGGGGCCAACATCATTATTACAGATATGGTCATGGGATCATATTGTTATCAAGCACCCCGTACACTAGTTCCACTTTCAAGATCCTAAGGAGCCCTCATACATGGCTTAGATAGCAGCCGGTGAAGATGTACATGGCCATCTAGGCAGCCTATTCAGATATAGGTGGGATTTTGATGAGTTAGTAGCTAGATGACATTTAGCATCCATACAGCACTTCCAGGTGGCAGGAGGATGCCACAAAGCTTAGTGTGTGCTTAGTAGAGCACTTTATTATTAGCAGTTATAGCTATATCATGGAGCTATATCATGTTGATAGGTGCCAGCGGTAGCTTGATAGAGTATAGGGGTCCCCACTGCCGATATCTGGCATGCACGTAGGGACTCAGAGAGGTAGACCATGGGGCCTCAGATTGTAGCAGCCTGAGCTAGGGCTAGTTTCACACAGGTGGTCCCCTAGGTATGGGACTTATTACGATAGGTGAGAGACCCAGGGACTACAACTGATTATGCAGCATGGTATGCGATAGTGTTACCCCGACATCTTACTATTCTAGAGGCAGCTTGGGTAGTAGGTATTCACCGCCCGTAGAGGTATGGCATGGGGCAGAGTGCTAGCTAGAGTAGTGGCACTGGGCCAGACCTAGAGGATCCATTTGATGGTATCCCTCATGATGGATAGGGTGCCCCACAAGCACAGGGACCAAGGCCACAGGGCCTAGTACAGTAGCCATGCAAACCACCCGAGGCAAGGTTTTGAGCGGGGCTAGTCTTGAGAGCACCTCGGGGACCAGTCCTCGGGCACACATAACCTCACATATAGTGGTGTAGATAGCCACAACAAAGGTATAGGTACAACAACTCATAGTCAAGAGATGCGGTTAGAGAGGAGAGAGATGAGGCTCGAGGCTGGTGCGTGATAGCTATAGCAGAGCGTGATGAGGCCCGAGCCCACATTATGACTTTATTATCAGGGCGGGATCAGGCTCAGGCCTAGGCTAGCCCAGGAGATGACAGAGGTGCATGGTGGAGCTAGATCCGAAAACAGCGAGTAGCACAAGAGGCACGAGATATTGAGCCTCTTACATCAATCCCGATCCACAGGTGCACATGGTCATTGCACAGAGATACCCTGTGTATGCCCATTCATAGGCTTTATTAGCACAGATGGAACAGGCTAATGTTGAATTGTAGGTGATGACCATAGAGAGGGATTGAGAGGTTGTTGTTGCTAGGCAGGCCGAGGCGGACACTGGCCGAGTTACAGGTGAGCAAGATACTGCCCTTCAGGCGGTACTCTCCTTCGGTGATGTGGATCGATACGTGTTGCACTAGGCTTGGTGGTGAGGCCCTCTTCTACAAGACAACATATTACAGAGTGGTTCCACTAGAGTAGTGAGTGGCACTACCACAGCTATTAGGGTCAAGTGCATCAGGCTCTTGATCATGGAGATCTAGCCATTTAACCAGATTAGTTAGATATCCTCTACTAGAGTAGTTTGGCGAGACCAATTCCATCCTAGCCTCTAAACTTTCGGTGTCAGAGGATAGATCTGGGAGCCCCGATGAGGGCGAGAGCTATGGTTGATAGCCACATTTTTGTTGTACAGATTCTTTTGTATGTATGCCTCTTATGAAGGCTGATTTTTGATGTACAGTGATGTTATACATGTATTTTTGATGATGCCTCATGATGAAGGCTTGATTCTTTCAGATACATGCCCCTTTTTTATGGCATTATGTATCAATGATGTATTGTATTGAGTACCTATCTAGACATTGTATGTATGTACATAGACATTTTTGATGTATCACCCTTGTACACCTCAGCTGAAGGCATTTTTGATATAGAGCACATATGTGTATCCATTTTTGATATAGAATGTATAGATGATGTTAGATGTGATGATAATAATGGTAATGTGATGTGAATGATAAAAAAATAGAGCACATGCAAGAAACACAACCAAATGCTAACAAAGAACACAAAAAATTAATGCAATACACCATGATTCTCCATGCTTTATTAACAAGTAACAAACACAACCAAAGGCTTAAGAAAGAACATAATGAATTAACACATTACATCATGATCTTCTAAGAGTTACCAGTAGGCAAAAACTTACCACAATATGCACAAGCAAGAATAAATCTAATCTAAGCAAGAAAAGATGAATCTTGACAAAGTATACCCAAGAAACAAACAATACAAAATCAAGCATACAAAACACTAGACAAGAGTAAGTAAAGCAAGGAAACAAGACACTGCAAGTAAATGTTTTTGTAAGATGTGTTTTTATGCACCAATTTTTTGTTGTTTAGGTTTTTGTCAAACAATGTTCGATTGTTTATGTTTTCAAAACAATTTTCTATTGTTTCTAGTGTTTTTGAAACAATTTTCTATTGTTTTGGTGTTTTTGAAACAATTTTCTATTGTTTTTGGTGTTTTCTATACAATTTTCTATTGTTTTGGTGTTTTCCAAAGCTATGTGTAGGTAACCAAGAAAGGATGGATTCCCCCAACATTAGATGGGGAATATACAAGGGCAGAAGCCACACGTTTATGAACAAGAATGTGAAATCATTGAGTTGCCCCCAATGTAAGATGGGAGATAGCGAAAGACCATACCCCTCACAAATGAATAGAAGAAGGCAAAGCCGGATCAAGGCTGGACAGGATGGTGTGCACAGGGAATCCCAAAGGCAAAACTAAGTCTAGGCCAAAGAACACTACCCTCCTAATGCAGGATGCTTGTGAACAACGAACCCTCCTGAGGCACTAGAAACTAGTTTTCACCCAAGGACTTGTCCAAAGTGCCACAATTGTGTGGTTTTCACTAGTGGATGACCTATTTTCTCTTTTTCTTTTCTGATTTTCTTGATTTTTTTATTTTTGATTTTTAACCTCCTTGTGCCATGTTCAAGCATAGAACCACTTAAGATGCATGGCGTTCATGGGCTCCTGGAGCTCATCACCATTGGGGTGAGCCATTTTGTATGCCCCTATGTCGTACTTGGCAACTATGACATAGGGTCCTAACCAATGTGGTTCAAACTTCCCTTTCTTTTCTCACTCTGCTCTGGTGTTGAACTGGTTCTCCTTCATGACTAAATCACCAACCTCAAACTGATGAGGGATGATTCTCTTGTTATAGTTTTGGAGACTCTATGTTGATATACTTTCAAGTGATTAAGAGCATGAATGTGCCTCTCATCCAGGAGCTCTAACTCAGCCAATCTTTCCACTCGATAATCTTCATCCTTATCTAGATAATCTTGAAGAGAGATTCTTAGGGATGGAAGTTCGATCTCTAAAGGGATGATAGATTCTATCCCAAACACTAGGGAATATGGTGTTGCACCCGTAGGAGTGCAAATGAATGTTCAGTAAGCCCAAAGGGCTCGATGGATTTGGTGTTAGTTTTGACCTGTTTTCCTGACCATCTTCTCCATTATCCTTACTAAAGTCTTGTTTTTTGCCTTAGCTTGTCCATTACCCTAAGGGTAATATGGCATGGACCATTTTAATTTGATTTGAAATAACTTTCAAAGACCTTTCATAGTTTTGTTCTTAAATGACTTCCCATTATCTGTAATAATGGCTGTAGGAATACCATATCGACAAATAATGTGATTCATGATGAATTTAGAAATATGTGCTCTTGTGACATAGGTTAAAGGGATAGCCTCCACCCATTTTGTAAAATATTATGTGGCTGTGATGATATGTGTATGACCATCAGATGAGGTAGGAGTAAGTTTTCCTATTAGATCAAGTCCCCACTTGGAGAATGGCCATGGGGTAGTGATAGGTTGCAATGGTTGCAGAGCATGGATGAAATTTCCATACTTTTGACAAAGCACACATTTTCTAACATAATTGCAAAAATCAGTCTCCATGGTAGGCTAATAATAACCTACTCACAATAGTTTCTTAGCTAAGACCATTTCATTTTTATGTGCTCCACATACCCCTTTGTGCACTTATTTGATTTCCTGGATTGACTGCGTCACATCCAGACAACGTAATAGATTCCCATCGTAGCCATGATGATAAAGTGTACCTCCTAAAATGGTGTAACAAGCTATTTGGCTAATCAAGATTTGATTTTTAGAATGAGAGATATCGAGAGGGAATGTGTTGTCCTTAAGATAGGTGAAAATGGGTTCATACCATGGGGAATGGGGACCAACAACCTCACAAGCTAGGCAAGATTTTGGCATGTCATATGTGGGCTGGCATAGATTTTATATGAAGAATGGCATATCATTGTTCCCTAGAAGAATACAAAGCATAGATCCCACTGTTGCCATGGCATCCGCTGATCTGTTCTGTGCTCTTGGGATTTTCTCAAAGGTAATGCGCACAAAATACTCCTTTAGAGTTTCCACTAACTTTTATAAGGTATGAGTTTGTCATCCTTAACCTTATATTCATCATTAACCTATTTGATGATTAACTACAAATCACCTAAAACCTTAACATGATGAACATTCCACTTGATGGCTAGCTTCATCCCTATAATGAGTGCCTCATAATCTATAATATTGTTCATGTAAGGGAAAGCCGTGGTGGAAAGCCCGTAGTATAGGATCACCTGAAGGAGTAATAAGGACCACTCCTGCACCTAAATTTTGAAACATAAATGATTGATCAAGATGTATCTACCATATGATAGATTCTTCAATGTAGAGCAAGGAGGCATCTGATAGATCCAGACTTAAAGGTTCCATGCTTTACAAGGGTGCTTCCACTAGCTGGTCTGCAAGTATTTGTCCTTTAACTAATTTTTGATGGAAAAATTCTATATCAAACTCATTGAGTAGAATTTTCTAATTATCCATTCTTCCCGTGAGGGTGGGTTTGGACAGAAAATACTTGAGTTGGTCAACCTTGGATATGAGCTTGGTGTTAGTATTCAGCAGTAATGACAAAGTTTCAAAGGTAAAAAAACCAAGAAAGCCTTTTCAATCTAAGGATAATTAAGCTCATAGGTGATGAGGGTGTGCCTCGGATAGTACACCACTTTCTCCTTATGGCTAAGGTTGTCTTGGGTAAGCAAACACCAATAGCAAATTGTGTAGCAAAATATAGAGCAAAAGTGGTTCTCCTAGAGTGGGAGGCATCAGGACAGGTGGATTGGCTAGGTATTGTTTAAGCAAAGCAAAGGCTTGTTGTTACATGGGTCCTCGTGAGGAAAGTGATATCATTTTTAAGAAAATGGGTGAATGAGTGACATTTATCTGCAAGTTGGGAGATAAAGTGGCAAATGGCTTGAATTTTCCCCTGTAAGCTGCGTAGTTTCTTGATATTCTCAGGTGGAGGCATTTCAGTGATAGCAGACACTTTAGTAGGGTCTACCTCAATACCTCATCTTGACACAATGAAGCCCAATAGTTTCCTGGATAGCACATTGAAGACACACTTCTTTGGATTCAACCTGACTTTGTATTCACGCAGGTGTTCAAAGATACGCCGCAAAATGACTGGATGATCCTCTCTTGTTTTAGACTTTCCCAAGACATCATCTACGTAGTCCTCCATGATGTCATGAATCATATCATGAAAGATCACTATCATGACCCATTGATAAGTTGCTCCTGCATTCTTATGGCCAAATTGCATCACACAGTAGCGAAGGTGCCCCAAGGAGTTGTAAAAGTTGTTTTGTGTTGGTCCTCCTCAGTGATCTTAATTTGATTATATCCTGAAAAACCATCCATGAGTGATAGAATTTCGTACCCTGCTGTCAAGTCAACAATCATGTCAATGTTGGGTAGTGGAAAATCATCTTTAGGGCAGGCTTTATTGATGTCCCTAAAATTTGTGTAGATTCGGATACCGATAGGTTTCTTTTGGACAGAACAATGTTTGATATCCATTCAAAATAATCAATTGAGTCTGATGAATACTTTTGCAAGTAACCTTTCCAACTCTTCCTTAACCAACAAGGCCACTCTTGGGTGCATCTTTCGGAGCTTTTGTTTGATAGGCTTAGCATCTGCATGCACAACCAGGTTGTGTATAACCAAAGTTGGATCTAAGCCAGGCATGTCTTTGTAAGACCATGCGAACACATCAATAAACTCTCGTAGCAGCATAGTGAATGTCTTTTTTCTCTAGCCGAGAGTGATGCTCCCAATTTTACTATCTTGGGATCTTCTTCGGTACCAATATTGACATCAATGGTTTCTTCGAATAACAATTTAGATAAATCCTCCATAGGCATAGGATCAGGGGGCAGGTTAAGATCTTCATCCAAGGATGTCTCCATGAGATTTTCATCCTTGGCGTGGTCACTTTGTATGTCCTTTGATTTTCTTATTTGTTTGTCATCCAGTGCCTAAAAGATGTTTTCACTTTGTGACTTGGACTTCAATTTTTTCTGAGGATTTTATTTAGAACTTTTTCCCTCGCTTTTATTTAAATTTTGATGACCATGAAGTTCAGCCTCCTCACCGAAGTAGGCGCAGGTTTCTAAGTTGATAAAGAAACCCTTCTTGTGATCTCTAATGGGAATTGTATCCCTTATGCCCATGAACTCTGCAATAGCCTCGTCATTCTCAAATAAATCTAGTGGCACATGATGTTGTTGGTACCATTCAATAATGGAAGGGTATACAAGGTCAAGGGTTGGTTCTGTGGGGGTTAAGGTTAGGACATCGTTGTTCATGAAAATGTTCGTGGAGGCTAGATCCTCATATTGGCTATAATGGGAATCTGTATCGTTGTCTAGATAGTCATAAATATCCTCACACACAAAACAAGTTGCATCCTAATCATTAGGGTGTGCTCCATAAGGATGAATCCCAATGCCATATCTTTCTATTTTGAAATGTGGAAGAGGGACTAGTTCTCTTTATCCTTGTTCATTCCTCCCACATCCTAGGCCTTTGTAGCCCATGGAGTACATCATTCTGTTAGATTTTTCATATTTCGGGGTTCAATAACAGGATGGTTGAGTGTCCTTAGGGACCCAAGTTGTAGGTGGATCAAGCAATTTATCCTTAGCTAACAAGCCTTGAGTAGGAATGACCTAATAGTGTGTTCCGCTCTAGGTCTCCTAAAGTGGTAGTTGGGTCGACCTCTAGTCTTGGGCGATAAAGAGAGTTCTAACACCAAGAGCACTTGTTGTACATTCTACTCCTTGCAGCCATATTCTAGGATTTTCATCTCCCATGAATCAAATGGAGATGTTGAAGTAGAAGCCCCATGAGCACAAGAACTAAGAAATTTGAATCCACTCGGGATTCCATGGCCTCAAATTGAAGAGGGACAGCTATATCTGTGGAGGGACATGTGTATGTACCCTTTCGTGCAAAGCTATTGAGAGCTCTACAATGAGAAAAGGGCTTTGAATCTCCTGGCATTGTAACCATGTGTCCTTAATGCTTCAACTTGATGCATTGATGAAATGTTGATGGCATGACCTGCATGGCATGAATCCATGGTCGGCCTAGAAGCATGTTATATGGAAGTTCCAAGTCTAGGATGTGAAACTTTGTCTGATGAAAAGTAGGGCCCACCTCCATGGGAAGTGTGATGGTGCCCACTGACTCTCTTTCCACATTGTCGTATGTGGTGATAGTGATAATATGGGACTCAAGATCTTCCTCTGTATGTCCCAATTGTTTGACCAACTTAAGCGTGTAGATGTTCAACCCAGAACCGTTATCCACAAGCACCTGTTTGATTTTCCTGTGGGTGACAACTACCTCAATGTATAAGGGAATATTATGTGTAGGATTCTCGGTAGGGATATCCCTATGGTTGAAAGTGAGATGCTCACTTGGGAAATGTTTTCCATTACGGCTTAAAGGTGTCCAAGATCAACTTCTAAAGGCACTCCTGACCCCTGAAGAGTTTCATAGAGAATGTCCTTATGCACATTGGATATCTTGAGAAGATCTAAGATCAAAATCTCAGTAGACGTCTTATCAAGTTGTTCTAAAAGGTTATATTTACCAGTTTGTAGGGTCAACGGAGAGGGTTCTAGATTCATGAGGTGGGCATGCCTTGTTACCGTAGCACAATCCTTTCCCTTGATCTGAATGGTATTGACATGGTTAGTGGGAGAGTGAATACATTCGATAAGTAAATCATAATGATTGTTATCTCTTTTGGTATATAAGTAATTCATGGCTTTATAAGCTTGGGATGACTCTCCCCAATCCGGATTTGTCTTTTCGACTTATCATGCTTGGGGAATGGTTCTTTATAAATCTTCATTTTCTTGTTAGGTGTTTGTGTTTTGCCAGGGTTATCCACCTCTATCTCCCCATTGTCAATGAGGTCCTGAATATAATGGCAAAGCCATAGACATTTTTCTATCTTATGTCCTTTAACATGATGCATTTCACAATATTCATGCTCTTTATACCATGAAGGTTTTGAAGCATTTTCATCAAATGGTTGCGTGGTAGGATAGGTCATCATGTGGGCCACATCCAACTATTTTAGTATGACTGATAATGGTTCATTGAGAGAGGTGAATGTTCTTCACTTTGGTGGTGGTTGAATTGGGCCCTTGGTCAGTTTAAAACGTTGACCATTTTGGACCATTTGAACATGTTTGGAATCAGTGATTCCATCTCCCACCACATTTTTGTTTTTGTTAAAGATCTTGATTTTCCATGGGTTTGACACTTTGGTTGTCTTTAGATTGGTTTTTGAGGGTTCCTTTGGTAATGAGATCCTTTTCTATCTGAATCCATTTCTCGATAACCTCCTCAAAATTACCGACACAATGCATTTGGATATGGAAAGCTATATCCGGGTTGAGATTGGGAATGAAGATACTAACCACTACTTTTCGGGGAAAGTGCAAGGAAGAAACTAGCTATCCCTCTCCACCATTGGAGGAAGTCATGGCGAAAGGTATCATTCAGTATTGCTTGGCTCCACACAAGTTTTCCATGGTGATGTCACTCTCTATGTTATATGAGAAGTGACGCATGAATCTTTTTGCCAATTCGCCAGTGAAAATTGATCCTCGTGGTAAGCATGTAAACCATTCCAATGTTTGACCTCCAAGACTTTTGGGAAAAAGTATGATGAGGTAATTTTCACTATAAGACCCCTCTTGACATGCCATGTAAAAATATTTAACATTATCCCTTGGGTCCCCTTTCCTTTGTATTTGTCAAATTTTAGCATATCAAATTTCTTTGGAAAGGGTTGAAGGGTCATTGTCTTGTCAAAAGGATAGGGGTATAACTCTTTATATTGATATTTCTTGATGCTCCTATATTTCTCTCTCTTAAGATTGTAAGCATCTCTTTCATATATTGCACTTCCCGTGTGAGCAATTGTTCTTTAGTGGGAGAAGTGGGGATGTATACACGATGATACCCCGGTCTTCTTCTCCTTGGTTTTCTGATGGAGTTCATAGATCTTAACCTTCAGACTCAAATTTTAAATGTTCTTGTTTACATCTTTTTGTACATGGGAAGTAATCCAAGCTAGTTGTCGGCTTAGGTTACTTGATTTTTGTTGGATTGTAGCTTGGTTTATGGATTCTTCTTCTAAAGGTTCCTCCTCCTTGTATTGTGGAGGTTCTTCACCGTTCATGTTCTACCTTGTTTCTTCATGGCACTTTGATAAAGGGTATCCTATGCCCTATCACTTTATCGTTTCTTGCGTAAGAAGTGGAAGCATGTCCCCCTATTAAAATATGTTCCATATTGATATGGGGATGTTCTTCCTCAGTAGCATCATTTACAGGTATTATTGGCTCATTTTTGGTGGGCAATTTGGCCCCTAATTCCACGACCCATGCCAATACTCTATCTTTGTTTCTAAGGAGAAATTTGTCTAGTAGAGTGGGGTCAAAATCAAAGTCTACATGTGGTGATTCTAATTCATTTTTCCACTATGGTCGACCATCTCTTATATTTCCTTTTCTGTAGAAAATAGTGGTCCCAATTCATGTCAAATGAAGGGGTTTGACCCTTTTCTGTTAGAGGTTTCCCAAGCTTACGCTTGTTGTTCCTCATATGTTTGTTTCTTTAACCCTAGACATGTTTTAGGAGCCATGTTTTTGTGATAGTTTTACTAGGGTAAGTTGTAAATGTGTTCAAGCTTAGTGATCACCCCTAAGTGAAATGCAAGATGTATTTGTTAAGAGTATGAATAAGTCAACAATGTGAGAATACCAATGTGATAGAGTGATAAATCACCCGTGATACAAGTGTTTGGTATTAAAACCTGATCAAATGAAGTACCTCCTAGACTACATTTCAAAAAGTAGTTCACGTTGCAAGATTATTAACAAGATGTTTTCACTTATGACAAGTTCAAGGAAATGAACAAAACATAAGTAAATAAAAGAAGTCAATGCGACCTCCCAACCAAGATATATAATGAGCAAGCTCAAACTCGATTAAGACCTATATCTCAAAAAGTGCCAATTATAATTTGCGAATGACACAACAATATCACTAAGATTTGTTAACCCACTTTGTGAGAAAGTGAAGTATTGATATCAAGGTTTTATTGATATAGCACGCACAAATGGTAACACCTAGCACTCTTTGAAATCAAGGTAATAATAAAACTGAACTAAAGAGCTCAAAGTATAGCTAGGAATAGTTTAAAATGTGTTCATCATAACCTTACAATATAGGTGTTTATGTCGAGTTTACAAGAAACAAGACGTAAATATCGAAATTGTAGTGATACGATACAAACAAGCTAACTCTTCTAAGGAAGTCCACGGTGATGAACCATGCCTAACTACAATGATGATCTTGGCATGGGTATCAAGATCACAATGGCTACCAATGACATGAAAATGCCTCCGCACATTTTAGACGTTTAACTTAACTAACCCAAAGAACAAACATGGATGGGCATAAACATACATAAAAGTGAGAGAAACAATTGATTGGTAACACAAAGGTAGTCACCCTTCTTTTGATCAACAAAGTGTCAAAAGGATGTGAGGGAAACAAATCAAAAAAGGATGAAAATGCTTGGCTTCACTTCAAGATATTTTCACCTCACCCTAAGGCAAGTAAAAACTAGTGAAAGTAACACATCACACGTTTCACAATGAAAATAATGGTTCACAACTCAACACTATTTTATAATGGTCAAAGTGGGCTCCTAGCCAAAGTATATCTTCCTAGGTGGTTCTCTCGTCCTAGGTGCTACAAAAATTATCCACGAGTGGGATGATTTGCCCAAAAAGTCACAATGACTAGTTTAGGAGTATCTCGAATTTGCCCCCTTCAAGCACATTGGGCAATAAATGCATCTAAATGTGTACTTAAAAGGGTTGCATAGGGAAAACTTGTAACTCTATCTCACAAAGGATTTACTAGTTAGATAGGTAGTGCGGAGCACTTCCTGTTTCATCCACAAGGCTCCCTCTTGTGTGGACTACTTTGGGGTTCCCGAACCACCCCCATTGTTATAGCTTAAGGTGTTATGCCAAATGGGTTATGTTCCAACTTGAGTAGAGAGGGACGTACCCTTTTCTCAAAACTTGCAATACAATGTTTTGAATATGTTGTTCTTTTTATCTTTTTAATTAGATATGGTTTTTTCGAACACCGTTTGGTAACCTATATAACAATTGTATTAGTAGTTTTTTTTTTTTTATTTCTCTATTCTTCTTTGACGAAGCGTTTTTGGTCATGTATGACAATGTTAAGTAGTTTTCCATCAAAAGAGAAGGCATCATTTCTGATTCTCCAGATCATCCAAGGACGCAAGAGAAGATCATACGTGATTGTCTTCCAAAATCCAAAAAGATATCAAATGGAAAAACACTTCAATTCAACTATGCCAAATTAACCAATTCCAAATCAAATACCCTTAACAATCTCAAAGCATCAAAAGGACTTAAGAATCATTTCTGATTCCCAAGATCACCCCAAGGGATGTGAGGGAAGAGCATATGTGATCTTAATCCTATAAGTAAATAATGCAAAATATTACCTAATCAAATACAAACATGTAAAAATAGCCTGCAAAGACAAATATATGATTAGATAAACCTGCAAGAATGTTAGCACATCAACACTTTAATTTCAAAAAATGCAAAAGGATGCCTGTGCCCCTTTTTCAATGCTTGCACATGGGTTAGGGTGTATGCACCACCAAAGGTTTTGTTGCAAGTACACGGTGTGTGTCCGCACTACCCGAGAGATGTGTGCGCCATGAAAATAGTTCCTATGCCCCTAAAACAGTACCTATGCCACTCTATGGAATTTTTAGATCTATTAAATGCCTACACCACCCGAGAGGTGTGTGCACCATGAAAACAACATATGCGCTACTCTAAGAAAAATAGACAAAAAAATAGACAGAATAACCACATTACCAGAAAAATATACCTACACCACTAAAACCACATGTGCGCCCTAGTTAGGGTGTGTGCACCGATCTAACAGGTTTTAGTATGCAGTGAAGGTACAATATGAAATGACGTGTGTGCCTGGGTTAGTGTACCTATGCACTGGTTAGGGTATGTGTGCCAGGGTTAGTGCGCATGCGCCAGGGGTTTGCAAACGAGCGAAAGATTTTAACAAGATGC
Organism: Taxus wallichiana var. yunnanensis; assembly: GCA_018340775.1. NCBI lineage: Eukaryota > Viridiplantae > Streptophyta > Pinopsida > Cupressales > Taxaceae > Taxus > Taxus wallichiana. Next base: position 401,753,970 of record CM031240.1, on the reverse strand, counting down.
GTCTACACTACCTAAGAGACATGTGCACCACGAAAACTGTGCCTACGCCACAAAAATTACACTGTGCCCCTAAAATCATGCCTACGCCAGACCTGCAACAAAAATATGGCAACAAACACAAGAAAACTCACAATATCTCATTTTTTTGACAAGTTAGCTTAAAAATGGCAATAACCCATTACAATTAAGGCTATGAACATGAAGTTACACATATTAAATAAGAAAAATTCTTAAAAAATGGACATTAATTACTACATGTGCATATCAAAAGTTAGCCAAAACAATGAAACTTAAACTAAAATGCCATGGGACTAAGGGTCCCACCAGTGTGCAAATGTGTGCAAGTGTTTCTACAAATTTAACCAAACTTAAAGCAAGAAAGCTACCACCTAAAAATAGCTTCCTAACCTAGTTAAAAATGGGAAATGTGCACCATCATGATGAAGAAGTGAGAAAGTCCTACCCTTTAAACATTAATAACTTTGAATTTAATCAAAACATAATGCAAATGCATAAACTCTATTCCCCTTAATTGCCTAATTTAACATTAAAATGGACCTAAATAGTCCAATGGCAATCAAATAATAATTTACTTGCTTTGATCCATCAATGGATGCTTGGGTGTGAGGCTTAGCTCTTCAAGAAATGGAGGATGGAGGGCTCAAGAATGACAAAAGGCTATTAGTATGAAACCATGTGCTTACTTTTGTCTCTTGAGAGATTTAGGTGTGTGTATAAAGGTAGGAGGAGGGCTCTTTATATAGCCCAAAGGATAAAGGATTCAACACATCCTCATGAATGTAGGATAAAGGTCAAACATGATTAGGAATGGGTAAGATTTCTTTATTAAAGGTAACCTTACTTTAGAAGGGTTTAATTTATGCTTAAGCAAGTCATGGGAGTTAGGGGGTGCTTTAATTAATCAAATGTGATTAACTAATAGGTAGATGTGAGCTTATAAAATCCAATTAGAGGAATATTAGTATGATTTAGGCCATTAAAAGAGGATTAAATCAATTAAACATTGATTTACTAGCTAAATGAAGTGGAAGGCTAATTAATTAATCTAGATAGAAGCGGTAAATAATTAATGAAGGTTGTTAATTAGGTTATTAGTTGGATAGGTGACTTAATCAATTAGCATATTATAATTGATTAACGACAACAAGAGGGAATATGAGCACTTTTGATGATATGTCGTCAATTTGCAAGAAAGGGGATAATTAGCGCAATTTAAGTCTTTAAATTGCTTAGGCGTAATTATAGGTGTCTACAAATAAGAAGACCAAAAAGTGCAAGGTGGATGACATGCTAGTATATGACGATCTTGAGGATTAAGTTGATCAAGAAGGTAGGGGTGTATCAGTTGTATGAACTCCCATATTTTGGAAAACTAGAAATTTTATACCAATGGATTATGAGCAGAGTCCATGAGGAATTTTTCTATTTTGTTGGATGGTGGGTAAGGATCACCACGCCTTTGATTGCTACATTGACAGGATTGAAGGGCATAGGGACAGAGGTTAGTAGTGATATAATTGATAAGATAATTGTTATAGCCCCAAGAAGGTAGTTGGGATACGCCAAGGCTCCATGCGGAATGGACATTTACAGATTAAGGAAGTACCCTATGGTGCAGGCAGTTGTGCATCTACTCACTAAGCTGAATGATTAAGAGAGATGGTCACAAGTAAATACCATGTGGCTACATATTGTGAAGAAAATGTCACAAGGAGAAGTGTACAACTTAGCTGGCTACATAGTAGAAATAATTATTGAGGAAGTGCACACAGTGAGAAGATAAGTTTTAGTGCTATCCTATTATCTCTTGTGTTTGTAGAAATAGGAGTTCCCGATGGACCAAATAGAAAAATTTGGGAATACCTCATGGAAAAGAAATCCCTCACAGAGAATTTTGAGAAGTATTTGTGTGAAGGCCATTCAAACAAAGGGAATAACTATGGTATGATAGAATTCACACAAAATTTGAGGAGGAATGGTGCATTCTAAAGGAGTTACCCTTAGTAGTGGGCAAGGAAGTGTAGTTCGTGGTGTATCAACATTTTTGTATCATGAGTTTTGTAATGAAGGATGGGACATGGAGTCCCTGGTGTAAAATTCCATACACCTTCATAATGTGTTATTTCTAGGAAGTAGTACATAGGTTTACTAATGCGCGTCGGTTGAGCTACAATGCGGACAAGGTAGACTGTGACTACCATACTCTAAGGAAAACATATCTTTATCCAGGTCGGTCTTCCTATATCGAGAGGCTTATTTATGATGTTATAAGCATGAAGTTGATAAGTTTGGATATTGGGGATAGTGGGGTTATGCTTATCTATCTTCAACTCAAGCCTAGGATGGAAAAGGGCAAGTATGTGGAGAATGAGTTTATGTTCCTAGGGCCTCCTAAGGGAAAACACACAATTGAAAATGTGGTAGATCGAAAGCCTTCCTTGACCATAGAAGGAGATGAGGAAGAAGATCTTGATGAGGATAAGCAAAGGTTTGGACCATAAATGTAGTGCCCACTTTCCTTGGACACTATTCAGATACTGATCCTGACTCTATTGATCATATTTTGGATATTATTATATTTTGATGTAGCAAGATGTGTATATACTAGCTCATGGATTATTATGTTTTGATTAGCATGATGGTTAGATGTTAGACTATGGATTAATATTGATCTGGATTCAGTTATTATGCTTGAGGATCATTGAGACATTTTTATTATTATGTGGATGATGATATACTAGTTGACATGGACAGGTTATTGATGTTGATTGTAAACATGTGACATTGATATTATGAATAACTCTAGTGTAGAGATCTATTTGATGATGATATAGTTGCAAATTGAATTTTAATTGATAAATTGTTAAAATCCTGATATTGTTGTGAATTGGATTTAATGTTTATATATCATTTGGATGTTCTGATATGGCCACGAGGCCGAAGGAGGTATTTTGCATTTTGCAGGTTAAAATCACAACAATGTTGGGGGACTGGAGACTAACCATATTGGAATTCAGTGTGAAATCAACTTATTTTATTGCACTTTGACATGATTTATTGTAAGATTTGTTTGCACTTGTCTTACAAATTTTAAATGCATTCTTTTTTTTAGGATGGGAAAAAATGAAGTGTGTAAGTGGTTTGTCATTCACATTTATTGTGATTTTATTGTTTTTGATGTTGATTTCTTTTGGATGAGGAAAAATGAGGTGGCATCCCACTTGGAATCCACATCATCCTCTTCCACCCTCTCCCTTTAAAAATTGGAATTGCTTCCTCATTTGAGGTTGTTGAAAACTTTGCTCTCTCCTTTCTTGGGTTGAATTTTATTGCTGTTGGAGTTTTCCTTGAGGAAGGAGCTTGGAATTCTTGTTACATGCATTCTTCTTGCTATTTTGGAACTACATTTTGTGCAACAAAGAACTTGCTATTTTGGAAAACAAATCTCCATTATGGAGAGGTAGGCTCTTGTTATTTTAATATGCTGTTTTTTTTTCTTCTCCTTGCATGCAAATTATTGAATGGTTTTGTGGTTACATTCTTAGAGGGATGGGTAGAATGCTTAGGGCATGGTGTGGAGAGAAGACTATGAGGTTTATCAGAGGAGGGATAAGGGATTTTCCATTGGCACTTGTCTTGAGGAGGGAGTGTTGGTTGGAATCCACCTAGGAAAAGAATATGCATGCATTTCTTACTTTGGGGGAGGTATAAGGGATAAATTTGGAGGAGGGATAAGGAGGGGTTGAGGAGGGATAAGGTTTATGGGATGGTTATGTTCTTGGTGGTTTTTGTAGGTGGATGTCCAATTTCAACATGGGAGGCATAAGGAGACCTCCATAGTTCTTGCTCTTGTTTGGCTTGCTTGCTCAAGCCTTTGTGATTGTATGACTATTTTCTAATGCAGTTGAGAACTATTGCCTTGTTTTGATTTGTGTCTTCTTTGATTTTGTGATACATGAGTGTTGCTTGCATGTGAAAGAAGTCCATGTTGCCATGAGTTGAATTATCATGCTCCATTTCAATATGGTTGGGGCTCGGGGGCCAATGGGGAAAGATGGCTTCTATTTTCCCATTGGGTATCTTGGTTGGGTGGAGAGTGTTGCCTTTCCCCCTTCCTTGTTGTGATTCAAGTTGCAAGAATGAAGAAATCAACATGTTGTTGTTTGGAGAAGAAAAAAAAAGATCACAGTTTGACAGTCATTCCTTTGAGCAATTTTAATGTAACCCTTCCCACTTCGAGTGGATGAGTGTATATTTATATATTGTAATGTGAAGTGATTGTATTTGCATTGAGGAATGTAGAGAAGAATCCTATCTCTCTATTTTACCTTGGAAAGAAAATGTGAAAGGAGTTTTACACTTGTATTTTGAAAGTTGGAAATCTAATACAAATTGGAAAGGAGTTCAGTTGTAAAGATGTCCTTGTTAGAATTCAATAAAAGGATTGTAGCTATTCTGACTTACATGGTTGTAATGAAAAGATACTTTGCATTAGAAATGAAAGATTGAATCTCATTTGGGCAATGAAAAGAAATATTACTCATATTCTATTTTGAAAATCATGTGAAAGAATGAGACTCTGTTCTGAAAGAGAATAAATAAAAAAGTGTTGTCATTAAATGTATTGCATTGTTGTATTAGAAATTTAATGATTGTTATATCTTATGAATTTTGTGTTGGAAAAGAGAATCCCGTATAAAGGAAATGACAGAAATTTGGATACTTTGAAATGAGTTTTAGAATTGAAATTCACTTTGCATATTGAATGTAAGGGTGTGTTGAATCAATTAGATGTCTGAGGAACGAAACTGATATGTTTTTCCACACTTGAATGTTGCACATTAAACTGTAAACTCATGGAAGAAAGAACTCTCTTATAATTTATAACTCTGGATTTTAAAAATAATGTAACTAATGTATAGTTTAGTTTTATGACTTAAATTGAGAAATGGAACAATGAAATTTAGGTTTAATAAGACTTAAGGAACCTCTTGAAAACTCAACAATGAAAAATGGCTATTAAGATCTTTATTAAATCAAAATTGCAGCTTGCATATCAGTTTTCCTGTCAAAAGATGTAAAAATGAAAATGGCAAAGAAAACACCAATTTGAACCTTGCAAACAATCCTAAACTCACCCTAGACCAGTTCTCCATGTTCAATTTACATGCTCAGAAGAAGAAATATCAAAATTGAATCAAATCTTATAAGTTGAAAATTGCCAGTTTTAAAATTATAAACCCTGCAGATCTATTTCTTAAAATTTACCCTCTAAACTTCACCAAATTCTAAAATTTATGATTTCTGTGTAAAGAGGACTCCGAGAGCTTTCCGGAAAGTCCTCGTTTTCCTAAAATGGAGCTTCCTATCAAAAGTTATGGCCATTTGAAGTTTTACTTCAAAATGGCCATCCCAAACCAAAAATGAAATAATTCGACCTTAGAAAAATTTAAATTTTGAACTTTGGAAAAATTTCCTAAAAATTTCCGCAGCCCCGCCAACCTCTCATCCTATCAAAATTTTCCACGTGGCACCTTGGAGGGGCAGGCCCTTAATAAAAACTTAAAATTTTGAAATTTTTCCCCAAATTTCTCCACAACCCCCGTGGCCCCCAACCAATCACGTGTTGACATGTGGCAGGGAGGGCCCATGGATTTAGAAATGAAAACTTAACTTTTTGCCCTTTTGGAAAAATTTCACTTTTTCCTCTGCTGCCCATGGCCAATCACAAAGTGCCATGTGGCCATTTGAGCAAGTGCGGAGGCATGGAGGAAAATTTTCCTTTGGAAAATTGAGACCTTGGTTTTGGGAAAAATTTCAATTTTTTCCCCACGACCCGCTAGCCCACACCAATCACGTGATGACACATGGCATTTGGGAAATTTTTCCCATTTTTCTCCCTAACCCCATGGACCTCCAAGGGAAAATTTTCTCCTAAAACTCCGCCTGGCCATAACTTGAGTTTTACAAGGAGTTAGGAGGACTTCTATATATGGTTGGAAAGGTGAGAAAATTTCCTATCTAATGAGCCTAGTTTAGGAAATTTTTGATAAATATAAGTGTGTTAAAAATATATTTGAAGTTTAGGGCTTGATAGAGAGCAGGCCTTGGCATAAATTTCTCCCTGAACCTTAGTAAAACTTGTAACCTCCAAATTGGAGCCTTGTAAACTTGTTATAAGATAAAAATAGAAATCTTGTGTTTGGTTAATCAGAATTTGTTCTGGAACCTATTTAGTTTCAAACTAGTGTCTTGTAACTTGGTTGTAGACCCTTTTTATCAAAAAAATTATTCCATAATTTTCCTAGTTTGTTTCTTGGTCTCAAGTGGTAGTTGAAGCAGGCATCACAATAAAGGCTGGATGCAAGCCACGGATAGAGTGGAGAGTGAGCCTACAAATACTCCCCACATACACAAGGAGGAGATGAAGACTTGTACATGGGTATAATCCATGAGGAATTCCAATTTAAAAATGTGTTCGAAGAACCAGAACCTAAGGCACAGGAACATCTCAACCTTTATGAAGGTCACCTCAACCTGTCCCCTAAAAATAATCTCCTAATGGAAAAATAAGAAGAAAGATAAAGATTAATGAGGAGGAGGAGGAGTCTCAGAAGAGAGCCCATCAGAACCCCTATTTATCCTGTATGAGATGAAGAGGAACCACGGGATGAAGAAATGAGAGGTGAATAGGAAGGGGTGAAAGAGGCATAAGAAAATATGCAAAACAACCTAGCGCACCCATTACTGACTCGGGAAGAAGAAGGAACAACTCCGAACTTGGCACCCAGGTTCCTAAGGGGCCAAGAATAAAAAGAGAAAGAGGAAGTTAATAATATGTTTTCCTAGTATGGGCTATCTTGAGGACACAAGAAAAATCATCCATGCCGGTTTGAGAACCGTAGGCCTTAACGAGTTATATGGGTGGGAGATGATGGATCCAGATATGGCCACTACACGCATAAGGAAAAAATTATCTTGGTCCATGCAAAATCATATGGAAGAACTATATTTTGACGTGTGTGAGGAGTCTTGTGTCTCACGAAGAGTGAAGAAGGCACCCTAGAGCAGGCACATGACAATAAAACCTACTCTAATGTCGATGAGCAGGTCAATAATGCAATGGTCAAAATATCTGTTGAGGTGGTGTGTGGAGAAACATTGATAAGGCTGCCACTATTCGAGTGTTGTTTGAGGATAACAAGGCTAAAAATATAGAGATAACACATTTAAAGGAAGAGAAGGAACGAGAATGAGAAAATAATGAGGCCTTCATTAGCATGGTGGAGGAAATTGGTGATCACCATTAGAGTAGGTATTTACCTTAGCTCATGTTCACCTAGGTACTTTATTTTCCTTTATTGTATTTATCCTCACCCACTTATGTGTGTGGATATTTCTTTTATCTTATTTAGATATTAGGATATATTATCCAGTTGTTAGGTATAGTTCTTTCCTTGATCTATGGTATTGACTAGATCCTTGATGTCCTGGTTCTCTCCTAAATCTATGGTCTTGACTAGTTTCTTTGATGATTAGTTATCTCCTTGATTTATGGCTTGATCTACGACCTTGAATGGTTCTTAGATTGTTATTCCTTACCTATTTAAGAAAGGCCCATTCTCAATGTATTGTATTGAGTTCTATGATAATATATGATATTACTGCTCATTTGTTTGCAAAGGTTTTATGTAAAGTTATTATGGCAAATTTCTTTCATCTTATTGAGCATAGTGTTTGATTAGCATCTGTGTTCTTGGCTTGGTACGATCTAGTTATCATTCCTTTCATGGTATCAGAGTAGAAGATTGTTGTTGACATCCATCTGTAAGTTTTATTTTGCAAATAAATTCATTGTATATTCATATATTTGGGATTTGGTCGTATGTTGTTGCTGCATGCATTTTTATGGAAAACAGAGGCTTCCATTGGATCCGGAAGGCATGATAAGGTTTTTATGGAAAATCCTTAGCCCTTGGTCATATGAGGGCTTAAAGCTTGTGATTCCCTAGTAGGTGCTTAACTTCAGCCCCCTTTATTTTTATTTGTTTGATGAAGGCAACAACAATTTTTTTTGTTTTAGTGGCAACTAAAATAAATAAGTAGAGCATAATCTAGCAAAGCTTGTAACTTTTGATTGGTAACTCAGATTTGAGTGCCATTTTTACAAAAGTGCTTATTTTTTCATGCTATTTCTATTGAAAATATTTATTTTGAGACTTGTACTATAATTATAAAGTGTCAAATATGGAGGACTCTTGTAATCAATTGTGGACGCGATTTCGGTTGAGCCCGACGTCCCAATCTTCTCGGGAGTTGTATTTTGTATCTATCATGGATTATGATAATGATATGCTTTTCTCTTAAGCATGTGGACTTCAAGAGGATATTGTAAAATTTGTGGAAGAAAATAGATCACTCAAGAAGCAAAATTCTCTTCTACAATCACTCATTCACGATAAGGATACAATAATACACTTCCCGCATAACAAACTTACAAGCCTACAACATCACCATCATATTGTGGACAACTATATCCATGCTCCTAGTCTACTTGCATCTATTGCTCCTAAACCCACCGACATTCATCATCGGTCTTTGAGTCTGTTCCTTATCTTGATGCTCATACACCTATAAAGCTTATTCTTATCGCATGCTCTTCCACATCTCGTGCCTATTACGGGACCACATGTTGTGTCTCCTACTTCTTCTCAATTGCATGGATTTTTAAGAAGCATACCACTTTGCATCCAGTTCTCACACGCTTCATTCTATGGGTCTCACTAGCAAAGTCATTAGAAGACATTCATATGGTATTGTTTCCTCTATTCCACATGTTAAGTGGAATTCTCGTCATGACATTGGTTTTTGAGTAGATACTTCATTGGGATCACACATTGATAGAGCTCATTTTTTTGTTTGCTCGACTCTTTTTGAGGATCTGAGAAACACATGATTTCTACACTTTCACTCAAGATTGAGAAACCTAAGATTTCAGCTCTCAGACATGATCAACCTGACACACATTTTGTGAAAGGAAAAATAAGCAGATCGCACCAAGCCAAGAACACAGATGCTAATCAAACACCATGATAAATAAGATGAAAGTAATTCGCTAGAATAGCTTTATATAAAACCTTTACAACAAATGAGTAACAATATCATACATTATTATGGAACTCAAATGCAATACATTAAGAATGTGCCTTCCTTAAATAGGAAAGGAATAACAATCTAAGAACCAGTCAAGGTCGTAGATCAAGCCATAAATCAAGGAAATAACTAGTCATCAAAGAACTAGTCAAGACCATAGATTTAGGAGAGAACTAGACATCAAGGATTTAGTCAATACCATAGATCAAGGAAAGAACTAGTCAATACCATTGATCAAGGAAAGAAATATACCTAACAACTAGATAATATCTCCTAATATCTAAAAAAGATAAAATAAATATCCACACACATAAGTGGGTGAGGATAAATACAATAAAGGAAAATAAAGTACCTAGGTGAAATTTAGCTAAGGTAAATACCTACTCTAACACCCCCCGGGTCAAATCATACAAGTGTGTCCCACTTTGTGGCCATAAATATTTTAAAATATGACTAGTAAATAAATAATTAAAAAATACTATAAAAATTTAAAAATCAGGTAAATTTTGGATGCCCTACACCTTGGTATTTATAGCCTCTTAAAAATGCATGTTTGGTCATTTTATATGTGTTTGGTCATGTTTTGGTTGTCAGACATAGTTTGCTAAAAGTAAAAACTACAAAAAAGTGGGACACAGTTATATGCTTTGACCCCCTCAAGTGAAGCTAGGGGCCAAAATAGAAGTGGCATGTCCACAATAGGAGTCCGGCAACTAGGCCTAATGAGGTACTCATGTACAATAAGCCCAAAAAAGGGACACCACAAGGTACCCAAAACCAGGTAATAACAAAGTAAAGAGAGTAAAGATCTACTCCAAGGCATCCCGAGAAGCTCGGATCAAAAAAATCATATAATTTTGAAGAAATTTGGTGTGCACTATGTCCGAATCCACTACTTGATCACAAAACTCAAAAACAACTGACACTAGTTTTCACTAGAATAGCTCCATACAAGGAGACTATCGGTTCCCAAAGCAACAAGGCAAGGACACAAACTCCGAGTGTCATGATTCAAGAAAAGGCAAGGTAACAAGGCAAGGACACGAAACACGAAGAAGCATGATCAACACCACACCCTCCCATATTTGCTAAATGGTGGAGTGATGCTAAAAATATGTATGAGTTGTCAAAACAACTACTCGAACAACGACAAAATAACAACTTTGGAATGCACTGAATAGATCCCTGCTAAAGAAAAATGCTCACAATAAGAAGCATCATAATGCGACGAAGCTATAGAAAGTGGAGAAAGAGGCCGAATGGTGGAGGAGCCATGCCTGTAGATTCCTCTCAACAAATTCCTATGTCATTGCCACGAGTGATCAGATATCCACCCCAAATCAACACGGATGGATGAAGAAGATGCCTACATATGACTTGGTGCAAAATGCACAATGGGTGCATGCAAAAGAACATTAGAATGTGTGTCAGGTTGATCATGTCTAACAACTGAAATCTCAGGTTTGTCAAGCCTGAGTAAAGTCACGAACTCATGTATTTCTCACGATCCTTAGAAAGAGTCGAGTGAAAAAAAAGGATCTCTATCAATGTGTTATCCTAATGAAGTATCTACACGAAAACCACTATCATGGCGAGAATTCCACTTAACATGTGGAATAGAGGAAAAAATACCACTGTGAATGTATGCCATGACTCAGTGAGTGAGACCCATAGAATGGCGAGCATGCGAGAAATGAATGCAGTGGTATGCTTCTCAAAAAATCCATGTAGCTGAGTAGAAATAGGATACACAACATGTGGTACTGTAATAGGTATAGATGTGGAAGAGCATGCAGTAACAAGCCTCACAAGTTTAGAAGCATCAAAAGTAGGTTTAGACTCAAAGATCGACGAGATCAATGTCGGTGGGTACAAGAGCAATAGCTGCAGTGGACTAGGAGCATGGATATGGTTGTCCACATGATGATGGTGATGTTGTAGCCTAGCAAATTTTTTTCTACGAGAGTGTATTATTGTATCCTTATCATGAATGAGTGGCTTTGTAGAAGAGAATTTTGATTCTTGAGCGATCTATTTTCTTCCATAAATAATCATTCACGATAAGGATACAATAATACACTCCCTGCAGAACAAACTTGCTAGCCTACAACATCACCATCATATTGTAGACAACCATATCCATGCTCCTAGTCCACTTGTAGTTGTTTCTCTTGTACCCACTGACATTGATATGCCATTCTTTGAGCCTGAACTTACTTTTGATGCTTCTAAACCTGTGAGGCTTGTTACTACATGCTCTTCCACATCTGTGCCTATTATAGTACCACATGTTGTGTATCCTATTTCTACTCAACTGCATGGATTTTTTGAGAAGCATACCACTGCATTCAGTTCTCACATGCTCCGTTCTATGGGTCTCACTCAAAGAGTCATTGGTAGACATTCACAGGGTATTGTTTCCTCTATTCCACATGTTAAGTGGAATTCTCACCATGACATTGGTTTTTGTGTAGATAATTCATTGGGATCACACATCATTGTGAGCTCTTTTTTCACTCAACTCTTTCTAAGGATCATGAGCAACACATGAGTTCGAACTTTCACTCATGCTTGACAAACATGAGATTTCAGCTATTAGACATGATCAACCTGACACACATTCTGATGTTCTTTTACATGCACCCATTGTGTATTTTGCACCAAGTCATATGCAGGCATCTTCTTCATCCATCCGTGTTGATTTGGGGTGGATATCTGATCACTTATGGCAGTGACATAGGCATTCGTTGAGAGGACTCTACAGGCATGGCTCCTCCACCATTCGGCCTCTTACTCCACTTTCTATAGCTTCTACATTGTGATGCTTCTTTTTTGAGCATTTTTCTTTCAGGGATCTATTCTCGTGCATTCTAGTGTTAGTTTGTTAGTGTTTGAGTAGTTGTTTTGAGAACTCATACAAATTTATAGTGTCACTCCACCCATTCAGTAGTATGGGAGGGTGTGGTGTTGATCCTGCTTCTTCGGGTTTTGTGTTCTTACCTTGTTACCTTGGCTTTTCTTGGATTGTGACACTCTGGATTTTGTGTCCTTACCTTGTTGCTTTGGTTATTGTTCTTGGATTGTGGCACACCTATTTGTAGTAATTGATCGAATTATGTTTGGTGTTTTTTTGCACTTTCGACATCACTCCGTTGACATTCTCCTTGTATGGAGTTATTCTAGTGAAACCTAGTGTCAATTGTTTTTGAGTTTTGTGATCGAGCAGTGGATTCATACCATAGTGCCTTCTTCAACATTATATTAGTTTTGAGCCAAGCTTCTTGGGATGCCTTGGAGAAGGTTTTTTCTCTCTTTACTTTGTTGTTATTGGTTTTGGGTACCTTGCGGTGTCCATTTTTTTCAGTTATTGTACATGAGTACCTCATCAAGCCTAGTTGCCCGGACTCATCGTGGACATACCACTTCTATTTTTGCCCTAGTTTCACTTGAGGGGGTGTTAGAGTAGGTATTTACCTTAGCTCATGTTCACCTAGGTACTTTATTATTTCCTTTATTGTATTTATCCTCACCACTTATGTGTGTGGATATTTATTTTATCTTATTTAGATACTAGGAGATATTATCTAGTTGTTAGGTATAGTTCTTTCCTTGATCTATGGTATTGACTAGATCCTTGATGCCTAGTTCTCTCCTAAATCTATGGTCTTGACTAGTTTCTTTGATGACTAGTTATTTCCTTAGTTTATGGCTTGATCTACGACCTTGACCGGTACTTATATTGTTATTCCTTGCCTATTTAAGAAATTCCCATTCTCAATGTATTGCATTGAGCTCCATAATAATATATGATATTGTTCCTCATTTGTTTGCAAAGGTTTTATGTAAATTTATTCTAACAAATTGCTTTCATCTTATTGATCATGGTGTTTGATTAACATCTGTGTTCTTGGCTTGAATGCGATCTGGTTATCATTCCTTTCAATCACATCCTTAAAACAAGGCCTCATCTAGAATCTCAGTACCAAAAATTTTCCTTTTGCTATGCATTATGTGTGCACTTTGGTCAATTTGGTGTTAGATGATGGACCAATTCGGATGCCCACACAAAAATATTTTGAACAAGAGGTAGAGAGAGCAAGGGCCTCTATGGTTAGGAAAATTTCAACTTATGAGGCATTGCTCCAAACTTTGAAGGATGAGCTAAATAAATATAACCAAGCTCTCAATTTATGTGTGACACCAGAAGTAGTAATAAGGACCAAAACTCTAGTTGAAGATAATGAAGTTCTAGCAGTGATGAAAGATGAGACACTAGGGCACGCAAATATCGGCACTAATGAAAAAAAGTGTGAGGCCCTCGTAGTATCCTAGGATCCACACAAAGAGAGGATTTATGATATTGGGAAGCTCATAGTGCAAAATATGGACCCATTGGAAGGAATGATGTCAGGGATGGCTAATGTTGTTTGGATACTATAGGATGAGAAAGAAAAGACTACTAAAGATGAATTGGATGCCATAGCCACAAATATTCTAGAGAAAACAAGGACTGCGCTAAATGAATGATAGACATTGGAGGTTGAGATAAAAATGAATATCCAGAGCTAATCCTCCCAGTTGAAGAAGAAGGTGCTATAGAGTGAAAATTCATTCTTTTGTACAAAGGTGTTTCATTAATTCTTTATTATTGGAAACATTAGGAATAATTCCCATTGCCAAGATGGAAATGTACTTTAGTGTGGGTTAATGTTGAGTAGGCATAATGTTACTCTAAAGAGAAGAAACACAAAGGATGAATGCCGAGAAACAAGGCACATTTGAAGGTGCAGAAGATAGGGAAGGAAACACGCACTAGAACACTTTGGCTTAGGACTTATCCATTTTTATGGATAAGGGATATTTTTGGAGATAACATATGGAGCACACATAGATATGAAGACTTTCCCAACATGAAATGGTATTTTGGGAACAAGCGGCTGATAAGCACCATGAATAGTTTAAGATAATAATAGGATTTCTTCTTACAGTTAACTATAAGACATCTATTATTAGAACACTTTCATATTGTGCATGCCATTGTCTAAAATTTAATAGAATGAATCATATGCATGACTTACCTATTATTTTCCACCAATCATATTTTCATGTTTTCCCATGTCATCCTTGTTTTCCTTAATCTAGTCACTCCTACAATATATCCCTTTTCTACGGTGAATTCCCTATTAATGATCTTATATTCTATGCTCTCATAACCATTGTTACCATATTCTCTAGCTTTGAGTCACATAAGTGACCCCCTCCATATCTATGCACTTATATTTTACATTACACTTGCCCCTATATATTTTCATTCACCAACTTCACATGTAAACTATTATCTTTGAATCACACCCATCCATTAGCCTTTTAGTTGGAATCTACATAGGCTCTGCCTATAGATACCCTAAATTTTCTCTAATCATGAGTATGATCCACATGGTTGTGGGTGTGACCTCTTCATTTTCTCTTCCTCAACCTCTTCACCATAATTTTCCATTTATCTTATGAGTCACTTTCATGACATATTTTTATTTCGATGATTTACTCTTATGACACTCCTAATTTATTATTTTTTGGTTTTAGGTATGACCTAGGTGGTCACAATTATGACTATTATTCAAAATCCATTCACTTTACTATCACTTGCAATTAAACACACTCAAATCTCTAACTTGATAAAAATTCATAGAAAATCACTTTAGTAACTTTGTGTCATGCAACCTCATTTCACATTCCCGATCCCTTGACTAAGTTTTCTACCTACTTTCATGGCCTCATGTTTGTGTCTTTGTATATAGGTAGGTTTTTAAATGTGACCCACTTGGTAAAACTCACAACATTTAGATCATCTCCCTATTCTCATCGGTTGGGTTCGATCACCTTTCCCTCATTCTATCATTAACATGTTACACCTATGACCTTGTTTAACCCCTTTCCCTCACTCCAAAGATTAGTCGGTCATACATGTGACCTTTATTGACCCATTCCATCACTATGATGCTAATCATTAATTCTTGTGACTTAGATAAAAACCTTTCCCTCAATTTTCTTCTATATAGTTATACATGCTACATGTCTCAACCCCTTCCCCTTACTCTGTCATTTGTTGGTCACACCAATAAGTCAACGTGACCTATTTCTCTCACTCTACCACCAACCAAAGGAGCCCATGACCTATATCAACCCCATTTTCCCTCGCTCTACTTCCAAAATTTCAATCCCAAGACCTAACTCGATACCTTTCCCTTCCTCCAACATTGGTTGGTCATACCATTGACCCAACTAGACCCCTTTCCCCTTACTATGCCACCGGGTGGTTACACTCATGACTTGGCCCAACCCCATTCCTCATCCCACTTCCTTAAAATCACACCTACAACCTAATATAACAAATTTCCCATCACTCCACTATAGGTTAGTTGCACTTGTGACTGACCTAAATGATTAACAAAAATAAGAGTCTAGTTGGCCTAAAAGGGGACACTAAGGTATTAATGTTAATCTAATTAGGAGGACTAAAACGTTGTAATAAAAGACTAAAATAGTAAAGAGAAAATATAATTAATTAATCTAAGTGAAATGAAACCCTAAATTTTTAAGAGAATAAAGAGAAATAGCTTAGTTGATTAGAAGTGACTATCATAGGTTGTCGTAGATCTGGAAATGAAATCAGGAAGTGCATATGAACACTCAAAGACCCTACGAAGGATAGATTCAAGGATCTGAGATGACCGGGTCACCCGAGAGTGTATTGGGGTGCCTGGTTTGAATGGGTCGAGTGACCTCGGCCACCAAACTAGTGGTCTTATCACTAAGTTTTGTACTCCATTTTAGAAGCTGGATGTAGTTCGATATGTGTGTGCATGTTGTGATCTAGGTGCTCTCATGTCAGTCACACTTTGTGAAGTAACAAACAATAACAACTATAGAAAATGTAAATAGCATGTGTACATGGAATAGAATATAAGCCCTCCCCTATGTAGTGTGTGTGATGCATATATCCTAGCATTGATGTATGGCACTATGTGGATGCAAGTGATGCAATGGATGCAACTCTAGATGGAGTGATAGTAATGTGTAATGTTATGACCTAGGACCCTTATTATGGTCTTATAGCTTTATATTTATAGGGATCTCAAGCTTAATTTCATAATTAATCCTGAAAAGGTTGACTGGAAAAGATAAAGATAAAAATGGCTAGAAAGGCCCCAAAAAGAAGTGGGAAAGGATGTGCATAGACCGGGGTTCCCGAGGCACCCCAATATAGGTTGGGGCACCCTAATTTTGGGCTAGAATGATGGAATAGTTGCGAAAAGGGAGGATAAGTGCAATAAAATATGTGAGAATGATGAAATAAAATATAAAATAAAGGTGGTCAAAAGGTGGGATTAATTAGTACTTTATCCACTTGAGAACCTTCTAAATAGTAGTATAAGACTAGGATAAATTATGTGTAAAGTGCATAATTTTGTGTCTACATTTTGCCCCCACTTTATGTTGGTGAGTGGAAATCTTGGTAACATAAAGTAGATAGAGATGTGTACCTGATATCCATGTAGAGTGTAGAATAAGACATGTCGATGGACTAGACTCAAGCGTGGAATGACAAAAAAGAAAAAAATGTGGAGGAAAGTGGATTATAAAGATGAAAAATTCACATAAAATGTAATAAGAGTGAACCTAGGGTGGAATGTGTTTTTAATTGTTGTTGTGAGGAGGGCGAATGTGGATTTTAATCTATTAATTGAAAATTTCTTGATTAAAATAAAATGATGTGAAATGTAAATCTACCACAAGGAAAATGTAATTATGATACTAGAACTTTTGTATTTCCTTCTCCTTCATGTGTATAATCATATATGTTAGCTTGAGCTTTTTCACATGCAATAATATATTAAATTCCAATCAATATATTGATACAAAATCACTAAAATAACATAAACTGGAAATTAAAAATCTTGAAACATGCACACTTATTTACCCCCAATGTTTTATGTGAGGGAAGGTAATATTGAAAATTAAATAAGTATAAAAACATGTACACTTGTTGAGAGAGTGCAAAAAGGATGTGTGGGATAGTATGATTTTGAGAAAGATAATGCCACTTGTTGTGGATGGGTGATTATACGGGATGGAAAAAAATTTCCTTTAACTTTTATGGGATCTTGCCTTTGGAAGTATGCTCCTCCTTATATATAGCTTCACCTTATATGGTTAGAATTTCATGATCATCATTGTGTAGTTGATGAGGCCTACTTTTAATTATTTTCTTGGATACCTAAAAGTGATTAGTTAAACTGGGTTGAGTAGCCCTTGTTGCACCTACGTAGTAATACTATAAAGTGGCATCAAACCATCATAGTTACTCACCAGATATATGTGATCAAAATGTGTATTGTAATTTATTTGGAAATAAAGACCGTAATAGGACCCCGCCACTTGAAAATGATCTTTGGTTTGTGAGATATGGATTTTCAAGTTAGCCTAAGGAAAACATGTAAGATGTATGGAAACTTAGGGTTGCCTGATATGCTTGAGAGACTAATATAATAATTAGGTGCTTTGTTTTTATTTTCTAGGTAGTCCCAAATATGTGAGAGGCGAGGCCCTTATAATAGGTTGTGTAAATGTACTATTACAGGTGATTATTCCACAATATTTCCCCCTAAAGGTGACATTAGGCCAACTCGGATATTAAAAATATGGTTGGTAGAGATTTGGAGGATGAAGTTGTTGGCTCATGATAATATCCCTCGGTTGAATTTGTCCATCATATTAAACTTCATCTAGGTGAAGAGAAAAATGCAAAATGTTAGTTAGAGATGATGATCAAATGTATGAAGATGTGTTATATATTTTAAGAATGAGTTTTTGACTAATTAATAATGGATAAAAGTTGACCCGGTGGCCAAGTGGTGGCTAATAGCATGTTGATTGAATAAGGTACATGCATAAGACTTAGTCAATTTGGTGCACAATGATTTATAGGTTTATAGAAATAAAAATAATTAATTTCCAAATGGCATAAGTCCACATATAGGTAACTACATTAGCCCCCATTTTAATCTATTAGTTGAAAATTTCTTGATTAGAATAAAATGATGTGAAATGTAAATTTTTCATAAGGAAAAAGCATGCATGAGAGTGGAATTTTTGTGTTACCTTCTCCTTCATGTGTATAGTCATACATGTGAACATATTTTCCACACGAAAAATTTATTGAAGTCCAATCAAGATGATTATACAACATTAATAAAATATCATAAACTGAAAAGTAAAAACATGAAACTTGTACACATGTTTGCCCCTAGTGTTGTGTGCGAGCGGAGAGAATAGTATAAATTAAATAAGTATGATAGTTGTACACATATTTTCTATAGATGTTATATATTAGGGATGAATAAATCAAACATAAATAAAATCATAGTCTTTGGGCATGTGCGAAGCCATGTGCAAAACTATCTACAAAAATTAAGCATGTTGAGTGAATCCATATGTAAAACCATTTGTAAAAGTTGGGCCTAGTGATTAAATCCATGTTTAAAACCATCCATAGAAATCAATCCTATTGAATGAAACCATGTTTAAAAAATCCACCAAAATTGGCCTATTTAGTAAGGCCATGTAAATGTTCTAGTGTAAAAATCAAGTAAATGTTGTGATGTAATAATTGTGTACATATCATCATACAATGTCATCTAAAGCATTGTATCTGATATTTGCATGAATGTGTTATAAAAACCCCATAATGCACCTCTTTTTGAGAAAAAGGGATGTTGTAAAGGAAAACTTAGATCAAAAGAGAAATTCTTAGTCATGTAAAACCCGAGAAACAACATGATTAATGATATAAACCAAAATTAGTGTATCAACTAACATGGAAAAATATGTATATGTCATAAGATAAAGAATGCGTTAGCATAAGTAATGTGTAGCATTTGAGAGATAAATTAATTATATGACCATAAAAATAAACATGTTTATATAGAATTAATGATAGATTTAGAAAATCAATCACGAGCAATGTATAAGTTAAGAGATAATAACAGTGTAAGATCAATGATATGTATGCATCATTAAAATAAACCAAATGTATCATGAATTTTTTCTAGGAATATTCATGAAGATAACATAGAAATAATATTACGAGGAACATGATAAAAATAATTGACTTGATTCTTAATGGATCCAAACTGACCTAAGACACAACATGAAAAGTTAGGACCACCGATAAGAGAAATGACTAACAAGATGTGACATACTTGACTAGTTTTAGTAGTATGTTTATACCATAAAATTATTCTATAATGTTATGGAAATGCACAAAAATTAAATAGGATTTAAGGTTTGTTATAGGTTATTATTGTTAATTAACTTCCAAAATAATCATGCACTATCATAAAAACACATTGGTACTTGCAACTAGTGACAAAGATATGCTACAAGCTCAAATACACAAGAGAAGATATGCACTCAACTATATAGAGTGATAAAAGAGAGATATAGGTGCACAACCTAGAGAGAATTTGGGAGCACTTAACTTGAGGATGCTTCATTCCTAATATTTCAACTAGAAATTGCATTGGTTCAAAATCATAGAGATATGTTAGGATCGATTGTATGAACTTTGACCTACTTTACAGTCTTGGACCTACTTAGAGTGGTGTTCTGTAAATGTAGGTTCCCTTCAATTACCTAGAAATGTGTGAAATTTTAAACCCTAAGTGTTGCATAGTCATGAAACCACTTGGATAAGTTAACTAAACTTAAACCCTAACCATAGGTGAATGACCCTACAAGAATGTTAGTGTTTGGATTGAAGTCAAATATGTGCACCACCTACGTCATTACTATTGCAAAGAGTCCTCAAACCACAAATAGATATCCATCTATCATTTTTGTGACCAACATACCCCCATTCCCTCTTGATAAGAAAATAGAGCCCCCATTTATTCATCGGTGTTAAAACTTTTATTGACATGTTTAAAAGTATCTAGTTTTGCATTTTGATCAAACTTGATTAAATGGTGGAGTTTAACTTAGTCTATAACTTTTCTATATCTTTACAGGTTTGAGTTCTTTGATTTTATCACCATATGTGCTTTCACTGGTTTGATTTAATGTTTATTACTTTTGATTTATGAAAAAAACCCAAAATTTAGACAATTTTGGATTCAAAACGGTTTGAGACGTGTAAAAGACAATTTCCTTTGTATTTTCCATTGTTTCTAAACCATAAAGTTTAATTTAAATGTTTAAACTATTTTTAGGCTCAAAAGGGATAGGTGTTTCATCTTATCGTAACTTGGAGAACTTTTGCAAAAACATCCTAAGTCCTGAGCTTGAAATGATCATATGGCATGAAGATTTCACGTAGATCTCCAAAGTCCTAAAACCATGAGACTTAACAATTGATTATATGTGTTATCATGATCTAATAAGTGTTCAAAAAGTGATGGAAGAAAAGGAAACACACAATATAACGAGATCATGAGACTTAGGGATCGAATCATGTTTTACCATGAAACCATACATTCTCGAGAGTTTTCACAAATGAATGTCAAAGGAGGGGAAGATTTTAGAGATTTGAGTAATCGGATATTTCGAGACTTAGGGCATGGTCCCATGGAAGTGCTTGGGATCCTATTTTCTTGCAGCGGAATGTCCCATGGTTATTTTTAAAGCTCTACGTGAAATAATAGAATCTAGGCCTAAAAATAGGAGATCCACTTTTTTAGCCCCTAAACTTAAAAGGTGGCTAGAGAGGGGGGGCTAGGAGTTTCCCCCTACGCTTTCCTAGGAGTTTCCCCTAGAACTTTAGGAGCTGATAGAATCTAATATACATTCCCGCCATTTTTTTGGTGATTTTAAAGGGAAATATGATTTTATTTACCCATAAATAACCATAAAAATCTAATGGGATCGTATAATATCTTAGCGGGTATTGTTGAGAAAACTAATAAAAAATAATGGGACCTTAAAACTGTTAAAATGATCCTAAATTTTCTCAGCAGCACCCACTGAGATATTTATGGATCCCCCCCTCCATGGGACCATGCTCTTAGTGATTCATATGATTTCACAAAGAAATATCAAGAGATAGAGACAAGATCCCATACCTAAGAACCCGAACAAGGTGGAAAATCAAGTATGGCAAAAATTCATAATGGAAATTCATAAATCCACGTGGACAAATGAAAATGATCCACGAGTCACCATATATTAATCAAAACAAACTAAAACCTAAGAGCCTAAGGAAATTCTGAGACCCCAAAACCAACGAGTTGACACATGGATCTAACTTTTGTTAAAGACAAGTCATTAAAGGATTTTATGAGTTAGATCAAATAAAATAGAGGCACACACTCAAAATATTTTAAAAATAAATATCAAGAGAAAAATGTATACCCAAAGAGACAAAAACATGAAGAGGATCCATGTGAACCAATCCACATGCCCTCAACTTCTAAAGATACTTGAAATAAGAATCCCAAGAACCTAAAAATCTTGAGACGTGAGATACAAAGAAGTGGACATGTGGAATTAGATTTTTAAAATTTGAGTCACCAAAGTATTTTACATCATGAATCAAATGAAAAAGAGGCACATGAAGGAGGATCATGTGTTAAAATAAATATTTGAAATGTTTAAATCGATTAAACATGTCAATGGAGTGAATAACAAAGAAGCATGACAAAGACATGTTATTTGATATATTTTGATTGGATCCACTATTTTACATGAGAATTGAACCATTTGGTGTGTAATTTAAAGGGATACACAAAAGATTTATTTGAGGAAGAATGATGAAGAGATATTTTATATTTTCAAGATAGTTTCTCTTTGCCTTATGTTTCATTTCTCTCAATTTAGTGATCTCATATCATTTGTTATATGCTTCTAGTTGATCCTTTCATTCGTAAAGATTCCTAAAGGTAGGATATCCCTTCTCATTCCCAAATCCATACTAGAATTCAGTTATAGATACCCTCTTGAGACAAGTTGCTGTCACGACAAGTTCAACCAAAATTCCATTTAGCCTCGATCTCATGGGATAATTGGATTCCTCTCACATGGATGGATCTCTAACAAACATTTTTAACCCATAGTAATTATTCATCACTTCTTCATCTAAGAATCAAAATATGATTCCATGGGTACTTCCAAGTCTCATTGTAATGATGTGTGGTTTAGGAGATGCTTTTTCCATCTCTTTTATAAATTGGGGATTCCATAGATTATAAAGGCACACTTTACTACACTTCATTTTCTTATAAATACCTCAACCTGCATTGTAAATATCATATTGACATATTGATTTAGTGAAAAGAGGAAATTGGAGCTCTATATGTATGAATGATCTCAATTTTGACTTATGTCTTGATGTCTAGGCAATATATACAATTTTAGTTATTAAGCACCTTTATCTTTTATTAAAATTTGTAGAGTATATTTAGCATAACTATTCTATCTTCATAGGTTATTATTTCTAAAACTTTGTTTCTTGGATGTGCCAATGCACTATTGATTATATAAGTGTTTAGAGATAGTGGTAATAAAATATTTCTTTGTATTCTTGGTTCGAATTCCCATGGAATGATTTCCTGGAGTTGATATAGGAACGAGTTCAACTATTTCTTGTTAATTCTAGTTTTATGATATTTAAATGCTTTAAGGTGCTTATTACACTTAGTGATTGAAAAGATATCATAGTTCTCTTTTATACCTTCCCCTTTCCCCTTTATAAGTTTATTTTGATGAAAATCCATTCCATTAAGCCATTATAAATATAATTGGATTAGTCTTAGTGTTGATCAAGTCACTTAGAGATGAATATATTCATATGGTAGTTTTCCCAAACACACCAACCCTCCACAAGTTAACATCAAGCCACATAACTCTTGAATGAAGTTATAAATGCTAAGTTTTCCATACCTTAAACTACACATTCCAAATAGGTTTTAAAATGAGTGAGGTTAAGTCCTCTTTTACAAGTGTTTTCAAGGCATGCAAAAAACACCCACTAATAATTTTTTGGCTCTATAAGGAGGGCCTTGAAATTTCAATCTCATTTGATCATTAATTTGAATTAGTTTCATTATAAAGTTATTAATTAACCTAATGTGATCTAAAATTTATTGGTGGTTTCTTGACCTAAATTTAAGCTAATAGCTATTATTGTACTATGTGATGTTATATACATGTGTTATTTATCTAATCATTAATTTGACTAAACACATATTTTCTTAAGTTGGATATGTAACCATACCACACAGGTCCAAATTTGATTCTATGAGTCTATTACAACTCCTCTCACTTCATAGGAAAACCAATTTAGATAAGAGAAGGAAAAAGATATAGACCCATTCTTAGTACCCCTACCTCTATTCCTCAAATTACTTTCCTTCCTCCTTATACACAACCCCAAATGGCTTAATTAGATTGGTTAGGAGGCACTCCACTTGCTATCCCTAGAGGCATTCATGATCTTCCTAGAAATACTAGAGAGATATTTTCCCACTTTAGACATGATGGTAGAAAACTACGGAAGAATGCGTTACACTATTTAAATATTCTTTGGGGTTATGAATGTAATGCATGAGAATGTGTCATGTATGTTATATTCATTAAAATTTCAAGATAATACATATGATTGGTTATTAAATATAAGCCATAATTTAATTTCTAGTTGGGAAGGTTTTGAGGAGATATTTTTGGCTCAATTTGGATTTTTTTTTATTGTCTTATATCAACAATTTGTAAGTGTAAAAGGGATAACAATGAGCCTATTAGATCTTTCATTTCTAGATTTCAATGCATGATAGCTAGAGTAACCTAATTATAAAAACCTATTGATAATTTGGTTGTGGAAATGTATTAAAGTTCCTTGGACCTAATCACTTCCATATTTATGATAAGAGCCACTATCGATTACCTCACTTTGAATACTATGTTGAATCCCTCACCATTGATAAACAATTACACCCTAAGAGGAAATCTCTATCGTCATTCAAAAGGTTTTCCACAACCCCAAAATTTAAACCAAATACCTAATCTAAGTCCATTACCTCTATGTATTGAAGATCCCAATCACAATACAATCATAATCTCAGTAATAAACCATACTCAAACACTCCCTAAAAGCTCAAACCATAATAAATTAGAAGGAATATAAAAGATATAAAATTAGCAATGACTTTATTAATTTGTGAAGGAAAATAGATAGTAATGACAACCAGTTTAGGGTTATGCCTACCAAAGACACAACTATTCCAAGAAAAATAATCAAGACTCTCTAGATGGTAATTATAAGTGTGTTGACATTAGTATTTATGATTTCACTCTTCCACATTAGTAAAAGGTACACGATAAAGCTGAACATAGATAATTGGATTACATGTAATTTTCAATACTTTTAAATCCATCCACAAGGATTTTGAAGGTTATTAGCCTAATGCTAGAGATCAAAATGAGGCAAGATATTCCAAGAAAAGCACTATCATGTTCTTTGAAATGGTAAGTTTTCCATCTCAAGAAGATAATGACCCTGAGGAGAATACTAAAGAGATCCATGATTTTCAAAATCATCAAAAGAGTAATTATGAATTAAGAAATAGAGCCAAAAACCTTTGAGCACTTCCACTTCACCAAAAGTAGATACCCCACCTGACTCTAAATATGATAATAATCCACCTCCACCCAAGGGAGGGGAGACCAAGCATATAGCTGAAGACTTGTGCTAAAATAGGGGATAACATAGTTGAAGACATGAAGAAGATCAAATCCAACATAATGTTCCATGAAT
This sequence comes from Taxus wallichiana var. yunnanensis, assembly GCA_018340775.1. Classification (NCBI taxonomy): domain Eukaryota; kingdom Viridiplantae; phylum Streptophyta; class Pinopsida; order Cupressales; family Taxaceae; genus Taxus; species Taxus wallichiana. The sequence continues at coordinate 401,728,991 of CM031240.1, read as the reverse complement.
TATCTCAAATATCTTAACAAAAAGACTCCTTGCTTAAATATTTGACTGATACACTAGTGAAAAATCAGGCTTTCCCACATAAATGCATCTCTACCAAGAAAAAAATTGAGGTTCCTCCTTTATTCCTTATAGTTAGGATTTGTGATAATAATGTTCACAATTGTTTGGTGGATTCAAGTGCATTTGCTAATGTGATGCCCAATAGAATTTTAAAAACTTGGGTTAACACTATTCAATTCATATGGAAGGGTTGTGCAACTTGAAAATCATAAATAAAAGTGGTTGGAGAGCTACTAAAAACTCACGTGGTGTTGGATTCTAATCCAATATTCTATTACTTCATGGATATCCAAGTGGTAGACATACCTAAAGCTTATGGGATTTTGTTTAGTAGAGATTGGTCAAAATATTTAAATGGATATATATCCACTAATTTATCACACATGTGGCTTCCTTGGAGAGGTTTGGATAACCAAATTAGATTGCATATAGATCCAAGGATGAAAGACATGATCACTGAGTATAACGTTAAAAATGAAAGTATAAATCTAAATTCTCCTGACATTGGTGTGTATGCATTGAATATTACAGAGAAAAAAGTGATGGATCCAAAATGACCTCTACTGGAATATTCAAAATGTAATTTGATGGAGAAAATTCAAGACAAGGAACTGGTTCTCACATATCATTGCATGATATAAAAGGAAAAATTATCACACTTCATATTATTTATAACTCCCTTGCACAAATAACGTTACAGTATGAGGTGTTAATTATGGGATTGATATTTTCTCTTAGAAATGGAATTAAACAAATAATTATTTTATAGACTCTAAATTAGTGGTAAATCAAGTCAAATACAAGTTCTAATGCAATTTATCCTATATTATGAAGTATATAAATAGAGTCTCAAATATAATTTAAGTCCCAAAGATCAAAAAAAAATTAAATATACCCACCACTTCTGGAGAAACGTTATAACATATTGAAGACTCCTACTTAGATGAATTCTCTATAGAAATTTCCCTTTATCCCCTATACCAAAAATATAAATAATTTTTAATTTTTACTCATGACCAATAGCTTTTGTAGTTTTTTTACTATTCTAATGTATTCACTTCCCAAATCATTGAGGAGTGTAACATGAAGAAGTAAAGGAGAACACAACACATGATGAGAATATGGAATACTTAAGCTAAAGGATAATAAGATCCCAAAGGGGATGGTGTCATTAGAGAGACTTTTTAATCTAGATATCCCTCTCGACATACATGATTTATAAACTTTTGAGGCATAGAAACCATTAATCTCAATCTAAGAACTATAAGTAGACCCCAAAATCTTATCATTAGTAAAAATTACACACCTAAAGAGAAAGAAGAAGAAGATCTAAGGTATCTATTAAATGAATGCAACAATTTTATATCATGGTCCTATAAATATTTGAATATCTTTGATAAAAATAATAATGACTCACACTATTCCTCTCAAAGAAAATCACAAGCCATTAAAGAAAATACAAATACCTATTAATCCCATCCTTGAGCCAACCATCCACAAAGAAATTCAGAAAATACTCTTTGCTTGCATTTTTTTTTATAGTAAGACACAACACATGGGTATCCAACTTGGTCCATGATAGAAATAAAAATGGGGAGATTATATTGTGTGTGGACTTTAGGAATTTTAAATGAGCTTCAACAAAATATAACTATTTCTTCCCATCCTTAGATGAAGTCCTCCAAATGGTTAGTGGTGCTGAGATGATGTATTTCTTGGATGGATTCTTAGGCTATATAACCAATTCCTTATAGATGAAAAGGAAATATTTAGAACCACTTTCACAACTAAATGAGGAAAATTTTCCTATATGATAGTTTCCTTTGGTCTAATAAATGTAGGAGATACCTTCTAGAGGGAAATGAATGAAGATTTCAAAGGTCTAGTGGGGAAATGTATACTCATTTATATGGATGACTTGACCATATTTTCTAAAAATAGGTCTCAACATTCAAATTCATTGGTAAAATTCATGAGTAAATGTAGATAGTTTGGTATATCACTAAATCCAAAAAAAGGTACTTTACAATGACATAAGATAAGTTACTAAGGCACATCATCACCAAGGAAGGTATCACTATTGAACCTACTATATCTCTAACAATCTCTGAAACTTCATTCCCAAACCATAAGAAATAACTTGAAATCATTTTTGGTAATTTTGTTAGGAAATTGATTTATTGTTTTTTTGATATTGTCAAACCACTAAATGATATGTTTAAACAAGATGTTAATGCTAAGTAGAATCCTTAGATAAAGGTTTTGTTCCAAGAGATTAAGGTCACCATTGATTAAGAAAATATAGAATTTATAGATTCCTAAATATAATGCAATGTAGTAGTAAATGAATAAACAATGAAGTACATAATAGACCCAAAAAAATAATCAATTAAGATTTAAAACCCTAAGTGCAAATGAAGAAATAAAATGAATTAATTATTTCACAAATAATCTTGGACTATACCAAAGTGAAAAATTGATGAACAAAGAAGGAAAAATATCACACCGAGCCTCGAGAAAAGTGCAAACATGTTGAAATATGTTGGACTAGGGCATGTATGGAGGGTCGGGGGTGCACTGGGGAACCCTAGACCTATTATGGTTACTTATGACTGCTCAAGACCTCAGAAAAACTAGTTTCATTGGGTCACAAGATGTTCGTTCTCCTTCGCTTCTTATCACTAGTATGTCACACAAAGCCCGTAGATGGCGCCTATAACTGTAATGAAGAAATGACCTACAAAACCCTCAAAAGTGCATCAAATTCCAAAAAAATGTAAATGAGGGGTCAAACTGTCCTCAGCTATCAAATGAGTGATCTTATGACTGATCATTGCACTACATTTCAGAACCAATGTATTTTAATGTGTGTGTGTGTGTGTGTGCAAAATTGTGCCCTAGGTGGCTCTTGTGCGTGTCACACTTAATAGCAAACAAGTAGCTAGATGTAAGCAATGTAAGTAGATGTGTGCATGAAAGAATGAACTTCCCCTCCTATGAAGTGTATGTAGAAGTATCAATCCCTTTCCCTTGTGTGTGGATGCTAGATGGATGCTTGAATGCTCTTGATAATGGCCTTTGGATGCAACCTTAGGTGGTGATAGCTAATGTTTAGTGTTTGGTCCTTTATTATGATCACATAACTTTATATTTATATGATTCCTTTGCTTAAATTTTGTAACTAACCTTGAAAAGGCCAACTACCAAAAATATAATATTCTCAAAAGTCTAGAATGGACCCAAAATATGTATAAAAATTACAAATATGTCAAGGGTGCCCAAAGGGAACGAGATTTCTGACGGTGTCCCTGCTTTAGCACTAGTGTCCAAGATGAGAAATTCCAAAGTATAAAAAGATATCTTGGGAAATCGAGTGTAAGATCAAAAGTGATAATAGAAAGAAAGAAAATATGGCTAAAGACATGGGTTAATTAGTACTTTTCTTACTTAGGAATCATATGAATAGTAGTATGTGATCAGGACTAGATAGATACCCAAAGTGCATGATTTAGTGTCTACATTTTCCCCCACTTTATGTTGTTAAGTGAAAGCTTGATAATATAAAATAGATAGAAGATGCATGCCTAATAAATTATGTACATAAATGGAAAAAAATGTGCCAAGAGACAAGGAAAAGCATGGAGTGATAAAAATGTGAAGCGTGGAAACTAAAGAAGAGGAAGTGAAAAAAGTGATGATGACCTTAGAGCAAGAGCACATGTGTAGATGTTGCATTGTAATTGTTGTTGATGTCGATTGTTTTTGATGTGTTGATTGTGATTGATGTGTGAACAATGTTGTTGATGATGTGATGTGACTATTGCTTCTCATAAGGAAGGACCTGCAAAAGAGAAGAACAATCAAGTAGTCAAATATGTATATGATCAAAACGAGTAAAAATTATGTAAAGAAATATGTGAAAATTCAAAAAGGAACATGTGTACCTGATCCGTGATGAGAAAAATCATAGGAGGGATGCTAAATATGATGTAGGAGAACGATATTTTTGGCGAGCTCACGCGAGTTACACTGTATGTGATTTTTTTGGGAGATCTCATGCTAAGACATGGAAGAATTGTATGGAGAAAGGTATTGTGTCATTCTAAAAATATTTGACTGCTTCCTAAAGTCTAAACACCATTGTAGATGGTGTGTAAAAATTCAATCTATTTTGAACAGCTTATGATCCAACGTGAAAGTAGAAAATGTTGTGTAGTGTATGCATGTCGAGTGCTAAGGAATGTGTGCCCTATAAAATCCGCCATGTGAATTTTTATAGACTATGCTAAAATTACAAATTCTCTATAAGTTCCCCTTGTCATAGGAATCTAATAAGGGTCAAGGGAGCCTTAGCTACTTGTCCTAGTTTGGGCGTTGGTTTTGTGTTGTGGTAAGGACCCAAGTTAGGATTTGGGTTGTTAATATGCCCGATGACTATGTAAATCTTGTACTAAACTATGTTGTGTGATACCTTTGAAATACTGTGTGGGGTGACTGATTCAACCAAATTATACCCCCTCGTTTGGGGTGCATACGACGTCACTGAGGAGTATGTGGCCCAAAGAAGGACTCACATATGCTTGAAACTATGCCTTATAGGGGGGATGGATTGTTCTGGTAAAATCCAAGGAACATGCAAAAAAAATTGGCTACCAAAAAAAATATTAGTGCAAACAAGATAAAGACATATATAGAAGAGGATGTGTAAGCTAAGATGCAAGAAGACAATGTAAACATGCAAGAGGAAAAATTAGACCACAAAAAGTGGGTTTTAAACATGGGACATCACTCACAATGTTATAAGAAAATCAAGGCCATAAGCAATCAAAGAACACACAAGACATAGGGAAAAAAACACAAACAATGAAAAATAATGACATATAAGAGAAAATAATATAACAAACAACCATGAAATCAAATAGACCTACATGAAAAATGATGCACATGAAACACTCGCTATCATGTTAGAAAGATATAAATTATGTCAAAACATGTATGATCGATATAGTAGTGTGCTATGAAAAATGAAACAATAACACCTACAATGTGTATGCAAGTGGATGCCCCCAGGATCTGCTATGAGACCGATAATACATACTATGCCAAGCATCACTCTTGCATGTATCAATCTATAGAATTTGTGATCACAACTAGAAAGCAATTAAACACGCATGTGTGTATAGAAACATAATTGCATACAAAATATATCTCTATCATGAGTAAAAAGTGTACATGTAAGCATAAGAAAGTAAGAGTAAATGTGACCAAGATATGCAGTATGTTATGGATGAGATGGAATGGAATGCAGTGTGAGTGTGATAGGAGCCATGTTCCCCAAGACAATGTGAATGGGTATGTATGTGATGAGGCTCATTTTTATATGCCCCCTCAACATCAAATAATGAACCGTGTAGAACAAGAGTTCATCATCGGAAAATTGTGTGTGCTAGAAATATGTGATCGATAAAGCATAGAGTGTAAAGAGTGAGTGTGTTAGTGTGGTGAGGTCCATTTGAGATATATACCCTCAATAGTCAAGTATGGAATGTGCAACTAGAGTGCATCATATGGTTATGGCTGCAGCATGTATAAGTAGATGCCAAAAAATTTATGTCGTGAATGCATAGAGTAGATGTTGCGTAGAAAGATATGAATGCAAAAAATGTGAAGTGTGTAGTGTGTGATGTGTAGTATGTAACATGTAGTGTAGTGTGTAATGTGTGAGGTTCATTTGTATAATATGCCCTCAATAGTCAAGTGTGAACTCAGTGACGAGAGTGTGTCGTCATCGAGTAATGATGATAAAAGTGTATCAAGATGAATATGTTATGTGTGAGAGACTAGATGTAAAGTGTAGATTATGTAAGACGTCTAATAATTCTTGGAGAGGGAGGAAATAAGTATGATTCCCCCCAAGTGTTTATATGATGGATATTTATGTAGTGACATGACAGATATCTTGTCATTATGAGAGAGCATTTCCTGTGTCATGATAAGAGAGATAACTAACACAATAGTAGGCCGAAGCAACAAGAGGGACCATGCGATGGTGGTGGAATTTGCAATGTGTCATGTCCATCATTATAAGGAGTATTTTCTTTGACAAAATGAATTGGAAACCAAAGTAGATTAGGATGGGGAGATATCTTGAATGGTGGTAACTTAGGTGGGATTAATGGCACCGCAAAAAAATTTATTGGAGAATAGGGTGGATTGATTTAGAGAGGTGGTTGCATGATTTGACTTGGTAATACCGTATATTACTTGAGAGGAAGAGGTGTTATATTGATTTGAGAGGTGGTTTCTTAGGCGACACTTGAATAGATGAAGAAGACATATTAGAAGTGATGGGATGATGTTCATGATACATAGAAGGAGAAAATTTAGGAGCCCATTTGGATGTATTATTTGTAGATGGTGATGTAACAAAATGTTGTGTAACTAATGAGATAAATCCTAGACACTCAAGATGCTTGATTCTTCATTGTAAAGCATAAAAATCATTGTCATTATGTCTATTAATTTGATATTAAGTGCAAAATGGGAGACCTTGATATTTTTCACACCAATAAGGAGGATAACAATGGGTAGACAACAAGGTGATTAAGGATTGCAATAATAATGGCATGCTACTTAATATTGTGATCAAACTTGAGAGGTGTTGGTAGTGGTAATACTTGTAGTTCACCGATATGAGCACATTTAAAAGACATATAATGAGGATGAGAAGAAGAACTATCATGAGCCTAAGAAGCATTCTTAAGATGTTGGATTTCAGATCTAAGAGATGTAATCATGGATTCCATAGCTTGAAATTTATCTTGAAATAAAAAATGTAAAGCTTGAATAGACTTGCAGATTGATTTATTAGAATTATAGCTAATAGAGTCATTGGAGAAACAATCAAAGATGACTTTGAATTATGAAGGCAACATGTTGATAGGGAGATACATAGTTGTTAGGGTTTTATGAAGAGCATCTTTAAAATATGGGTGAATTTAAAGAAATTAAAAAAAAGAGATTTGAGAGACCTTATGAACCATGATGAAAGAAAAATAAGGATCCAGGAGTATTCGAACATGATTTCACCAAATAATTAAAAAAATACAAAATTTTATAAATTCCTAAATATAATGCAATGTAGCGAGTAAATGATTAAGCAACGGATTACAAAATAGAACCAAGAAAATAAGAAATTAAGATTTAAAAACCTAAGTGCAAATGAAGAAATAAAATAACTTAACTATTTCGTAAATAATCCTGACTGTTTCAAAGTGAAAAAATGATGAATAGAGAGGGACAACTATTGCACCGATCCTTAGAAAAATGTAGATGTGTTAGAATATGCTAAACTAGGGTGCCTAAAAAGGGTGAAGGACACTTGGGGCACCCTAGACCCATTATGGGTACCTGTGACTGCTCAGGACATCAAAAAAACTAGTCTTTCTAGGTTACGAGATGTTCCCTATCCTTTTATTCTTGTCTTTGGTATGTCGCACCAAACTCACGAGATCTCGCATGTAACTTGCAATGAAGAAATGACATGTAAAACAATTGATTTTACAACCGAGGGGTCAAATTGTCCTCACCGTCAAACAAGTGATCTTACAATTGAGTTTTGTACTACATTTCATACCCAATTTAGTTCTATGTGTGTGTGTGCATGTGTGCATAATCATTCCTTAGGTGTCTCTTATGTGTGTCACACTTGATAGTGAGCAAGTAGCTAAATGTAAGCAATGTAAGTAGATGTGTGCATGAAATAATGAACTTCCCTTCCTATGAAGTGTATGCAAAAGTATCAATTCCTTTTCCTTGTGTGTGGATTCTTGAATGCTCTTGATAATGGCCTTTGGATGCGACCTTAGGTTGTGATAGATAATGCTTAGTTATTGGTCCTTTATTATGATCACATAAATTTATATTTATATGATTCCTTTTCTTGAATTTTGTCATCAACCCTGAAAAGGCTAACTACCAAAAAGATAAGATTCCCAAATGACTAGAAAGGACCCAAAAGATGTGAATAAAGTAAAAAGAGGTCAGGGGTGCCTAGAGGGATGGGGGCGCTGATCACTGGAATCTTAGTTGGGAGCTGGTGTCTAAGATGAGAAATGCTAAAGTATAAAAAGATATATTGGGAAATCAAGATTGTAAGATCAAAAGTGGAAACATAAATCAAGTAAAGAAAACCAAAGACATGGGTTGATTAGTACTTTTCTTACTTAGGAATCATATGAATAATGGTATATGAGTAGGACTAGATAGATACCCAAAGTGCGTGATTTAGTGTCTACAACCATTATGGAAACTCTAGTTACGATTAGTCCAGATTTCAAGAAAGACTTCTTTTTATACTCATTTTCCTCAAAGCATACCATTTTAGTATGCTAACCTAGAGGAAATAATACAAATAACATCTCATTACTTTCATGAACACTAATATGAAGAGGGTTGAGCTAAATTACTCAATTCTAGACAAGTAAGCCTATGCACTTGTCAAGGCACTCAAAAATTTCAGACACTACATTTTGACAAACAAAACACATGCCATAGTGCCTAACCTAGTAGTCAAGAAAATGTTGGGAAAGAATGAGCTAGGAGAAAGGCATGTAAAATGGATGTCTAAGTTGTAATATTTTTACTTGGTGATTGAGCCAACCAAACTAGTTAAAGGAAAAATATTGGTGAAAAACATATCACAAATAGATCCCATGATCACAAATTTCCAAGTAGTTGAAGCCAAAATTCCTCGAAATCAGTGGTATGATAAAATTATCCATTTACTAATGTATGGTTAATATCCTATTAATTTTAAGAGAATACAAAGGTAGGCTTTGAAGCTCGGTTCATTGAACTACATGTTGAGAAAAAGGGTTATTTTTAGAATAAATCACCATGAAATTTATTTAAGAGGTGTGTCAAGAGATGAATTAGATCGTATAATATCTGATTTTCACCATAAATTATAGAGTAGTCACTCATTTAGAGATGCTATTTCCCATAACATACTAAGAGATGGATATTACTAGCCCACCCCATTTAAATATGCTCAAAATCACATGAGGAATTATCATCAATGTCGAGATCTTTATAAAGAGACATAAACATGTGATAGTGCCCTTAGAACCAATTATTGAGGGAAAACCTTTTTGCTCAATGGGGTTAGACTTTACAAGAGCAATTAATCCAAACCCTATAAGAATCAGAATTTCATTCGATTACAACTGATTACTATAAAAAAATGGGATAATGTTATCACTACTCTGAGGATTACCACTCAAGAGGTCATCAAATTCCTAAAGAAACATCAACACAAGGTTTGACTACCCTTTAACATTAGTATGTGATAAAGGACTATCATTTCATCCATTGATTTTATTTATTCGGCGTATAACCATAAGATCACCATGAAATTATCTTCAAAATATTATCTATAGGGTAATGGGTTAGTTTATTCCACTAACATAAAACTCTTGCATGTGATAAAGAATAAAATTAAGGACAAGTCAAGGTCACGAATGTCACTCCTCAAATATGTTCTGTGGGAAGATAAAACCAAGATCAAAACAACTATGAAAATGCCTCTTTACTTGCTCATTTATGGGCACAAATCAGTGTTCCCCATCACATTACAACCACTTTGAAAGATCAATTTTTATGTGAATATATGGATGGAGGAGACAAAGTGAGAAATCAATTCCTAAATCTAGTACAACTACAAAATGGTAAGAGTAAGGCATTAGAAAGTTTCAAAAAAACCATTGTCTATCCCATCGAATAAAAATCCAAGTGTTCTATCTTAGTTTAGTTTTTAGTTTTCTTAGTTTAGTTTTCATTTTTCAATTTCGTTAATTTAGCTTATTGCTTTCTTAGATTAACTTCATAATTTCTAGACCAGTTCCATGTTTTTTTAGAATAGTTCCAAGCTTCCTAATAAATTGGAAAATTTGTTAAGGTTATTTTGATTTCTGGTTTCCCATGTGCAAGTTACAATAAATGGAAACAACTAAAGGATATATCTAAAGAGTGGATGAAATTTAGAGTTTAAAGTTTTAATGTTTTCTAGATTTTGGAATAACTTGTTGAAATGTTTCTTATGTTTGAAGTTCAATTTTTTTATGTCATTGAATTTTTTTAAAAATTTCATGCCTAAGAGAGTCACATGCATTTCAAATTTTAAATACTCCTATAATTTGATGAATGAATATCTTGAATTTGGAGTTTATAACAACATTATTGTGGAATTTTAATCGATTTCCAACCACGTTAACTATTTAAAAGTATAGGAAACAAGAGAAAATGAAGTAAATGATAAAATTAGAAGTGAAACTTCTCTTGAAAATACAAAATAAAAGAAAATTTGAATAAGTTTCCTCAAAGGGGGTGATTTGAAAAACCTCCATCAAGGCTATGGATTCCTGAATGGAAATGGAGTAAGGCTTGGAGTGGAACCAAGATTACCTCTATCGAGGCTATAGACACATGGATGAAAACAAAGAAATTCTTAAAACCTTCATGTAATGGAGTCACAATTTTAACAAATTTTGACCATTCAAACTAAGTTTTAAATAAAACTAGATGTACATACGAGATCATGCACTTGAATCTTAAAAGTATGTTTTCTTAGTAGATCAAAAGTAAGGGTTTAAATCGTATTTTGAATTTTAATCATAAGTTGTAAACATTTTTCCTTATTATAACACTTTCCTTGGGACTCATAAACCTAATATTCTAGATTCTAAAAACTTTTTGATTATTCCCCCATAGTAGTTTCCATTTTTTTGAATAACACACCCCCATTCCCCTGTGACAATAAAATAGACCCCTTATCAATCAAGTGTTAAAACTTGGTTTGATATGTTTAAAGTTCCTAGTTTTGCATTTTGATCAAATTGGTTTAAATGGAAGAGTTTAACTTGGTTTATAAGTTGTCTATATCTTTAAAGTTTAAAATCTTTGATCCACTTTTTATTTTATCACCATCTACGATTTCAACAGTTTGATTTAATGTCTATTATTTTTTATTTGTGAAAATGATTCAAAACCCAAAATTTAGACACTTTTGGAGTCAAAATGGGATTGAGACATGCAAAATATAATTTCTTTCATGTTTTCCATTGTTTCCAAATAATCAACTTTAAATTCATCATTTAAAATATTTCACAAGTTTAAAGTGGACATGTGGCTCATCTTATCAACACTCGAAGAGGTTTCACAAAAAAATTATTAAGTCCCAATCTGAAATGATCATGTGGCATGAAGATTTCATAGAGAGATCCAAATTCTAAACCTCAGGAATTAAAGATCGAGTATATGTGTTTTTTTATCTTAGAAGTGTTCATAATGGGATGGAAGAAAAGAAGACACTTTATATATCGAGATCCTAATACTTAGGGATCAAATCATGTTTCACCATGAAACCATACATTTCTCGATTTTTCATGAAAGATGATAAAAAAGGAGAATATTTTAGAGCTTTGAGTAACTTGATAGTTTTGAGACTAAGTGATTGGTCCAACTCATAGCCACATAGTCATGGGATTTCATGAAGAAAGATAAAGAGATAGATATAAGGTTTCTTAGACCCTAGAACTCGAGTGAGGTGGAAAATTATCTAAGGCACAAATTTATAGTGGTAATTCATAAATCCACATAGACCAATGATGGTGATCTATAGGTCCCTAAATATTGATCAAAACAAACTAAAATTTGAGATCCTAAGGAAATTCTCGAGACCTTTAAAGATTGATAGGTTAAAACATGGATCCAACTTTTGTTAAAGATAAGTCACTAAAATCTTTTATGTCCCGAATCAAATCAAAAAGAGCCACAAAATCATGATATTTCACAAATAAATATCAAGAGATAGATGCCTACCAAAAGAGACATAAAAACATGAAGAGGATCCATGTGGACCAATCCACGTGCCCTTAGTTTTGAAGGTAATTCAAATAAGAATCCCAAGAACCCAAAAATCCACGAGACCCGAGATGCGAGAAGTGCACACATGGATTTAGCTTTTGATAAAGTTGAGTTACCAAAGGCTTTTAAATAATGAATAAAATAAAAAAGATGCACATGGAGGAGGATCATGTGTTAAAATAAATAGTCAATTTTTTTAATTTGATTAAACATGTCAGTGGATTGATTAACAAAGAAGCACAATAGAGACATGGTTTTTTTATTAGAGTCACCATTTTGTATGAGACTTAATCAATTTAATGCCTAATTCAAAGGGCTACACATAGTGATTGATTTAAGAAATAATGATGAAGAGAGATTTATTTTTTTAGGATAGAGTTTCTACCACATTATATTTCATTTCTCTCATTTTAGTGACCTCAAATCATTTGTTATATGATTTTGGTTGATCCATTCATTTGTAAAGGTTCCCAAAGGAAGGATATCCCTTCTTAGTCCCAACTCTATACTAAAATTCATTTATAGCGACAATCTTATGACAAGTGTTATCCAAAATTCCATTTAGCCTCCTTATCTCATGGGATAACTAGATTCCTCTCATATGGATCAATCTTCTAACAAACATTTGCTCACCCATAGTGATGAATCATCATTTCTTCAACTAGGAATTGGAATTTTCTTCCGTGGGTGATTCTATAAGTCTTAATGGTAATATTTGGTGGTTTAAGAGATGTTTTTCCCCCTCTTTTGCAAATTGGGGATTCCCAAGATTGTAAAGGCCTACCTAGGCTTCATTTTCTTATAAATACCTCAACCTGCATTGTAAATATCATCTCGACAATAACAATTCAATGCAAAGAGGAAATTGGAGCTCTATATGTTTGAATGATCTTAATATTTGAATGTCTTAATGTATAGGAGGTCTATCAAATTTTAGTTATTAAGTAGAGTTTACACCTTTATCTTTTATTAAAACTGGTAGAGTGAGTAGATTGAGCCTAACTAGTCTATCTTCATGGATCATTGTTTTAAAAACTGGTTATTGGATGTGCTAATGTAATATTAGTTATCTAATTGTTTAGAGATAGTTATAATGAATATTTTCTCTATATTCTTGGTTCTAAATTCCCTTCTAATGATTTCTTGGAGTTGATATAGGAATGAGTTCAACTATTTCTTGTAATTATAGTTTTATGAGATTTAAATGATGTAAGGTGCATATTACACTTAATGATTCAAAAGATAGTCTAGTTATCTTTTCTATCTTCCCCTTTCCCACTTTTAAGTTTGTTTTGATGAAAATACATTCCATTAATCTGATATAAATATCATTGGATTAGTCTTATTCTTGACCAAGTCACTTAGAGATAAATATAATAAAAGGCAGTTTTCCCACACAAGCCCTCTACAAGTTAACATTAGGACACATAACTTATGACCGGAACCATACATCCTAAATATTCCATACCTTGAACCATATATTATAGATAGGTTCTAAAATTAGTTATGTTAATCCCTATTTTACAAGTGTTTTCAAGGTGTGCATAAAACACCCACCAAAAAACATGTAACATTGATGTGAATGTAGTTAGTTGGCAACTTGAACTGCTTTGACCATGTTTGAGATGATTTTTTCTCTTTAAGTATTTGAGTTAGGATATTTGAGTGATTTGAAATAAGGGAAGATGAACTATTTGATTTGGTTGAGTGCTTCAAAATTTTAGTAGTGATCGACCTAATGGATGTGCATAATCTTTGGGAATATTTAGAGAGCCTTGCGTGCTTTTTATATTAGTATTTACAATGAGAGATCACAAGAGAGCCAAGTGATTGACTAGTGAGTAAATGAGGTGATGTTAACTTACTTATATATTGTTTTGAAGGTAATGTGTTACGTAAAGGAAAATGTAGGAGGATCAAAGACCCAAAAAGATAATAAAATTGAAAGAAAAGTTGGAGGATGTGTCGGTCCAAGACCGTACAAATTTAAGTCGCCAAGATAATAAATTATATCATGATCTTACATTATCCAAAATCAGCCCCCTCGCTTATTTTTCCTAACTTGCCTTTATTCTTCCCTTCCTTATGCTTCAAATTCAATTTTCAAACATTTCAAGCACTTAAGGGTTTCTAGAAATGGCTCCATCAGATAGGATTTTTCTTCCCCTCTTGAAAGGTAAAATTTTCCTCCTAACTCCAAATATTTTGAAAGTTATGGCTCGGCGGAGTTTTTTGGGGAAAATTTCCCTAGGTAGGCCCGTGGCCAATGAAATGGTGCCATGTGGCGGTGGAGGTCGGGGTAGTGGAGCAAAGTTGGAGAATTTTCCAAGAAGAGGGAAAAGGGCACAAAGGGAAAATTTTGGCCCGCAGGCCCATGGAGGAGGATGGAGAAAAGTTGCAGAAGGCCGCATGAAGCAATGAGAAACTAACATGTGGCAAGGTAGAGCAACGGGGGTGTTGGGGGATGTTGGAGTTTTTGTGCTTTGGTCAAAAGGCACAGAGGAAGAAGTTCACCCGCGGGCCCGCGGAAGGAGGAAAATATGTTGGCTAAGGCCCGTCGAGCAATGAGGTGGCGCCACGTGTCCTGTCAGCGGCGGGAGTTGGGGCTGTGGAAGGATTTGGTAAAATTTTCCAAAGTTGCAAAAGGTGCAAAGGTGAGCATTGAACCTATGGCCCCATCGATTAATCAAATGGTACCATGTGGCCACATCAGCGGCGAGGTCGGGCCCACGGAGGTAAATTGGGAAATTTTCCCAATGAAAATTTAAAAGGCGCAAAGGGTAGAAAATGATCCTGAGGCCCACAGATCAGCCAGAGGGTGACACGTGGTAGTGGAGTGGTGGGGTGTAGAGAATTTTTGGGAAGTTTTCCCAAATTCAAAAAAGGGGACAATTTTCAAGTTTTGGCTTGCTAACCCGAATTTTGCCCTAAAATTGCCATTTTTCCCTAAATCTTCAGAGGGGCATAACTTTCGATCCCGAGCTCATATTTTCACGTTCTTTATATCATTGGAAATATGGTGAAATTCTCCACATGATGGACTATTCAATTTTTAATTTTGATGGATATTTGTGGGAGAAAAATGGGAAAATTTCCCTGGCATGCAAGAACACAAAAAATGATTCCAACCACCAAAATTAATTAAGTATGAGCCTTTGTTTTTCTCTCAGAAAGCAATGTACTTCAAAGTATGGGATTTTTTCATGGAAACCAAACATTTTACAAGACAATTAGATGAATCTTTTTTGTGGTTGAAGTTCCAAATCAATTTTCCCATGTTTTCTCCTTTCTTCCATTCTCGCTTTCGATGGTTAAAACCCAATTTTGGCTCATTTGTTAAATTTGTTCATCATTCTTCTCTACGTCTCCCTTATTTTCTTCCCTAGGGTTTAAAATGGAGTTTGAACCTCTTCCCCTACTCTGTAATGGTTTTTTTCCTCTTATCTCATGAAATGATGTTTTGTGCAAACTTTTGAAGCAATAAAAACATGTTTTGTGATGCATTTGTCCATCCTTGCTCATTTTTGCTTGTTTTCTTCTTACCTCTCTTCATTGCAGGTATTTTTGCATGTTTGAATGTTCATTATAGGTTTTGGAGCTATGTTCATGGAGTTTTGGAACATTTTTGTGTGAAATCCATCCTTGGTTTTGTGATGCACTTGTCCATCCTTCCCATTGCTCACCTCTTCTTGTTCCATGGTAGTTTTGATAGATGTTTAGCATTTTCCTTCTCTGGTGTATCACCATTTTAGTGTAGGCTCTATTTTTCCCTCTTTTCTCTCTCTCTCTCTCTCCTTGGCATAGTTAGATTAGGATTAGATTAGCTTTCCTGCACTAGAATAGCTTGTGGTAGGTAGTTTAGGAAGAGGAACCAACCTTCTCTGGAGAGCTTTCCCCATTTGTAAAGGTCCCACACTTTGGGAAAGCTCAATGTTGTGCATTCATGCCAAATGAAATTGCCTTAGAAAATTAGAGCCATAGGTCATTTTGGGTATCTTTGTGAATTTGCACTAACAGTTTTGGCACGCCCGGTGGGACCTTAGAGGTCTTCCACTTTATTTTTGACAGGTTGGTGTGTTCTTATTAAGGATTCAGCCTTTGGAGGCATATTCAAAAGCACATATGGCAACTCCATTTGGTAAATAACTCATTCTCTGAGTTATAGACCCTCTTTCCATTCATTTTCCATTCATTCTTCTTTCCATCTCTTCCATCTTCTTTCATTCCATGAAGTTGTGTAATCATGACTTCATTTCCATCATGGAATTCACATTTACAATAACAATAATATATTCCACCTCCAACATGTTTTTCAAATCCTCTAGATCAGCATTTTGATCAAATTCAAAATCAGTATGCATATCCATATGAGCAATGCCAAAATTAGTTTGGCTATGAAGCACATCAAGCACAAGGATACGCATATGATGAGGGCAGTCAAGAAGAAAGTGCATATTTGTTGGAGAAAATCCAAAAAATGGAGGTTGGCATGGTGCAATCAAGGGCTCAAGCACAAATGAAGGCATTTTAGATTGGTTTTAGAGCACCCTGTCCATGGGGAGGCCCTTTTCCAAGACATTACAGCCCTCAGGAGAAGTTGGACTTCATGATTGAGATGCTGCCCCAACTTGCACAATGGACACTGGAGATAGAGACCTATAAACTTGGTGTTGAGAAACCTTGTCAATGGGTAAGTTCTACACCATCATCTGGTTTTTCTCTTTCCATTCCTCAAGCAACACCATCTCATTTTGAATGCCAAATTCCAAATCCAGCCCATGCTACCCCAAGTGTTGATTCCATTTCTCCATCCCCTAGTCTTCCACCCCATCTCAATTCTTCTGTCCTTTTCCCTTCCAAACAGCCACTCCCTACAAAGAAACAAAAGTTTCTATCTCCTCCAACACCACAAAAAATTACAAAATCAATTGAGTTACAACCCACCCCTCCTCTTGCATTCCCAAATCCATGTTGGGAAGATAAAAATCAGAATGCCAGTCAAGGAAAATAGCAGCAAGAAGAAGAGCCAAACAAGGATGAAAAGATTAAAATTTTGTTGAATTTGGCTCTTAAATTTGGGATTACAAAAATCCCCTTGATGGTGAAACCAATAGAGGAGGTTAGAGTTGAAGAACAAGTGGTGGCCAAGGCTGATTTTGTTATAGCAGAAGAAGAGAAAAAGAAGAAGCAGATCAACAATCAGTTTGCTCAGAATGTAGTGTCCATGTTGGCACTCTACTTGAAGGAAATGCTGGTCCAATTCAAGTTACACAATCAGCCATGGAAAGAATCTTTGAAGAAGATCTTGCAGTCCCACTTGTCACTACATAGCTTGATTATAGAGGAAGAGTTCAATCAAGAGCAAGATTGTATTCAAATAGCAGAGGAAGGAGAAGCTGCTCCAAATCCAAAAGAAGAGGAGCACATTCCAGCTATGGGGGAGAAAAGTGCAGATCCAAAGGCTTTGAGCACAAAGCAGGCTATAGAAGAACCTTCACTTCTTCTTTCTACTTCATCTCTCTTGAGTTCTAGTGCTGAAGAAGAGTTTGATCTCTCAAACTCAATGTTGGAGGATGAAAGAAACCATGGTGATCAAGTTGCAGATCAAGAGAACACCATGGGAGAGGTTGAACATTTACAACAAGACAGCAATGAGGTAGTTTACCTGTCTGATTTGGAGGACTGTTTTGATGAAGAAGAACTAGTTGAAATCACACCATCTTCTCCTTCATCATCCATCTTCCAAACACAAGAACCTATTGTCATGGAGGAGAAATTTCATTTGTAGCAGCTTGCATCTTATAGCAGCTCTTTGGAATCAATATTGGAAGATTTAAATCTTCCATGTTCTTTATTAGAGGAAGGAAAACAATAGAAGAGTTCCATCATTTCTTCCACACCATCCATTCAAGAAGGTCTACAAGAAGACTCCATTTTTGGAATTGAAAATCAGAGTAATGGGCATATCAAATGGATCAGACCTTTCCCAATAAGGTATTTGGCTTCATTAGAGCCAAAGGAGAAGTCACAACCAGTCATGCTTGCTTCTAAGCATGAGGATGAGCTACAAAGTACCAAGGATCAGCTACCATACCTCTTCAATCCAAATGCAGAGCAACTAAAAGAGGTATTCAATTTGCTTTCAGCTGACACCTTGCTAATTTGGGTAGAAGACCAACTTCTTGTTGATTTTCCACTCATCCAAGCAGCCATACTCAGCTCCAAATCATTTGCATGGCTACCAATTTTGAAGAAAGGAAGCTATTTTGCACAACCAGTTGTAGGGTTTGTTTAGCCCACCTTTGCTTCTAGTTAGAGTAGAGTAGGTAGGTTTTCTTTCAATAGAAGAAGTGCTTGTGCACACTCTACATGTTCCATTTGGAGCATGTATGATTTTTAGTTTTGTACATAGTTTTTGGTGTTGGTTTTGCTCTTGCATAGTTCATTTCAGTGGCATTTTGGTGAAGATCAACTCCAAGTTTAGTGGGTTTCCAAGTGGCTCAGAGGTCATATTTTCATAGTTTAGATCAGAATCAGTTTATCAAGCTTGACTCCATGCCTAATGGATGCTTCAAAGGCCACTGATCATTCATCTAGCAGGTAGATGACCCCTAAGAGTCACCAAATTGTTATCCAAAATGAGCCCCTTATTTTGTCTAACTTTCCTTCATTCTTCCCTTCCTTGTGCTTCAACTTCAATTTTCACACATTTCAAGCACTCAAGGGTTTCTAGAAATGGCTCCATTAGATAGGATTTTTCTTCCACTTTCCAGAAAGGTAAAATTTTCCTCCTAACTCCAAATATTTTGAAAGTTATGGCTCGACGGAGTTTTTTGGGGAAAAGTTCCCTAGGTAGGCCCGCGGCCAATGAAATGGTGCCATGTGGCGGTGGAGGTTGGGGTAGTGGAGCAAATTTAGAAAATTTTCCAAGAAGAGGGCAAAGGGTGCAAAGGGCAAATTTTGGCTTGCAGGCCCGCAGAGGAGGATGGAGAAAAAGTTGTGGAAGGCCCACGGCCAATGAGAAATCAACAGGAGGCAAGGCGAGTGGTGGGTGTCGGGGGATGTTGGAGTTTCGGTGCTTTGGTCAAAAGTTAGAGAGGAAGAATTTTTCCTTGCAGGCCAAAAGGAGGAAAATATGTTGGCTAAGGCCCATGAAGTAATGAGGTGGCGCCACGTGTCCCGTCACGGCGAGAGTCGGGGGTGGTGGAAGGATTTGGAAATTTTTTCCAAAGTTGCAAAGGTGTAAAGATGAGCATTGAACATATGGCTTCATCAATTAATCAAATGGCGCCATGTGGGCACATCAAGTGCACCGGAGAGTCGGGCTGGAGGGAGGTAAATTGGGAAATTTTCCCAATGAAAATTTAAAAGGTGCAAAGGAAAGGGCGAAAAATGATCCCGAGGCCCACGAGATCAGCTGAGAGGGTGACACATGGTGGTAGTGGAGTGGCAAGCAATGGAGAATTTTTGGGAAGTTTTCCCAAATTCAAAAAAGGGAAAATTTTCAAGTTTCGGCCCGCTAACCCGAATTTTGCCCTAAAATTGTCATTTTTGCCCTAAATCTTTAGAGGGGCATAACTTTTGATCCCGAGCTCGATTTTCATGTTCTTTATATCATTGGAAAGATGGTGAAATTATCCACATGATGGACTATTCAATTTTTAATTTTTATGGATATTTGTGGGATAAAATGGGAAAATGTCTCTGGCATGTAAGAACATAGAAAATGACTCCAACCACCAAAATTAATGAAGTATGGGCCTTTGTTTTGCTCTATAAAGAAATGTACTTCGAAGTATGGGATTTTTCATGGAAAACCATCATTTTTCAGGCCAATTAGATGAATCTTGTTGGTGGTTGAAGTTCCAAATCAATTTTCCCACATTTTCTCCTTTCTTCCATTTTGCTCGATGGTTAAAAGCCAGTTTTGGCTCATTTGTAAAAAGTTGTTCATCATTCTTCTCTGCCTCTCCCTTATTTTCTTCCCCAGGTCTAAAATGGATTTTGAACCTCTTCCCCTACTTTTTAATGGTGTTTTTCCCTCTTATCCATGAAATGATGTTTTGTGCAAACTTTTGAGCAATAAAAACATGTTTTGTGATGCATTTGTCCATCCTTGCTCATTTTTGCTTGGTTTCTTCTTGCCTCTCTTTATTGCAGGTATTTGTGCATGTTTGAATGTTCATTGTTTTGGAGTTGTGTTCATGGAGTTTTGGAACATTTTTGTGTGAAATCCATCCTTGGTTTTGTGATGCACTTGTCCATCCTTCCCATTGCTCACCTCTTCTTGTTCCATGGCAGTTTTGATAGATGTTTAGCATTTTCCTTCTCTAGTGTATCACCATTTTAGTGTAGGCTCTATTTTTCCCTCTTTTATCTCTCTCTGTCTCCTTAACATAGTTAGATTAGGATTAGATCAGCTTGCCTGCACTAGAATAGCTTGTGGCAGGTAGTTTAGGAAGAGGAACCAACCTTCTTTGGAGAGCTTTCCCCATTTGCAAAGGTCCCACACTTTGGGAAAGCTCAATGTTGTGCATTCACACCAAATGACATTTCCTTAGAAAAGAAAATCCATAGGTCATTTTGGGGTGCTTATGAATTTACACTAACACTTACTATATAAGGTGATAGTGAGTGCAATCTGAAATTTGTATCATGATAAAAGAGGTTAAATACTGATTTTAGACATTTGTATTCAAAATGTGATCACACAAAATTTGTAGGAATAAGCAAGTTACAAGAGAGACAACAAGATGTATTAAGCAGGGGATGTGATGTGGATATTTATCTTAGTAAAGGAACATAGTCATAACCAACATTGTCAAAAGGTAAATTTCCAAATATGATTGTTTACATTTCCCCCTTTAATTATGAAAATAAAATTGCATGCTTAAAGGAAAATATATCTAAGTGTGTAGACACACTTTGTATTTTATTTTAGTTTTTATTGTCTAAATGCATTGGTGTTTACATGCTCTATGGTGAAACCAAAAACACACAGTGTAGTCAATTTCCATAGCATAAATTAAACTGTAATTCAAATATAAATATATAATTTGAACTTACACAAAGTGAAATAAATACATGTAAAACATGGAAGGATTACAATTGTTTGTTTTACAAGGGGAAGAGTTCCTATTATTTTCTTGTACTTGAAGATTTGGATTGTATTTTTGAAATGTATGAAGGATTCAGGGTTATCTATCCCTAATTATGCCAAAGGAGAAGCCAAAGTATTGGGTGCATGTAACCCAACACTAAATAAAAGGTAGAGAGAGGAGAAGAGAGAGAGGTAATAAAGCACCTCGTGAATGAATAAGACCATGTATCAAAGTTTTAGTAACCATAATATCTTCCGATTTGAAAAGGGATATGAATGAGTGCCTATAAAGAATTTATCCTCTTCAATACCTTTCATAACCCATAGATCACACTATTTTAGATATATCTAGGCCCAATTTTGTAGTTACAAACACAAAGCATAAAAAGAATCGATGCCCCCATGCCCTCCTTATGTGTCACACAATTGAGTACAAGTGTAGAATATATAAAGATGATGATGGAGAAGGAGACCCATGCCCCAAAACCTTGTATTTATAACTAAAAGTGAGTATTCAACTAGAGAAGAAATGAAAAATTCATGCCCCTTGTAAATTACTCAATTGTGTCAACCGAATATGAAATTATGCTAAAAACCTATATCTATGAGTATAAATATGAAGCTATAGAAAAATCTAGTGTAACAATTACCCTAAGTGAGGAAACATATGGTAGGGTTGAAAAAATCTATATAGTCCTAACTTGTTATGTACGGTTTTGAAGCAGTGTATATTTTGCCCAATTTCTATGTCTAAGGATATTTCCAAGGAGCTATTCCCTATAATAACTTGTGTCTAAACTTAAAAATTTTCCTTTAGGGGTAGAATATACCTCGACGAATGCCCCCTCTTTTAAGGCATGTGTGATAAATTATTTTAGTACGTGTATCAAAATAATATATGTGTACCCATGTAATGTATATATGATAATCTATAGGAGAATGTGAAATGCTAAATTGGTGACCATCATTGAGAACCTATACCTTAAAAATGGGTTCACATGGTGGAAACCATGACACACAGAGAAAAGATCAATAATATCAATAATAATAGTATTAGGAAAAACACGTATAATATAACTAGTATATAGATATATCAGTAGTTGAGTGAGAAAACAATAGTAATAACATGCAAATAAAAGTCATATCAAGGAATAAATCCTCAAACATGGGACACCTAAGGATTCATAAGATAATCAAGGCACTTAGAATGCATACAAAAGAAAAAATATCATGCAAAAAGACATAAATCCACAAACATGGATACCCACAATTTCGAAAGAAAATCAAGGCACTGAGCCACATATAATGAATTGATAACACAAATAAAGAGAAATCATGTAAAGTAAACAATGATATCACACATTGATAAAAACATCATAACAAGTAGTAAAGAAGCATATAAAAGCAATATATGTCATGTTATCTCAAAAGATAGCATGTACGTGACATATATGTAATCAAACATAATGAGTAAGTAAGAAAGAACTATAATGAAACAATAACACATATAAAAATTTTATTAGAGAAGCCTCCAAATGATTTTGGTGTCAGGAAGGGCTAGGATGACACGTGTCATTATGTAACACTATGTGTGTGTATGTCCCGCATCAAGCTAAATATACCTTGTGAATAAATTTGTGTAAGGATGATATGTAAAATATATGATATCGATCAAACCATAGTGACAAACAACACATGTAATGTAAAGTGATAATAATTCAAGTTATGTGTATAGGTCCTACTTTTGTATTTTGTAAATATTAAGTTGTTTTTGTATTATGTGATTATTTGAATGTTTTTGTAGTGTTTTGAAAATAACTATGTATAAAAAGGGGATAACACAAGAGCTATTGAAGAAGAGCTACTGTAGAAATTTTAGAGATGTCATAACATCATAGACATTTTAAGAGGGAAAGATCCATTAAAAATAGTATTAGTAGAAGGATTTGAACTGATATATTTTATTGGTGTTCTATATTTGAAGAGATAGCGATGGATTGATATTGATTTTTATTTATAACTGATACCCATTGGAGAATATTACTAGTATATGTAAACACATTGGAAGCATTACCATTTCCAAATTACACAAGATTATATATAGTTCAAGGAAACCTAATCTTGGAACATAAGGAAGGGATACCATGCATATTCCCTTGAGTATTTGAGAAGGTAGTATATATTGATGCATTTAGACAAATACTAAATATCATGTGATAAGTGGTACAACCACTAGAAATATAATGTTATGAGAAAAAAATAATTTCATATCTCAAATGTAATGTTAGGTGACTGAATGTTTGCTTCATTGAATTTTTAGAATATTGACACAAAGATGTTACCATATAAAATCATAAAGTATATGATGAGGTGATTCTAATTGGGTTTTATATTTGGCCATCTACACAACCTTATACTTGGTAGTGAGATGGTAAGAAATACATAATTATTTTAGTGAAATAGTATCCTATTCTTATCAATAAGATC
This sequence comes from Taxus wallichiana var. yunnanensis, assembly GCA_018340775.1. NCBI lineage: Eukaryota > Viridiplantae > Streptophyta > Pinopsida > Cupressales > Taxaceae > Taxus > Taxus wallichiana. The sequence continues at coordinate 401,705,419 of CM031240.1, read as the reverse complement.
AAGATTTAATTCTTGCAAATTCTCATCAGACATATCATAGTGTTAATAGCCATTGTAATAGTAAGTATGATAAAAATCACATTTGTCATCATAATTGAATAGTAGTGATAAATTAGTGATATCCATGAGATTATTTTCCATGTTCCCCCATTGCAGATGGAATTTGTGATGGTAGTAAAATTTTTATAAGAAAACTTGGGATTTAATTGATATGTGCCAAGATGCTTGTGGATATATATATATATATATATATATATATATATATCATCATCACTAGCTGTAGTGGTATTTAGATAACTATAGCCATACATAACAAATGGCATCTCGACTAAGTAATCGCACATGAATATATTCATTCGTATGTGCATGCAAACTGATATAATAATTTGAATTAGGAGATATCTAATTTTTTTTTGGATAAGTTGAGATATCCATAGAATCAATTGTCATGTTTTCTCTTAGTTGGGGTTGTATATGATCTAAATGCTTTGAGACCATGTGCAATTGTTCATACTCAGTTAGTAATGCTTCCATTTATATTTTCTCAAGACTATGATGTAATTATTTCATTATGTTTGGTTCTTCTCGAAGGAGGTATTTAATTCTTATCCTCTTTGTGAGTAGATTACTTGTTTTATAGAAGAAAATGTATCATGTAGTATCTTATTATGCTCATAAATTATAGTTTTTACAAATTTCAATACTAATTGATATTTTAGGACATGAGATGATTGAATAGTAGAATGTTATGTATCGAGGGTAATAAACCCTTATTATCAAGTTGTTGGATTCTTCATTGTAAATCATAGAAATTATTGTCACGATATATGTTAATTCCATGATAATTTAAAATTGGTTTTATTTTTATTTTTCAAGATGATAGTCAAGATAATGTAACGAGTAGGTAACTTGAAGTGATTAATTTCTTATCTAGTATCTCATATAAGATATCGTGTTTTCTAGCCTTATTTTAAAACTAGATAAGTGAATTCGGATGTGGTAGCCTTAGTATTCGAGATTAATCATGTGGAACATACACATTATTGCTTTTATGTAGGACTTTCACTTCATTTGTAGGATCACATGTATAATGTATAACACTTGTATGAAATTACTTTTCGTAGTATTATAACTATGTTGATCATGAGCATAGACCCATTATGGACATGGGAATTTGAATAATCATTGAGATGAATTATCTCATCCTCCGAGAGATTGTATTTTAGTACTCATAGTTTGAATTTGGGCATGAAAATCATGTTGTAATGCTTGAATAGACTCTATAAGAACCTTATAAAATATGACATCATTATTAATAGGATTTGAAATGACATGGGACTTTATGGAAGAAAAAATAATTGAAAAAACTCCAATTAGGTAATAATTAATAATAATCAACACATGGAACGCCAAAAAGTTGAGATACTATAGAGGATAATAACCAAAAGGGATGTTTTAGCAAAAAGCGATCATTGTCAAATTATTAAAACAACCATTTATGAAAATAAGTAGTGAATTTTAAAAAAAAACAAAAGAGGTATTTTTGAATCTGATTATGTGGGACAAAAAATTCCAAGGAATTTACATAAAAGTGTAGATTTTGTTGATTATTCCTTAATTACAAAAAAAAAAAAATTTATGAAAATTTTGCTAAGAAATAGGGAAAAAGAGGTTTTCATTAAAATTATAAAAATTAATAAAAACATCAACATGAATTTGCAAATAGAGTAATTATGATTGATGTATGTAATGAAAGATGACTCAAAAATTAGGAATCCCTAGAAAGATACCCAAAGGGAAGGATCCATCATGAGACCCTAAGGAAAATTGTGGAAACTAGATTTAGTTTATGTGAAAGATGAGAATAGATTTTGATCTAAATATACAATGTAGGAATAAAACCTTTAGGAAACTAGGGTTTGAGAGAAGGTGTAAAATACAATCACTTATCGCTTTACAAATTTTTTACACCCTAATTTTATTTTATAATGTTATGGAAATTTACAATAAATAAAATGATGTAAGGTTTGTTACAAAAGGTTATTATGATTAATTAATTTCCAACATTAATCATGCAATATCAAAACAATGCATTAATAATTACAACTAGTGACGAAGATATGTTATAAATTCAAATAAACAATAGGATATATTAATTTATCTATAGAGAGTGATACATGAGAGATATGGGTACAAAAATTAGAGAATTTGGGATTGTTGAACTAAATATGCTTCGTTCTTGAGACTACAACTAGAAAATGTACTAGTTTTGAACTGTACAGATTTTCCAAGATTGATTGTATAGCCCTTGACCTAATGTATGGTATTTGAACTATTTAGAGTGGGGTTCTAGAACTTAATATGCCCTTAACTTTCCTAGAAATGTGTATCACTATCACACCCTAAGTGCCCACAATCTTGACCATCTAAATAATTTGACCAATATCAAACCATAACCATGAGTGCAAAAATCTATAAGAAGGTTATTATTTAGGTTGAAGTACAATTTTTGGACCGCCTATGTCACCACTACTATAAAGGGGTCTCAAACCACACACATTTCTCCACCTATAATGTAACATCTATATAAATGTATCTAGTTGGAAACTTAAACCGCTTTGACCATGCTTGAAATGATTTTTAATCTTTCTAAGACATTGAGTTGGGATTTTTGGGTGTTTAGAAATGAGGGAAGTTGAATTCCTCGACTTGGTTAAGTTCTTTAGAAGTGTATTAGTGAGTTCCATAATGGATTTACATAAAATTTGGGAAGATTGAGGAATCCTTATGTGTCTTTTCTATTAGTATTTGCAATGAGAGCTCATAAGAGTGCCAAGTGATTACCAAGTGAGTATTTGTGGTGATGTTAACTTCCCTATATAAGGTTGTGAAGGTAGTTTGTTATGTAAAGGACAACCCAAGAGGATAAAAATGCTTGATAATAATAATGAAATTGAAAGTAAAGTTATAGGATGTGTCGATCTAAGACCATACATGTCAGCTAAAACCATAAATTACATCCTGAACCTACTATACAGTTTTGGACATGCTGATAATGAGTGCAATCTTAGCATTATATCATGATAAGTAGAGTTTAAGTATTCATTTTATGCATTTATATTTAGAATGTGAAGACAAATCAATGTGTATGAATAATAAATATAGGATAGAGATAACAAGATGTACTGAGTAGGGATAGGATGTGGATATTTGCCTTGGGAAAGGATAATAGTCATAATCACCAATGTAAAAAGGTAAATTTCCAAATTCAACTATCGATATAGTATTATTTGTTAACCTATGTGTGCAAGAACATACATGTAATGATCATTGATATAAATAAAGTTTGTAATAAGAAAATGATAACAATTTTGTAGAAAATAATGACAAACATATAGTAAGTAATGATAAACATCATGCAAAAGAATCACTAATAAGTATTTTGTAGAAAAAAGTAGTGAAACATTCAATGTGCGTAGAGAAATGTGTAACAAATAATGTCATGATTTTATAATCTATCTATAAATGTGTTTGAGTAGTGTTTAATAATTAATATCACAATTATTAGAATATCATCATTTAAAGTGTTAATATAAATGTGTAAGAACTAGTGGTCTATCACTTTAGTTGTTAAACAAATCCATGTATAATAAGTGATGTCAATCAAGTGAGATATATATTATAACCAACTATAAATCATAGAGAAAAGAATGAAATCAAGCCATGTGTATCAATAAATTATGTAAATAAACAATATGTGTTGACCAATATGTAAAAACATAGTGTAGCAAAGCAATTCACGTGTGAGATAAGTATGTCATCATAATGTTTTTCCAATGACAATATCTCCAGCAAGTAAGCATGTCACAATGCCATATCCTATTAATGATGTAGAAAAAAAAATATTGTATCATATTTTTATTCCATTTTAAGAATATTACATGTATGTATTATAGGAATTGGGAGGGTGGTTTACCCTTAATGTAGATAAGTATAAAGTAAAAAAGAAATGGGAACCATACACATACATCCATATAGACGAGAAAAAATATAGAGGATAAATGTGTACCAAGTTAACACAACATGGATAAAACAAGTGTATAAATAAAAAAGGTATATAACATAAGAGCAAGAGAAAACATAACAAATAACATACAATTACATGGATTAGTCAAAACATGTTGGAAATTCTAGGCACCGAGAGGGGGTGAATCAATGTCTATTAAAAATTTGACAGATAATTAAATTTACTTAACTTAGTTATGATGAAGCCATACCATCATTCATAAGCAATAAACATGAGAGCACACACAAAGAGACAATATTTAATGTGGGAAACCCTTCAAGGGAGAAAAAACCACTGAAACCAAAGAAATAACTTGGAAAAATGTCTTGTAAATGTTACAATGATTTCACTATTGAGAATCCACTCAACATGGAGCTACAACTCCAAAATTTAGTCAAGATACCACTTGAACTTTTGTAAGCCTCTACTTGCTTGGAATCTACAACTCCCAAAACTTCAACCAAGCTTCAACTTGATCTTCTGTAAGCTGCCACTTACAAGGAAGCTTTAACTCCCTGATTGCTAAGCCACCACTTAGTCTTCTACAATGTTTTGATCACTCTAAATTAGTTGTCTCACACAACATATTGTGACCACTAAATCAGCTCATTCTTCTTCTCTTTTCCTCTGATTCAAATCTCTTCCTCATAACCTAATTAGCTTAAAATAACTATCATATAAGGCTTCTTTCATAGACACCCTCTTGTCATGTGCCACACTTTGAATCAATCTATCAATAAATTATTCATTCATGTATTCATACCACTACAACATTGTTCTCTATGAAAACATACTCCTAGATGTCATCCGACTTCTCCAAAACATCATAATCAAAATTTCATTCTCTTCTTTTATGTAACTTTTCTCACTAGCTCTCGTATTTCACCATTATTGCAATGGTTTTCTAATGCATACATGTTGCTTCAACTATAGACCTAAAGACACATTTCTCAAGAATAATATATTTATTTATCATTTCTTCATGACACTCTCGTATGTCTCCTCAGCTCCTTAAATTTTCAACTTCTGATTTTGTCTTGACAACTCGTGCACATAAAGTGAGAAGGATTCACCTAAATCAGTTATAATTACATCAACATTTATGTCATTTATGTAGATTGACTTCCTTTGATCTATTATGATGAATTTAGTGCATAATAATCTCAAAAATTACATTTGTAAATCCTCTTACACCTATGACATTTATTCCTAAACTTCTTTCACAATGATTACACAAAATTTATAACGTTTTCCACTAGCTCCAAACATAGATTCCTTGTATTTTCTCAACATGAACATTTTTCCAAGTGTCAACATCATGCAAGTATATTACCAAGAATTATAATATGCTCTATTAAATCTTTACATCCTTCATTCCTGTCCATTTTTTCTTTAGACTTTATTAGAGTACTCATGCTTAGTGTAGGAGCTTCAAAACTTAGTCATAGAGGACTACAAAATTAGAGTCAAGAGATTGATCTTCTCACAATGATGCATGCACCTTCAACAAATTATAAAGCAAGGAGATGATGGAATATGATGTGTAGACAACCTTCAGATGCAAAGAGGAGCTTCAACACTCTCATTCAAGAAAGAATATGCAGATTTGAACAAGTAACAACCAGAACTTTAAACTTAGAAATTTTTCCTCAACAAAGTGAGCTTGATCATGCACTTGATCACTTATTCAAGAATCCAAATAAGAATTTATGGAAGGTTCTATGTCTTGACAAACTTATCATGTTCATATCTTGCTTCATTTCAGACAAATATTTAAAGCAAGCATGCTTTTCACATACCACTCAAACTGTACTTCAGGATTCCTAAAACTAGTCTTTATTTGCCTTGCAATAAACATGTGAAAAATCACTTTCATGATGACCATATGAATTGAATAATTCATTCATAAATTGGTACACTTGATCCATCTCATAAACATGTACATCAAATGGGAGAAGACTTCACATTGCACTCTAAGACACACACCTTCTTGAATAGTTTAGTAGACTTTTTTGTATCACTTAAGCTTATGGATGTAGTAATTTCAGAAAACAAAACCAAGAAAATTATTTTCTAATATGGGACACCTTCATGCTATTCAGAAAACAAAATCACTTTATTATGCAATTCATCATGTATACTCTTCATACCTTCATGACTAGTCTTGCATTCTAGGATTTCTTGGTGGTAGGACTGAAAATGCACCTGTATCATCACATTTTTTAAATTAAAAACACATATGATTTCATGAACATAAATAACACATCATAAACATCTTTCACCAAAAATTTGAGCATGGGTTCCTTTGCAAGTTTTGTCTATACACTAAATTTTTCACAAAACAACTATTTTCTTGTGGGGTCCACCATGAGTCATAAGCTCAAACCACCATGAAAATATACTATGATGAATTATATACATTCTAAAATTCATAAACAAACAAAACAATTCCATTTGAGAACCTAACCAAGTATTTTTCTCCATACCGATTTCAACTGGGGTTTAGGAGGGTTTTAGACAGTGCTAGAAAAATGGATAGAACTTTCTTGTCCTTCATCATTTTGACCTCATAATTTTTGAAAATATCAACATCTCTATGATATTAAAAAATGTATCTTATGATTTATCTAAAGAAATATTTTCAATTTAGATTGAATGCTAAGAAGTCAGGGCACTATTTTGGCATACCTTGCTTAACCCAGTTTTGACAAAATTACAATATATGGCAAAAAAATCATTAGTTGGTTGTAAATTTTGGTCTAAACCTTCATGAATACCTCATACATGATATTAAATGGATAATTTTTCATAAATGAACCTATAACTTCTTGACCATCTCATTTGTGCATGTTAAACCTATTTGTCTTAAAGGGTAGTCATACCAATGATCCTAACCCTGCCTCCGGATGTTAAATTATGACTTGTATATTCACATGAGGACTCTTGGTAATGTACATACACATTTATCATGCATTAATTTTCTCGTTATGACTTTTTTTGCTTCATACCCTCATACTAGGTCCTTGAAATAGGCCAAATTGAGCTAGTTTACATTGTGGCTCATCATTATTGTCATGTTATTCACCTTACTGACAGCCTCTTAAACATGTCCTATCATTTGTTTCATACGTTTTCCATGATTCACTATATTCCCCTTGTATTTAATCCACCTTTCCATGTGCCTTTACTAACCAGGGCCTAATGGTTAGGCCTACTTAGCTTGAGCTAGTCTCATAAATTCCATTCATGTGCCCTTGGATCCATCATTATGACTCTTTTTCCACATCATACATATGTTATAATATGTATAACATCACTCTAGTATATTATCAAATCATCACACTTCCCTGTGCACCACTGGATACTCAAGAAGTTAGTGCTTACTCAGGTGTTCTCAAGCCTTTGACATGTCTTGACTTTGTAAATCTCATTCCAAGCTCCCTATAGCTCCTAATTTTTCATTAATGTGCCTCATGCATCAATTAAAATTCATAATCACATGCCAAGAAACTCACCCTTTGTCATTGATGAAAACCTCCCGATTCTTCTCCCCTTTTTCATTAATTACAAAGTGCATGTTTTTAGTACATGGTCTTCATCTTTATCAGCTTATGTGGGCCTTCATCTTGGTTGGAAACAAAAAATAAACTCATTTCTCAATATCTCTCTCTCTCTTGTCTCTCCTTGATTTTACTCTGTTATTGGCCTCCACCATGTATTGAACTCACTATCTCCCCTTGAGAAGATGCATTCATAGTATTTGCACGTGCCAAAAATTTGATATTTGAGTGAAAACATCCTCCTATCAGATACATGTGTCTATCTCAGCTAAGAAGACTCAAATCTAGGCATAATTCATCCATATTCTCATTGTAGGCATATTTAGGATCGAGTTCCCGAGGAAAATTTTCAATGCTTTTTAGTCAATATTTGTCATGTTCTAGAATATCACACACTTCATAAAACTTTGGTTTCTAACCCCCGAGGTTATATCATCCATATATACCCTTCTATGTAAGAATCTAAATCTCATACCTTGATCTCAACTCTTGTTAATTAGCCAATAGTATCAACATGGTCCTAAAGTGATTTTTTAGTGTTCCTTGTCTTAATTCCACCGATTGAGTTATACACTTGATCCCTTTTGAAGTGTACTTGATCACACTCATTGTTTTGTTTTTCTAGGATTTTTGGATGCCTATAACACCTTATATTCACATTATTGATATGAAAGGTAACTCTCCTTGTTCAACCACTCTAATAAGTGTAGAATCATAAATTGGGTCACACTCCCTTGGTCCCTTAAAATAGCAAACTCAAACATATTCACCTAACCATGACCCTTTTACCCCACATTAATATTAGTTTAATTATTTATAAATAAAGTGATACTCATCCTCACAATATTAATTATTTAACTACCCTAATTAAACTAATTTCCACCTCACCTATACACCTCACCCACCACCTCACCTAGACACCTCATCACAAACCTATTCTTAGCATGTTTCCCTTTTACTAGGACTCAATATTCACTCAACATAACTAACTAGAGACTTAGTCATACCTACCTTAATGAACTAAGACTTAGTGCAACCCTAAAATCACATGCATATTCTCCCTCTAACCACATTCTCACTCATTAAAACATAACATTCCGTTTTGATCTGCGAGAATAAACAGAGCTGACCAAAAGATTGCCAAATCTAGAGTTTTTAGTAAACCTAGGATTCCCTCCTTAACCAATGCCGGTCATCCTAAACCATCATCGGTTAGCATATATTTATTTTTGGTAACCTTGTTTGAGAGGTTGGCCACATTCTCAAGTTTTATAATGAAGGAGATCTGTATGCAAGAAAGAATCAGAGCCCTTTTACATATCTAGACAGCCATAACCAACACCAAGACTGATCCAAAGGTATTTTTATTCATGCTAGCCTTCTGGGAAGCACTATTATAGCACTGAGCACCATTCCACAAATCAACCTTCACCAACATCTTCAACCACCTCTCCACCACTACAAGAATTTAGAACCCTTATGAACTCCAAGTAAGTTGTTTTCTCCTCTATTACTTGTAGTTTTATTCTCTCTTTGCCTTCATCCATTCATTTTTCCTACCTAGATCTATCATTTAGCTCTCTCTCTCTCTATTCACCACCCACTCACACCCAACCTAAACTTCACAAAACCTATCCCAAAATTACCTCCCTCATGCAGACCTCACAAAAACCTTCCAAACTCTTTGTGTAATCACAAAGAGGACCCAAAACTCATTCTACAACATCTTCCATCTCCTCATAGTCACTGAAACTAGTTAACCCTAACTATTATCGATCCACCTTATACTGACATTGGTCTCCTTAATCAATATTGGTCACTATGACTGTTAACCCAACCTAACAACTCAACCCTTAGCCTACCCAAAACCTCACTCAAAACCTTACCACACCTATCTTGGACTTGTCACCTCACCATCCCCCACAGAGATCTTTCCAAATCTCTGTTCCAAGATAGAAGAGAGCCCAAACACCCTCCACTTGACTCCCTACCACTTTCCATAGTGACTGATATCAGTCACCCTAAACCGGTATCGCCCATACATAAAATGACATCAGTCACCCTAATCAGCGTTAGTCTTTGTGTCTGATAAAACTACTTTAGACCAGAAACCAACCTACACCACCTAAAACAACCCAAACACCTTACCCAACTTTACCAAGACCCTATCTGTGACCCATAAACCACCTTTGTTACCCACAACCCAACCTGAAACCTTTACCTACACAACACCTTAGTATTTAATTGAATTGATGCTAACAAGAACGAGGCACTCAAATCAGAACGCTAGCACTAGATTCTTTTATTTACATGTTTAAGTTATTTTATATTGATTTATAAATAGTGGATTGATAGCCTTCTAGGAAGTATCATAATTCCTGGATCTAGCATATGCTAGGGAGTCTACTATCATATACTATTTAACTCTCTTATTTGGTCTTGTTTTGTATTTCAGGTAGTTCCTCCTAGCCAAAAGGAAGCTCTCACAATCAGCATTGGATCAAGAATTTAGAATGCACGCATTGACCTTTAAACCGACCATCATAATAGGTATCCCTCCTTGGCCTATACCCTTATTTTTTTCATCAAATCCATAAAGAAAATGGTGAAACATTTTGGCATGCCCAGTGGGACCCATCAGGGGTTATTTTGTATTTTATTCATTCCTAGGTGAAATTTATGTGTTTTCTTCCCTTTTTGAAAATATTCGACATTAATTTTATTCTCTAGAATCTTCCCCTCTTTCTATTGTCTAAAAGAAATCATGTTTTGGTGCTTTAAAAAGAATATTTCTTTCTTTCATTAGTATTGCATTAGTGAAAGAGAATCCCTCTTCCTGTTCATTACTTGCTACATCAAATATCACATTTTGATTTGGGTTTAAAACACTTGCATGGCATTCTGATTTATTGCATTACATCTCACATTAAAATTGAGGGCAACCTATACTGAAGTCATGACCAGCTTGATGGTTGACACAACTAAATCATAGAAAGCACATTCTTTCTTCTCTCTCTTTGCCAAACTGCACAAATTGGAATATATACATCTTCTTAAAAACATCCCACCTAGAATAAGTTTTCAACAATCACATGATTATAATATTGACAATTGGAACCCAGCATGTTATCTTTGTCTAGTCATCACCTCAAAGAATGGCCCACCCCCACCAAAAAATTACTTGAAACCTCACCCTTAGAATTTACTTCTTCATAGAAGCTTTTAAATCAAAAAATCTGTTCTAAATTCATGAGTCAGTCTTTAAATAGCATAAGATAAACACACTAAATTCACTTGTAGGATTACATATTTTTCTTAGCTTTGTGCTTGACTTGCGTTTTGAGGTGTGAGGTTGTATTCTCCATTTTTCTTTCCTTTCACACTCCATAATCATAGTTGGTGTATTCCAGCTATTTTTGAGTGTGTCAAGACTCATTTTTACCATACTTAGACTTCTGGGTTGGTATCTCATTCAAATTTAATTCATAAAAGGAAAAAAAAATCATTCTACAAATTTCATAGTAAACGACATCATTTTACATCTCGACCGTCATCATTTTACTTGACCAATGTCAGCTCCCTATGCTTTTGGTCAGTTTACCCAAAGAGCACTCATCTCATCTTCTTCTCTATTTAAAATCTTTGGATGTCACCATATCCTCTACATTATGATATTATTGACTAAATATAGCCTCCACAGTTGACTTTCCCCGTTTCTATCTCACTTTCTCAAATCAAGTTAATTTCTCATAGTTACCAAGATTTGCCTCGTGACCGTCATCAATCACTTATTAACCGACATTAGTTGGTCCAACTAGCATAAATATTTCTATTTTTATTTTTAATCAAAACACCTACTAATTCACGTCTCATAATCAATTATTTTCCATCCATGTTGTTTTCTGTTTCATTTACGAATACAGTCTTACTAGGTCAACATTTATTCACATGGTGTTAAATCACAATCAAACTAATGCCCTTGTATTTCACGCCAGCTGTGATCCACTTCTACCTAGTCCATCACTATCATCCATCCTATCACCTATGGATCTAACTCAGCTTATCCCCATCACTAATGATGATGAGGAGTTCGCAAGTTTCCTTGACTAGAATCCCGCTGCCTTCCAATAGTACCTTTCTCATTCTTCCACCCGGGATTCCTCAGGACAGTTAATATATGGAATACTCATATCTATCCCTCCTACTCTCGCACCCACCTCTATGTCGGCTAACACTAGCTTAGTACTACTGTCATCCACTTTACAACATGTGGTTTCTCAACTAGATTCCACAGCCACTATAATTGCAATGTCTACATCATCTATCGCACCCATGACATCAATTGTCCCTCCGAAAACCACTTTAAGTATAGCCCCATCTACACCCACCACCTCACATATACCTATTGCATTGCAACCACCTCTAGTGTCAGTAGCTTACACCCCTTTCTAGAACCTTGTCCTTTCTATCTCGTAGTCCTTACCCCTAATCACCACTAGAGTTGTTACGACTACCCCACCCACTTACACATACTACCAACAACCCCTAACCTCATCTATTACTTATTCTAGATATGTGCTACCTACATCTATTCCTCTTGTGCAATTCTCATACTCAGCACCACCATACACTAGCATACCACCCACCTCATACATTCAACATCAACCCCCTTTTTCTGCAGGGGGCACCCATTCATCACAACCTACTAACGACCTCATTAAAATGATGATGGAAAAGATGCAGACCTTAGAAGCATCTATTTTTGGCTCCCGTAATTCTTTAACTTATGATGAAATATGTAACGATCCTATCCATCCATCTATTCCCATTCACCCCTACCATGTGCATTGGGAAATGCCTAAATTCAATTGCTTCAATAGTAAAGAAGACCCACAACAACACTTGCAGTCATTCAAACATGGGTGCTACCTAATCACCCATGATGATGCTTTGCTCCTATGAACTTTCCCAATGTCCTTGATAGGACCAACATTGGATTGGTATAGTGGAATACCTTGACATTCCATTTATTCCTTTAATCAAGTAGCCCAAGCTTTCTTAGACCATTTTTCAATCAATGTTACCAAGAAAGTCACTATGACTTATCTACATTCAACTCGAATAGTATGAAGATGAATCTATCACAGATTTCGTTGCCCACTGAGTGAGTCTTATCAACCAATTGATGTTCCAACTACCTCATACTAAACTTATTGAGTTGTTCACTAGGGCTTATGCTAGACACATCTCACCAACTCTGTAGGTACAAACCTTCCAAACCTTTGATGAAGCATTCACCATGGCATAAAATTTGGAAATTTGTGCCATTGAAGAAAAGAAAATCCAATTACGAAATAAGAACACCCCGTTCAAATAAAATGACTCTTCTTCATCTTTAAAACCCCAAAGTAACTATTCAAAGCCCAAAGGATCTGCCAACGTGGTAGTCCTCAAGGTAGGACCACCTCATCCTTCTAATCAAGCCCAACCTTCTTCCAATATTTCTCCCATCCAAGCCTTTCAACTCCAACAGGAGCAATGGAAGTACACTTTGATTGGAGAGCCCTATTCTCAATCTTGGAAAAGCTTCTTAAATATGGAGCCATTACACTTCCTTTTGTTGGTACCCAAATTTGTTCTCCTTTTCAGTCTAAGAAGAATCATAGATATGGCATGAAGCTTGAATTCAGATAGATCATGATGTGTGTCGTTTGTAGCCAGGGAATGATCTAACTAGCACTCGTATTTTTGGAGAGATGGATAGCACTCAAATAGGACTTGATCTTATCCTAATTGTTTTAGGTTGTGCCTTTCAACCAAGGTAAGAGGACCTATTTTTTAACCTCAAATGGTGAAGGAGATAAACATATCCATCAATTTGTGAAAATGGTATGAAGAGGCCTTGGGAAAATATGATCAACACCCAAATCGACTTTCACAAGTCACACTCCTAGATTATGGAGATATTTTCAAAGCAAGGAAAGGGTTATCAAGACATTTTATGATCTTGAATTGCTTTGTGCATTTTTGTATATGGATTAGATTCTTTTGTTGACACAAAATGCAATGAAGGGGTAGTATGGGGTAGGATTAGTTATTCTGAAAGAATTTTTGTGGGAGATTTTAGACAAGACTAACTAGAATTTTCCAAATTCTTTGAGGACCTTTGCAAGAAATTTGTAAGACCTAAACAATAGAATGCTTCAAAGGGGTTAAGGTACTCCTTCAACCAGGATATGTGCACAAAATGGAGGCCCAAATATGCACTCTTCCACACAATATTTGACAACCTGCCATAAAATCTTGAAGCAGATGAACCAAAAAGCATCCAGAAACCTCTATTTTATCATGACCTAAGGTGCACCCAAAGTTTTACAAACAATCTCAGAATTCAAGGAAGGTAAAGTGATTTTAAATTTGTTTATCTCTTTATCAGATGAAAGCTCTTCTAAGTGTGAGATTGCAAATGCCACTAAACTATCAACAAGAAATGAGACCATGTATGATCAAGAGAGATTTTGAATACAAGACTGCAACATGAGCAAGAAACACAAATTGAAAACATTCTAAAACATAAGTGCATGCAAATTTTGCCAAGAGACAACATAAAATAATCTAGAATGACCAAATTTATCGGTAGGGAAATATTATAAGAACAATCTCGAGCTTGTTGATGGATTTACAACTGAAACCAACTCAACATGATACAAATCTGATGTAAAAGGAATTAGAAATGGTTCTCAGGTGGTTTCTCAGAGAATGGGCTTCTTCCTAGATTTTCCCGTGAAATTCTAAGTTTCTCTGACCTTTTGCATGTCAAAAACATGCATTATATAACATTCTATTACATTTGATCCTTCTTTCCCAAGAAAATAATATGCCAAGCATCAAGTTTGTTACAAAATTCCAACATGATTCACAAATAGGGATGTTTAACATATTTGCAACAAAATTTGCCAGGTGTTTCAAAAAAGGTGAATCATTACAAAACCTTCATCATTATCCATTATGGGGGCACGTTTTTCATCCTCAAAGCATGCAGACCCCTTTCATTTCATTATTTCATCCTTATCCCTCCAAAATTTGGCTCTGTAACTTCTTGATTTGATATTTCACGTTTTGATGGGTCAATAAAATTATTCCAAAAACACCTCAAATCTATAAATTGATCCTTAAAAACAATTGCATTGATCCTTGCAGGCACTAGCAACATGAATTTACCAAAAATTTTATGTAAAATTTACATCTCCAAGCTTCTTGGGGCCCAAATGGTGGCCAAAATGAAAAATGCACACGCATCTTGCGATATGCCCTTTCTTCCTTCAATCTAAGCCCTCCATGTGTCAAAATGTGATTGGGAATGGATTTGTGATCACTTTTTGACTTTTTAATATTTTTGGAAAAATGTAAAATTTTGACAATTTTCTCCACCCCTCCATCCTTGAAATTTGGTGCTGACATGTGGCATTAGGTGGGTCCCATTGAAGTCGCGGCTCAATTCTACACATTTTCACCTTTTTTGGAAATTTGGAAATTTTTCACTTTTACCCCGAGGGCCCGCACCTCTATCTCTGTTCTTAACACGTGTCACCTTCTCTATCACTGAGGATATGTAGGCTCATTTCTCATTTTAACACCCCTTTTTTGCTAAGGGAAAATTTCTTACTTTTCTTCCACAGCCCGCTCCTCCAATTCCTTCCTTGCCACGTGTCTACCTCTACTTTGTCATAGAGCCACACCTCAAATTTTCATTCTAATTCATTTTGCTCAAAGGGAAAAATTCCCTTTTCATCCGTGGCCCGCACTTCCTTCTACACCCGCCACGTGTCTCCCTGTGGTTCATTGTAGACCCGTGGCCCTTTCCTCAACCTTTTCCCCTTTTTTCCAAAAAGGAAAAAAATCTTCTAAGTCCCCCACCAGCCTTCCATTCCACCTACCATGTGTCCTCCTCAGATTGGATGTGGGCCTTAGGGTATTTTCTCCATTTCTATGCACTTTTCCAAAGTGCTCTAAGGCATAAACCGACCCGCCTGTCCACCCTTGTTTCTGCTTGTGACATGTGTCCCTCCTTTGGGACCTACGGAGCTACAGGAAAATTTGCAAATTTTTCCAAAACCAAAAACATTAAGTTTTCAAAGAAACCCACCGAATCTTGACCAATGACAAATGACCACATATGAGGGGAGGTTTGAGCTTTAATTTGATGGGCAAAGGACACCCGTATGACCGTCAAAAACATAGAATTTGACAAGGATGCCCGAATTTGATTTTTTCTTTGTGGGTGAAGGATTTTTGGTCAAAAAACAAATGGAAAATGATTCAAGGCAATTTTCAACCATGGGGATAGATTTTTGAGGGAAATATGCATGAAATGAACAACTTCGAGCTCCAAAGGCCGGGAAAAGTGGAAAAAATGACAGAGGCCTGTGGATTTGGAAAATTTAGGGCATAAAATATGGCATGCATGTATTTTTCTTTCAAGTTGGGGAAAAATGATAAGTTTGTGAGCTTTTCAAGGCATTCAATCTAGAGGAAAACTTTACAGACCACCAATTCTGAAGAAAAACATTTCAAAACATGCAAACCAAAGGAAAAATTAGGTCAAATGGCAAAGGATTAAAATGGGCACTAACAGCTCCCATAAAACCTGATACAGGTTTCAATCCTACCCATCCTATGTCTACATTGTATAAAGAACATGAATACTATAATTACCATTACATTAAAGGCCACAACGATGGTAACTACATAAATTTTAAGAACATTGTCCAAGAGATGATAGATAATGGAGACCTTATCATGGACAACCCGAATGTGCAAGCAAATCAAAACTTTCATATCTTTAAAAATCCGTTCCCTAATCATAAACCATTTTCTAATGAAAATATTAAACCTTCATCCAAAAAAAAAATGTCCATGAAGTCCATGCTTTTTTTGATATCATACCAATTAGTTCCTCAAATACCACCTATTTTGTCTATTGAGGAAATTCCAAAGACGAGCCCCTCTACCCATAGAGGAGCATACCCCTTTTAATCATTCACCCACAAAGGAGTCCTCTTCATCTCCCACTACTCTCATGGAGGAACCCACACCTCCTACTAATATTGTTTCACCATCTACCTCACAACCTACCAAACATTCAACACTTTTTATTCTCCCATCCACAGGAGAATCATCATCACCTTCTTCTCCATTATGGGAGAAATAAACATCACCCCACCTATTATCTCTCCTACCCATGGGAGACACGCGACATGCCTCTACCTATTGGGGTAGTTCCCCCTTAGTATCCCGGAACCCCATTGACATGATCTAAACTATTTTTCCTACAGAAGTCTGAGGCAAGCCAATTCCTTGTCTCGTAGACATATTTTACAAGGATTTTCACCCAATTAATTCCATCCTCTTCTTCGATAGTCCCATTTTCATGGTTGGTTGATTGCTTGGATTATGTTGATCATTCCATGCTCTGGGGACATCTTTGGCTCCCTGTTTCAACCCAAATGCAAATGTTTCCTGAAGATACTTCCACGATCTACCCAAAGATATTTTCAACAACCAAATCAACATTGACCATGCCTATTGAAATGACTTCTTCTTCATCATCCCTACCTACATCCAAACCTCTACCCACAACTAAAACCATTCCCAAACCTCAAAACCTACCCACACCTATCTCCTCACCTGTATCTAGACCCATCACTACTTTGGGTGTCATGCCGACATCAAGCCTTACTCACCCACT
Source organism: Taxus wallichiana var. yunnanensis (assembly GCA_018340775.1). NCBI lineage: Eukaryota > Viridiplantae > Streptophyta > Pinopsida > Cupressales > Taxaceae > Taxus > Taxus wallichiana. The sequence goes on along the minus strand of CM031240.1, from coordinate 401,688,045 downwards.
TGTCAAATTAGACTTAGCTACATCTTCCCAAGCCCGCACCAACATTATCCCCCACCTAAAAGGAAAACCCAACCTTCTAGGCCGTGTACACCGGGTCTTGCCTACCACACCTTTGTCACCTTCCCCCCTTTCCATTCATCCTAGGGCCCCATCCATCAACCCTGATCAAACAATCCCCTACCCAAGGCTAGTTAAAAGATAAACAACCTACTACTGCATCATGAGCCTTTATTACACCTCATTCACCCAAAAACCAAACTCCCTTACCCTCACCTATGCACTTCTTACCACATATACCTCCGCCAGTTACTATAACCCCAACCTTGCCTATACGACTTCAACCAATGTCATCTACCCAACCTCTACCAACCACCTCCACCGCAACTCGGTTTCCCCATGGGTAACCCGTCCTCTTCCACCATCTTCTTTCCCTTCTACATCCCATACTCCCATGTCACCTTTACCCAAGAAGGTGCAACCCAAAGATAAGAATCCACTACCCTCCAATAAGGTAGTCAAACCAACAAAACCTTCCATCACCAGCTCTTCTACCCTCCTTTACCCAAGTAGATGCCATTAAAACATAATACCATACCACTTCTCAAACCAAGAGACCGACCCATTCCCCCTCCTATAAATCCTCTTCCCTCACAATCATCCACACTTGTACCCAAACCCACACTCACTTCCCATTGTGATCCGTTAGCGGGATCCTACACCAACATTTTAACCAATCTCTTAGAGACTTCCATCATCACATTACCACCACTTCGACCTTACGATCCTCTCAAACCCAAACCAATGTTACCAAAATATTGTGTAACATTATTAAATAAAATGTAATATTATTAATAATGAGTTTATAGAACTCATATTAATAATATAGTTGTAATTGTTTTAGTATTTGGGTGAGTTGTGAGAATAACTCACGTAACTATTTTAGTGTGAGAGATATCTTAGGGATAAGTTTGAGAGATTGTAGGGATTTGAGAGAGATATGTGGGTTGTTGAGGATTGATGTTGACTCCTTGTATTAAGGAGAACATCCTCCTATATAATGTAAACTCTATCAATGTAATTGATATCCCGAATGATTTCTAAATTCAATACAATTATATTTAGTGTTTTTTATATAATTGTGTAGTGTTCAACAGTGGTATCAAAGCAGGATCATGTTCTGTATAGTTTGATTGTTGTATTAGGGGCATTTGGACTTCTTTATTGCCCTGCTAATGGTAAAATTTTTATATGAGAAGTATTTTTGCAGAGAGTATTTCAGATAGCTATTATTCCATTTATGTTTGTTCGTGATTACATTTTTCAATTGCTGTGTGGATCTTTGCCGGTTGCTACCATATATTCTTGAGGAGATTTGTGGATCTGTGCATAGACACATCATGACATCTTGTGGATTCGCTTCAAATGATCTCCTCATTTGGTCTTCCATTTACATGCTATGTCGCAATTCAACTATGAGATATGATCATTGTGCATTGTCTTATCTAATACATTTGAGCACAAAAGTATTTGTATTTTATAAGCTTTGTCTTAGATATTCACCCAACGTACCTGCCAGCAGAACTTGCACATTGAGATCAATTGTTCAACATTGAACAAAGTCTTGCAAGGAGCAGTGAATATAAATCACAAAGAATTGAGTCCAAATTTGGTAGAAACGTGCAGACCGTAACCTTTTGGAGTTCAGGCATGAAAAACAACTCCAAATTCACGTACAACTCAGTCATGAATAGATTTTAGGTCAGGTGATGAAATAAAATTTGGTTGGTACCATTTTGAAGCTCTTAGAACAAGCTCTCTGATGCATCAAACGGTTTGAAAAATGGAGTTCTGCATCTCAAGTTATCAACGAAACATCAAGTTCATGTCATGTGCTTCCATATTGACGGTTTTCATTTTTTTAAAGCGGTTTTAGGTGTGAATTCGTGGTATTTGATAAAGTAATTTTATTTTAAAAGGTATATAGTTTCCTTTAATTGTGTCTTATAGGTTTTATGATATTATTCATAAATAATCATTAGAGTCATTAAAAAAGTAATTTGCATATTTTTTTATCATTTTATCATTTGTTAATGGTTTATAGGGCTTTAGTATCACTAAGTCATGTTTTATGTTTGTAATTGAGAGTTTTTCATCTCGTTATAATAAAAAAATGTGTATTGTCAAAGTAAAGACTATATTTGTGGTTTATAGGTTGTTCAAAAAGAGTCATTGTTGTAAGTGTCATTGTCCTCATATTAAAAATTCCAGTCATTCTGAAGTTCCCATGTTTAGTGTCAAATTTTCATATTCATTGCTAAACTTATTGTCATTTTCAAAGTTGTCCATCATTTTCAAAATGTCAAAATAGTCTCATTGTTAAAGTTAGAGTCGTCGTTATAATTTATGAGTATTTGTCAATTTTTGTCAAAAGTGTCATTTAGGTGATTATTAGATTTATCAAATTAAAAAAATCTACCTCACAGACTCATTTTCAGTGTAACCTGACATCCGATTTGTAAATGAGCTTCAAAATTACATCTTGTTGAGTTAAGCAGTGACTCATGGAGGAAGGAGGCAATGGAGGAAGGAGGTCAATCAGCGACCTCTCACTAGCCGCAAGCGACGGGGCCGCACAATGAAGTTGTGGCATTTTTTTCAGTTGTGTGTTTATTTTCCACTATGTGAAAATAAGAACAGATGTCACATTCCTGTTCAATTGTAATGTGTGAGAAATTCCTATATGTAACCTCCTAGAAGAAAACATTGTAGAGTATGTCTCTAAGTTTATTGTAACACTCATAGATTTGGAAAGGGTTGGTGGTAGATCCAGAAAAACCACGATGTAAAAAGGTAGATAAACTTTTACTGATGTAGCGGTCCTCTGACTGCCTTCCTTCTTTATGAAGATGATCTACCAGTGGAATGCCAAGTGCATTATTTTCATGGAGTAAATGTGGGATGCATTCCTTTGCATAGTTGTGGTCATGTGCAACAAGACAATCATCCAGTTGGAAGTTTACACGCCTTTCTTTGATCCAAATTATGAGGCAAGCCTGCAACACGTTGCAGTAAAAGGAGTTATGTTGTACCATGTCAACATTAGGGGAGTGTATATTGGGAATTAATAATGTTAACAATAGGGGAGTGAATGTTACCAAAATATTGTGTAACATTATTAAATAAAATGTAATATTATTAATAATGAGTTTATAGAACTCATATTAATAATATAGTTGTAATTGTTTTAGTATTTGGGTGAGTTGTGAGAACAACTCACGTAACTATTTTAGTGTGAGAGATATCTTAGGGATAAGTTTGAGAGATTGTAGGGATTTGAGAGAGATATGTGGGTTGTTGAGGATTGATGTTGACTCCTTGTATTAAGGAGAACATCCTCCTATATAATGTAAACTCTATCAATGTAATTGATATCCCGAATGATTTCTAAATTCAATACAATTATATTAAGTGTTTTTATATAATTATGTAGTGTTCAAAAATGAAAAGGGTTTGATGAAACCAAATTTTGTGCCTATCATCATGTGCCAGGACATGATGTATAAAATTGTAAGGCTCTAAAGACTGTTCTTCTCCAACTTTTTCCTCCTAAACAAAAATTTGACGATGATGACCTTCTTGATGAGGACCATGTTCCACCTTCACCTATCACTACACATCATCATCATTTACCCATTCAGTGGTCGATATCTCCACCCCCACAATCATTTTTCCCACCTCCAAAATTTGAGATCAACATGGTCCATATTAGAGAGTTTTCCAAATCACCACCCAAATGTCAATGCACCCTACTCATTTCACAAGGCTCTTATCCACCACTAGGATTTTTCCCCTCATGTTGTTATACCTTTCATGACACACCAGATCCATCGACCTCCCCTCAAATTAACATGTTTCACGTTGCTACCCACATTTAGAAATAAAAAGGAAAAGAAAAATAAACTAGCCCATCAACCAACCCTGTGCCCAATATACCATCTACACCCACACCCAAAATCACCATCCACACCTACATACCCTATCTCTGACGGGGTTACCCATCGCACAATGATAAAAAAATTACATCAGTCTCCTCTAAAGATGTCTTTGTATGATCTCATCCAAACTTTCAAATCCCACAAACAAACCCTTATCGAGGTTTTACAATCCATTGAAGTTATACCCAATGACCCCACACCAATGGCCTCGATTATCACCCCTCACCACGTGGCCTCACTTACCAAATCATCTCCTTCTTCTACCCCCATTCCCACTCCTCACATCACTACCCTTAGCTTCTCTAATGAGGAGATTGTACCTCTCCAGTCAGATGACCCTGATCCCACCCTATTCATTTCTATCTATATCGATAACATACGTGTACGATGCACCATGATCGATGGTGGTGCTAACATTAAAATCATTTTCCCTCTAAGCATACAATCAAATGCACATACCTTCTAATTGTATGTATAATAACCCAGTTATGCTACACTCCTTCGATGCCACCATTACCTCCACCCTTGGCACCATTATCCTTCACATTCGCGTGGGCCCTCACACTGTCCTAGAATTATAATACATCTTAGAGGGGGAGTTATAGTATAACCTATTGCTCGAAAGACCTTGGATTTGCATCATGGGTTGTGTCCCTTCAACTTTACACTGCTATGTAAAATTCAAACATGAAGGACATAACTATACCATCCCCACCGACCCATCACCATTAAAAACTTGTAACATGTTGTACCGACCCAATGATGTACTTGTACCAATCAAGGCATTATCCACTACCCTTACTTATCCTTCACCCATGACCCCATCCACCAATGATGCTGCCACCTCTCCCACATCTAAACTTACTATTCCTACTAGCGTCGCAGCCTCTACACTTTGACTCATATGCTTCCAAACCAATAACTACCCTCATACCTAATCATCTAGTGATTCATCTATCCCCACCACCCACATATCGACTACTGATCCCTTAGAAGGTGTTTTTCAACACCTCACTCTAGGGGAGTACCGCTTGTATAATATCAACACATTCCTCACTCCGTAAGAGTATGGAAACCTACGTCACACCCTCGTTATGACTACCGCATAGGAGAGGTTTTTCCTTATGGTCCTCCCCACCTTTGCACTAACCTAACATATGGGGGACTTGATACTACCACTTATTCCCCTGAACCTCCATCCCAAACACAACCATTTTCATCTGACCTCCAATCCCTTACTAATTGCCACTTCACCCACACTTTCCTTCATTTTTGTGCATGGAAAGGATTTGGATTTGGTTTTTGTGAATAAGGCTGCCACACTATCATTTCATGTACCACCCGTAAACACAATGATCATAGTGGCACTAGAATTTCCATATCACCTTCCAAGAAGGCCCACGTCGACCTCATTGAGGAAGATAAACCTTCTCCACCGTATTCACCAATGTCACCATCTTCACCCATGGATTCCATAGATCCTAAATCTATTCTTCTTAAAAAAATTGTAAGCATGATTTCTTTGGGACCTATAACCTATCAATGTGATGGTGAGGTTCCTTCTTCTCTTCCCTTCCCGTATCCTCGACAAGATATATGATGATACACTTTCTATTAACGCCATTCAATATCAGGATGATGAGTCTTTCCTAACCTATATGGGTTCGGAAGATTCTTATATTCATTAGTCATTACCCTTTGAGACGCAAACCTTGTTAAATGAATCGAATATCGAAATCAACATTAATACTCAGGATAACCCACACATTCTAAAGATAGGTCAGTCTTTAGATGTTGCTAAATAGGAAGCTTTTACCTCTTTCCTTCGGGACCATAGAAACAATTTTTATTGGTCCTATGTCGATATGCTCAGTATTGACCCAAAAATCATGGTCCAAAATATCATAACCATTCCTAATGCCAAACCCATAAAACAAAAGCTATGGAAAATGCATCCTCATGCATTGCTCTTCTTGTCAAAGAAGAACTTCAACGCCTTCTCTCGGTTTCCTTCATCCTACCCATTGACTATCCCCAATGGATTTATAACATCATTCCTGTCACAAAAGTAATAGGGGGACTCTATATTTACACGGACTTCCATGACCTCAACCTAGCTTATCCCAAAGATGATTTTCCCCTACCAAGAATTGACCAACTAGTTGATCTTACCACCGGCCATGAATTCTATCACTCATGGATGGTTTCTCAAGTTATAATAAAATATTACTCACTCTAGAAGATCAACACAAAAATTCCTTCATCACTCCTTGGGGGACCTTATGCTATTGAGTCATGCCTTTTGGCCTTAAAAATGCCGGTGCTACATATAAGAGAGCCATGGATTACATCTTCCATGACATCATGCATCACATATTGGAATATTATGTAGATGAACTTCTTTCTAAATCCAAACATCGGGCTAAACACCTGATAGTCCTTAAGGTCATCTTCGATTGCCTCATCCAGTATTGTGTTCGTCTTTAACCTAAGAAGTGTGTCTTTGTGGTACTTTGAGGAAAACTCCTTGGTTTCATCATTTATTTGTGTGGCATATAATTCGATCCTGATAAAGTGGAGGCTATTCTCAAAATTCCTCTACCTATTAATCTTAGTCAACTTTGAAGCTTGCAAGGTAAGTTGCAATCTATTTTTCATTTTATCTTGTAGCTTTCTGACCGTTGTCAACCATTTCATCATCTCAAGAAGGACGTCTCATTCAAATAGGATGATGAATTCCATAAATCTTTTGATGCCTTAAGAAAATACCTTCTTCAACCATCATTGCTCATTCCTCCTAAGGATGACCAACCCTTTTACCTATACATTTCCGCCACTAACCATTCCTTAGGTGTCATGCTCACTCACTGCAACAAACAGCACAAAGAGCAAGTGGTTTATTACATAATCCATACCCTTTTAGACTATGAAACTAGATACACCCATGCCAAAAACTCTACTTAGCCTTAGTTTTTGTCACCACCAAGCTTCGTCATTACCTGCTCAACCACAAAACATTTTTCATCACCAATACTGACCCTCTACATTACATGTACACCAAACCCTACCAACATCAACGTGTTGCATGCTAGCTCATGCTTCTTTCGACCTTGACCTTGAATTCATCCATCAAAATTCTATCAAAGGCCAAGCCATTGCTGACCAACTAGTAGATGCACCTCTTTCTAGAAATCAACCCTCTAACTTCAATTTCCCGGATGAATCCATTGTTACTCTCTCCTTAGACGATACCACTTACCAAATGACCATATTATTTGATGGCTCTAAATTTCAGTGTGAGGGTGGCGCTAGTGTTATCCTCATTCCTCTTAGTGGTGAACCCATGCCTTTATCTTTCAAATTAGATTTTGATTGTACAAACAATATCACCGAATATGAAGCACTCATATTGGGTCTTCAGGCTGCTTATGCCTTAGATGTTAAGTCAATCAATATCTTTGGTGATTCCCAGCTGGTTGTAAACCAAGTCAATGGTATATACCAGTGTCGTAATGAAATACTTCAAAAGTATAAACATCATGTAGACATACTTTTGACTACCTTTGACCATTATGAACTTCAAACCACCCCATGTTCTACCAATAAATTTGCAGATACCATGGCCTACTTGGCTTCTCAGATACCCGCTTCACCTACCGACTCTAAAATATTTGTCACAATACAAAGGTTACAATCACCCTCTTATTTACCTCGTGAGGTCCAATCCATTGGGCTGTTACATTGGACTCACGTGACCTTTGGTATAAGTATTTTACAGAATATCTTTTCCTTTCCATTCTACCTCCCAATCTCACTCGTAATAGATAACGTGCCTTTCTTAAAAGTGTCTCTCGCTATGTCATCATGGGTGGTCTCCTTTATAAGCACGGCTTTGATGGTATTCTCTTATGATGCCTTACAAGTTCTGAAATTCCCTACACCATCAAGGAAGTTCACGATGGAATTTGTGGAGGCCACTTTAGTGGTTTAGCTATCACTAAATGCATTCTTCACCTTGGCTATTATTGTCCAACCCTAAATTGTGACCATTGTGACCATGTCAAACTTTGTGTGAAATTCCAGCAACATGATAATCTTCATAACACTCTTAGTCATGCCTTACAGGTCACATGAGACCTTTAGCCTTTCTCTCAATGGGGCTTGGATCTTGTCGGAGAGATCAATCCCCATTCTTCACAATGCCATCAATGGATTATTACCGCTATTGAATATTACACTAAATGGGTAGAATCCATCCCCCTCATTTCTACAAAAGATGAGAAAATATGTGAATTCATCAACCATCACATCATTTGTCTCTTTGGCATCCCTCACCGTCTCATCACTGATAACAGAAAGTAATTCAAAAATAAAACCCTACGTAAGTCTGTGTGGTGCTTTTGACATTCAACTCAGTTTCTCTTCACCTTATTACCCATAAACAAATGGCCAAGCAGAACCAACCAATAAAACCTTGAACAAAATTCTTATGAAAGTAGTTGACAATACTGGGAAAGATTGGCATACGCACATTCCTTTCGCTTTGTGGGATTATCGCACTAGTATTCACACTTCGACTCCTACCACACCTTTTCTCGATCTATGGTAGTCTTGAGTCTGTCTTGCCTCTTGAATTCTAGATTCCATCCCTCCACATCTCACTACAAGACATGCTCAATGACGATGACTTTCGTCAGATCTGCTTTTAACACAACTTGAGTTGTTAGATGAATGCCTTCTCAATGTGCTAGACCATCTCCAACTCTAAAAAAAAAAAAAGTATCAAGGGTGCCTATGAAAAATGTTTCCATGAATGAACCTTTTAGTTCGAGACCTCTTCCTAAAGTAAAATCAACATGTAACCAAAAATGAGAAAAGTACATGGGGAAACTTTTCTCCTAATTGGTTTGGACTTTATATCGTTACCCATGTCTATGGATCAAGTGCTTATCATTTTCTTCACTCAAAGGTAAACGCAAACCTGAGCCCCTCAATTCCTTACATCTTCAACCATTTTATTGTTGGCATCAAGTCTTATATCACTTTCTATCAATTGACCACTCATCCCTTGAGTGTTTTTCACCTTCTGTAATACCCATTTTTGAGGTTCAATGACTAAAAAAGAATCATGTGATTACTCATCACCTTCAGCATTATCTTTTACATGAGTACTAAGGCTCTACTCATGGCATGATTTTTATGGATACTTTTGGTATTTTTAAAGATGGAATCCCATGGTCATTCATCACTTGAAACCACCTCTTTCATAGTTAACCTCTGTGTGTTATGGTTTTTTCTTCTAAATAAGAACCTAATCTTCCGCTATAGTCTTGTCCATGACTTAAATGTAAAAAAGGGATTAAACTCCTTGAGTCAAACTTCCAGAAAAATATGACTCCCTCAAATAGGGACATCTCTTTTGTCTATCTCGCCACTAAAAATAGACTGCTCCCTCAAAGGACAACTATATAAAGTTATTGTAAAAATAAAATATTTTTTTCAAAAGCTTCCCACATTGATCAACTTCACGAAGACCTCAAGGAGATAATATAATCATCCCATATAGACTTCCCGCATCGATCAGTCTATCAAAAAAGAAGAAAATGATAAATTTTTCGTCATGGACTTGCCTATTTTTTATCTTGGGTTTCTTGCTAAGTAAACATGCCATCATACACTAAGTTACGCTAAACCACCCACTTTCACCTCATTGCCTTTTCACCCTAATTTTCTCTCTACTCAAGGGACTTTCCACAATTGTGACATTTCATGATCATGTGACTTTCTTCACCCTTATAATAGTCCATTATGCAATGCCTTCAGGGTCTCATGTTCATCGCCAATCTTTGGTATGTTGGAATCGTTATGGACCTTATCAATTAGGTGGTTATTTCTGCCACCTCTTACCTTTCAAATTATTCATTACCTATTGATTCTCCTATACAAGACAAAGACTTTGACACACCTATGTAACCCATATCCCACCCTACCTATTTTACCCGTACCTATGACCCAAATTCAAGTTTACCTATTTACCCACACCTATTTGACCCAACATCTTATCTTACCTATTTACCCATACCATTGACCCACAATCCACCTTACCTATTTTACCCACACCTATTTGACCTGACATTTGACCCTACCTATCTACCCATGACCCACAATCAACCTTACCTATTTTACCCACACCTATTTGACCTGACATCTGACCCTACCTATCTACCCATGACCCACAATCAACCTTACCTATTTTACCCACACCTATTTGACCCAACATCTTACCTTACCTATTTACCCATGCCCATGACCCATAATCAACCTTACCTATTTTACCCACACTTACTTGACCCCACATCTGACCCTACCTATTTACCCATACCCATAACCCAAAATCCACTTTACCTATTTACCCACACCTATTGGACCCACCTTTTCCCTTACCTATTTACCCTACCTAAATAACCATGCACCCAACTGGCCTAAAACCTAACCCCCATTCACTTATCCTCACCATATTCCTCCCTAGCTTATGGGAGAACTACATTGTTTTGAGGCCCCCTTTCGGGGCTATGTAGGAAACACTCCAAGGGCATGGGGCCCTAAGAGGTTAGCTTAAACATCATCGTCATGTTCTTTATATTTTCCCTCGTACAACCACTCAGATACCTCCAACTCAGCGTTGTATAACACCTCATCCTTTTCTTCACGGAAAATGCTAAAAATAATTCACTATGTCATTTTCTATAAAGTGGACAGGTTGAAATGAATCCGTAACATATGGATTTTTAATTTTTACCCTACCCCCAACCTGACCGATGTTGGTTTAACTTGACCAACATCAATCATGTGCCCTAATCTACCACAGTCAGTTTCTCTAGACCGGCATCAATTTTCCATAACTCGGTGTTGGTTATCCTTTTTGACCCCCTCGCTCCACATTACACCACATCTACTTGCCTAAAACCTTTTCCCACCTAACCCAAAGTTGACCCTGACCTTACACCTCACCCCCATGACCTTATTACTTATCACCCAACCTCACCATTAGTTGGGGCATGTTTATGCCCCTCACATGGCCTTACCTACAACCTACCCTACCCACACCTACCATCCCAACAATTCCTAATTGACCTAAATCCATCAGGCCTATACCGACTCCACTATCCCTAATTGACCTAAATCAACCATGCCTATGACCTAAACCCATCATGCCTATACATTTTATCATTCCAGCCACCCATTAAACCATACCTATAAGCTCAACCTACTCCTACATCTCCTTTTTTACATCTTATGAGTTGTTATTTTACCTATACCTTAGCCTTACACTGTGTTACAACCTATTAACCTCAACCTAGCCAACTTGGTGTGACCATTAACCTTATGTATTTGATATACCTTGCAATGTTTCTTACCTATGTTGTTTTAGCTTAACAACATACCTTGCCTATTATTGTTCTCGCTTTTATCCCAACCAAACCTTTGGTGTACCGAAAACATACCTAAATGTTCCCGCACCTAACCTACATTTTGTTTCTAGACCATATCCTATAACTTGGATGCCTAAATTACCTCACCCTTTTTGGATAAGCCTATCGACCTTAGATGATGTAGAGTTTTCAATCTCTTCAACTTGGTACCATGTTACAATCTATACATGTGTGTGCATTTGAATGACATTACCTATGACCTGATTTTGACCCTGGCCTATCACCTATTACTTGAGTTGACCATCACCCTTTCCCATACTACTCATACCATTCCCCACCTACCTTCACCACCTACACATTTATCAAAACACTCACTGATTCCGTATTACACCTCATCTCGTGCTGGTTTGAGGGGGATCACCTTCACCCACACATGGGGCAATCACTTCCTATTTTTTTCAACATCGCTTACTAGTACAAGTTACGTAACAAAAAGGGGAAAAATGTACACACAAAAATTGGTTCACACTCCCCTTGGTCCCTTTTTGAATAGCCAACTCAAACATATTCACCTAACCATGACCCTTTTACCCCACATTAATATTAGTTTAATTATTTATAATTAAAGTGATACTCATCCTCACAATATTCATTATTTAATTACCTTAATTAAACTAATTTCCACCTCACCTAGACACCTCACCCCACCACCTCACCTAGACACCTCATCACAAACCTATTCTTAGCATGTTTCCCTTTTACTAGGACTCAATATTCACTCACCATAACTAACTAAGACTTAGTCCTACCTACCTTAATGAACTAAGACTTAGTGCAACCCTAAAATCACATGCCTATTCTCCCTCTAACCACATTCCCACTCATTAAAATGTAACATTCCATTTTGATTCTTACAAGAATAGACAGAGTTGGCCCAAAATATTGCCAAGATTTGGCATTTTTAGTAAACATAGGATTTCCCGCCTTAACCAATGCCACCAACCCTATCCGACACCGATCACCTTAAACCATCATCAGTTACCATATATTTATTTTTGGTAACATTTTTTGAGAGGTTGACCACATTCTCGAGTTTTGCAATGAAAGAGATTGACATGCAAGCAAGAACCAGAGCCCTTTCACATATCCAGACAACCATAGCCAACACCAAGATTGATCCGAAGGTATTTGCATTCATGGTAGAATTCTCGAAGCACTTTCCTAACACCGAGCATTATTCCACAAATCTAACTTCACCAGCATCTTCAACCACCTTTCCACCACTACGAGCATTTAGAACCCTTCTGAACTCCAAGTTATTAGGTTTCTCCTCTATCACTTGTAGTTGTATTCTCTCTTTGCCTTCACCCATTCATTGTTCCTACCTATATCTATCATTCATTTCTCTCTCTATCAACCACCCACTCACACGCAATGTAGTCATTTTTACACCCACCAAAGAACAAGGGAATCCCATGCACGCAGCCTATCTCCCAGCCGGGTCTTTGGTGCTCACCCAAGACACAAGTGCGTGCCGAGTCTCTATTTTATGTGAGCTACATGGGAAACCATCATCTATGTTAGGAAATTAATGAATAAAGGTGGAAATGAGACATACAATCATTATAGGGCTCATAATGGCCTCTAAACAAATGTAATTATAGATAAAAGATAGGACTACAATAGAAAGGAAAGTACATAAGGATTTATATCTATTCCATAACATCCATGAGAAAAATGAAAAGATATAGATATGAACCAAATCAATTACATTCATACTCATTCATGTTTATAACCTCATTACATTCAATGGATCCATTAGACTACCATAGCTTGATCAAACCAAAGTCATACATCATAACAGGGATCATGTCCTTCATCCATACAAAGAAAAATTTATATCCCAGCCCCTTAATACATTACTCCCTTATATAGCCTCTACCCAATCCCACAGAGTTCTCGTAGTATTTATGTAGAGATCCACTCTCTCTATTCCTCTCCCATCTATCTCGATCTATATCTTTTCCTCTGCGGTGCTCACATATATAGGAATCCTAAACGCTAACTCATCTTTCTTAGGTCTCGGATCTAGTGCCAAGTGTCTAAATGTTGTCCTCCATGGAGCATGCTCCTCTAGGTCCGAGATCTCTAGTTTTTTCTAAGATGTCTTCTAGAACCTTCTATTGTAGGGCATATTTTTTTCTTGCGCATCATGTTTCCAGTTGACACCTTATCCACTCCACATCCATAGTCAGGTCACTCTTTTCTCATGTCCTACCTGAAATTCCCAATATGGCTAAGTCCTGAAACCTTAGCTATATCCACATGTATGCCACAAGTTTACCTAAACCCTTCCTCAAACCCTGTCTTGCACCTTCTCCTTGCGCACCCTTCTTCAACTAGGCCTTACGCACCTACGCGCCTTTTTGTACTTAGCCAATATTTTAGGGTCCCAACATCACCCCACACTACGATTCTTCTCCATCTATGGGAACAATTCTCCAATGGAAAAGGAATCACAGTAGACTTACGTATTGGAAAAAGAATAAGGGGATGAAGAATTTGGGAAAGAAGAAAGAATGGGGAAGTGATGGCATTACTTTGCAAAATCTAGGAAATTTTTTTGCAAGTCATCCTCCAACTTGTTCTAGGCATCAACTTCATTCTAAGCTCTTTGACAAAGGTTTCCAACTAGGGGGATTACCTACCCAAAACTTAGTTCATCTCCTTCGGTGTTCATTATGTCAACAGCTTTTCTCCACTCCTCGCTCATGTCTTTGAGTGCGTCCATCCTTCTAGTAATTTGTGGGTACAATTCCTTTAAACGAATTTTGATTGAACCCCTTAAGGTTTCAATAGCCTCAGATTTCTTTTCAACCTCAGCAAGGATTCTATCCCTTTCCACCCTATTTCCCTTATTCTTCTCTTGAAACTCCTTCAACTCTACTTCGTGAGTGGTGACTAAGATGCTTGCCACTCTATCCCTATCTGCGTAATTATCATACACGGCCTCAGTAGATTGGGTAGAAATCTTGACATCCACAAGTACCTTGCTATACTCAGCAATGATTGCTACCACTTTCAATTTTTCCTCCCTCTCCAAGCATGCTGCCACTTCTTCTATAGAATCTAGGGCCAAATGTTGTCTCTCTATGGTGAGGATGTGCTCTAGATATTCTAAGCACTCAAGAGTGGATTTGTACTTCTGCGTGGGTAGCATTAGGTCTAGATGCTTTGACATAATGGTGCTTGTGATAGACTCCATATTTTTTTATATTTCATGCACCTTCACCTTCTCATCCCTTAGTTCATGCTTTAGCTGCGTCTTTGATCAACTCTTCTTGTTTCAAGCCCTTAGTCTTCTCAACTAACTCCTCTTCCTTCTTTTCTATCTTTTCCTCTAGAAATATTACTCTGTCATTTCTTCCAAAGAGCCTAGCCTCAGTCTCAACCATGACCTTGTTCAATGCATTACATAATTGCTCATCCGAGAGTTCTTTAGGAATTTACCAAGGGGTTGGTTCCCTTAGACTCGGTGCAATGTTTGGTAGGATTACCCCTTGGTATAATTCAAACTCTAGCTCATCAATATGGGAATCAAATACCCAAGAGAGCATCTTCCTTGTCCTGGGGTATGTACCCTCCTCATCAAATGACTCCATAGCTAGAAGTTCTTCCATGGGTACAATGCTCTAGAAACACGCGCGTAACACCTTCCTTTGGTCATCAACATAGCCCATGACCTGTCCTCATTCTATATCAAGGCTCTTCCTTCCCGAGCATGTGGCTTTGGGGAAACTCACCATTAGACTGGGACCTCCTCCCATACTGACTTGTTCTTTCTTAACGCTTTCCTCCTTACCTTCTTCCATCACTATGTTAGTGTTGCACTCCAATTATTGTTCTACTAAGGCCTTGATTATTTTCATTACTTCTCTTTCTACCACCTTGTTTACTTTCTCCTGTGTAAGGCTTGGAGCTTTCTACTTCTGCGCGCTAACCTCCTCACTTCTTCCCATGTCCTGGGTTCCTTCCTCATCTTGGCTACCCTTATGCTGCATGAAAAGGAACTCCTATTCTTCTTCTCCGCCCTCTTCTTCTGAATCATGCATGCTGAAGATAGGTGGCTCTTGATCTCTTTTAGGATCATCTTCTTCATCGTTATCATCCTTTTCACCTATGTATTTCTCCAAGCTCTCAGTTTCTTTTGAGTTGGTCTCCTATTCTATCTATTGCTTCTTTCTGAGAGGTGACTCTTCCACAAGGAATCTAACCTTCTCTAATTCCTCTGGAGAATTCTCCTTGGTGAGGGGTTTCTCTGACACCTCTTCTTTTAGGGTCTTCTCCTTTATCGGGGATTTCTTCATGCACATATAATTGCTAGGTTTGGTTCTTGTTACTGGCGCACTATTGGCTGGGTAGTTTGCACACTTAGTTCTTTTTCTTCTTCCCTCTCCCTTTTCTTAAGAATGGGATTTCTTCTACCCATGATATCTTCAGGTATGGAGACATCATTCTCTAGCTATGTAGAGATATATACAAACACTGTAGAATTTCTTGCAATTGTTAGAGTTGGGGATTTCATCATTCGATTTCATGTGCTATGTAATTTTCAATGTATACGTGCTTCTTGGGGTAGACTAGCATCCTGCGTATCTTCTTGTGGTCCTGATCAATTTCACTAAGATCAAACCTTAGTCTCTTTGCTTCTTTGAACCTATTAACTCCCACTTGGAAGTATTGGGAGGTGAAGGAGAACAGGAGTTTACACCATGGGCTCATGGTTTCATCCACCATCATGAATCTGCCTATGTAGAAGTGTTGGTACACAAAAAACTTAGCTTCTCCCATTGTAAGCACTAGTAGTTACTCTAGGATTCTCCACTCTACCCCGAATTCATCCCTTAAGAACTTATACCACTTTTCCAGGCGTGCCTTGTGGGAGGTTGTCATTGTTTCACATGTATACTTTACAAATCTTTTCGCAGCGAGGATCTTCATCCGAGATACTCCTAAATAAACTTTTCTTCCACGTCAGGCACTCCTATCTCTAAAAATAAAATTTTCAGGAGGATATTTATGCAAAGTATCTTGTCTTTTTCCTAGGCGTTGTTGATTATATCATCTGTAATGAAGTTTGATAGATTTAGATTGTGCCCTCTCGATATTTTTGCATACATTCAACCAGGCCTTATTTACCTACATCCACCTTTCTTGATCATTTAACTTTATGCCGGCATGTGGCCATTCTCATGATGGGATCTAGGATTTCCGCAATATCAAAATACCTTGACCCCTTTTTGTAATCATATGCAGTGATGGTTGCTTTGATGGCTTCCTTGTCTCTTAGGTCATCATCTATGTTGTCTCCCTCGCAGATGAGGCCTATAAAATTCAAAATCAACTAAGGGGTTATGCACATCTTACACCCCATGAAGTAAAAGTGGTCCTCATGCACACGTGACATCAGCCACTGATAGAGGCACTCAAGATTTCCAAAGTAGGGAAATTCATAGAGTTACAATAACCCTACCTTCTCCAACTTCACTTTTACCTCATCACTATAGATGGGAAAACCCTTTGGTGTCCTTTTGTTCATCGGGCACACTAACTCCAGCACCATTTCCTTCTCTGTTGTGCTTGTGCGATGGTTATAATCACTCACCGCCATATTTCTCAAATGGGATTCCCACTCCTTCCCAAGTAAACTCCATCTAGGTACTACATTTCTACATACCACTCCTCATTCATGCTTGTGGTGGTTGTTGTTAGCTCTCTGCCCTTGCCCTTACCCTTTCCCTTTGGATTCTTGGGTGACATAGTTGGTTTCTTAGGTGCCATTGTCTAGGTCCTCTAATCACTTCAAATATATTCTTGTTACTCTTCTCTTCCACTTCTTCTAACCTTAGACCTCAACTTGTGAAGAAAACCTCTTAAACTCATGCCCTAGTTTTTCAAACCCTAACTAGGATAATACTTTCAAAAGACAACACCTTCTCACAAATTCTCTTATGCCCATGAAATCCCTTCTAGTTCACAAATCCAAACTAGTTACTCATGCTCAAACTCTTCAAAATTTTCTTCACATGGATCGGTTCTGGAAGCCCTAGTTTGCAACGATGCAAAAGCACTTCTTTCTTCATATACTCAAAGTAAATAATGAAATTCCTCGACCTTCTATTTATAATTTTTCCCACTTTGTAACATTAAATGCTTCTTTACCTACCACTGTACTTTAACACTTAATGTGGCTTTTTCAAATAAACCCAACTTTAGCACTTTAACTCATGTGCCCAACCTTATGCGGAAAATTCTCCAACCTTCTAGCACGTAACCAATCCATCTTGACAAGAGAATCTTGCGCGCGTGTAACTAGTGCCAAAGGAACTTCTTCTGTCATGATTTTTTCTCTTGCCTACCTCATGTTGCTTTTGTGCTTCTTCTTCTCTTATACGTGGATCCCCAATGTAGCCTTATCCTGACACCAACCATCCTTTTTCACCTTTTCTTGCATGTAATTTCTTCACAGGGCCATTCAACCGGGCTTTCCAATGCAATCCTTCATGGTGCTTCATATTGCAATTTCTTCCACCTTACTCCACCCCACACTAAAATGATGTGTGGTCCTCTGCATAGTTACAACCTTCAAAAAGTAATGAGATTACCGATGCCCAAGGTGCAACAAAAACAACAATGAGAAAGGGAAACACAAGAAAGGAAAATTCATTAAAGAAAATCCTAAATTAACTGGAATACTACCTTATTTACAAACACCAAGAAGACTTATTTACGGTAGGGCTTGACCTACTCCCATTGAAGCATCATGGAAATCTCATCCCATCTAGCACTTTTAAGCTGGAATGTGCCCAAATCAAGGATGTACAGGACCAAACCAATGCACTTTTAACTTCCCAAGATGGCACAAAAATTAGAATCATACAAAGTAGGACCATCTGCCAAACCTCAAACTTCTTGTTCCTAATGTGGCAATCATGCCATGTTTTTTTCTTTGATTTTTCTCGCTATTTGGCTCCACCTAGCGAGTGATCATATTTCATCCACTTCATCAATTTATCAATCCTTTCTTCCAAAGTGCTTTCTCATCAGCCATCCCTCCCCAGCGCACGCCATACGTAGAGAAGGTAACATAAATTCAACCGGAGTATAAACTCAAGGAAAACACTAGTTGAAACATTGTGGCCTTTTTTAGACTTTTATAAGTTATCTTATAAGCCCATAATACTGATTGATACATTTTCATCCCAATCTTGTCTTCCAAAATCACAAATTTTTGTCAAGGTATGACTCAAGTATTTTGTTAAATGCTTCGTGGTTTCATTTTCTTATGGGTGATAAGGTGTAGTGTTGTGATGAGCCACCATGAACTTTGCTAACATGATCCTCATGATCTCATTCAAGAAATGTGTACCCCTATCACTGGTTAAACTTAAAGGGCATCCATACCTTGTGATAATGTTCTCCCATAAAAATCTTGTTGTTGTAGCTATTATACAGTATTTAGTTGGGGCTGCCTCTACCCACCTTGTCAAATAGTTTGTGCAAGTGATTACATAGTGTGATCTAGTCCTACGCACTGCTGGTGTAATAGGGCCTACAAATTCTATTTCCCATTTCTTAAAAGGTTCAGCATTAGGGATAGGGTGCAAAGGAATTTCATCTCTCCTTCCTAGCTTGCCAACGCACTGATAATGGTCACACACTTTACAATATTCCTTGCAATCCTTATATAGAGTTTCCCACCATAATCCTACCATTAATATTTTACGTGCAGTGGTATCACCTACATAAGTTCCACCTACACTTCCCCCGTGTGCTTCCTCTATGATGGCGAGGTGCTCGTGCTCTGTACACACCTACGTAAAACTTCATCATGCCCTAGTTTTTATAAGTCCCCACTGATCAACATGTAGGGGGTGACGCATATGGATAGTTACTTTTTCTCAAATGTCTTCATCCCTTCCGGTGCCATACCTATTTTAAGGAACAAAACAATATCCTCCAAGTCTGAATGCGTGCACCGCAACCTAAATAGCTACGCATCTAGTATGGTATGTTCAATGTTTTGCGCATCCTCCCCTGAATCAATCCTAGACAAATGGTTAGGTCTGGAATTACTCTTTCCTGGTTTGAAAACCACCATGAACTCAAATTCTTGGAACAATAGCACCCACCAACATATGTGCCCTTGTAGGATGGTATTATTCACCAAGTATTTTAATGCCATATGATCAATGTAAAATATAAAAGGGGTTGCCAAAAAATACTGTCTGAATTTATGAAGCATGTAGATCATTGATAATGCCTCGCACTCGGTTGTAGTATAATTTTTCTCTACTGGTGTCAACTTCCTACTTACAAAGCATAGGGGTGATAAAAATTCCCTCACCAGGTTGTGTAAGCACTTCCCCAATGGTTATTCTAGAGGCATCCACATGAACATGGAAGGGCTTATCCCAAGAGGGGAAACGTAATATAGGTGTGGTGACAAGCCTATCCTTTAATATGTCAAACACCTTTTGTTGCACCTCTCCCCAATGAAAGGAAATTTTATGTCTGAGAAAATATTCTAAAGGAACGGTGATCTTGCATACCCCTTGATGAAATTTTGATAGTAGCCCATGTGTCCAAGAAACCTACATACTACACTTTGATTAGTTGGCTCTCCCAATCCCATAATCACCATAATTTTGGCAAGATCCACCAACAAACCTTCTTTGCATATGATTTTTCCCAACGGTGGTCCTAAATGAGGTAGAAAATACACACATCTTGATGTTGAGGGATATCCTCAACTACCGACACATTTCAAACATCAATCTCAGATTGTCACAATGGTTCTTGACTAGTCCATAAAAGGTCCAATCATCAAGGTAGAATTGGAGAAACTTGTGGATGAAGTCTTGGAAGGATTGCACTACAATGCATAAGAATACAATAGGTGTGTTCTTCAACCGAAAAGGCATGATCGTATAGGAAAAAATTCCCCACTCGGTGGTAAAGGTTGTCTTTCTCTTATCTTCCTTTGTAATCCTCACACGATGATAGCACGAGAACCCATCCGTGAAAGAGTATACTTCGCGCCCTGCCAATCCTTCCAATATTTCTTCAATGAATGGGGTTGGGAAGGGATCAATGACACACAATACATTCATATCCCTATAATCAACACATATCCTTATCCTTCTATCCTTTTTATACTAATCCCCATTGGAATTATCCACTCGACTCCTCCATAGCCTCTATGATTCCCGATGCTAGCATCATGTCTATTCTGATTTGGTGTGAACCTTCCTTCAACTTAATTATCATTTCCCCCAAGGAATGGTGAAAACCTTTGAGTTCATGATACCACTGCGTGGGAATAATTCCTCAAACTCACGTAAAAGATCAATGATCTTAGAAACTCGACCAATAATATCCAATGATAGCTTCCTTGGGTTCCACCTCCGACCCAATATTTACCTTCTTTGTCTTTAAAGGCTCATGATAGGTGTGTGTTCTTTCATCAACACTATCCATCACTTCACATGAGCCTAGAGAATGGTTAACGTCCAAATTTTCCATCTCTTCACCGTCTATGACATAGACCATCTTGCCTTTTTATTTCTCTATGCACGTGTGTGCTTAAATTGTATCTCTTTTGTTTCTTCTTCCTCAAAACACACCTCTAGGCTAGGTTCACCTAGCAACTCCAGTATCCTATCTTCTACCATGGCACTATCCCCAATGGTAAGGGGCTTGACAACCTGTAATGCCTTATCCACCAAGGGTTTTGTAATCTGATAGTCAAATGTTTGAATGAGATTAGCCGCTAACTCTTTCCAATTCCCTATTTTTGTAGTGTGTCTCGAAGTGGATGTATTATGCGCACGTGTGACCTGCAGAGTAGAATATAATTTGTGTACCCGGAGGATGGTGGCAAAGCTTCCACACCTTCCCTCCGGGGTCTCTCATAAGATTGGATGTGGAAGGAAGTGGTCTCTTTACCATGGTAATATTTTATAGCCGTGGGTGCATTGCTCCTATAAAACCTTATAGAGAAGGAAATTCTTACCTCGTGCCATTCCAAGAGACTATCTTGATGCATTTCCCACTAGCGCACAACAGATTCACGAGTAGTACGTAACTTAATAGCCCCCTTCATTCATCTTCCTTTTTCCATTGAGCTTCCATCTTCTATAAAAATACCTTAGGGAGGCTCCTCCACGAGTACTTAGGTAGCTCCTTTCCTCCTAGGCACCGGACCGTATGCGCCTTTGTCACCTTTATCACCGATCCTCTCAAATGTCATCCGATTAACTCATAGGTTCCATGCACCCAATTATCACACACTATACTGGTGGTGTCACTTAAGGACTAAGCATCCTCAAACTGGATAACTCCTTCTGTGGGATGAATTGTCTCTAGATCCCTGATTGAGTGCACATATATTCTATCCAAGACCTCTTCTCCCAAAGGTTCAATATAGGGTGTTGACTTCCCATCAGTTAGGGGTATGATGAGTCGTTCCTCCTCATTTTGAAAGCTTATGTACCCCTTGTTGAACCAAAGATCCACATTGTTCTTATAACACCATGGGATCCTAAGTAGTGATGAGAAATTGTTTGTCTCAACGAGCGCAAAGACTTTGAAGTCCCAGAGAAACTTAGCTCCCTAAATGGTGAGAGCTACATATTTTAAGACACTAATGGGATTTTCCTTCATTTTGTTTTTCATATACAACACATTTGAAGATAGATATAATGCAGGCCTTCCCATATGATGCCATGCATCTAAGGTGAGAACATTGACCTCCACACATGTGTCAATGAGGATATTACTAAGGATCCATCCATCCATGACCACATTTAACATGATCTCCCTATCATAGTTAAGGCTATGAGGGGAATGTTTACATGCAATACCTACCTCTCACACTCTTCTTTGGCATGTTGTAACTTCTCTCTCAACCATGCTCCTAGCAAGGGAATAATATTCTCTTGCCTTAGAATTTTACATACTTCACCGACCTCATCCAGGTCATCTTTTAGCACTTCAAACTTCCTTATTTGCTCCTCCCTCTTAGAATGATCCTTTAGACACTGAATTTCTCCTTGTAAACTCCAAATGGCATCCATTGTATCTTGATATACCTCCTTTTGATGCATAGGGTCCGGGTACTTCCCATATACCAATTCTTCCCTTGAAACCAAGATCTTCTTCCTTGGTATTTCCTTTGTGTGTGTGGCCTCTTCTCTTGTTGTTACCATAACAGGTTCCAATCCTACATCACGTGTTACCCATGACATCCATTATGTGTCTGTCTTCTTAATGCTTACCATTGTAGTGCCTTTGTCTTTCCGTGCTACTAATTCATGTGCTCAAACAACTCGGGACATTCCTCATATTTGTGTTTCTTCCCGCACCATGAGCACTACAATAGTTAGGGAACTCTCATTTGTAATGATCTATAGAATCACAATTAAAACAGGTTCCATGTGGGAACTCACTTCTTCCTCCTCCATAATTACCATGACCATGGGATCCTCTGCAAAGTCCCCTTCGCACACGCCTCCATCTGTGTGCTCTCATAGTGGAGATCATCACCCTTAGAAC
Source organism: Taxus wallichiana var. yunnanensis (assembly GCA_018340775.1). Taxonomy (NCBI): domain Eukaryota; kingdom Viridiplantae; phylum Streptophyta; class Pinopsida; order Cupressales; family Taxaceae; genus Taxus; species Taxus wallichiana. The sequence continues at coordinate 401,665,001 of CM031240.1, read as the reverse complement.
TACTGGTAATGCTAGTCTAGTGCACCCCATAATCAATGGCCTCATGGATTTGGTCAATAAGCCTACAATCCTTAGTATCATGGGTCATAGAGGTGCAAATCTTATAGTAGCAAGACACATTCTTATGAATTACACACTATAACAAGGGGCATCTACTTGCATCATGGTCCCCATGATAATTTCACATCTATTATTACATGGCACGTACTATCCTCTAGGGAAACTATCCTTGACATGTACCTCTATTTCACAATCAGCACACCATATACCACCGAGTCTCATGGGATGAGTTTGTAGAAAACTTCTCCGGATGTTTAACCATAGCATAAATTTGAGACTCTAGAAATGGGCTAACACCAGTATCAACACTTTCAATAAGCTCGGCATGTAGAGCGACTTCTAACACCTCGCACGGGTCTATGAAATTTTTATGAGATAGAGATATTCTAAAAGGTGTTATCAACCCCCAACAAACCATTGAGCATGTTGTGAAGGGTGAATGTCATATGAAAATTTTTATAGGAGGGTTTTGAACCTTGCATCATACTCCCGCACACTTTCCACCACTCCCTGTTGAATCTCCTTCAAGGTGTTGATACTCTTCTGTTTAAACTTAGGGATGTGGAATTATTCCAAGAAGGCATTCTTTAAAGTAGTATAATCCACCACCATTTGTTGAGGGTCTTATTTACTATACCGGATATACGTGCGCCCTTACTGACATCATTAAAAACTGACTAGCCTTTCGTTTTGGGGTTGTGATCCCCTTCACATGCCATAGAATCTCACATTTGTGAACATGTTCTGTAGCATCTTCAATACCTCTATAATCTAGCAAATGTAAAGACATCTCAAAGAATACTTAAGGAGGTGGCCGTGGCCCTTGTCCTCTGAGCCAAAGCCTTGGTTTCTTTGAATGTTTACTCCATCACAAATCCACCAAATCCACTGTGTCCTGTGCCTCTTGAGCCACTAGACCCACCAAATCCACCAATTCCTATTCTTGACCCACCAGATCCACCGGATCCACCAGTTCTCTAGTGGTCATGCTAAGGGTCCCCAAAGTTCCACTAAACTACATGCTGATGGTCTATGATAACTCCCCACTACCACTAGTGTACCCCGTGCCACTCCCAGATGTGAGACCGAAGGCTTGTGTACTTTCTTCTTTTCTAAAAATTCCTCCAAATACTAGAATATGCATAGCCATAGAAGTGGGAAATGAAAAATTATATCTCCTGGGTGCATATCTGTCACTTCCACTAATACCAACTAGGTCAATGATAATCCTTCCTTGATCTCGGGAAACATGCGCGAGAAAGTGACAAGAGAGTGTGGTAATCTACGGGTAACTCTTCCACGTACCCAACCTCCCGAGGTCGTGTCAAGGGCAGTGGTGGGGATGGAAAATTCGTGGGATGCAAACTAATTAGGCAATCTAATGTCTTCGATACGCACTAGTGGAATTTGTGAATCTAAGGCAAAGAAGGCCCTTCTAACTTAGACCGGTGTGATAGATCGATCGGCAAGGATGACTGCTCAAAGGCTCCAATCAATATCGAGCTCTGGCATGATTCGATCTATGGGTTGTGGAATACGTGGGAAATGACCTAGGATAGTTTCGTGTATGTCTCCAGATAAGGTCATATGGTGGATGGTGGAAACAATTGACTCTACGGATGATTCTCTGCCTAGTCCAGAATTCTCTAGCTTCGTTAGCTGCTATATCTAGTAAGGACAATTGTTCGATGATGATGGGTGGAAGTGGAGTGGATTGGAATACTAGTGTGTGTAGGCCAGTGTTTATATCTGATTGACTTATGGATTCGTTAGGCTGTGGGACTTGTGGGTCACAACCGTAGACTCTTGGTTGTTGCGGTCTGTTATGGTCATATACTGAAATCAAGTCCTGATTCCTAGTATCCAGTAATCATATGCTTTCTCAGCTTCTATGTTTAGGACCAACAACTGTGTGATTTTCTCATAATATCTCATAGGCGTTCGTGCAACCTGGATCCTTAAACTAGTATCTATGTCTGTGAGAGTGTCTCTGCATCTGGCTGTGGGACCAAAGGATCACAACCAAAGGTTTGTTCTCTTTCGAACCCTTCTATAGTCATGTGAATGTTTATCTAGGGTAATTTGTAGTTCGGTTGATTTGACCAAAACGTGTATGCTTGGTCATCTTCTATATTTAACCCTCTCAACTGAGAACTGATCAGTTATAAATTTGTTGTTGTTTGGAGTACTTGTATCCTGAGATTTTGGTCTATGTTAACTATTCTTTGTGATGAGGTTTGATTGAGGCACGATTGGCTCAAATATGTATTCCCTGGCTTCCTGGGTCCCGTGATTGTCATACAAAATAAAATGTAAATCTAACTGTAACAAAGCAAATTCTAACTACGTGGAATAAATCTAAAACATATATAACTTCTATTTTTCTGAGAAACTTTTTAAGAATTTAAGGAAAGCAGTTATTTAAACGTATCTAGGAATAACAACTAAATAACAATTTAAAACAAACAAGATAATCGAGTGTAGTTATTTGCCTGTGTGATTTGTAGACTTATTCTAAATAATGAAATAACTTGCTTGATCTATTTGTGAAATTCTCGATCCTACCTCGAAGTGAAGAGTGAATCATAGTTTCTCGAAACCAATCAATCCTCACAGACTTCCTGGCAATATCAATAATAGAATCTACTAAATGAAGTAATTTTAACTACTTTATTTGATATGATTCTAACTAAAACTTTGAAAGCTAGAACACGGATTCCATGCGAGCGCTGGCGAATCCGATGGTGTATGTGATCTTGTCCCCTCGGTGTGATATAATTGTTCTTTCATGTTCACGTGGATCCGTAGCGTGAACTATCCTATTTGAAGAGCAAAACCTGCAACTTTAATGGCTTCCTAAGCTATTCTACTCCAATGGATTGGATAAAACAATAACACCATTTGCACAAGCTAGATATGTGGCTTACCAACAGTTGAATAATGCTAACTAGACATATAATGAACTAAACCAAGCACTGTAAGCAAAATGAAAGCTAAATCTAATGCAAAGAGAAATTCAGAGACAAACTTCGGGGCCGGATTGGGTGAAATAACAGTACTGCCTGCACAAGATGGGTATGTGGCTTACCAATAGCTAAACAATGCTAACTAAGCATGCAAGGAATTAAAACTATGTCTTCTAAACAAAATAAAAGACTGAACTATGAAAATCAAAGCATGAAAGTGAATGAGGGTAGACCATTTGCTTGTGCACAAACCATTTATTTATAGCTTTCATTCACCCAAAGATAAAAACCAAATTGAACTCTAAAAACCATAAACAATGGCCAAACACTATTTCAGGGATCAAAAACATAAATGCAAGCCCAAGTCGGCAAAGAAAAGTGGTGAAACGTTGATATTTTACGTGAGTCGCATCAAAGTGCTTTCGTAATGGCAAGGGAAAAAGGCCAAGAAAAGAGGGAAAAATGGGAAAACAAAGGACGTGGGGTCTAAGTGGGGCATGCGGGATGTTAACGCATACTTTGAGGGCTTTTCTCGGATCCTCAAACACCTTGCATGAGGAGACCTATATCATCATTGGGGCACTTGTTACACTGCTCCTTAAAGTGATCTGATACCTTACAATTTTGGGTACTTTTGACACTAAAATTTTCCTCCAAAATTTCTATTTCATTAATGTATGTATTAGGAATAGGATGTTGTTAAGTGTAATTAGTAGTAGCGTCTGATAGAAGATAACGGTGCCGTCAGTACGGTGCCGCCAATAATGTGGAGTACGGTAACAGTCAAAGTACAATAGGAATGTTGTAAAAAGTAAATATTTGTCGTAAATGGTCCGGTAATGTTAAAATGTCAAAGTTTGGGTAATTAGAGAAGTAGGGTCTACATGATTAGGAATTAGAAATATTATATTGGTAATAAGGACAAGGAGTGAGGTCATAAATATTTTGTGTATTTTATTTGTAAAAAGTCTAAAAATGTGGAACCCATGTAAAATGATAAGGTTTATCTTATCTTAACAGATAAGCTTACATGTACAGATAAGAGTTAAGGTATGGAATATGATTCGTCAGAGTGGATTTCTTATCCTATCTTAGAGATAGGATGGATAAGCCTGGAAGTTCTATAAATAGAGAGGCCACCCCCCTCATTTAGCATAGAAAGAAGTAGTGAGAAATATTGTAGGAAGTGTGCGAAGGAAGCCATCAGTTAAAGGTGTGTTGAAGAAGCCATCAAGAGGTGTAATTGTAAAGTTTCTCCCATAGTCTTGTTGAAGTATCTCATGGGTGAGATTGTAATAGTTTCATGTTAATATTATAATTTATTTTGATATTTCAGATTTGTCGTCATTCTGTCTTATCATAGTCAATGGTATTCTTGTGTTCGGTTGTTGTTTTGCTTCCAGATTACATCCACCAAACTAAAGTCTGTGCATTAGTAAATAATCATAGCACGAGGAGTTCCCGGTGAAGAATTATCATAGTGCCGGATTGGTGATGACATTTTGGTTCCGTTGCCGGGACCATTCCTCGTTGGTGGATTTTCTGGAGAGATATTCCCACTTAGGCAAAAATTAATTGGAGGGTAACCTTGTTTTTACTGTGCATAGTAGTTACCATGGTAAAGTCATTTTTACCATGAATAGTAGTTACCATGTTAAAGTCATTTTTGCCATGAATAGTAGTTACCCTGGTAAAGTCCTTTTTCTTTGGGAATAGTAATTACCGCAGAAAGTCACTTTTACCGTGAATAGTATTTACCGCAAAGAAACTTCACTTTTACCGTGAATAGTGTTTACCACAAGTAAAGTCGGTTTTACCGCAGATAAGTCAAGTTTTACCATAGTTTACCATGGTCATTTCTAATTTACTTGTAGAAAGGTGTAAAGTCACTTTCTAGTATAGTGATTCCAATTATTTGTGCACATAATTCTTGTTAATTGTACTTGTGGGTTGGTATTTCACGGTGGTTACTTTTGAAAATGGGAAAGATTCCTGTTTTTTCAGCTCAATCTAATGAAGATGCTTCTTCTTTCATTCAAGAGTTTAAACGATCTTGTATTTGTAATGGCCTTATAAGAAGGGAACAATGGACTGAATTTTTTCCTACCTTTTTGGATGGTTCAGCACTTAGGTGGTTTGAAACACTAGGTGATAATGTGAAAAATTCATGGGATTTATTAACCGAAAGTTTTCTTGAAGAATTTGGTGAACAACAGAAATATGCAGATCTCATGATCGAGATCACAAAGCTATCCCAAGGAGAGAAGGAGAAGATAAGGGATTATCATGCTCGTGTTCTAGAGCTAAGGAGGAAGCTCGATGCCCAGATCCGGAAGGAAGGACTAGCGGATGGGTTGATGAATGGCGTGGATAATCTCCTCTGTAAGCACTTCATTCTTGGGATGAAGCCGGAGATCAGACAACGAGTGAAGTATGACCGCCCAGCCACCATTGAACAAGCAAAGGAGATTGCAAGAAGGCAAGAAGAAAGCATGGAAGAGGAGCCCAAAGAAATTGTTGCTAAAGTAGAGCCTACACCAGCACCTTTGGTCCTGAATCCACAACCACTCCCGGTGAGCACAAATATTTCTCCTAATACATCTACTGAGTATGAAGATCTGCTCAAAAAGATGGGTCAGTTAACTATTAATCTTCTTCAAGGAAAGGAATTTAGTTCTCGGGGGAGAGATAGAGGTCCAAAAGAAATATTTCTGAAGTTGTTTGTTATGGTGTTATAAAAGGGTCATTATAAGTATAATTGTCTAGATAAAACTTCTACATCTGGTAAGGGAGATAATGATAAAGGAAAAGCACCTGTGAATTCTTTTGATGTAGTAGATAAGAGCAGAAATAATGAATTAGATGTGTTTGTAACAAAAAGAAAGAAAGAAAAAGATAATCAAGATGGAAATGATCCTAAGAAGATGAAAGAAAAACTAGTAAGAAACATAGGAGAAGAAAGTTGGGTGTGCGGGATTTTCTGATTTCACAGGGGCAAGGACCATACTCCATCTTGGAAGATCTATCCAAAGGCTCGTAAATATCACATATGGTCAACTCTTGGCTATGTCTTCGAGAAGAGGCGGGAGTTGCGAGGTGGACTCAATGCTCGAAGAAGGAAGGAGGTTGAGGTCCCTGTTTTGAGAGCGAGAGGAGATCCCTATGCTCCACAAGCTGAGGTATTATGTAATGGTATTTCAATTAATGATGTCTTAGTTGATGGAGGTGCTGCGATTAATGTAATGACCGAGTCTCAATGAATATGTTGGGTTTAAAAATTGATCGCCCTTCAACACTTATGTTAAGGTCATTAGATAAGGAAAAACTAAACCGAAGGTGTAATTTCAAATGTGGCAATATCTCATTATGGGTGTTGTATGTGTGGTAGACTTTCGGTGATGAAAAATGGTACTGCTGCGTACCCAATGCTTTCTTGGGAAGACCATGGCTAAGGAGAGTTCATGCAAGAAACTACTTTGGAATGAAGGTTTCATGACACTTGGACGTGGTAGAGAGAGGGTGAAGATAAACGTGATCCTCGACATCATAAAGTAGAACCTATGGATTCAAGTGATGAAACCGATGATTGGACATCCTCTCGATTACTCTAGTACCAAAGTGAAGTGGACACTTTGAAGATAAAGAAATTGAGGTGGATGTTTTAGTCATGGATATCCTGCCGGTCACACCAACTCATGACCCCATAAAATTATCTGAAGAAAAATTTGATGATCGTCTCCAACAAATAAAGATTGGTGATGCTATGATGGAGAGTGAGAAGGAATCCTACCTCCAGCTCTTTCGAAGGTACATACACCTATTCACTTTTGATTACAAGGAACTCCGTCAAGTAAGTTGGGTAGAACATTGTATTGAGCTGGTAGATGGTGCTAAGCCTATAAAGCAAATGCCATATAGAATGAATCCTAATTTTTCCAAGACTGTAAAAGAAGAAATAGATAAGTTGCTTGATGCAGGGATTCATATTTCTTTGTGGAGAATTCGAATGGGTTTCTCCCATTGTGATCTCAATAAAAAAGAATGGGAAGCTACACATTTGTGTTGATTACGAAAGCTCAATAAGGCAACAAAGAAGGATCATTACCCTCTTCCATTTTCATATCAGATCTTGGACGCCAAGTAGGCGGCCGAGTGCTATAGTTTTACTTGATGGATATAATGCTACAACCAAGTTCGTATAGCAGAGAAAGATCAGTGAAGACCACCTTCACCACTCCTTGGGGAACGTTTGCTTATAGAGTTATGCCTTTTGGGTTGTGTAATGCTCCAGCAACATTCCAACGTTTGATGAATAGGGTGTTCGAACCCTACATTGGGACCTTCATCAGAGTATTTCTGGATGATTTTTGCATCTATGGGAGCAAGTTGGACCACCTGCACCAGATGGAGACAACATTTCAAAGGTTAGATGAAGCACAAGCCTCACTAAACCCTACAAAGTGTGTCTTTGGATGTTCTAAAGGCGTTTTGTTAGGGCATGTTGTATCCAGAGATGGTATTGGTACTGATCCTGATAAAGTTTCAAAAATCAAAGATTTACCATTTCCTATGAATAGAAGTAAGTTGAGATCATTTTTAGGCCATGTGGGTTACTATAGAAGGTTCATCAAGAATTTCTCAAAGATTGCACAGCCACTAACCCAGTTCTTGAAGAAGGATGTTGCTTATGAACCAGGAAACAAGGCGCATGAAGCTTTTGGACAACTGAAGGAAGCCCTGGTGTCTTCACCTATTTTGAAGAGTCCAGATTGGAGCAAGCCATTCATTGTGTACACTGATGCCTCAGATGCAGCACTAGGTAGTACTTTGAGCCAAAAGGATGAAAATGGGAATGAACATCCAATTTACTTTGGGAGCAGACAAATGAGCAGTGCTGAGGTAAACTATACTGTAACTGAAAAAGAGGCTCTGGCTATCATTTTTGCTGTAAAGAAGTTTAGAAATTACTTGCTAGGGCAGAAATTTATAGTTGTAACGGATCATCAGGCTCTGAAATATATTGTCAATAAGCCTAATCCATCAGGGAGGATAGCAAGATGGATAATTTTGCTACAAGAATTTGAATTTGATATTATAGATAGGCCAGGAAAGAAGCATGTCAATGCAGATGCACTCTCTCGAGCCTATGATGGTTTAGGATCATCTTGTGATGATGATGATTTTCCCGATGCAACATTGTTCTCCCTTGACACAATCCCTAGTGAATACATAGATATTTGGAATTATCTAAATGAATTCAAGTTTCCTGATGGTGCCAATGCAAAGACTAAGAGAAAGATTACTCAAGCCAGTCGTCCATATTCTATTATGCATGGAGCATTATTTTGAATAGGACCTGATGGACAGTACAAGAGGGCAGTTGGACGTGATCAAGGAAAGGAGCTGCTAGAAGAATTCCACAATGGTACATGTGGAGGGCACTTCTCTGGACAACTTACAGCAAGAAGGATCTTGGATGCAGGTTATCACTGGCCCACTCTTTTTAAAGATTGTTATAATTATTGTAAGACATGTGATATTTGTCAAACACATGGTAACCGTAAGACTTCATCAGCTCCATTATGTCCTATTCTTCCCCTTGGTCCCTTTGAAAAATGGGGAATAGACATTGTAGGTCCACTTCCAACTACATCACGTCAAAATAAGTATATTGTAGTTGCCACAGATTATTTAACCAAGTGGGTTGAAGCTAGGCCATTGAAAACAACTTCCATGGATGAAGTGGCAAGGTTCATATATGAACGCATTGTCACCAGATTTGGTTGTCCATTAGAAATTGTAACAGATCAAGGAAGCCACTTCATTAATGAGGTGGTAGAAGCCCTAGTCAATAAGTTTTCTATCAAGCACAGGAAGGCAACAACATACAAGCCAAGCACAAATGGACAGGTGGAACGAACAAATTTTGTGTTGTGTCAAATTCTAGCAAAAGATGCAGCCTTGCAGGTACATAAATGGGATAAAAGGATTCATGTAGCATTGTGGGCATATAGGGCAACATCAAAGTCAGCAATAGGATACTCCCCATTTCATTTGGCCTATGGCATTGATCCAGTTCTTCCTATTGAGTTTGATATTCCCACTGTGAGAGTTATGAAAAATGAAAGGATGGATGAAAGTGATTCAGTAAAAGAAAGGTTGGTACATCTTCATTTGCTAGAGGAAATGAGGGAAATAGCAAAGGATACAAGCCATAAGAAGAAAATGAAGCAGAAGGAATACTTTGATCAAAAGATCCGATGGTCTCCATTTCATGTGAATGACTTGGTCCTAGTATATGATTCCAGATACAAAAAAGAAGACAGAGAAAATTTCTTCCAAAATGGATGGGGCCCTACAAAATAGCAACTTTGTGCATGAAAATGGTACGTACTGACTGGAGGAATTGGATGGCACTCCCATTACGAAATGGGTCAACCACGACAAGTTGAAGATTTTCCAAGCACTAGAATAGTCTACTCCGAGGACGGAGTAGAAGCTAGGAAGGGGGAAGATGTCGACACTAAAATTTTCCTCCAAAATTTCTATTTCATTAATGTACATATTAGGAATAGGATGTTGTTAAGTGTAATTAGTAGTAGCGTCCGATAGAAGATAACGGCGCCACAAGATGCAGTGCCGCCAATAATGTGGAGTACGGTAATGTCAAAGTACAATAGGAATGTTGTAAAAAGTAAATATTTGTCGTAAATGGTCCGGTAATGTTAAAATGTCAAAGTTTGGGTAATTAGAGAAGTAGGGTCTACATGATTAGGAATTAGAAATATTATATTGGTAATAAGGACAAGGAGTGAGGTCATAAATATTTTGTGTATTTTATTTGTAAAAAGTCTAAAAATGTGGAACCCATGTAAAATGATAAGGTTTATCTTATCTTAATAGATAAGCTTACATGTACAGATAAGAGTTAAGGTATGGAATATGATTCGTCGAGTGGATTTCTTATCCTATCTTAGAGATAGGATGGATAAGCTGGAAGTTCTATAAATAGAGAGGCCACCCCCCTCATTTAGCATAGAAAGAAGTAGTGAGAAATATTGTAGGAAGTGTGCGAAGGAAGCCATCAGTTAAAGGTGTGTTGAAGAAGCCATCAAGAGGTGTAATTGTAAAGTTTCTCCCATAGTCTTGTTGAAGTATCTCATGGGTGAGATTATGTGATTTCATGTTAATATTATAATTTATTTTGATATTTCAAATTTGTTGTCATTCTGTCTTATCATAGTCAATGGTATTCTTGTGTTCGGTTGTTGTTTTGCTTCCAGATTACATCCACCAAACTAAAGTCTATGCATTAGTAAATAATCATAGCACGAGGAGTTCCCGGTGAAGAATTATCATAGTTCCGGATTGGTGATGACAAGATCGTACGTATATTGCCCCCTCGAGAGAATTTGTTTAGCCATGAAGAGGCATAAAATGGTGGGTCCGAGTATGGCAATCCCGAAATGGGAAGTTAGAAGTTATACCTGACACGTCCGTGTGTTGAAGTGATGCCATCCAAAATTCCCGCTACCTGCAAAATGAAAAGAGAACTCAAGTGCAGATAGATACAATAGTTCGAAAAATAAATGCTAAGAACAACAGGGAAATGAGAACGTACCATTTGTGCGGGGATAGGAACTTACCTCCATCAGTGCTCCAAACCTGTGAAAAAGTCATTTAAAACGAATCAGGGCGCTATATATATGAAAGTGGGCCCATTTTCCTATTCATTTGCGCGAGTTGATTTGATTGATTTTGAGCTCTGGGACCCACGGTGATGGTTTCTTGCGTGAGTATAGTCGAAATGTCTGCAGCGAGATAGTGATCATGCCTCCACGTGTGGAACACCGCCCCGCTAGATCACAGGTTGGTTTTCTTCAATTTTGTGTTTTTCCCCCCTTAAATTTGAAATGCTAAATTTGTTGTAATGGGGGGGTCATTTTTGAAAATGCTAGTGTTAAAAGGTCCATCTAGGGGGGGCGCCTACTGGGTAGGCTCCATTTTTAGGTTAAATGGTCATTTTTTGCATGTTTTAGGCTTTTTAGATTAAAAACCCACGTGGGTTTTCGGACCACGACCGCCGCCCTAGCCAAGGCGATGGTTACATGACCGCCGCCCTGATCAGGGTGGCGGTTACACGACCACCACCTTTAAGGCGGCGGTTACAAAACCGCCTCCCTGCTCAGGGCAGCGGTTTTGCACAGAATGCAAAAGGAACTTATATTTGAGATTGCACTTGTATTTTTAGCATTTCTACGTGTTTTTATGACTTTCTCAGCATTGCCTGGATGCTAACTTGCTCTATTTTGTGTGTTTTTGGGTGTACGCAGGCGAGAGAGGAGTACATCAGATGGAGCAGAGAGAGAGTGTGTGATTGGCTCTCAGGGGTACTAGATGCCCTCTCACAGGATGAGGAGGACACACTACAGAGAGCCGGCATATTGCGCATATCGCGCGTGCCCCATGTTGCACCATCTAGTCACATCCTTTGTGACTTATTCTCTTACTGGGATGTAGATCGGAACACCTTCCGATTGCCAGGGGTCCGTGGTGAGTGGACCATTACATTAGAGGACGTCTACCGCATTCTGGGGGTCCCGATCATCGGGAGGTGACTTACATTAGAGACAGCAGGCTCACGGGCACAGATTGCACAGTGGGCAGCATATATGGGAGATGCAGTCATCTCCACGGGGTCGAAGAAGGGGGTGAGAGTTCGATCCATTCCTTCTTTTCCTATCCCCTTACTTCGCCAGGCCATCATGGGGATCCTTGCCTCGAGATTGATCGGGGACAAGGGAGGTGACACGTTATTATCTTTGGGGCCCCCATTATTGCACAGATAGAGGGCCACGGCTAGATATACGCTTGGGGAGCAGATATTCTTGGGACCACCTACCATGATCTATACAGGGTGGTCCGTTTACAGGGGCAGTCATTGAGCCACCCGACTCTAGTCATGAGTTGGGTTTATGAGCGCTTCATCCCTTATGGCAGGGGTGTGGAGGTAGCAGATCCTGGAGCTGTTAGGGCAGCCAGATGGATAGACATGTCGGTGCTTAGAGCACCTCATCAGCCAGTTGCTTCTCTGACTACCACCGATATGGAGGCGACACCATACCAGACCATGGCCGGTATATGGGGCGAGGAGGCCCTTACCTTGATTTCCTGCTCCACCACAGGGCAGCTTATCGATCGAGTGGGACGAGTGGAGGTGCACCCCTTTGGCCGAGTTCCTCAGCAGTTTGGTCTTCCATACGTGGGTATGCTTCCCCCAGTGGCACCAGTTTACAGATCAGTTCGCGAGGCCAGAGGGGGGCCTAGAGGCCGAGGTTGGACAGTGATTACTCCTGGCATTCCTATTGCAGCCAGGAGGATAGTTCGTGCTAGAGGGAGAGCCGGTGCACCTCGGGCACCTTTGCTTCAGATAGCCATGGGTCCTGCTCATAGCAGCGATGACCCTATTGATATTGACTCTAATTCCGAGGAGTTCACAAAGCAAGGGTCAGAGAGGAGACCGAGGACAGCGATCTTGAGTGGCATGACACTCAGGATATTATGCGGCGGCGGGGCCGAGCGAGCACGAGCAGAAGGACATTTTAGTTTCAGAGGAGCCACTCTCTCAGGGCCATGGTGGAGAGGATGAGTCAGTTGCAGGGTGACATGTTGCCCCTACCACAGGAGCAGCCCCTCAGTCACAGTGGCATCCACGGTAGGTGCCGGTCCCAGCGACCCATCTTGGAGGCCTGGGGATCCGAGTAAGTTACCCTTTCTAACTTTTAATGTTTATTTGTAGGCTCTCTTTAGTTGTTATTTTGTATCTTTTAGTTTCTTGCTTAGTTTCTAATTCATTTTCTCCTTTGTTTGTAGAGACTGTTGATGAGTGGCGGGATTTGATCCACAGGGTATGTACTGATTCCCTAATGATCCCCATGGATAGGACCCGCGCGGAGCTGTCTGTGGACGCTGGGGAGCCTTCAGCAGCTGGCGGTAGGCATACCGATGTTTTTGCTCCTGTCTGGCACGTGGCCAGGATGGTGTCGACCCTTCGCACTGAGCTAGTGGGCTATAGGATGGCTGAGCGCCTTATGAGGAGCCATTCTCATGGTGAGACTGCAGCTACTCCTTGAGACCCTGAGCCCTCTGTACATTCAGAGCGCCGGCGTAGCCGAGTCCTAGGCGTGGGCGTGCACCTTTGGAGGGGTCGCGTAGGGATTGAGAGGCCACTTGGCTCTCATGTATTTTGTATTATATATTTCTTTGTATATCACGGGCTCTTTGAGTGTTTTGACCATGCTTAGTGCATGATGGCATTGTATATAAACGTTGATCATTTATATATATGCATTCATTTTGGATCAAAATCTTGGCACTCATGGTTTCCTTTCTATTTCCAGCTTTTCTATGTATACTACGATGTATGTTTGTATGCTTTTTAGAATGTATGCAATGGAGAACAGATGATGCAAATGTTTGTTTCCCTTTGTGTATTTCATGATGCTGATATATGTAGATGTAATGTGATTTTGAATCTTAGCTTCCGTAAGCAATTTTGGATACCTCATGTTTGTTTTGCAAAGTGATGAATATAACCAGTATGATGAACAGATAAACTTGCCCCACTCCTAACTCCATGCAACTAGTAAGATGCGAGGGCTCTTCACCGAGAGCTAGAAAGGGCACAAGTTATGAGGTGTAGCTGAAATGATAGCGATGAAAGACAGACAAAGCTTTGGTGGAACCAAATAGGAAACTACAAGCTTACTCCACCCGAGTGACTTCATAGTTTAGAATGCAACTTACTTTGTGGTTTATCTAGACTTAGATCCATAGATGGCCACATAGTAGACAAAATCTAGGTTTTTAGGATTTTAACTCTCTTGGAATTTTGAACATCTGATTCATTCGTTTTTGACTCAAAGTTTGAATTGTTTGTTTATGACTTTTAACGTTTGCTTTGTCAAGAGGACCCCCTGTACTTTGCCCCATGCTACTAGTAAGAAGCATGGGTTTATCACCATGGGAAAGGTATAGGTGAGTAAGGGCATTTCCATCCTTTCCCAACCCTACGTCACTAGTAAGAGACGCAAGCTCATCACCGAAGGTTGGTGGGGCAAGGAAATGTGTAAAATTAAAATTTTCTGTTTAATCACTTGTTGACTTGTTTTCTTGAGTAAAATGTCAGTATGTGCTTATTTCCAAAGAGATATACATATGGGATAGATGTGACACCATGAAGCTTCTAGAATAGACCATAGGCAAGACACCTATCCTAAGAAGAAATCAAAGCGAGAATAAACTTGCAGATCTTGGTATGGTTACCGTTAAGACTTTGTCATATCTAGCTTTATTTGATAAAAGATTCCGAGATGATTTGATGATACATGAAGATGGAGAGGTATGATTAAAGAGTTTTATGCCAACAACATCATGAGTTTGTAATGAATTGCTTTGAGAATAGATTCCTTGATCACAATTTATGTAAGAAACAAGTGGACAAAATGATCTTAATCTATATGAAGATGCAATGTAGATAATTATACAAGTAGTGCTAGTTGCTTATGCGTAGAACCGCTTGAGGTGTAGGGAATTGACTGTTTCGCCAAATTCCTCACCTTCTAGCGTACATAAGAGGTAAGCACCATTTCCGTAGTCCTTCATGACTCGGTATGGGCCCAACCATTTGGGCCGGAATTTCCTTCCTTCGCCGGTCTTCTTGTCGATCCGGTTGTCTAGCCTTAGAACTAGATCACCTTCGTATATGTCGCATTCATAGACCTTCTTGTTATACTGCCGGCACATTCGGTCAGCATAAGCTCTATGCCATTGTTCAGCATCTAACCTAGTTTCATCTAGGCTTTCTAGTTGGGAAAGACGTGCTTCTCTGTAAGCGTCTTCATCCAGAATCCCTTGTAGTGAAATGCGGAGACTGGGTATTTTGACCTCAAGCGGGAGAACTGCCTCTGCCCCAAATACTAACGAGAAAGGAGTTGCTCCTGTTGGTGTTCTTATTGAGGTTTGGTGGGCCCACAAGGCTGGATATAACTTCAAATGCCAATCTCATTTGTTTTCTTTTACCGTTTTAAGGAGAATGGCTTTCAGTGTCTTGTTTGTTGCTTCAGCCTGTCCGTTGGCTTGGGGGTAATACAAGGAAGCCGTATGATGGCTTATCTTAAATTTATTGCATAGTTCGCGAACCTCTTCATTCTTAAAAGAAGTTCCATTATCAAAGATAATGATTTGCGGATACCGTACCTACAAATGATTTGGTTCAAAATGAACTTGGCGATTACAGAACCAGGTACAGTGGTAAGAGGCATAGCCTCTACCCATTTGGTAAAATATTCAGTGGCCGTGATTATGAAATTATGGCCATCTGTGGATGAGGGAGAGAACTTCCCTATTAAGTCCAGACCCCATGTAGAAAAGGGCCATGGAGTAGCGATTGGTTGCAGAGCTTGTGCCGGCATATGAATCTCATGGGAGAATTCTTGGCACTTATGACACCTGCGTACAAACTCTATTGCATCATGTTCTAGAGTGGGCCAAAAATAGCCCATTCGATGTATTTTTCGAGCGGTGGCATGGCCACCGAAGTGGCCTCCACATATTCCACTATGAGATTCATGGAGAATCTTCTTGGATTCCTCCGTGTCGACACATCTTAGGAGCATTCCATCGAATGCTTTTCGATAGAGCACCTGCTCTATAATGACGTATTTAGCTACGATTATGCGTAACCGCCTTCTTTGTTGCGGTGTAACTCCTTCTGGGTACGTATGGTCCATGATATAATTAATGATATCAGTGTACCAAAGACACTCAGAGATAGAGGGTCGGGCTTCGATGTAGTATACGCACTCATCTGGAAAGTCTAAATCTACTAAATCACCTCCATCTAATGGGTTGTCAGCTAACCAATCCGCGATGATTTGTCCCTTAACTGACTTCTGATTTACAAATGTTAATTCGAATTCTCCCATTAAGGTTATAAAACATCCAGCCTTTTTAGACAATGACCCTTGTGTGAGGAAAGTCCGTAAATGGTCCGTTTTTACCATGACCCTCGTTTCTTGATTCAACATATAATGTCTTAGGCATTTAGTAGCAAAGACTATGGCAAGGCATTCTCGTTCTGCCTATGTATAGCATGTTTCATAGTCGAGTAGCATTCGGCTGATGAAATAAATCACGTGTTCCTTCTTGTCATCGTCCTCTTGGGCCAACATACAGGCCAGCGAGACATCGGTAGCTTGTGAATATAGAATTAACGGGCGATCTAACTTAGGTGGCATTAGCATAGGTGGTGATAATAGGAAATGCTTAACTGCTTCAAAGGCTTCATTACAGTCTTTGGTCCAATCAATGCTATAGTCTTTCTTGAGTAAATTGTTGATTGGATGAATGACAAAGCTTAAGTCTAGGATGAATCTTCGGATTGCACCCAGTTTTCCGAGAAATGATCTGATTCCAGATTCACTCATAGGTGGGACCATTTCGAGGATAGCCCGAATTTTGGTTGGATCAACATCTATCCCCGTGACGATATGATGTAACCTAGGAGTTTTCCTCCTGTTACACCAAAGACGCATTTCTCTGGGTTTAGTGTGACTCTGTATTCTATTAGGCATGAAAGAATGACACGGAGTACTTCCGGATGGTCACAACACTTCTTGGCCTTAGCCAATAAATCATCAACATAGGATTCCATGATTTTATGAATTAAATCATGGAATATATATGTCATAGCTCGCTGGTACGTAGCACCGGCATTCTTGAGACCGAATGGCATAACAGCGTAGCAATAGGTTCCCCAAGGAGTTATAAACATAGTTTTAGCTTGATCTTGCTCAGATATTTTGATTTGATTGTATCCCGAGAATCCATCCATGAGAGACAAAAGTTCAAACCCAGCTGTTGCATCAACAATGACATCAATAGATGGCAACGGGAAGTCATCCTTAGGACATGCTTTGTTGATGTCTCGAAAATCTATGCAGATGCGTATCTTTCCATTCTTCTTGAGAACGGGAATGATGTTAGATACCCATTGGGAGTAGTCCACTGGTTTGATGAATCCTACCTGAAGGAGTTTTATTACTTCTTCCTTTACCATGAGAGCTACCTTGGGTTTCATAGGTCTTGATTTTTGCTTAACTGGCTTTGCATCTGATTTAGTGATGAGGTTGTGCACCGCAATGTGGGGTGCAACTCCTGTCATTTCCTTATAATTAAATGCAAATGCCTTCTGATGTTCTTTGAGGATCCACGTATGTATTTCCACTTCTTCTGGGGTTAAGGATGATCCTAATTTCAAGATTTTTGGTTCGTCATCTATCCCGATGTTGACATCGATTGTTTCTTCAATCAAAGAGGCATTACCCTCTTCGAACTCAGGTGGTGCTGGAGGTAAATCCAAATCATCCCCATTTTCTACTGCGTATATGCTAGGTTCTATTTGTGAGGGGAGATCCATCATGGGATTTCCGAAATAGGAAGACGAATGTGGAATTAAGGACAAATCTAGCATATGATAGGAGAGATGTAATGCCGCATAGGCATTTAAGTATTCCAAAGTGGCCATATTATTATCGACATGGTCTGGGGTGGTAGATTCACTTCCGCTTGCAAGGGGATTTGTCATTGTTTTTATCAATGGTTCATCACGAATGGACACCGTGAAATGGGTATCTTCTAACTCATTACTTGGAGTAAAACGTGATGCTGAAGTTGCTATTGAATCGGTGAGAAGATTTTTCTCTCGCGGGATTGCTTCAATGGATATGAAGTTAAATGCCTTGCTTAAATCTAATACGGCATTTTTGTAAAGCTGCAAGTGTTCGGCTTTGGTTTCATATACCTCAGAAACTTGGTTTGCCACTAATTGCGAGTCTCCTAAGACTCTGATGTTGTCAACACCAATTCTCTTGGCTAAGGTGAGGCCAAGGAGGAGGGCTTCGTACTCAGCGCCGTTATTTGTGCATTCAAAGTTTAACTTAAAGGAAAATGGGAGGACTTTCTCTTCGGGTGAAGTAAGAATTATACCTGCCCCCGCTCCATAACGGCATTTAGCTCCATCGAAATGGAGAGTCCAATACTTAGCCGGGAGTATAGATGTTGGGGCATCTACTACGTTTGCGCACTCTACTTCTACCATGCAGAGGTCCTCTGCTGGAAGGGAACCAACACCTAGGGAATATCCTATGCCTACTGAATCAAATGGTAAGAACATTGGTAAATCTTGTTCTATTAACTCAATGATTTTTGCAGTAGTCCCTAATGATACCATTTCTTTAGCCTTATCGTTGGGGGTTGGGGTTGTTTTGGCTATGCTGATAGTTTCAAGATCCGTTGTAGGTACCAACTTCTCCTCTGGTTTTGGGTCAGTGGGTTTATTAAGTTGGTTTGTTGGAAGTTCAAATTCTGAGTGCACACCTGGTCTTTTCTTTAAATCAGCTAGGTGCAAATCGAAAGGTTTTGGATCGCCTTTGGCTACAAATACCTTTCCTAGATGTAAGAATCTTACTTCTTGAAATAACGTAGAAGGGATTGCCTTCATTCGGTGTATCCATGGTCGGCCGAGTATCATATTATAATTAGTTTCCCGATCTATAATATAAAACTCAGTCAGGATTGTTTTGGGTCCTAAGGTGACCAAGAGTATTATAGTTCCTATCGAAGTGGCTTTAAGGCTATCATAGCCTCTCAATGTATTTCGAGTGGTGGAACAGTTTGTTTCCCCATATCCTGTTTTTTGGAGGAAAGAGAAAGGGACTATGTTAATCTGTTGCCCCATCGTCAACCACTACCCTGTTTACATAGTTATTATAAACCCATACTTGTAAGTGTAAGGCTGGATCATCTCGGCGTGTGATCTCAGCATCTGTAGGCATTTTACTTATTTCGAATATGAATTCGACATCCTTGTCCGGCTGCCCCGAGGGTGGATATCAAAATCTACGTGATTTACTTGTGTTTCAGGAGGTGGAGTGATGTTAATTAGATGACCTAGACCTAATGCTTCTAAAAGAGCAGCTCTGTGAGGAGGAGAGTTCTTTAGTAAATCCAAAAATGAAATGTGCGAGAAGGTCTTTGTTAGGTCACTAATTAAATCATAGGCACCCACGGGTTTTTCTACTATTTGTTGACTCTTATCCATTTCTGGCAGATGACTTGGGCTCGGTTGAGAGGAATATTCTCATGTTCTTGTTATAGCTTCGATAGGTAGTTCAGCGTCTAATTCTACCAAACTGACTATCTTGGGTCTCGGTTGACTTCCTAACTGTGGCGCAACTGATGGATTTAGTGAAGTTGAGGCTTCATGATCATTGTTTCTGTCATTACACTTTTGTTTGTTCCAGTTGGATTCAGCCTATTGCTATCATGATTTGGGAGTGGATCGTTAAAGATCTTGAGAGGAGCATTCTGAGGGGAAACTGCCCCTGCGAGCGTATTTGGTGGTGATGACACGGGATCTGCCAAAAACAAATCTGTGAAGAACTGTCTTTGTTCTTCTGGCAAACGTTGCATGAATTTATTGTAGTCACGGCACGTTCTAGTATCATGACCCCGAATTTTGTGGAAACCACAATAAGAATTGGGATTGTAATTCCTATTTTGTTGGTTTGGTGTATATTGTGGCCTAAAATTCTAATCAAATTGTTTCCTATTAGGATTAAAATTTTGCATTTGTTGTTTCTGGCTTTGGTTTTGATAACCAAATGAGTTTTGGCTTGGCCCTTGTATAGGATTTCACCATTGTTGTTGTTGTTGTTGTGGATGGTTAAAATCCACTGTATTGATTGTCGGGGTAAAGTTGTTGTTTCGTTGGTTGTTTGTTTGTGATGGAGTATTGACAACATTTACCTTCTTGGGCTGGTCGGTTACTCCATCCATTGTTACACCCCGATTTTTGTTAAGGATTTTGGGTCCTTGGTTGACATTTGTGGTAGTGGGATAATTTGTAGTGTTCTGATTGGGGGTGATTAACCTCCCATTTGCTCCATATGTTTTACGGCCACTATCTATCACTGCTTGGTCTATTCGAAGAGCGCTCTCAAGTACTTCATCGTAAGTTCTTAGTGGGAACTTCTGGACTTCTTCCTTCACCTCTTTGCTGAGAGAATGAAGGAATAAATCACATAGTTCCATCTGATCCATGTTTGGAGCACTTGCTGAAGAATAAAGAACTGTACGCCACCTCTGGATGAAATGGGCGACAGATTCGTTGTGTTCTTGTTTGATGTGCAAGAATTCCCTGATTCCTGTTCTCAACAGTTTGTTCATGTCGAATGCCTTAATGAACTCTGATACGAGCTGTTTAAATGAATGGATGGAGGCTTCAGGTATTCTATAATACCAGTCGAGAGCAATGCCTTCCAAGGTTTTGGGGAATATTTTAGCAACAACCCCATCCCAAGGGAGTAATTCACGTATGGCTGTAGCGTAAGCTTTGATATGCGCATTTGGATCTCCCTCACCTTTGTACTTGGGTAAATCGGGAAGAGGTCTTGGAAGCATGACGCTTCATATGGTGAAGTCTAAGGGCTCTTTCAGATATTCTGAATAAGTCCCTATCGCATAGTTTTCGACCATTGATGGTGGTTGCTGAGGGAGTGATGGTGGGATAGGTTGTTGATATGGCGCAGTGTATGCATTGGCAGGGGCATAGGGAAGTCCCTGCGCTTGAGCAAAAAGGCCGGGAGAGGAGAACATATCTCCTTGTGGTGATTTGGAGTACATGTTTAAGTATGACGAGATATTGTCTAGTAATGGGTTGTTTGATACTGGACCAGGAGAAATAATGTTAGAGATGATAGGCCTTCACTGGAGTTTGTTGTGGATACTAAGGAGGCATGCCTAACATGCCTACTCATGTGAGGAGATCTACTTGGCCAAAGTGATATGGAGGATTGGAACTTCCTACTTGCATGAACTGAGGATTTTGACTTGCTTGAGCAAGTTCTAACCCTCTCACTTTTTCTACTAACGTTGAAATGACTTCATTTGGTGAAGTCACGGTGCTTTTCCTGAGCGGCATTTGTTGTATACCCTGGTGTTGTATAGGCATGTGATATCCTGCTATAAACTGATCGTTATCTTGCCAAGTTTCTCTGAGAGTATTTCCTATATGCAGTGGCATAGAGGTATTTTCTTGAAAAGAGATCTCGGGTTGTATTTGTAAACCTCCTATAGGTGGGTACATACCCCGAGAATGTTGTTCACTCCTAGGATAACGTATTGACTGTTCATCATCTAAGACTAGGTATGGGTCAGATTGTCTACTAATTTTTGGTCTAAGTAGCATATGAGGAGACGAACCAGATTCTCCGGTAAACGTCATATTGTTCGAGCCTGAAGGCTTTGTTTGTTGCATTCGAGGGGGTTGATCTAACTCCCCCGTTTGAAAGATGAGTTATATCTGTTTCTTGGGGTTTGTGTTGACAATTGATTAGTTAAATAGTTGTCGCCCCATACTAAGAGTGAGGGTGATGATCATCTGTTCTGTTGGGCATAGCATGCCTCGAGACCCAAGAGGGGTCTGCCATATGCATCGAATCCCGACATATTTGTGGGGTATATGAATACCCGTAGAATAATGGGAAGGAGCGAAGGTGATTTGTGAAAGAACACGTGATACTATGACTCCAAATGAGAAAGTAGGAAGTTTACGTCAGCTTCACTAATTTTGTTTGCTCCACGTCAAGTTCGCCAATTTTGTATGCCGAAAAAGTGACAAGTGAGCGTGGTAATCTACAGGTAACTCTTCCACGTACCCAACCTCCCGAGGTCATGCCGAGACAGCCCGTGGGGATGGAAAATGTGTGGGATGCAAACTAGTTAGGCAATCTAATGTCTTCGATACGCACTAGTGGAATTTGCAAATCTAAGGCAAAGAAGGCCCTTCTAACTTGGACTGGTGTGATAGATCGATCGGCAAGGATAACTACTCGAAGGATCCAATCAATATCAAGTTACGCATGATTTGATCTATGGGCTGTGGAATACGTGGGAAATGACCTGGGATAGTTTCGTGTATGTCTCCAGATAAGGTCATATGGTGGATGGTGGAAACAATTGACTCTACGGATGATTCTCTGGCCTAGTCCAGAATTCTCTAGCTTCGTTAGCTGCTATATCTAGTAAGGACAATTGTTTGATGATGATGGGTGGAAGTGGAGTGGATTGGAATACTAGTGTGCATAGGCCAGTGTTTATATCTGATTGACTTATGGATTCATTAGGCTGTGGGACTTGTGGGTCACAACCGTAGACTCTTGGTTGTTGCGGTCCTATTATGGTCATATACAAAATCAAGTCCTGATTCCTAGTATCCAGTAATCATATGCTTTCTCAGCTTCTATGTTTAGGACCAACAACTGCATGATTTTCTCATAATATCTCACAGGCGTTCGTGCAACTTGGATCCTTAAACTAGTATCTATGTCTGTGAGAGTGTCTCCTGCATCTGGCTGTGGGACCAAAGGATCACAACCAAAGGTTTGTTCTCTTTCAAACCCTTCTACAATCATGTGAATGTTTGTCTAGGGTAATCTATAGTTCGGTTGATTTGACCAAAACGTGTATGCTTGGTCGTCTTCTATATTTAACCCTCTCAACTGAGAACTGATCAGTTGTAAATCTGTTGTTGTTTGGAAGACTTGTATTATGAGATTTTGATCTATGTTAACTATTGCTGTGACGAGGTTTGGTTGAGGCACGATTGGCTCAAATATGTATTCCCCGGTTCCCGGGTCCCGTGATTGTCATACAAAATAAAATGTAAATCTAACTATAACAAAGAAAATTCTAACTACGTGGAATAAATCTAAAACATATATAACTTCTATTTTTCTGAGAAACTTTTTAAGAATTTAAGGAAAGCAGTTATTTAAATGTATCTAGGAATAACAACTAAATAACAATTTAAAACAAACAAGATAACCGAGTGTAGTTATTTGCCTGTGCAATTTGTAGACTTATTCTAAATAATGAAATAACTTGCTTGATCTATTTGCGAAATTCTCGATCCTACCTCAGAAGTGAAGAGTGAATCATAGTTTCTCAGAAACTATCAATCCCCACAGCTTCCCTGGCAATATCGAGAATAGAATCTACTGAAATGAAGCAATTTTAACTACTTTATTTGATATGATTCTAACTAAAACTTTGAAAGCTAGAACCTGGATTCCGCAGAACAGTGGCGAATCCGATGGTGTATGTGATCTTGTCCCCTCAGTGTGATCTCCTCGTTCTTTCATGTTCACGTGGATCCAGAAAAGTGTGTAATGCTAGCATCGACAGAAATAGATATTGGGACAAGGACAACTCAGAATGCAGACTGAAAATGTGAGTAGGAGAGGGATAGCGCAAGAGTACAGAGCTTGGCTTATGCAATTCCTAGCGGGATTTTACTGCGAGTCATGCAACATAAAGCGACCAGAACCTGAAACTATCCTATTTGAAGAGAAAACCTGCAACTTTAATGGCTTCCTAAGCTATTCTACTCCAATGAATTGGATAAAACAATAACACCGTTTGCACAAGCTGGATATGTGGCTTACCAACAGTTGAATAATGCTAACTAGACATATAATGAACTAAACCAAGCACTGTAAGCAAAATGAAAGCTAAATCTAATGCAAAGAGAAATTCAGAGACAAACTTCAGGGCCGGATTGGGTGAAATAACAGTACTGCCTGCACAAGATGGGTATGTGGCTTACCAACAGCTGAACAATGCTAACTAAGCATGCAAGGAATTAAAACTATGGCTTCTAAACAGAATAAAAGACTGAACTATGAAAATCAGAGCATGAAAGTGAATGAGGGGCAGACCATTTGCTTGTGCACAAACCATTTATTTATAGCTTTCATTCACCCAAAGATCAAAACCAAACTGAACTCTAAAAACCATAAACAATGGCCAAACACTATTCCAGGGGACCAAAAACATAAATGCAAGCCCAAGTCGGCAAAGAAAAGCTGGTGAAACGTTGATATTTTACGTGAGTCACGTCAAAGTGCTTTCTGGAAAATGCGTGCAGGACCGCCACTCTGAGCAGGGCGGCGGTTACAGGACCACCACCCTGATCAGGGCGGTGGTCACGAGACCACCGCCCAAGCAGGGCGGCGGTTTCGTAACTGAAGGGAAAAAGGCCAAGAAAAGAGGGAAAAAGGGGAAAACAAAGGACGTGGGGGCTAAGCGGGGCATGTGGGATGTTAACGCATACTCCGAGGGATTTTCTGGATCCCGAACACCTTGCGAGGAGACCTGTATCATCATTGGGGCACTTGTTACACTGTTCCGGCAGTACAATACCTTACAATTTTGGGTACGTACAAAAACCAAGTGCTAGGGTTTGGTTACTAGGTGGATCCAGATATGTGCCAATGACTCTTCTCTCTCCACACAATGAACTCTCATCAAAAGTCGAAGGGGTCTCTCTTATGTGCTTTCCAAGATGGGGTAGCACATCGCTTTCAGTTCCACGTCCTCTGTGTAAACATCAACTCCTTCCCGTAACGTCTACATCCATAGATCCATCACACTTGTAACCTTGTGTTGTCTAGTAATCTCCCTTTCATGTGCTTCACTATACTTGAGTTGTCTCTCCTCCCTTTCTTTTTCCATTGTAATATCTTCCATCTTCCTCGCCCAATGCTCAAAATGGTTTAGCTAGCCACAAAATGCTTCTAAACTAAAGGTAATAATCAATATCTTCATTGCCATAGGGATAACACATAGAAATTATCCTCTGGGATCTTGTAGAAAATTAAACTCAGCGACTTTCGAGACAAGAATATGTAGAAATAACATACTCTAGAGTGTAGCTAGCCAACATACCTTTCCACTAATGATCCACAACACGATTCCACATCAGATCTACATCCTGTAGCCTATGTTATTATTCTTAGGTCCATGCACATGATCTATAATACCATCTTGATCTAGATGCATATGCTAAGAGCCATTCATACAGTTCTACTGGGAAGCAACGGAAAAAAGTTTCATATAAATCATGGTAGAGGCTCTCTTCTATCCATCTATGTGCATCAAAATTAGATCCAATTTTGAATCTCTAAGAAAATTCATCCTCCTTTCTCTTAAACCATGATTCAACACTTTCCAAAGTTAAACACTCTATCATCACTCATTACAAAGATCATGATGTATGTCATTTCCCACTACAACTTCGAAAATTAGTCCCAACAATGGAACCAAGATGTAGTCATTTTTACACCCACCAAAGAACAAGGGAATCCCATGTGTGTTGGACTATCACCCAGTTGGTGTTGGGTACTCACCCAAGGCACACATGGGAAATGAGTCTCTCTTTTATGTAAATTAAGTGGGAAACCATCTTCTATGTTAGGAACTTAATGACTAAAGTTGGAAATGAGACATATAATCATCATAGGGCTCTGCAACGACCTCTAGACAAATGTATTCATTCCAGGATAGAGTACTTACAAATAATAGAAAGAACTATAATAGATATGAAAATAAATAAGGATTTACATCTATTCCATAACATCCATGAGTAGAAATGAAAAGATATTAATATGAACCAAATCAATTACATTCATACTCATTCATGTTTATAACCTCATTACATTCAATAGATCCATTAGACTTCCATAGCTTGATCAAATTGAATTCATACATCACAACAAGGATCATGTCCTTCATCCATACTAAGAAAAAATTATATCCCAGCCCCTTAATACATTACTTCCTTATATAATCTCTACCTAATCCCACGAGTTCTCACGATTTCTGCAGAGATCTACTCTCTCTATTCTCCTCATGTCTATCCAATCTATATATTTTTCTCCTCTGGGTGTTCACATATATAGGAATCCTAAAGTGCCAACTCATCCTTCTTTGGCCTTAGATCCAGGTGCCAAGTGTTTGAATGTGGTCCTCCATGGGAGCATGCTCCTCTAGGCCCAAGCTTTGAACTTTTTTCTAGGATGTCTTCTAGAACCTTCTATCGTAGGGCATATTTTTTTCCTAGGCATCACATTTCTAGGTTGAAACCTTATCCACTGCATGCGCGATTGGGTCAATCTTTTCTCATGTCCTACCCAAAATTACCAATATGGCTAAGTCTTGAAACCTTAGCTCTATCTCGTATGCATGCCACGGGTTTTCATAAACCCTTTCTTAAACCTTGTCCTGCGCACCTTCTCCTTCTGTGCCCTTCTTCAACTAGGCCTTGCATGCCTACATGCCTTTTTTTCACTTAGCCAATATTTTGGGGTCTCAACACCCAACCTAAACTTCACAAAACCTATCCCAAAACTACCTCCCTCACGTAGACCTCAAAAACACCCTCTTAACTCTTTGTGTAATCACAAAGAGGACCCAAAACTCGTTCTAACACATCTTCTAGCCCCTCATAGTCACTGACACTAGTTAACCCTAACTGTTTTGGGTCTTCCTTATATTGATATCAATCTCCTTAATCGATATCGATGACTTTGATTGTCAACCCAACCTAACAACTCAACCCTTAGCCTACCCAAAACCTCACACATAACCTTACCACACCTATCTTAGACATATCACATCACCCTCCCCTATAGATATCTTTCCAAATATCTGTTCCAAGATAGAAGAGAGACCAAACACCCTCTACCCGACTCTCTGCCACTTTCCACGGTGCTGACCGATATCACCACCCTAAACTAGTATCGGCCATACCTAAACTGACATTGGTCACCCTAATCGGTGTCGGTCTCGTATGTCGATAAAACTACTTTAAACCAACAACCAACCTACCCACCTAAAAAAACTCAAACACCTTATCCAAATTTACCAAGACCTTGTTTTTGACCCACGACCACCACTGCGTTACCCGTAACTTAGGACTAAAACCTTTACCTACACAACACCTTATTATTTAATTGGATCGATGCTTTGATAATAATTTAAGGTACCCAAATCGTAAACGCTAGCATAAGATTATTTTATTTATATGTTTAAGTTATTTTATATTGATTTATAAACATGGATTGACAACCTTCTAAGAAGTATCACACTTCCCAGATATAACATATGTTAGGCAATCTAATGTCATATACTATTTAAATCTCTTTTTGGTCTTGTTTTGTATTTCGTGTTTCTTCTCCTAGCCAAAAGGAATCTCTCAAAGTCAGCATTGGATCAAGAATTCATAACACGTGCAATGACCTTTAAACTGAGCATGACAATAGGTCTCCCTCCTTGGCCCATGCCCATATTTGTTTCATCAAATCCATAAAGAAAATGGTGAAACAATAAGACCAGTAGGTGTCATTTCAGGCTTGTAGGATGTATTTTTAGAATTCCAACCTTCATCCACTCCCTTTGTACTATGAAGTATCGTGTCAAAATTCCATTCAAGAGGCTATATAAGTATTTATTTGAGCATGTTGGCTTCCATTTACTGTAGTCACTATTTATTTACCAATACCCTAGGTGCATCGACACCTCATCCAACCTGGAAGGTGGATGCTCACCCAAAGTGTGTAAAGGTACTAGGTCCCTCTTTTAATTCCATATTTTTCAAGGAGTTATAATGAATGGAGATATATCTCATAATAACAACATATAAACTAGATGAACCAGATCTAAACATACAAGTAACATATCATAACCATGTGTAAAACAAGATAAACAAGAATCAATAATAGGTTTACCATGCAAGATCCAGTAACATAGACATCAATAACAAGAATCCATCCACAAAACTCCATTCTATTAATCACCATGAAACATAATAGCTGAATACATCAATAGTAACTTCATAAGATCAAGCGCATAAGTGAAACAACAACATAACCTCACAATCATTCATGATATATACATCCAATGTGAAATATATATATATATATATATATATATATATATATATATATATATATATATATATATATATATAGGGGGGGTAGGGAATTTCCCTTAACAACCCATGCACTCTCCAAAAATACCCCACACACTTTGGAAATAACCATGTGTGTGTTACAAAGCCAATTACAAGATCATGCAGGCTGTAACACCCTCAACAACTGATATATTCCTCTTTTGCATTCAAGTGTTGACATGTGATTTTCTAGATAAATATGTGTTATTTTGACTATTGAAGATCATGCTTGATAAGGATAAATCTTTTCTATTCTTAAAATCATTAGACTGAAATTATATGGTTGTCAAGAATTCATTTTCACTTTGGAAAGATGAGCTGCAATCTGGTTTTAAGAGTTGCAGACTTATTTCTTCTTCTGACTCATCCTTGGATCAATTTCAGTGATCCAAGGAATGTTTCAAGTCTTCTTCATAGACTGAATGGTAAAATTGACATTTAGTAGTTTAAGGAACATAGAAGACTGAATTTTGCATGATACTAATTCTTAGTCTTGTTGTAACATGTTTTCGTTCAGTTGTATGTTTGTGCCCGGTCTTTGGTGATTGATCTTGGCAGGACATTAAGGACTTAAGAAAAATTCAATTCTCTGAGGAGAAGTTTGGAGTTCTAAAAATCTAAGGACTAGCCTAATGGTAACCTAAGTTAGGTAAGAACAACTATGTTCTAGCTATGTTTTTTTATTGGAATTCTGTCCTAACCTAAGCCTCTTATTCTTATTGTGGGGTTGACATCCTAACCTAAGCGTTACACTAAGAAAATAAGGGAAGAGTTACTAAGGGGATACTAAGCTATTTTAGTTACTACCTAATACTAAAGGGTTGTGATTTGAACCTAACCTAAGGTGGGAATTCTAATGGCTAATGTTCTAAGGCCTATGTTGGTAATTGTTAAATTAACTTAAGTTCTATTTGAATCTAACCTAAACTAAGGGAACTAAAAGGGGTCGCATGACATAAGGGCGATGGTTCCAATGGCATTTAAATGATTTTAAAGGGGTTTAAATGAAGAAGTACTGCCATATTTGGTAGAGGGCCAGTGGACTTGGTGGAGGCCTACGTGGAAACTCCACTAATGGATGGAATTGTATTTTTGTGTTGATTTGGCATTCACTAGATTTAGGAGGTGGTGGCAAGGAAATATAAGTAGGAATTTTGGATTGAATGGAATTTATGGAATTTATGAGCCTCGGTCTTTGCATGTAAACCATCTTGGAAACATAGGAGGTGGGTTTGTAGGAGGTCATTTGGTTTTTCTTGCATGGCAGATTTTGCTCTGTATGGAGCTAACTGGTTCTTCAAACCAGCAATTCGACTTTCACTTCAAAGGTATTTTTGGTTTCTTCGGCCTAATTTTGATTGAAGGAAAGTATTTGAGGTGAAGGAGGAAGAGATGTTTGATTTTTGATCTGTCTTGGAGGAGAAAAAGAGTTGGAAGCTTGGTTGGAAGTCTCCTTCGATTTGGTGGAAGCACTATCAGGCATGATAGGCTCTAACTATTAAAATTCTTTGTGTTCTTATAAATGAATCATTAGAACAACTCTTCTCTCATGAGATTCTTATTTTCTTTCCTATCTAGTTATTTTGCTTGCTGGGTTTTATGGATCCTTGTGTGTTTGACTTGAATCCGTGGTAAAATGGTATTGTTTGGAAACTAGATTTCTATACTAAGTTTTACGACCTGCATGCAAGTAAAAATGGTATTCGAAATTCTTTTGTATCTTTATTATACTCTCTAGATCTTTTATTCGACGGTTATGTGCATTAAAATGACTTTCGTGACAATAAAAGCATATGAGCTTAGGGAAACTTGGGTTTTGTTTTTATTACTTCTGGGTTGTGATCTTTGGATGCATACTTGAGTTGAAACTTTTGGTTTTTTTTAAGCTTGTGTTGGAGCTTCACTTTTCTTAGAACCAGTGTTTAGAAAACTCGTGTTTGTTGAACTATTTCTTGGAGTTCTTTTTTAGCACTGTACACACACTATCTTGTTAGTATAGTTCTGAATGTTTGTGTTTGAAGCTCAGGGTTTGTCACTTTGTACTTTTTGTTTAACACTTGAGTGTTATGGACTTGTATTTGGGTTGATTCATTTGAACCTGTCCTAGTATTTTGTATTGGGTTATTCTTTAGTAATGAATGAGTTATAGCTCTTTACTAGAGCAAATACTCACCAAGGAACTATGTGGGAACTTGTTTGAGTTGTTTAATTCTCTCTTTTGAGCTTTGGAACTAGAAACATCTTAAGGAATATTGAACTTCAGTTATTTTTTTAATTGTATCGACTTCTTGAGATAGTATGAATGTGGAAATTGGAGGAAGTGTTCTCTCCCTGTTGTTTGGAAGAAACCCACGTTTTGGGTTGACTGTATAAAGTTGTAATAAGGAACCACTGTTGTAATTTCATGGTTGTGAAGTTTTGTCTTAATGTTCCATTCTTGTTGCTTTGGAATTTAAGACCGAGACAGATTTTCCTGTATTGGGCGTTTTGGATTCTAGCTCTCCCTCTCTTCTGTCTCTTTGACTAAATCGGGTCTTAGTAGTAGATTTAGGATATTACCATGGAAACCTGGAATAATAGGAAAGGATCCCTTCTCTTTTCAGTTGTATTAAGTTTTATTCCTTTGAATAATGATTGTTTACTTTTTTATATTAATTGGCGAAGCATTTGTGAGACTTCAATCTTGGGTTCGTGGCTAACTCTGAACCTTATCGTTATTATTTTGAGATGTTATTCTCAACTGAAATAGTGAATAGACCTTGGCTTCTCTTTGAGAAAGAATATGTGTGTGTTTGTGGGTGTATTCTTTTGTGAATGGTATATTGATTCAGGTCTATAGTGTGCTTTCATCCTGAATTAGTTTGAAACTGGAACTTCTTGTTCAGTTGAAATGATACGATTTATCATTGGTTATCTTTTATTTGAGTTACTATCCTTCTATCCCTGGATAGGCTCAATGTTTGAACTTTTATGTACTCGATTCCATTTGGAAATATTGTTGAGAGCTAGTAGCCAAGAAGGTTCTCTTTGTTAAGTACATTTATACTTATGGTTTGATTGATGTTGACAAGTCTTGTCTAGTTTACATGGAAATGACTAGGTTGTCTCTTGTACTCTTTAATCTTTGTGAATAAATTGAGTAGAGATTAACTCCTCTTCGGGATGCTTTGTTTGTGATCACTGTTTTTGATCTTGTTTGATAATTTATTCATGAAAATTTGGAATCGAGTTGTTATCCGACTATTCTGGTTTTCCTTACCTTCTTGTTTGGTTATGGAATTTTATTTGATGTATATTCTAGTAATGAATGTGCAATATTGTCATCCCGAAAAGGAAAAGGTAACTCATGTTATAATCTGTCTATTTTTCTCGATGTTATAGGTTTGGGTAGGGTATATAATGGTTCTTTTCATTCCTTACTTTTGATATAGATGAATCATCCCTAAAGGAACCATGTTGTATACATTTATTTTGTCTCTTAGAAAAGATAAATGTGGTATTCTATTAGGATAGAATTATGAAATAATGGGATGGCAAGTTTGGTTGTTTGTTTTCTAGCCATTGATAGTATTAAAATAAATTTAAGATCTTAGGCCGATATTGTTAATTATATTCTATTTTCTCCTTAAAGTTGAGCTAGATTTACTTAATGAACTTCCTTTCTTTCTGTTATCACTTATGCTTGATTGTATGATGATTTAATTATCTCATTAAAAAGGTGTTGCTTTAATGATACAATTAGTGGAATGCACTTAATTTTAATGATTAGTGCTTATCATGCTCGATTCATTGAATGACTCGTGCTAGCTATTTTGCGCAGATGGATGACTTAAGTGGTAAAAGAAGGAAAAACTTATATGATGCATTGGATGATATATGTATAATTCTTAGTAATGAATTCTCCGATTCATTCTTTTGTTGTATTGTAAAAAAGTTGTATACTTTATAGAATGAGGGTTGTTGTTATGTAGTTTCCTAAAGGGCATAGTCTTTGTAAATTTTATAAGTTGTCTTAATGTTCCGTTCTTGTTGCTTTGGGATTTAAGACCGAGACAACTTCAGTAGTGGGCATTTTGGATTCTAGCTCTCCCTCTCTTGTCTCTTTGACTAAATTGAGTCTTAGTAGTAGATTTAGGATATTATCATGGACACTAGAATAATTGGAAAGGATCCCTTCTCTGTTTAGTTGTATTGATTTTGATTCCTTTGAATAAGAAATTGTTTACTTTTTTATATTAATTGGTGAGGAATTTTTGAGACTTCAATCTTGGGTTTGTGGCTAACTCTAAACCTTATCATTATTATTTTGAGATGTTATTCTCGATTGAAATAGTGAACAAACCTTGGCTTATCTTTGAGAAATAAAATGTGTGTGTGTATTCTTTTGTGAATGGTATATTAATTTAGGTCTGTAGTGTGCTTTCATCCTAAATTAGTTTGAAATTGGAACTTCTTGTTTAGTTGAAATGATATGATTTATCATTGGTTCTCTTTTATTTGAGTTACTATCCTTCTATCCCTAGATAGGCTCATAGTTTGAACTTTTATGTACTCGATTCCATTTGGAAATATTGTTGAGAGCTAGTAGCCAAGAAGGTTCTCTTTGTTAAGTACATTGATACTTATGGTTTGGCTGATGTTGACAAGTCTTGTCTAGTTTACACGGAAAGGACTAGGTTGTCTCTTGTACTCTTTAATCTTTGTGAATAAATTGAGTAGAGATTAACTCCTCTTCGGGGTTGCTTTGTTTGTGATCATTGTTTTCGATCTTGTTTGATAATTTATTCATGAAAATTTGGAATCGAGTTGTTATCCGACTATTCTTGTTTTCCTTACCTTCTTGTTTGGTTATGGAATTTTATTTGATGTATATTCTAGTGATGAATGTGCAATATTGTCATCTCGGAAAGGAACAGGTAACTCATGTTATAATCTGGTCTATTTTTCGATGTTATAGGTTTGGGAAGGGTATATAATGGTTCCTTTTATTCCTTACTTTTGATATAGATGAATCATCCTGAAGGAACCATGTTGTATACATTTATTTTGTCTCTTAGAAAAGATAAAAGTGGTATTCTATTAGGATAGAATTATGAAATAATGGGATGGAAGGTTTGGTTGTTTGTTTTCTAGCAATTGATAGTATTAAAATAACTTTAAGATCTTAGGCCGATATTGTTAATTATATTCTATTTTCTCCTTAAAGTTGAGCTAGATTTATTAATGAACTTCCTTTCTTTCTGTTATCACTTATGCTGATTGTATGATGATTTAATTATCTCATTAAAAAAGTGTTGCTTTAATGATACAATTAGTGGAATGCACTTAGTTTTAATGATTAGTGCTTATCATGCTTAGTTCATTGAACTGACTCGTGCTAGCTATTTTTGCAGATGGACAACTTAAGTGGTAAAAGAAGGCAAAAAATTATATGATGCATTCGATGATATATGTATAATTCTTAGTAAAGAATTCTAATTCATTCTTTTGTTGTATTGTAAAAAAGTTGTATACTTTGTAAAATGAGGGTTGTTGTTATGTAGTTACCTAAAGGGCATAGTCTTGTAAATTTTATAAGTTGTCTTAATGTTCCGTTCTTATTGCTTTGGGATTTAAGACTGAGACAACTTCTGTAGTGGGAATTTTGGATTCTAGCTCTCCCTCTCTTCTATCTCTTTGACTAAATTGAGTCTTAGTAGTAGATTTAGGATATTACCATGGACACTAGAATAATTGGAAAGGATCCCTTCTCTATTTAGTTGTATTGATTTTGATTCCTTTGAATAACATTGTTTACTTTTTATATTAATTGGTGAGGAATTTTGAGGCTTCAATCTTCGGTTTGTGGCTAACTCTAAAACTTATCATTATTATTTTGAGATGCTATTCTCGATTGAAATAGTGAACAAACCTTGGCTTATCTTTGAGAAATAAAATGTGTGTGTGTGTATTTTTTGTGAATGGTATATTAATTTAGGTCTCAGAGTGTGCTTTCATCCTAAATTAGTTTGAAATTGGAACTTCTTGTTTAGTTGAAGCGATACGATTTATCATTGGTTCTCTTTCATTTGAGTTACTATCCTTCTATCCCTAGATAGGCTCAATGTTTGAACTTTTATGTACTCTATTCCATTTGGAAATCTTTGTTGAGAGATAGTAGCCAAGAAGGTTCTCTTGTTAAGTACATTGATACTTATGGTTTGACTGATGTTGACTAGTCTTGTCTAGTTTACATGGAAAGGAGTAGGTTGTCTCTTGTACTCTTTAACCTTTGTGAATAACTTGAGTAGAGATTAACTCCTCTTCGGGGCTACTTTGTTTGTGATCAATGTTTTCTGATCTTGTTTGATAATTTATTCATGAAAATTTGGAATCGAGTTGTTATCCGACTATTCTTGTTTTCCTTACCTTCTTGTTTGGTTATGGAATTTTGTTTGATGTATATTCTAGTGATGAATGTGCAATATTGTCATCCCGGAAAGGAACAGGTAACTCATGTTATAATCTGGTCTATTTTTTTGATGTTATAGGTTTGGGCGGGTATATAATGGTTCCTTTTATTCCTTACTTTTGATATAGATGAATCATCCTGAAGGAACCATGTTGTATACGTTTATTTTGTCTCTTAGAAAAGATAAAAGTGGTATTCTATTAGGATAGAATTATGAAATAATGGGATGGCGGGTTTGGTTGTTTGTTTTCTAGCCATTGATAGTATTAAAATAACTTTAAGATCTTAGGCCGATATTGTTAATTATATTTTTTTCTCCTTAAAGTTGAGCTAGATTTATTAATGAACTTCTTTTCTTTCTGTTATCACTTATGCTTTGATTGTATGATGATTTAATTATCTCATTAAGAAAGTGTTGCTTTAATGATACAATTAGTGGAATGCACTTCGTTTTAATGATTAGTGCTTATCATGCTCAATTCATTGAAATGACTCGTGCTAGCTATTTTTGTAGATGGACAATGTAAGTGGTAAAAGAAGGAAAAAACTTATATGATGCATTCGATGATATATGTATAATTCTTAGTAAAGAATTCTATTCATTCTTTTGTTGTATTGTAAAAAAGTTATATACTTTATAAAATGAGGGTTGTTGTTATGTAGTTGCCTAAAGGGCATAGTCTTGTAAATTTTATAAGTTGTCTTAATGTTTTGTTCTTGTTGCTTTGGGATTTAAGACTCGAGACAACTTCACGTAGTGGGCATTTTGGATTCTAGCTCTCCCTCTCTTCTATCTCTTTGACTAAATTGAGTCTTAGTGGAAAATTTAGGATATTACCATGGACACTAGAATAATCAGAAAGGATCCCTTCTCTATTTAGTTGTATTGAGTTTGATTCCTTTGAATAACAAATTGTTTACTTTTTATATTATTTGGTGAAGCATTTGTGAGACTTCAATCTTGGGTTCGTGGCTAACTCTGAACCTTATCGTTATTGTTTTGAGATGCTATTCTCGACTGAAATAGTGAATAAACCTTGGCTTATCTTTGAGAAATAAAATGTGTGTGTGTGTATTCTTTTGTGAATGGTATATTGATTTGGGTCTGTAGTGTGCTTTCATCCTGAATTAGTTTGAAACTGGAACTTCTTGTTTAGTTGAAATGATACGATTTATCATTGGTTCTCTTTTATTTGAGTTACTATCCTTCTATCCTGGATAGGCTCAATGTTTGAACTTTTATGTGCTCGATTCCATTTGGAAATAGTGTTGAGAGCTAGTAGCCAACGAAGGTTCTGCTTTATTAAGTACATTGATACTTATGGTTTGGTGATGTTGACAAGTCTTGTCTAGTTTACATGGAAATGAATAGGTTATCTCTTGTACTCTTTAACCTTTGTGAATAAATTGAGTAGAGATTAACTCCTCTTCGAGGCTGCTTTGTTTGTGATCACTATTTTCTACGATCTTGTTTGATAATTTCTTCATAGAAAATTTAGAATCGAGTTGTTATTTGAATTTTCTGGTTTTCCTTACCTTCTTGTTTGGTTATGGAATTTTATTTGATGTATATTCTAGTGATGAATGTGCAATATTGTCATCTAAAAGGAACAGGTAACTCATGTTATAATCTAGTCTATTTTTCAGATGTTATAGGTTTGGGCAGGGTATATAATGGTTCTTTTTATTCCTTACTTTTGATATAGATGAATCATCCCTGAAGGAACCATGTTGTATGCATTTATTTTGTCTCTTAGAAAAGATAAATGTGGTATTCTATTAGGATAGAATTATGAAATAATGGGATGACAGGTTTGGTTGTTTGTTTTCTAGCAATTGATAGTATTAAAAGAACTTTAAGATCTTAGGCTGATATTGTTAATTATATTCTACTTTTCTCCTTAAAGTTGAGCTAGATTTATTAATGAACTTCCTTTCTTTTTGTTATAACTTATGCTGATTGTATGATGATTTAATTATATCATTAAAATAGTGTTGCTTTAATGATACAATTAGTGGAATGCACTTCGTTTTAATGATTAGTGCTTATCATGCTCAGTTCATTAAACTGACCCGTGCTAGCTATTTTTGCAGATGGATGACTTAATTGGTAAAAGAAGGAAAAAACTTATATGATCCTTTGGCTGATATGTGTATAATTCTTAGTAAACAATTCTGATTCATTATTTTGTTTTATTATAAAGAAAAGTTGTATACTTTATAGAATGAGGGCTATTGTTATGCAATTGCCTAAAGGGCATAGTCTTGTAAATTTTATAAGTTGTAGTGATGAATTGCGAGTTTTTTTTTATTTGCATGGGTTGTGAAAATTATCTTGTACTTTTATAAAGAAGATGAAGGTTCCATCATGTTGATATTCTTTATATTATGTTATGCTTATCTTGTTATCTTTGATAAAATGGATAATGGGAATTAGTTCAATTTCCCCTATAATGAAGAAACTTGTTGAGTTGCATAATATGATGTGTTTATCTAAACAATTTAACATAATAAGGTGATGCATAATGAACATGCATTAAGAAATATGGACATTGGGAATGATATACCCTAATACTTAATCATATAGAGAAAGAGTCTTTCTCTCTATCAAATGAATATAAACCTAAAAGATTTGGAAGTATGATTACTATTTATTACACTTAATTTAGTATGAAGTCTAATTTAATTAGTTTTATGCGGTTGTTAAAGCTTTCGAAATTTAAAGAACATTTAAAAAGAAACTTATGATATCATTGTCCTGTTTTGGTTAATTGTTGGTTTAACTGAGAAAATGAACATTAAAAGAAACCATAAGTTTAACAAAGTTCTTTAATACTCGATTGATACAAGTATATAATAAGAACTTATGGAGTGTTGGATTAGGGTTTAGCAGGGTTGTTGTAGTCAAGACATAATCCAAATTAACAATGTATTAACAATCTCCTTGGGGTATGTACATCTCGATGAGACAGCTTTCTATAGGATGTTGGCACCTCCAACTATAGGGTTATAATTTCGAGAAGACTTGGGTCTTCTTGAGAATACAGCGTTGTATTTGACATGTGGCATCACCTTTCCGCATTGATCATCAAGAACTACACACAATAAGAACTTAGACTTGAACTTAGTTTCTCTCTAGGTCAGGATAGGAGCATATTTAGGATAGGAATTAGCTCCCAATGGATTAAGGTACCTTGGCACATACGGTTGACTTAGGTCAACCAAGTATGCCCATCTACCCTAGGCCATTGTAAGTGTCTTCCTATAATAAGTTATGTTTCTATCTAGGGCTAAGGTTAAACCTAGGACAAGTAGACTGACGATAATCAGTAAAGACCAATCATGATAATAGAGGAGTGAGGTGAAGGATGTATTCCAATATGACGAGTATGTCATCTAGGAATAGTGACATACACAGTATGTTGTAAATCTTTGGCCAAAGTATCGCAAACTGCTAGTTGCATTGTCCTATGTCACCAAGTTTAAAACAACATGATATCAAATGAATATTGGTAACATATATTCAGATATGTTCTCTAAACAGATCACACAAGACTTGGTGTAGGGCAGAAATACAAGGTATACGATATGTATTCAATACATAAGATAACATAAATAGATTAGTAGCTTATTGAGTTATGGAATGAATAGATCGGTGGATCATTGAGTCATTACAGATACATATGGTTATCTATTTGAATTTTATTGGCATGGAATGTTTGTTCTGAATAATGCTTTATTTAGAATAGTGAACATTATATATATAAAAAAATTCCTTGTTTCTAAAGTCTTAAAATGGGAATGTTACACAAGCTTTCCTATAATAGATTTTCTAATATAAACTATAGATCTAATTCTATTAATAGCCTAAGCTTTGTATGATGCTTTAAATTCCTTCACATGAGATCTATCTCAAAATAGACTTTTCTTGAACTGCAAGTCTTCATGCTCTATTCTTATCTCCAAAACCTTTCTTGACCATTACTCCAACCCTCTATCTTTCCAATTTTTCTCATGGCTCACAATGCGGCTAAGTATGGAATACAATATGTCAGGGGCCCAAGCCTTAGCACACTATTTATCTTACTCTCACACATGCCTTTGCACCTAAATCCCATGCATAAATATTCCTTATGCCACTTATACTTAGTATCTTTTCTAGGGGTCCAACATTACCCCACACTAGCTAGATTAGCCCCCCAAACAATTCTTCGATCACCAAGTACAAAAATCTTCATGAAGACAAAATTTTTAGAAGCCAAAAATGAATAGTATACCAAAAACCTTCAAGGCACCTAGAGGAGCTCGAGGAACTCTGCATCCACTTCATCCTTCATCTTCTTCCACTCTTCCAAATCTTTCAAATCCTTCCCTCGGTGCCTCCTCCACAATATATGTTACTTGATCCAGCTTTATCTCCTCAACTCTACTCTTCATTTCCTGTATGACCTCCAATAGCTCTGTGCGATCTCCTCAAAAAAATCCATGTATTCTAGTATGGAATTATGGAGCTCACAAATCTTAAAATCAAGCTTCTCATTCTTTGTATTGATTTTTTCCTTCTGTGCAATGGTCTCAATAATCAGCTTTAGTGCACTAAATTTATTGGTGGTTCCCTTTTCTTGTATATTCTTTAGGAATGCTTCCTCATCCACCAATCTAGCATCAATATATGGCTTGCACTTTCTATCTTGGTTGAAACCCCCATCTACTAGTGTACTTGCTTCCCTAAGCTAGGTGAGCAAGTATTCCAACTCATTGATCCAGGCCTCAACCGATATATTTTCATTCTCTTTTCCTTGGTGATCTCCTTGGTAGATGGTCTTGCCTTATCATATGCTTCTTTTTTCCTGCCCATTCACCCTTCAGCCCCTTTTACAATCTATCTATTTCTCTTTCCTTCTCCTTATTATTCACCACAAGTGTGCAAAAAATGGTACTTGAATCAACATTTCTTTATACTAATTCGGATGACAACTTGTGCAATGCATTGCATGATTTCTCATCGCTAGGTGGTTTGGGTCCACCACTTTTTATGTCACTCCCTATTTATTCTTTAAGAAAATAATATTAATTGCATGTTCATTTTCCTCAAACACTGGCTCCTTGGAGTGATTTTGAAAGGTCTATCTTAGTATCGTCTTGGTTCTGGATACCCCTGTCTTGTTCTAGTATCTCCCACACATGTAGTTTTTTAGTGGCTACTATGCTTTGGAAGCACGCATGAAGAACCTTCAAGGATCATCAATGTAGTCCATATGTGGGGACCTTGGGGTCCACTGCTTCCTTTGTGCCTTCCACTTTGTTCTTTGTTTCTTCGGGGTAGAGGTGTTGGTACTTGTCCCAAACCCCTTGTCCTCCTTGATCACAAAATTATCACTTTTTCTTTCTCCCCATGCTCCTCAGGCTACACTGGAGAGTTCTCCCTCAACATGCTCTTTTTTATCTCTTCCTTTGTTATAGGTTCTTTCTTATTCTCACAAGCCTTCTTTTCTACCTTCTCTTGCACCCGCTTCTCCTACTCCTCCATTTCCTATTCCAACTCATCCCTTAGAGTGGCAAAGTACGTATCTTCATGCCATGTCTTTGTGTTAGAACTAGAGTCTTCTTGAACTTTCATGTGCTTATTATTTTCTTTCTTTGTGATACCCTATTGAGAGGTCCCTACACCTCCACCGTTACTCCTATGTGTATAGAATATTATTTTACAAGAAAGGTTAAGCCACCCTTCTTCCTCACTTCTATCTTCTTCATCCTACACCCATTCCTAAAGTACTACCTTTATGGGAGACAATGTTTTTCCTTGACTGTGGAAAAGTGGAGTTTGTGACCTCCACTTTGACTCCTCCTTGAGTCTTTAGGCACGGTTGTAAAATATTCCAATGATTAACCCTTTAATCATTACATTTATATGCAGATGCACATCCAAAAATTCTTTCTCTAATACCTCCAACTACGTGGTCTTGGAATCATATTTATATGTGGCGCACAAAGTATGTAGGTTAAAATCGACCTTATCCGCGTCATATGCCATTTTTTGTGCATCCTTTAATCTATTGATGGAGAAATTCAAATACTTATCTATAAATGCAAACAAGATTTTGCACCATGGCCCCATCTCTCCATTCGCCATCTTGAATCTCACAAGACTTAAGTGTTACATCACTCCAAAATTCACTTAGTCTCTAATGACTGTGGACAACTCGCATTGAGAATGTGCCATTCAATCTCAAAGGCCCCGCATAATCTGTTGTACCATTTATTAATTCTTTCCTTATAAGTACTTGTGATGGTTCCATCATAAGTGAGACCTAAAAACTATACAATGTGTGATGGATCTACTGGTGGGTAAACCCACATATTCTCATCAATCCCATCTAGAACTCATATCTCCCAAAATATGATCAAAGAGAAGGATGGAACCCCATGTAATCTTCATTCCTTCCTTGTTTTGTAGCTTTTCCTCCTCTATGATATTGTCTGCAACATACTGAGCCAAATTATAGTGTGCCCTCTTTGAGATTCTGTAGGCCACATATAAGAACCTATTGTTTATATCATTCCAACACTCTAAAGTTCCTAATTTATAGCTCATGAGATGGGAAGAGACCCTAAGTGCCAGGTCATAAGTCCATAATGGTTTGTTCCCGACCTCCATTCTCATAGCATAATTTCTTTACAAGCTCCTCAATCTTGAATGTGGCACATAGATCTAGGGACATATCCTCCCCTATGCTCCTTAATCCTATAACTTGTCCAATCAACTAGCATGTGAGATGCATCCTTCTTCTGTGAAGGAGAAGAAGTCTTTGTGTACATGTGACATCAGCCACTAAAACATATGTGCGGGTTTTATGAAGAATGGAAGCACCCATAAGTACACAACACCGGGTTTTACCATCTCTCTCTACATAGAGTCATCAATTTGAGGGTTTCTAGCCTTTTCTCGGTCCTAGGAGTGCCTTTACTAAGTTTGCCCTCGATTCTTTTCATTTTCCTCCATGTGGTGGTTAAAAACACTAATTTTACAATGAGTGAGATTCAATTTTCACAATTCCACCCATAAAACACCGGAGGGTACTTGTATTTCAAAATATATCTCTTCTAAATGATCCTCCACCTCCACTTGAGGTCTCTTTGTTTGAAACTTCCTAGATACCATTTTACTTCTCATTACATGTCATTGGTGTTCTATCCTTCAAATGTTCTCTACCCAAGTCCCATAGCTTCCAAATGATTTAATTATATGCAACCCTTCATTGCTCTGCTACTGTGATCCACTTGCCTCTCTATAAGGATCCCCATAGATCCCAAGAACTTGTGGTTCTGAAACACTCCTTGTCACTTCTAAGACCTTTGTCATTATTCAATCTGCTTGGTAGTACTTTGATTTATTTGAAGTAAAGGTATCCAAATGACTACCCTAGCCCCCTTATTAATACTTTTTCATGACCTTCTTATCCCTTTAACCCATGCATTTTCAGTTACTTTTCAACAAAGTAATTTTTTGCTTACTTGTTAACTTCGTGACTTTACCTCACACGTTGCATTTATAACCTTCTAACACACTAATAATACTTCTCTACCTCAAAATCCTTCGTGCACCTCCATGTTTCAAGTAAAAACCTTTGTGCTATATCCCAAGTAGTTTCCCATGCTACTTCCTACCTCATGTTACAAAGTGGATGACCACTTTCCTGTGTGGTCTTCAATCATCTCAACCTTCCTCTAGAACACCTTTTACATAACACATATAACATCTTTTTCTTTTCTGCACAAACATCCCAGAAGAAGCCTTCAACCAAACCAAACTATAATAAGAGGGTACCAACCATTTTCATCTCTACACTTTAATCCACCCCACACTAAAAGTATGTGCGGTCCTCTATACATGAAATCACTTATATAATAATTAGATACTTTGTCAAGCATGAGCATGTTTATTACATTGAAACACATAACTAAATTGAAAAAACATAGTAACATGAAATGAAACACTTATAAAGGTAATGTACTAAAGGAACTATAATCTAAATGAAAATACTACCTTATTACAAACACCTAGAAGACTTATTTATAGTAGGGCTTTAACCTACTCCCATTAAAGTAACTGGGAAACCATGTACCATCTAATGTCTTTAATTGAAAGCTCTTGAATCAAGTATGTACCTTACAACATATAGTCCTAACCAATACGCTTGGAAATTTCCAAGGTGGTGCAAAAACTTGGAATCATAAAGAAGAACCATCTATCCAACCTCAAATTGTTTATTCTTTATGTTCCTATCATGTCATGCCTTATGTCTAGCCTTTTATGTCTTCTAACTCCAAGGTGCTATGGAACTTTTCTCGTTCAACTACATAAACTTATCAATGCACTCTTCAAGTGCTTTCTCATCATCCAGTCCTATTTCTTACACAATACATGAGAGAGGCTATCATGAATTCCACTAGTAAAACATTCTTTGTGCCAAACACCAAATAAAAGGGAGTGGCCTTATTCAACCTCTTCTAGGATGTTTTTATACCCAAAGTAAAACAAATATTTTATCATCTCAATCCTTCCTTCCAACATTAAAAATATTATTCAATGTGTGTCCCAATATTTTGTTGAAATCTTGAGCAATCCCATTAGCCCGTGGGTGATAGGGTGTTGTTTTATAGTGTGCCACCATAAACTCAACCAATAATATTCTAATAGTCTTATTAAAGAAATGAGTACCCCTATCACTGGTCAAGCTTAATGGACATCCATACTTGTTGATGATGTTCTCTCATAAGAACCTTGCTATAGTTGTTGCCATGTAATCCATTATAGGCACTACTTCTACCCACCTTGTTAAATAATATGTACAAGTTACAATGTACAACGATCTCGTCTTGTGCGTGGGTGGGAAAATAGGACCCACAAAGTTGATTTCCCATTTCTTAAAAGGTTCTACACTAGCTATAGGCCTTAAAGTAAGTTCATCTCTATGCCAAGGATTTCCAAGGTGCTAGGAATGATCATAGCCTTTGGCATACTCTTTACAATCCTTATACAATGTTTCCCACCACAAACCAACCATCGTAATATTATGCACGGTGGTAGTTTCAGATAGTTTCCCCAAAAATTCTACCATGAGCCTCCTCTATAATAGCTTCACACTCATGCTCAAGTACAAACTGCACAAAAATCATCCAAACCTAGCTTGTGTAGATCTCTATTGATCAACATGTAAGGCACGACGCATATGGCAAGTTGTTTCTTCTATAAGCTCTTTATCCCCTCATGCACCACACCAAGACGCAAGAATACAACAATATCCTCTAAGTCAGAGGGCACATAGTTCAATATGAAAAGTTGGGCATCCTACATTGTATCCTCAATTCTCTACGCATCTTTCCCCGAGTTAATCCTTGATAAATGATCTAGTCCTAAGTTACTCTTTCCTGGTTTCACCACTACTGCAAATTCAAATTCCTAGAACAACAGAATCCAACGACATATGCACCCCTTGCAAAAAAATTATTAACAAAAAACTTGAGTTACATGTGATCTATATAAAATATAAAGGAGTTGCTAGAAAGTATTGTCTAAACTTATGCAACGGGTAAAATATAGACAATGCTTCATGCT
The DNA here is from genome assembly GCA_018340775.1 of Taxus wallichiana var. yunnanensis. Lineage (NCBI taxonomy): Eukaryota > Viridiplantae > Streptophyta > Pinopsida > Cupressales > Taxaceae > Taxus > Taxus wallichiana. Next base: position 401,620,992 of record CM031240.1, on the reverse strand, counting down.
CTGTAGTTGTATAATTCATGCTCAGCTATTGTCAACTTCCTTCTTGCAAAATAGATAGGATGATCAATAATCCCATCTCTAGGTTGTGTTAATACTACACCAATGGACATTCCGAGGAATGAAAATTGACATGAAGTGACTTATCCTAGAGGGAAAGCGTAATATGGGCGTAGAAGTAATCCTTTCCTTTAATGTCTCAAATGATATATGATGCACCTCATTACAATGGAACCTTCCTTTACTCTTAAAAATTCTTCTAAGGGTGAGGAAATATTAGAGTATCCCTTAATGAACTTCCTGTAATAAATTTTATATCCTAAGAACCCACACACCTCACTTAAATTGGTAGGATCCTTTAAGCCCAAAATAACTTGCAAACCTTAGTAGGATCTACCAACAGCCTTCCTTGTAAATAATATCTCCCAACAAGGTTCTAAAGGGTGTAGAAAATATATTTATTAATCTTAAGAGAGATGCTCAGCTGCCTACCCCTCTCAAACATTAATCTCAAGTTATGACAATGATCCTTTACCAGTCCATATATATAGTCCAATCATCGAAATAAACTAGTAAAAACTTGTGTATAAAGTCTTCAAAATCTTGTACAATAATGCATGAAAAGACTGTGGGTGCATTCTTCAATCCAAAAGGCATAACTGTGTATGAAAAATTACCATCTTAGTGGTGAAAGTTGTATTTTCTTGATCTTCTTAAGAAATATGTCCCTGATGATAACTAGATAATCCATTAGTGAAAGAGTAAATTTTGTGCCCTATAACAACCTCCAAGATTTTCTCTGTAAAAGTTGTGGGAAAAGGATCTATAACACAAGAATAATTTGATTCCATGTATTCCACACATATCTTTATCCTACTTTCCTTCTTTATGCTTATTACCATAGGTCTAACCCACTCTAAATCATAAATGGGCTCAATGATTCCAAATTCCAACATCTTATCAATATCTTCCTCGACTTTAAAGTGTAGATTAGGGTTCATGTTATAAGGCATCTTCTTAAATGGGCACACACCTTCCTATAACTTGATCCTCATCTCGCTTAAAGAGGGATGCACTCCCTTCTACTCATGATAGCCTCACAAAAATAAATCTTGGAATTCACACACTAGCTCAATTATATTTGAGACCTCCTGCTTATACAAATAGTAACCAATAATGGCCTCTTTAGGTTCTATATCTATCCCAATGTTGAATTTCTTCATTTTCATAGGCTCGTGATAAGCACATGCCTTTTCATCTACACTTTCCAAGACCTCACGTGTACCTACAATGTGGTCAACATCCATATTTTCTACCTCTTCATCATCAATCATGTAGACCATCTTACCCTTTTATTTTTCTAGGAAGGCACAAACAAGCTGCTCCTCATCTATCTCTTCTTCTTCAAAGTGTGCCTCCAAGTAACTGATCTCCAAATATTTCTTACAAGATTTCTCAACCTTTCCAATATCCCCCATCGTAAGGATATTGATAATATGTAATGCTTCATTCACTAGAGGTTTAGGGAAAAATAATCAAAATTATGAATCATACCTGAGGTCATCTCTTGCCAATTCACCATTGCTCATGTTAATTCAACATGAACATACCATGCGTGCGCATAGCCAATCGAGTGGCGTAGGTGGTAAGGCATCCTACCCCTCTTTCCGAGTCTCTCACACTTCTGAACGTGATGCAAAGAAGAATCCTTCCCATGGTATTCATAGATATATGAAGGTACATTGTTCTTAAGAAACCTAGTAGAGAAGGTGATTCTCACTTCTCACCACTCCAAAAGGTTATCTTTGTGTGTAGTTAACCAACAAACTATTGTCCCATGTAAATTATATACCAGCATATTCCTTCTCTCTACTTGATCTTTCCATTGAGATTCTATTGCATGTAGAAATACGTTGAGGTTTCCTTCACTAGTGTATCGAGGTACTGGTTATGACCCAAGCTCCTAACCATGCTTGGCCTAATCACAAGTGTAACTTCTTCTTAATCTCCCTCCCGACCATTTCATACATCCCATGCACCCAATTATCATAAGTAACACTGGTTGTATCACTCATGGACTGAGCATTATCCCACTAAATAACACCTTATTTAGATGGCTTGAGCGCTTCACAATCTCTAACCATATGCATGTATATCCTATTTAAATCCTCTTCACTTAAAGGTTCTACATACGGTATAGCCTTCCCATATGTTAACAAAATAATCATGTGCTCTTCCTTGTTCTCAAAACTGATATATCCTTTATTAGAACACATATAAGTATTATTTGCATAACACCAAGGGCACCAAGCAAGGTTGTAAAACTATCTACTTTGGAAAGCACCAAGACCTCAAATTCCCTAGTAAACTTGGCCCCTTGAATAGTAATAGTGGCATCCTTCAATACTCCAATGGGCGTGGCTTTAGTCCTATTTTCCATATATAACATGTTTGAAGATGGTTGTAATGGGGCCTCCCATATGATTCCATGCATCAAAAGTGATTACATTTACTTCTACACATGTATCAATTAGTATGTTACTCAACAACCATCCATCAACAACTACATTCAAAGTGGTATCTTTATCATACTCAATATTATGATCTCGAGTCGGGATCTAAAGCATAAACCTATTATTACATGATGCATTGTACTCTAACCATTCCTGTGCCCTTATCCCGCTTGCTCAAATGCTCATAAAAATTTGGGAATTCTTCAAAATTATGATTATTTCTACTTTAGGATTAAATAATGTTATGAGGGAATTCACACCTATAATGATCAGGGGATCCACATGTGAAACATGTCCCTCATGGGAATTCACCTCTTCCACCACCGTGACCTCAGCCTCTGAATCCTCCATGGTAACCTCTACTTCCACAACCTCCATTAGAGAACCCTTCATTGTGATTATGATTATGATGTTCATCTTGTTCCTTAGAATTTTTTGCAACACTAGTCCGACATACTCTATTTTTAATGACATCATAAATTTGATCGATCAATCTATAATTCAATTTATCATGAATGGTAGACTTACAAATATTATAGGAACAAGACATGTTCTTCCCGATTACTTGTTACAATAGGGGGCACCTACTTGAATCATGATCCAAATGAAATATCTCATAATCTAGCAACATGGCATATAATAATTTACAAGGGAAATTATACTTAGTATGTCCTTCAACCTCACAATCCGTACACCAAATACCACTACGCGTGTCTCATGGACTGAATTACTCCGACAAGTTTTCTAACTTTTTTCCATAGATGTAATTTGAGCTTCCAAAAATGGGCTAACTCCAATGCATATGCTTCTAACTACCTTATCACATAGAGCCACCTCCAAATCCTTGTACAGATTTGTAAAAGTCATATGTGAGAGCACCCTCCTAAAATCTATGATCAAATTTCCAACAAACCACCGAGCATGCTAGATAGGGTGAATAGCATAAGATAACTTTGACAAAAAAGTTTTAAAATGGGCATCATACTCCCTAAAATTATTAGATATACCTGCTTGATGTCCTTCTACATGTTGATGCTCTTTTATTCAAACTCAGGTATATGGAAATCATTTAAGAAAGCATCACATAGTGCATTGTAGTCTACACAAGTCTTGTTTAGATCATACTTCCTATACCAAAGAATGCGCACACCCTTATAAAGTAGTAGCAAATTGATTTTCCTTTCACTCAAGATCCATGATCCCCTTAGCACACCATAGTATCTCACACATGTGTACATGCTTAGCTATATATTCAATTATTTTGTATTCTAGTAGGTGAAGAGACATCTCATAATAAACTTGCTAGGGTTATTTCGGACCATGCCCACTAGATCCAAAACCTGTATTACCTCTAGTATTCCCTCCACCTTTAGAACCACCAGATCCACTAGATCCCAAACCACCGATCCTCTTCATCCTCCTCATGTAGTGGGCACTATACCATAGGATGTGTTTCCTTGTGTTCCAATAATTGTATTAAATTTAACTCCCACGGTGCCTCGTGATTTCGAGAAACTTCGTGACATATTACCAATGTTATGCATGCCTACATTCTTTCTTGATGTCATGATAGAAAATATACCTCCAACCAAACCCCCAAATAACAAAGACAACATCTGTGCCACTATAGATTAATGTGTTATCTGATTAAATCATGTAATCAATGGAAAATGAAATCTATCTCACACTACTATGTTACCAACACTATCTTGCTTATCAACAACTATTTCAGAACTAGAACACCAAATGCAAGGGCTAGGTCACCATGTGGGATCAGATGCATGCCTCGTAGTTCTTAGACATTATTCCTCAAACTTGCTCTCATCGGAAGCTATAGGGGATCCTCTACCGCACTTTCATAAGGATGTGAAAACCAAATGCTCCGCTCTAAGTCTTCCACATGAGCTCCAAATCCTTCCAGATCCATCTCTCTCCTCAATTCCAAAGACTCCCAAATGTCACGCTTCTTTTCCAATTTCTCTTCGATTCATATGCTACCAGCCACTCATACAAATCTATATGAAAAAATAAAAAGAACCAAATCTACATTAGCTACTGAAACACCTACACTATCTTGATTCTCAGTAATTGTCTCAGGAACTGGAACACCAAGTGCAAGGGCTAGGTTATCAGGTGGGATCAGATACGTGCCCATGGCTCTTATTCATTCCACCTTAGACATGTTCTCATTTGAAGCAAAAGAGGGTTCTCTGCCATGTTTAACCAAATGGGGGAGTACCAAATGCTCTGCTCCACATCTTCCATGTGAGATCCAAATCCTTTGTGATCCATCTCTCTCCACAACACCATTCATTCCTCAACATCACGTTACTTCGCCAATTCCCTCTTGTGTTCTTCATTAAACTTAAACCACCTTTATTCTCTCTACCTTTTTTCTCTGGGTCCACCATATTTCACCATGCTCGCTCCTACCCATATGCATGGTGGGATTTAGCTAGCCATAGGGCATTCTTCAAATTACAGATTTACAATCAAGATCTTAATTTATAAAGGGATAGTACATAAATAAGATCCTCTAGGTTCACACAAGAACTTGAACACAATAACCTCTGTGACAGAATAAATAGAAATAACGTACTCCAATGTATAACTATTCAAAACAACGCCCAAAAATGATCTCCAGTGTGTATCCAAGCCAAATCAACATCATGTAGATTTTAGTAATCTCCTTGAGTCCATAAAATTTTTCTATTCCTCTAATTTCTCTTCGATGCATATGCTGATTAGCCACTCATATAACTTTATAGGGAAATAGGAAAAGAACGTCTCATAGAGATCATGATACAAATTCTCTTCAACCCACGCACATGCATCAAATTCAGGTCCAGAGTTATATCTATGAGAAAAATTTTCTTCTAAATATTCTACCCAACTCTCAATATTGGCCAAAGTCAACCAATACGTCTTCATCATGCAACATCCTTGCAATAACTTGAAAAGAGGTCCCAAAAATGAAACCAAAATGTAGTCACTATTTATTTACCAATACCCTAGGAACACCGACACCTCATTGAGCTAGAATCTAAACGCTTACCTAAAGTGCACAAAGGTACCAGGTCCCTCTTTTAATGCCATCTTTGTCAAGGAGTTAGCATGAATGAATATATATCTCATAATAACAACAGATAAACTAGATGAACCAGATCTAAGCATATAAGTAACATATCATAACCATGTGCAAAACAAGCTAAACAAGAATCAATAACAAAGACTTTAATAACAAGAATCCATCCACATAACTCCATTCTATTAATCACCATGAAACATAATAGATAAATAAATCAATAGTAACTTCATAACATTAAGTGCATAAGTGAAAAAACATTATAACCTCAAAACCATTCACATTATATACATCCAATATGAATCATACATATTTATAGGGGTGGGAACTTGCCCTTCACTACACATGCACTTTCCAAAATAACTCACACCCTAGAAATAGCCATGCATGTGTTATAAGCTAATGACAAGAGTATGCAAGCTCTCCAATAATAGCTTATTTTCTAAGATAAAATGTATATATAATCCTATTAATAGCCTAAGCTCTACATGACACTTTAACTTCCTTCGCATGAGATCTATCTCAAAATAGAATTTGTTTAAACTACAATTCTTCATGCTCTATTCTTATATCCGAAACCTTTCTTGACTACTTCTCCAAACCTCTATCTTTCCAATTTTTCTCATGGCTCACATTGTGGTTAAGTATGGAATACAATATGTCAGCGTTGTAATCCTTCACGCGATGTATGTCTTACTCTTGCGCATGCCTTTGCACCTAAATGTCACACATAAAAATCCCTCACATTTCTTATACTTAGTATCTTTTCTAGGGGTCCATCATTTACCATGTGTCATCCTTCACAACTGATCATTCATTATGAGTCTTCATTCATACTATAGATGAATAGTCATACTCTAGTAGTGATCTCAAAAGGACTTACTCATCATTAGAGTTGATTTCCTTTTCATTTGAATTGGTGAATTTTCTTTTAAATCTTCCTTTAGACTGCACATACCTTCCCCTTCTTTGAATACACTTATCCAACATGTAGACCGACTTCTATGTTATGTAGCAACCATGTTGTACCTATAGGTGACTAGTTGAATGAATCGATTTTCAAAAAAATCCCAAAAGGCTTCGAAGTGCTAGTTTTTAATTTTTCAAAACACCAAATCTTTGTAAAATCTTTCTCTTATGTATATTTCCATCTAAAACTTGTATAAAATCAAGGAGATTCAACAATTCCTTCTATACCTACTAAGAATTCCTCGTTTTAGAAGAAAATGGTCTTGGTCTAGATAACTCAAGATAACAAAATTTACTCTTTTCACTTTAAGGAGTCTCTATCAAGCACCAAACTTGTTGAATACACAAAATAATGTAGGATTAAACTAAGATCAATTACTTTTCTTTGTCAAGTTTCTACTTATAGGGTTCAACAAGAACTTTTATAAAAAAGAGAATCATTTTGGATTTCTAGCCTCAACTATCCCGTCGACTATGATCCTTACTTCATGAGCTTGATCTAATGAAATATCAATTATCAATAATGTGTGAGGTGAGAAAGATTTCAAATCCCTTCTTAATTTCACTAGAACTTGTTTTGTTAATCTCTTAAGAGAAATGTTCATGGGGATTTCATGAATGAACCAAATCGTGCATACCGAGAATAATGTGAGGGAATTTTTGGGTACCCTTTTCCTCTAAAATCAATCTGATCACAAAATTAAAAGGCTTAGTGAAGATAATCAAGATATATGTTAACAAAGCATTTCGAATTCTAAATTAGTTTGTGATTACTAAAAAAAGTATTATATGCACACCAAATGACACTTGGGGATGCCTTTGTGTCTGTATTAGAGATGTCCAATACTGACGATTGCATATAATATTTGTCCGAAGTTTGAAATATTTAAGTTGTTTTTTCAAATTTCAATATATTGGTAATATGACATGGTTGATTATAAGCATATTGTCATTAAAGTTGGTATATAAATTATACTTAAGCCTATTAACATAGGATTTACATATGGTTAAAAGTGAAATAAAAATTATTTATATTATGCTTATTATGATAATGCATGTTTATATGGATATTGTGATTCTAACCATGCTGATGATGTGATAGATAGAAAATATACAACTGGATATGTGTTCAAGTTTGGTGAAGGGGTCATCACTTGAGTAGAAAGAAGAATCCAATTTTTATCTCTTATAGTAAAGAAAAGTATAGAAGTGCTATGGAAGAAACAAATAAAGCCATGTGACAACTAGAGTTGCATTTCTCTTGTGAACAATCTAGTTTAGCATCATAGAACAAAGAATATAGAGATTCATATGCACTCATTTGAGGGAAAGTCAAAAATGGTGATATTGATCTCATGATCTATTTGAATAAAGATCAAGTTACATATATTTTCATAAAGCCATTGAGTGATATGAAATTTTGCAAGTTTCATGCCTTTTTAGTCCTTTCGTAGTTGTCAAATGAGGGGGATTGTGCATGAAAATGCCATCTCTTAATGACCTTTTATATAAACTCCATATACTTCCTCCATTTTGTAAAATACCACTATATGTGAGTCTTAACTAAAAGATCACAACATGTAGTTTACTTGTAAATACAAATGAATAATTAGTTACTTAGAGTTCCTTATTTTATAAAAGGCTCCATAATTTGATGTAAGTCTTCATATGTAAAGCACTTGTCCTTAGAATTTTTTGTATGGAAAATTTATATGATTTCCCTTGTGTACATGCTAGCCTAAATCTTTCTTGATGATTTAGAGAATGTAAATCCTTTTTTAAAAAAAGGTAATTTGGCATTTTTTCTTTCCACTTAACATTAAGGGGGGTGTTGGGGTAATAATGTCAAGTGGGGAAACATTTTAGGTGGGGAACCACTTCACATTCTATGTTTAAAAGTTATTTATAAACTTTATTAAATTGAGTCAGTCCTTACACATATTAACTAAATCTTGTGATTTAGATAGAGAGTGAAATTATGAACCCAAGTGCAATGATTCATGCACCCTATTTAGTAGGGTGATATCTCATGAAATTAGAGATTGGTTAATTATTATGAGTGAATTGAGAAATTGTGTGAAATATTTATTATCTCAACATTGTAATTTTTGTGTAATTTATTTATGTGGGACCAAGGAGGAAGTGGAGGTGTTGGGTAAAAGTGTTTGATAAATTCTAATAAAGGAAATGCTTTATTTTGAAGTGGGGTTTTTACCTTCGGGTTTTCCTCACTATAAATCTTGTGTTGTGTTATTTACTTTATTGTTGTGTTTTACTTTGTAAAGTTACTTTAAATTTATTTTTGCATTTACTTCATTTAATTAATTAAATATTTGTACATTACTTGAACCTATAATCCTTTTCATTTAATGGATAATTGAATCAATTTATTATTTAACATGTGAAATTTGAAAATTGGCTCCATCACTAAAAACTAATTGTTGTCCATTTTTACATCCTTGCAGAAATTGGATAACTTGAGAAATTTTGAACTTGGACAGTTGGATGGAGTTTCAATGGAAGAATATGAAAAACAGGTAACTTCATGTTTTTGGGAACTTATGATCATTTAGATGCATTTCCCTTATTCTTCTAAGATTCGAACTTCAAAACTTAGCCAAAATTTGGATTAAAATGGTTAAAATGGAAAATGGGATTTGGGTCACTTTACCCTACTTTTCCTAACTCCTCAAATCTTTACTTGGCCAAAAGACTTGGAAAAATTGAGAAAAATGTTAAAAAGGGTCATTTTTAGTGTAATGTAGATAAATCAAGTCCAAGAGGTATAAATGGAACAAGTCCCTTTGGAGTTTGAGTTCTGAAGCCCAAAAAAGTTGATTTGTGAAAGGGTGTGAACAAGTCCAATGTATTACAGGAAAATCGATGTCATGTTAGATGGAACACATTCCTATGGGGATCAATTTCCTCATGGGACTAAAACATCCGTAATGTAAAAATTTGGGCATGGTTATTTGTGTTGCAGATGGTGCAGAGATTACATACCCATGAGGCTCAGGAATCTCAATTCCTTTTGTTCCCATGTACCCGCAACCCCGAGATGTCCAATTTGTAAAGGAGAAGGAAACATGAGTAGCTTGGGTTTTTGATTCAGAGAAATTACAAAGAAATAGAACCTTCAAACCCCACAGAGCAAAGCATCCTTGAAACCCCACATGCTAAAGAAGAAATGAAAAGATAATAACCCAAGTTTTCAAATCATGGAAACTTAGAAGTAGTGGCTAGGTTGAATTGCAAGTAAAGATATGCCAAAATCCCTTAGTTAGTAAAAAGTTACTCCAAAACATTTTAGAAGGAAGAAGAGCTTAGAGAGCTCATTTACTAATAGAGTGACTCGAGGTTTGAGCTTCTACAAAATGTGAGGTAATCAAGGTCCCAAATCCTATGAGTTAAGGTTCCCGAAATCAAACAAATAAGAAAAGGTGATGGAAGGAGAGTAATGTTGATTCAAAGAATAAAGGAAAGCTTGATTAAATTGTATTAATCTTGATCAACCAACATTAAAATGAATGGGTTGTAATATTTATAGATATTACACAACCAAATACAAACATGAAACAAAGTTGCACATGTGCAACCATATTCCAAAATACACAAGCTTCCAATAACATCCGGGAAGCACAAATGAAATAATACTGTTAAAACAATATAACAGCTTCCCATAATATTCAAATAAAAACAAAAGGATGGTTATAATTAAATATAACCATAAAACAATAATTAATAAATTTAATAATTATGGAATGCATAATTAATTAGGATAATAATATTTTATCCTAACATTCCCCCCCTTAATTGTGCATTGTCTGAAGAGATGAGGAGAGGAACTCTCTGAACAACTCAAACTTGTCACGTGCAAGTGACTTTGTGAAAATATCTACTCATTGTTCAAAGTTTGGACAAAATTGAAGTTGGATGTTGTGCTTCAACACATGTTCATGTATGAAATGAACTTGAACCTCAATGTGCTTTGTTCTCTCATGAAAACTAGATTGCAAACAAGTTTGAGAACACCTTCATTGTCAACATACATGGTAGTAGGTTTGTCTTGTGGTATTCCAAGTCCTTCCAGTATGTGACGTAGCCAAATCACTTCACAGATAGCTTCTCCTACAGAACAATACTCAGCTTCTATGGAAGAGTGAGAAACAAAGTGTTGTTTCTTACTTCCCCATGATATTGGTCCAGATCCCATAAAGAATACAAATCCAAAGTGGATTTTCTATCATCAATTTTACCTGCATGATCTTGAATCCGAATATCTAGTCAAGAAGAAGTTTTCATTCTTCTTGTATTCTAGACCAAGATCCACTGATCCTTTGAGATATCTCAAAATGCGCTTTTCTTCTTTCCAATGACAAACTTTGGTTCTTGCATGAACTGGATAGATAGCTCACTACAAAGTTGATATCTCGGTCTAGTGTAGGTCGATAAATGAGACTCCCAATCAATCGCCGATAGAGAGTGGCACTTACCTCAGAGATGGATCTCAATGAGATAACTGCAACTGCTTTCTCCATGGGTGTAGTAATTGGTGTGCAAACCATCATCCTAAACTTCTCAAACGTAGTCTTGGTATATTTCATTTGAGAAACAAAATGTGATTCTCTTTCTACTATACTTCTAATCCAAGACAGTAATGCATCAGCCGAGATCATTCATGTCGAACGATCGATTAAGATCTTTCTTCGTTGCATCATCATCCTCACTGAACTTCTAGTGATGACTAGATCATCGACATAGAACAACAATAATCACCATCTCCCCCTTGATTTTTGAGGTAGAGATTGGGATCGTATGGATTTCTAACAAATCCATGTTGTACGAGATGCTCATCAATCTTGATGTACCATGCCTAGGGTGCCTGTTTGAGGCCATACAGAGATTTCCTAAGTCTGCATACCTTTGCTTCTTGACCAAGTACAACATATCCCTCAGGTTGAGTCATGTAGACTTCTTCTTGTAAATCTCCATTTAGGAAGGCACTTTTTACATCCATTTGGTGAACTTTCCATCCAAACTGAGTAGCTAGAGCAAAGATCATCCTAATCATTTTGATCTTAGTTGTGGGAGAAAATGTCTCCTCATAGTCAATGCCTTCTTTTTGTGTGTACCCCTTTGCTACAAGTCTTTCTTTGTACTTGTCCACTGTCCCATCTACTTTGTACTTAGTTTTGAATATCCATCTACATCCAATGGGTTTCTTCCCTGGTGGAAGATCGACAAGCTGCCAAGTGTTATTCTTCATCACTGATTGATATTCAGAATCCATGGCATCTTTCCAAGCTTTTGACTGTAGGGCTTCCTAGACTGTAGAGGGCTCATCTAATTCAATAACTCTACTCATCAAAGCAAAATTAACTTCTTCTCTTGCTTTATTGCGAGTCCATGGTCCAGGGGTGGATGTATCTAGTGGAGCATCCAATATTACATCTCGTAATGTACTTGTACACCATTTAGGCATACATTGAACTATTCCCATGGGTTGTGGTTCTATCTGATCAACACCATCATCCCCATCATCACTTTCATCTTCTGAGGGAACATCAGCTTTAATTTTTACAACAGGTGAAAAATCTACATCTTATAAGTCTGGAGGAGGAGTCTCTGCTTCCTTCTTCTCGAAAAACTCAACATCTCTGTTGGTGTAGACTTTTCTAATCTTAGGATCCATCAATCTATACCTAAGATTCTCTTCACTATACCCAATGAAGATGAGTTTCTGTGACTTCATGTCCAATTTCTTTCTATTTTGTTTGGGTATGTGCATGCTTGCATTACATCCAAATACTCTGAGGTGTGCAATGGATGGTTTCCTATTTGACCATGCTTCTTGTGGTGTTATTCCATCAAGAGAAGTTATGGGCACTCTGTTCAAAAAATACATTGTTGTCTTTTCTACTTCTGCCCAAAATGTCTTTATAAGTCTGGAATCATCGATCATGCATTGCACCATTTCCATGATAGTACATTTCTTCTCTCAACAACACCATTTTGTTGTGGTGTGTGTGGAGGAGGAATTTGTCGATGAATCCCATGAGTTTGTAGGTAGTCTCTAAACTCATCACTGGTGAATTCCCCCTCAATCTGAGTGGAGAGTTCTAATGTGATGACCAGTTTCTTTCTCAACTACTACTTTGAAATTTTTGAAGGTTTCAAACGCTTCACTTTTCTTGTGAAGACAAAAATCCACATTTTCCATGAATAGTCATCAACACAAAGCATGAAGTACTGGAACCTAGAATGACTTGGTTGGATGGACCACAAAGATTGGTATGAACTAGGTCAAGTTTACCATGAGCTCAAAATGTACTCTCTCTGGAATGAAACTCTGTGTTTTTTTCCTGTTAGGTAGTGAGGACACTTGTCTGTATCCTTCTGAAGAGATGGTAGCCCATGTACCATATTACACCGCAAAGTGTTTCGAGATATTTGAAACTTACATGACCAAATCTCCGATGCCACAACTATGCTGAGGTGGAGTTTTAGCCACAAGTGCTTGATCATCTCTGTGAATGAAATCAAGTTGAAACATGCATCCCACATTGGAGGCTTTTGCAATTATTTTCGAGCCTCTTGATTTATCTCGAATCAAACACATTTTCTTGCCGATTGACTATCAAAGTCAATTTTTAGGTTGTGATCTAGGAGTTAACTAACTGAAAGAAGATTATTTGTCAACCTAGGGACATATAGGACATCTGATAGTCTGCATTTGCATGAACCAAGGGGTAGATAAATGTTCCCAATCCCTTGAATTATATATGAAGAATCATCTCCCAACGAAACATGATTTTTCGATGGCGTGTCCCTCATTGAAATAAACTAGTCTCTGTGGCCGGTCATGTGTCGAGTGGCTCCCGAATCAACATACCAGACATCACAAGATGACGTGGATGGTTCACTTGATCAAGAAGTGAACAAGAAGTCTTCATTATTTGATTGTTCTTGTTGCTCAACAATATTACCTCGCTGGTGGGGTATTATTTTTTGGTTCCCCTTTTTCTACCTGTGATAGTTATTAGAATGTACCTTATAAGATTGTTGTTTTTGGGGTCCAGAGACTGGATGAACCTTTCTTGTAAGTGTTATACCAACAATATTTTAAGTCATGTCCTCTTTTACAGATAGGACATTGCTTCTTCTATTGATTGTCCCCATGAAACTAATTCTGATGTTGGGACTTCTTATAGGAATTAGGTTTTCCTTTACCTTTTCCTTTCCATTTTTGATGTGAAGATAGTGCCTGCTCCTCTTCATCATCCTTATTGTGCATTGCTTCCTCTTATTGCAATAGGTTTACCAGTTTGTCAAAACCAACTGTCATATCTGACACGTTTAGTGTTGTGACAAAAATGTGGTAAGAAGAGGGGAGTTCTCTTAGAACAATGGGAACAAGAGCATCATCTGTGACTGGTTCTCCCAGTGGCTAAAAGTGAAGCCCTCAATTCTGCAACTCTTCTTAAGAAAGCTTCTATTTTCTCATTCTACTTGAACTTTAGTGTATATAACTAACTCTATAAATTCAATATGACATTCTTGTTCTTGGCCTCGTATACTATGCTCAATTTATCCCATGCTTATTTTTTTGTTTTGGCATCTCGAATGTGGGGTTACACATCATCGGAAAATCCAAACAAAGATGATGAGTTTGGCCTTTCTCGATTCACTTTATCAAACTACCGTTGTTTTGTTGTATCAGTAGATAATCTGGTTAGAGTACCATTCACAATAGACCAGATCTCTTCAAACTCAAGTTTTGTCTTTATTTTTGTCTTCCATGCAGCATAGTTGCTTCCTCTAAGAAATTGTGAATCCGGAAGAAAAAATTTGGGGGCATTGGTGCCCATTTTGCAGAGATCACTGACAGGGTTTGGCTCTTATCACTCTAGGTATTAGGTCTCCCAATCTATATACCATCATTCCGATATACCAAACCTTTCTATATATGTGCCCTTCTAATATACCCGTCGGTACGTGGAATAAGCTCACCCTTTTTATATACCCGATGGTATGTGAAAGAGGCATTAACGTACGTGAAAGAATTCAATACGTGGTACCAAGACAATACTGATGGGGTCTGTGTAATTATTGACACCAACTCAAAGAAATATCCTCATATGCGCACGTAACTTCGCTATATACTTGGATAATTTCTCAGTCTAGATTTATGTCATGCAATTGTTCACAGATGGATGGGATGGTTCATAGTGTGTGCACTGTGTCCTTATTCCTCCCTATCGATTTATAGGGATGATGCCTAGAAAAAATGCTGCAGATATATTAGGCATTAAGTTCAGTAGTAGTCACGATGGCTTTACCCGTAAGTGCTTCCCAGAGGCACCATATATACCGAACGCTGCGAATGAGATCTAGGATCTCATGAGTGTTACAGAACCAATTTTTTTATAGTTTTTATTACAATTCTGCCAGTTTCTGAGTAGTTACAAAGTTTGTAGTTGACTATGGCAACCTGAAAATTAGTACAATATACAGCAGTATACAATTTACATTCAAAAACTGAAAATTTGAATGGCAGGTAAAAACAATTTGTTTCGTGGGCCTTGGTGGCCTCCTGAGCCCAATACGACCCAAAATGCTAAAAATTGCAAAAAAATAGTTGAAAATGCAATTTTTAGATGGGTCTCCTTTTGCAAAAAATGTCCAAAATGAAAAAATAGGCCGAATGGGAGAAAAAAATTTTTACCCTAAATTAGGGATTTCTCCACTAAATTTAGTTAGTTATAACTAAATTCAAAAAAATCTGCTAAATTTGGCGGTTCCACCAAAAAATCTACCAAATTCGAAAAGTAGATTGGGGGTGGGATTTGAACCATGCACCTCCCACTTCTAAGGCTTTCCCTCTATCCAACTTGGCCACCTAAGGGCGCTTGTTATGGAAATGAGCAAACTTGTATTTAATCAAAGGTAAAATCGACTAACCTTTTGAAAATGTGACCTGGCATGAGCTCCACGTGTTTGCAGCTGATATGAGGTGGTTTTAGGGTTCTTTTCGTGCAAGAAAAATGGATCTGAGATGTTTTTTAATCTCCACACCTTTGTATTCTCCTATGGCTGCCTTGTATATCTTTTTCCAGTCGCATGTTTTAGTTTGCCACGGATTTGTGTGTATTTGGAGCCGCTTTTGTAATGCAAAGAAAGTAGAATGTTTTCCACTGTTTATTGTTCATTGTTTTTCCTTTTTTTTTTGCAGGTCTACGCTTGAGGAGGCTACAGTGCCCATGGAGGATAGATAAGGTGTGGAGGAGAAAAGGAGGACAAAAATATAGATTTACACTCTTTTTTTTTTTCTTTGGGTGTTTTTTTTTTTTTTTTTTTCTTTGTAGGCCACTTGTGCGTGAAGGGAGACAGAGATGAGGCTGGTGTGCTTGGAAATGTGCAGGTCAATTTTATTGCACAGCAAGTTGACACACTCTAGAAACACCTCAAAGGTTTCATCTTGAAAATCATTTGAATGCTTGTAAGCAGCATAAAAATAGTAACAGGTAGAACTCCGAGAAGCTTATAAATAATGATTGGATAAATAGAACAGCCTTGAAGCTTCTAGGACAAATATCCCTTATTCAAGATTTGCTATGCAAAGCTATTTCTTAGCTTTCTAGAAACTACGATGCTGATCTCATTATTGGCTACAATAACCAATTTTCATATTCACGCCCAGCTCCACTTTTTTTTGATGCCACGCTTTTGCTTAATCTACCTTTTTGTTTGCTTGTGCAGGTCTATTATTTTTAATGTAGGTCACTATGTGGGGAGGTCACAACTTCATGGATAGTGCAAATCTACCTTTCAACAACACGTGGATGGGTCAGCCAAGGTAGCTCAGCTCCCCAACATGCATACACCTCTATGTATGACCTTTAAGCACTGCAACAAATTTTACCTGGTGCACCCAACACCAGTGTAAAAAAAATTTGTGTTCCAAACACCTGGAACGAACTGGGGGATGTGGGGAGGTAGGGATGAGGCTGGGAGGTTGCAGGAGGCTGCACAGGCTCTCTATTGTTGCATACTCTTCTCCAATCTTCTCTATCTCTTCTGCACTCTCTTTCCACTCCTTCACAGGTCCAGATTCTCACTCTAGTACCAAATGTTGATTCAGCAACAGGCGGAAGCCTGATTAAATTGTATTAATCTTGATCAACCAACATTACAATGAATGGGCTGCAATATTTATAGATATTGCATAGCCAAATACAAACATGAAACAAAGTTGCACAGGTGCAACCATATTCCAAAATACACAAGCTTCCAATAACATCTAGGAAGCACAAATGAAATTATTGTTAAAACAATATAACAGTTCCCGTAATATTCAAATAAAAACAAAAGGATGGTTACAATTAAATATAACCATAAAACAATAATTATGGAATGGATAATTAATTAGGATTATAATATTTTATCCTAACAAGTAATTCGTAAATTTGATGTGCCACTACATCGAAGTAATGGCCAATCACAAACCTAAGTAAAGTAAAGCACATCTAGAAACCCGTAGAGAAGGGGAAAGAGGATAAATATGGGGATGTGATGTGACACTACTTCTAAGTAATTCTCACTCACAAACCCACAAGTCAAGTAGTCTCCAAAACCTACAACCAAAGAATGAGTAAGATAGGCACCTCGCAAACCCGAGGCAAAAGAGCTACTCCATAAACCCGAATGGTCATAAATTTTGACCGGTGTGCTCCATTTTTGAAATCTTGGATGTTCTGAAAATTCTCATCAAGACCTACAACATGGAATTTAAAAATTTAGATTTTAGTGGGGGTAGGTGGGGGAAAAAGGAAAAAAACAATCTAGGATCAAAAGTGTAGTTCCATTTGCCAAGCACCAAAATTTAGTATGAAGATAGTCCTTTTTCTTCTTCCAAAAGGAAAAGGACATTAGGGAATGGATTTGGTAGGTCTCCCATGCTATTTTACACAAAAATGAATGCATGTTTTTGATGGGGTAAAGGGGGAATTTTGGGATTCTCATCTCTTCTCTCTTTCTCATCTTCTTCTATATATTGTAAACTTCTCATTTTGAAAAAGGGGAGATGTTCATTGTAATGGAACTCTGTCAAAATTGTTCTAGAGCAGTTGTGAGTTGTAAGCCTCATGTTTGGACATCTTGCATGGTGATCCTTGCCTCTTCTCCTCTAATGTAATGGATTGTGCATACTTGAAGCAATAAAATGTGTGTTTTGTGGCTCTCTTTATGATCTATCTCTATTTTATTGCATTTTTCTTTCCTTTCATTGCATTTGTAGGTGTTTTGTGCATATTTTTTCTCATTCCAGGGTTTAAAATGTGTTTTACTCTAGGGAAATGGTGGTCTAAATATTTTTGTTGACTGTGGATCTCATTTTTGCCCTCTCCTTCATCATTTTCTCCCCATTTTCACTCATTGGAATGTCTTCACCCCTCTTTCTAGTTCTATCACCTCTCTATTTTACGATTTTTGTTTTATGCATCTCTTTTTCACCTTGGCCCCTTAGAGTTTTAGAGTGGAGTTAGTTGCATTTCAATTCCTAGAATTAGTTTTGTATTAGGAATAGGTAGAGGAAGTTGGCCTTATCTAAAGGCATGTCTCGGATTACATGTCCCATAAAGCGAGAGACAGTCCCATGTTGCCTAAAATTCTTTGTCATTCTTGATCATATCTAGGGTGCAATTTTAAGCTCTAATAATTTTGGCACACCCAGTGGGACAGGATTGAGGAGATTTACATCTTCATTTCAGCAAGTTTATGTGTTCTTGTTGAAATATCAGCCTTTGGAGGCATGTTTAAAGCATATATGATGACTCCACTAATCCAAACAACCCATTTTATGAGTTTTAGACCTTTACTTTCCATCCATTATATCCATTTTTATTTCCATATCTTTCTATTTTCCTTCCATTCAAGAAATTATGCAATCATGACTTCATTCCCTTCATGGATTTCCCATTTATAACAGTTGTGCCATTCAAATCCATCTTCAAGATATTACAACACACCTACAGTTAGTTCAGATAAGCATACCCATATGAGCCAGACACAAGTCAATTTGGTCATTCACCAAATTATGGAGTTGTTCAAGAGAAAGAGTATGCATATTTTAGAGGTTATCCTATGCCTGAAGATGTTGATTTTTCAGAGGAAGATTCAAGAAATGGAGGTGGGCATGATGCATATCAGGATTAAAAGTTCAATAAAGGAAGCCATGATTGGTTTTAGGGTCCCTTGTCCATGGGTTGGCCCTATACCAAGCTGGTTCAGTCTTAGGTAGAAGCTAGACTTCATAATTGAGATGATGCCCAAAATTACAAAATGGGCTGAAGAAGTGGAGGCTTACCAATCTAGTGTAAGACAACCTTGTCAATGGGGCATCCCTACACTACCATCTTATATCCCTCCCATTCCTCCTCCCCAACCTACATCATCTCATCCTGAGTTTCAGGTTCCTAGCTTTTTTCCTGTTGCCCCCATTGAGAATTTCATTTTTCCATCTTCTCCCCTTCCATCCCTCATTCAATTATATGCTCTCTTTCCTTCCAAATCCTCATCTCTTCCAAAAAAATATTCTACATATTCCTTTCCACCTCAAACATTACAAAAATTTGTTGAGACCCACCCCCTCTTACATTCCCAAATCCATTTTGGGAAGAAAATAATCAAAAAATCAGTCAAGAAGGGTAGAAATTTGAAACACTTAGCAGATAAGAACTTGTAAAAATTTTAAGGATTGGGATTTAAATTTTGAGTCTAATCAAATGCCACTACTAGTGAAGCCTTCAATAGAGGTAGAGATTTTAGAGCACAAGATGGAAGTTGGTTTTGCAAAATGGAAAACACAAGAAGAAGATGACCACAAATCTCTTTTCTCTGAATGTAGTGTGCATGTTGGTACCATGTTCATGGAGGTTTTTGATTCATCTCAGCCTACAGAGTCAGAAGAAGAGGAAGAATCAACTCAAGAAGAGGAGCACAAGGAGGATGATTTCCAAGAGGAGTGTGCTACAAATTAGGACAATGAAGAGGCTGATTTTTTATTAGACTTGGAGGACTGTATTGGTGAGGAGGAGCCCATTGAGATCACTACCTTCTTAATCCCACCATCCTCCTTTCAACACAAAGATCCTCTTTCTGTAGATAACTCCCAAGAGTCATCCATGGAGGAGAACATTGAGGAAGAACCTACTGAAATATATCCTCACAAAGAAAATAAAGAAGAGTTTGATCTTTCAAAATTCATACTTCAAGAGAGGAGGAAGATGATGACATCATTGAAAAATTAGAATTCATCATGGAGAAGGTAGTTTTGAAGGAGGAAAAGTTGTTTGTAGAGGTAGAGCAACATCCAAATCATCTTGCAAGCAACCACCTTCTTTAGGAAAGTATGTAGGATGACTCCATCATGGAGTTGAGCTTTAAAGAGATGGGAAAATCAAAAGGATCAGCACATTGGTTCTTAAGGCCACTTATCCAATCAGATATATGGCTAGATTGGAGCCAAAATAAGATTTGCAACTAGTCATGCTCACTTCAGAGCACGAGGAAGAGCTTTAATACCAAAGGTCGTAGCAATTCCTTTCAAGTCTAAATACAGAGCAACTAAAAGAGGTATTTGTTTTATTTCAAGTTGATACTTTGATGAAAATGGTGGAAAACCAACTTTTAGTCAGTTTTTCACTCTTACTAAAGGCCATGTCCATTGTAAAATCAATCACATGGTCTAAAATTATGAGGAAAGGAAACTACTTCTCCAATCAGTTGCAGATTTGCTTGAGTCTTCTTTGCCTATGGTTAGATTAGGGTAGGATAGGTTTGTTTTCAGAAGAAGAAGTGCTTGTACACACTTTACATGTTTCCACTTGGAACATGTATGATTTTCCATCTTTGAACAATTTTTTTGTTTTGTCGTTTTTGTACATGCATACAGTCATTAGAGGAAGTTCATGAGGAAATCAGTTCTTTTCGGTAGTTCCAAGTGTATCCAAATCAACATGTGATTCTAAAACTATGAAATGCTTCATCTTTTTCCATGATTCAATTCAATTTTCTTCAAAACTTGGTAGAAAATTAGATTTTAGGAAATTTATCAGTGAGCACTCTTCATCCCAATAGATCATTTATAGAGGAAAGAGATCAAGTTTTAGATTCAGAATAATTTTCCACTCGCATAAAACCTTATTTAGAAGTTTTATGTGAATGGTCAATTCGAGAAATGACATATCAGCTCCAAGTTTAGTAGTGCTTCAAGTAGTCTCGGGGGTTGTTCTTCAAGTTTTAGATCAAATTTCAGGTTATTAGGCTGACTTTATGCCCAATGGATGTTTTAAGGCCACCGATCAACTCATCTAATAGGAAGATTCCCCCGTGAGTCACCAAAAATGTTGTCCATTTTTAGACCCTTGAAAAAAATTGACAACTTGAGAAATTTTGAACTTGGACAATTGGATGGAGTTTAAATGGAAGAATATGAAAATAGGTAACTTCATGTTTTTGGGCACTTATGATCATTTGGATGCATTTACCTTATTCTTTTAGGCTTCAAAACTTCAACAATTAGCCAAATTTTTGATTAAAATGGAGAAATCAGAAAATTGGGGCAATTTACCCTACTTTTCCTAACTCCTCAAATCCTTACTTGGCCAAAAGACTTGGAAAAATTGAGAAAAATGCAAAAAGGGGTCTTTTTTAGTGTAATGTGGATAAATCGGGTCTAGGAGGTACAAATGGAACAATTCCCATTGGGACTTGAGTTCCCTGAAATTTCCCGAAAATGCCAAAAGCTTGAATCAAAGAAAAGTTACCCCAAAACAACATAGAAGGAAGAAGAGCTTGGTGAACTCGGGGTTTGAGATTCTACAAACTAAGTAATGGAGGTCCTAAATCCCACGAGTTAAGGTGCCTAGAAATAACGTAAAGAAGAAAATGAAGTTGAAGGAGAGTAATCTAGGAAATTCAATATGCCAATCTTTGTGAAGTAATGGCCAAGCAAAAACTTGAGTAAAGTAAAACACATCCAAAAGCCCGTAGAGAAGGGGGAAAAGGAGTAATGTGTGGATGTGATGTGGCACAAATTCAAGTAATGCTCACTCAAAAACCTGAAAGTCAAGTAGTTTCCAAAATATTCAAGTAAATCATGAGAAAGTAATGGCACTTAGAAAACTCAAGGCAACAGAGCTACTCCATAAACCCAAATGGCCATAAATTTTGACCTAGTGCTATGTTTTTCAAGATCTTGGAATGTTTGCAAATGTATCATCAAACACTACACCATGGAATTTAAGAATTTAGATTTTGGTGGGGATAGGTGGGAGAAAAAGGGGAAAATGGTCCAGATCAAAAGTGTAGTTCCAGGTTTTCCCAAAGCAGCTTAATTTAATGCAATATGGTCCTCTTTCTTCTTCCACAAGGCAAAGGACATTGGGAATGGATCTTTTGCAGGTCTCCCATGTTATTTTCCAAAATTAATGCATGTTGTTTTTGGGTAAAGGGGGAATTTATATATTCTCATCTCTTCTCTCTTTCTCATCTTCTTCTATATATTGTAAACTTCTCATTTTGAAAAAGGGAGATGTTCATTAAAATGGAACTCTGTCAAAATTGTTCCAAAGAAGTTGTGAGTCACAGGACTCATGTTTGGACATCCTACATGGTGATCCTTCCCCTTCTTATCATCTCATGGATTGTGCATACTTGAGGAAATTAAATGTGTGTTTTGTGGCTCTTTTATACCCTATCTCTATTTTATTGAATGTTTCTTTCCTTTCATTGCACCTACAGTGTGTGTGTCCATGTTTTGTCTCCTTGCAAGGTTTCAAATGTGTTGTAATCTAGGTAAATGGTGGTTTGAATGTTGTTGTTGAATATATCTCTCATTTTTTCCATCTCCTTCATCATTTTCTCCCCATTTTCACTCATTGGAATGTGTTCACCCGTCTTTCTAGTATTATCACCTCTCTAGTTTAGGATTTTTGTTTTATGCATCTCCTTCTCACCCCTAGGTCCCTTAGAAATTTAGAGTAGAGTTAGATAGTTGCATTTCAATTCCTAGGAGTAGTTTAGCATTAGGAATATGTAGAGGAAGTCAGCCTTCTCTAGAGGTATTTCTCAATTTATAGGTCTTGTAATCGAGAGACAGTACCATGTTGCCTCAAAATTCTTGGTCATTCATGATCATATCTAGGGTGCAATTTTGAGCTCCAACACTAATTTTTGACTAAATATTTTCTAGAGGTGTATTTTATACTCCAAAAGGCCTAAAATATTCTTTCAGATTGTGTATTGTTCCATGATCTATATATTGTAGTAGTGTATTTTATCTTATGGTCACCTATTTTTTGAGAATTTTTTTTTTTTGCATAATGATGTTGTCTTGTCCTAGTACGTGTTATTTCAATTGGCCATATCTTTTGATCTATATGTCAGGACAAGACAATGATTTTTTAAATTGCATGTTTTTTGTGTACTTCAAAATAATGGGTTCACTTTTGTTACTTTTCAATTTATTGAATGTATTTGATATGTAAATAACACTAATTATAAAGTACAACTTCCTTTTTTAGGGAGGATCATTTATCAATATTATCACCAATTTTGGGGGGTTGTAAGGCACATTTTATGTGACTCTTGTCTCTTTTTTATGTTACATTTCTTTCAAATTTATTTATTTCTTGGCACTAATAATTGAATCTTGGAAAATTGATCCCTTAACTCCACACAACTATCAAATTTGGCATAAAAAGCATGAAACAATTATTTTTAAACACTTTTGATGGAGATATGAACTGAATGGTTGGTGGTATCCTTCCCTACAACAACATCCTCATAAAATATATTCCAATTTAAACTAACACAAACTGCAAATACTTAGCCCGCACTGATGATGCAATTTTTCCCCGTCATTTTTAGAGCCACCACTTCCGCCAACACTAATGACAATGATTTAAATTATGCTACTATCGAAAACCATCAACCAAAGCCATAAGCCATATCCATCGGTGATGCAACACCCACCACCACCGATAACCACCACAACCTACCGGTGATGCATCACCCATCACCACCGATAACTACCATAGCCTACTGGTGATGCAACACTTCCCACCATTGGTAAACCACCCCAAAGGGAATCATGCCTAACAGGATCTAAGACTGGGTAGATCTAGACATAACCATCCATCTAAAATGATCCACTCAAATCCCATTGGCTACATGAAACAATTGTTACAATCATATGGTTTATGCCTATTTTTTTCAACAAGATAGCCAATATTCACCAAGGAATACATTTTTTTAACTATTCAAACAAACTTGATGAATCCATTAAACTTATTGGTGTGAATGTAACAAATAACTTGATATTTCATACTATGGATTATAAAACACATAAATAGGACTATGAAAATCTTAAAAACTATTTGGTAAATTTAATGAATGTAGATCCTTACATATGGATGGTTAGTTATTTTTCACTTGTACTTAGTTCCTTATCTTCCGTTTAAGACATTCTATCCAAGTTCAATTCCATCACAATTGAAAGGTTATGGAAAAAGTTAAAAAAATGATGAGTTTGTATTTCTAATTTTATCTAAGTTAAAAGGTCCCATTTAGGTATTTTCATTAACCTTATATTCCTCCATGTATGTCGTTAGTACTTATTTTAAAATTCATTGACTTGAAACTTTTTATGAACATACCACTAGGGATGAATCCAAACTTGTCGAAATTGAAGTCATCCTTAACTCTAAGGTATAATTTGTTAACTCAACTAAAGGAAAAGGTAAGCCAAAAATAATTCAAAAACCACTCCTAAGACTGAATCCACTCAATATTCTTCTAAATATAAATCCATTGAGCATACTTCTTCTAAATCTAATGAGTCTACCTATATAAACAAGAAAATGTTTATCGATCTATGTCCCTTTGTAATATACCAAACCATCCTTAAAGTTAGCATTGGAAATGAATGTAAGATTTAGAAGAAGCAATGAATAAACACAATATTACTAAATCTTATTCTACCTCTTCTCCTAAAGGAACAGAGAGGGAACTTTCATCTAGAGCATTGATTGCCTCTTCAAATAGTTGGATACTAGATTTAGGTGCTCCTCATCACATGATATTATTAATTTTCCTACTATCAAAGTTAGAATACTCTGTCACCATGATCTTTCCATTAGAAACACCATTACCATAGCTTAAATATCATGCACAAAACATAAACATTAAGCAAAAACATAACACCATCCACACACAAATAATTATGTATAGTAAATTTTTGTATTCACGTACATGTTGGTGTTATTATACAATAGAGAGTATCCATTATATAGGCTTCATAATTTTTTATTTTCAACAATCATATAATTACAAGAGATAATATTATGGAATAAGAAAATTCCTTATAATCAACCTAAAAAAACCTATGTAAACCAAATAAAAACTTAACTCCTTAACTTAATCTTAACCCTTTGTGGGTGTGAACACGACTCAATAATAAGATGATTTAGAAATAATTGAAATTTCTAGCTAGTGTGAGCACACACTCCAACACCCTCCTTTAAGCATAGAATGGGAGTGAGAAAAGAAGAATATAAGAGACTAATTGGTCCTGAAAACTATGCCCTATGAGGTACTCATGTAAAAATACATAGTAAAATAATAACCAGAGGATATTATCAAAATACGTGAATGTTGAGTCATAGTAAATGCCAAGTCGTATAGAACCGATACTATATATGAGGCTTACTTAGATAAAATTATGATCAATGAACTGGGAAAAAAGTTACAATGGATCAAATGTATCACCGCAAGGTACCAAAAACTAGTAATACAATAACTGAAGTGGAGAAAGATCTTATACCAAAAGGTGTCTTAATAAGTACAATTCAAAGAATAACTACAAGGCTAGAGTAGATGAAATAAATGGAATTAATCCCATCAAACATATCTGTACTAAATGGAATTGAAATTCATAAAATATCCGATGAGAGAGCATGTGGTCTAAAGCTACTCATGTTGATAGGTGTTGGGGATCCCAGAATAAAAAATATTGCCAAGTAAGAATCCACTTTGCTCTTCTTTGTGAGAGCTAAAATTACACTAATAAAAATAAATTTTTGGTGTATGGTCACTTAAAATCATTATACACTAGTTATCTAGATCCAATTTTTGATCAATCGGAAAAATAGCTAACACTGTAACTCACTAAAATAGCTCCATGCAAGGAGACTACTAGTGATGTTAATAGTGCAAGAGTTCACCAAAATTTAAATTTTATCTAATAATAGAAGATTTGGTGTGTCGATACTAAAAAAATGCCAATGCAATGGAAACAAGACCTAAATCAAGATCAACACCATACCACCGTATTGATGAATGGGTGTCGTGATGCTACAAATATGTATGATTGGACAAAACCAACTACTCATACATTGACAAGATGACACCGAAGTTCACCAAACTAGATACACTTCAAAAGGAGGGAAAGATCAAATACAAAGCTAAAGGAGACTACCAACATTCCTAAAAAAAAATTAAGATACAAATGAAATATACCTTTAAAAATATGGCCTTGGTGGTGATGATAAATTCACACAACCAAAAGAGAGAAAAGTGATCAAAATGGAGCACAAACTCATGAAAAAAATTAGTGGATTTATGTACTCAATATGACTAAAAAATGGTCCCATACAAAATAACATCATCAAGTGATACATAAAAACTCCAGAATGATTTCAATATCTAAATAATTCCATTTGAAACAAGAGCGTTTCTCTAAATCTACAAATAAAATAGCTCAAAGAAGGAGAATTACGATGTAAGACTAGAAGTAAGAAAATTAAGAAGCTAAATGGTGGAGGTGCCACACCTATGGTTACCTCTTAATTAATGCTTAAATTTCTACCAAAATTTATCAAATATCAATCCCAAATGAACATGAATGGTTAGGGAGGATGTCTGCATATGATTCAAGACAAAGTGCATGATTGGAGAATGCATGGAAACATCATAATGTGTGTAAAGTTGATCATGTTTGATAGTTGAAATATTAGGTTCTAGAATCTTGAGTAAAGGTGTAGAAGTAATCATGTTTATCTCATGATCCTCACTAAGAGTCAAGAGAAAAAATATGAGCTCTATTAACAAGTGATCCCATAGAAGATGTATTACATACTTTGTAACTAATTCCGTGACAAAAATTCCACTTAATAGGATGAAGAGGGGAAGAAATACCTTATAAATGTCTTCCAATACCTCCTCCAAAAATTCCCTTAGAACATAGCATGCGAGAACCAAAATTTAGTATTCTTCTAAAAGGATCCAAATCACATAACTAGGTAGAGTAAAATTGGTATACATAGAATATACAAATATAATAGGCACATGCTCGAAAAAAATTTGTACAGATAAGATAAATATTCATAATAATATAAGATACAATTGGATCATCAACAATAGGATTTGATGAGGTTCATTGCATTCCTCACCATTTAATCACAAATAATGTCAAAACTAGGTGGTGTCCAAGGCTATCTATAAAAGAGGCTAAAGGAAATAATGATCTTACAGTTATTTTCTCTAGAATTGAAAATTCTTGAAAGGAAATTCAATAACTAAAATTAAATCTAATCTAAAAATTGAAATAAATAATAGAAAATAAATAAATGAAAGTGAATCTTCACAAACAAAAAAATAAAACAAAATAAAACACACAATGCTGATTTGAACAATCTAAAGAAAACAACAATGATTCTATTCTAAAACAACAACAAAAACCATCCTCCTCCTTGGGTAAGAGTGGGCCCTTGCTCTTCCCTTGGATTTGGGTTAACAAAAATAAAAATAAATTGCTGCCAAGATACTTGAACTGTGGATTTTATTAATCAGAAATGATGTTACAAAATCATTCATCTACTTTCTATTGCATTAAGTGCTTTGGAGAGATATTTATAACTCATCACTACTCCAAGATTATAGAACTACCTACCTATAATCTTGGGAAAGACTTGACTACATCTTCCACTTTACAATGAGATAAATGTGGAAGGAATTTATTCAAACAATACAACTCCAAGTTTAACTACTTGCATTCAACTACTTCTTCCACTTGACTAGGAGATAACTATGGAAGATATTTAATCAAACACTACAACTCTAGATTAAACTACTACTTCTTCCACTTGAAAAGGAGACAAACATGGAAGAGAATTAATCAAATATTACAACTCTAGATTGAAATATTTCTTCCACATGCACTTAACTATTTATTTCAATTTTCTAAGACTAATCTTGCATGATTGAATCTTTTAACAGGATAGGTGTCCGCCATATTCTCATCCTTGATTTTTTGATCATTACTATGATCCATTTAAAGAATATTTTCAAACAATTTCTAGGTTTGGTTCTCCTTATTTTAATATTTCCAAAACATCTTGAAATTATCATTTTAGTTGAGAAATGGAGATATCCCAGCTTTACTTAACCTATGATTTTTTTCTTATTTATTTTCCTTCAACCTTTGTTGAAACTTCAAATGAAGATATATCCTCAATTATTTTTGTTGTGTAAAAATAGATATTTTTTTCCTCATAACAATAAGAGGAAAAAAACCTCTCTTATATTCTCATTTAGAGATCTTCAACTTTGGTTAGAGAGAATCTGATGTTATGTGTGTGAGTCCTACACTTGAAAACCTTCTACTTCAAATGATGATATATTTCAAACCATTATTGATGTGTAAAAATAGAGAGAGGTTTTTCCTCCTAACAAAAACCTCTCTCATATTTTCATTTGGATTTTACAATTTTAGCTAGAAGGATTCTTGTGCTAGTTTTTATAGTACTCTCTTGAAAACTTTCTTCAAATGTTGATATCTTAAAAATATATTATTATGTGTAAAAATGAGAGAGGTTTTCCTCCTTCCAATAAAAGAAACAAAAAAATCTCTCGAATGTCATTTGAAGCTGTGCAATTTTACTTTTAGCAATTTATGCACTAGTTTTGTGAGTCCCGCTCTAGTTCTGTGATTCTTGCACTTGAGTCCCGCACTAGTTACGTGAGTCTTGCACTCGATTCCTACATCTAAGTGTTGTACTTGAGTCCCGTGCTGAGTCCTACACCTGAGTCTTGCACTCTTTGTATTGTGATTCATGCACTCCTAGCTTTATGAGTGTTGCGATATTTTTGAGTCATGTGCTCTTAGCTATGTGAGTATTACACTTGTTGTAATACATTTAAGAGATCAAATGACCTACTCATACACAATACTTGCATTCCAACTTACAAGAAATATTAGGAAATGAAAACATTCAGATTGTAATGGAATTTTCAAATATAGATAAAATATATTCTACATTTAATCTTAAATAAGTTATCTAGTTCTTAAGACTACATCTAAATCCACTTTATAAGAGAAATAATAATGTTATTTGGTGCAATGGATGAGACTTAATTTGGTCTCATCACTCCCCCACACTTAACTTCATGCATGTCCTCATGCATGTTGTTGATTTTGATCTTAAGTCCTCTTTTTCATCTTCTCTTTTTGTACAAGACTGATCATTTTTTCTTCCTTAAATCAATATTTTTTTCTTTTCATTTCAAAATCAACATATGTTTTGTATATATCAACCATTCTCTTATGTAGTTTTCAAATATCTTTGTAGCTTGTATTTTCTTCTCCCCCACACTTGGCTTCTTATATGGATGATTTTTTAAAAAACTTTTTAAAATCAGTTATTTACTTTTTTTTTTTCAACATCTAATTTCTCTCATTTGCTGCTATAAGCCTTATTGAAAAACAAATATTTCTCTTTGGGATAGGTTCTTGGAAGTGGACTTATTTGTAATCAAAACAACTAATAAAATTATCTAAGAATAAAATGATAGAAGATACCTAGACCATATCTTGAATTTATCCATGCTTTCTTCTTGTTGCACAACCTTCATTTCTGTAATGTTAGAGAAAACAATAAAGAAAGGCAACTCATTTACTTAACACCAATTTTTCTATCTTTCTAAGGAAAATAATTTTGTAGATCTGAACAAATAACAAATCATCTTCAAAGGACTCAAATTATGTAAATATGAAGAAATAACAAATCAGATTCAAAAGACTCCAACTCTAACAAAACAAACAAGACAATGCTGATTTGAACAATCTAAGAAAAAATAATAATTTTATTCTAAAACAACAACAAAAAACCATCCTCCTCCTTGGGTAAGATTGGGCCCTTGCTCTTCCCTCAAATTTGGGTTAACAAAAATAAAAATAAATTGCTGCCAAGATACTTGAATTGTGGATTTTATTAATCAGAAATGATGTTACAAAAATCATCCATCTCCTACCACTTTGCTACATTGAGTGCTTTGGAGATATATTTATAACTCATCCCTACTCCAAGATTATAGAACTACCTACCTATAATCTTGGGAAATAATTGACTACATCTTCCACTTTATAATGAGATAAATGTGGAAGGAATTTATTCAAACACTACAACTCCAAGTTTAACTACTTACATTCAACTACTTCTTCCACTTGACTAGGAGATAACTATGGAAGATATTTAATCAAACACTACAACTCTAGATTGAACTACTACTTCTTCCACTTGACTAGGAGATAACTATGGAAGAGATTTAATCAAACACTATAACTCTATATTGAACTAATAATTCTTCCACTTGAAAATGAGAAAAATATGGAAGAGAATTAATAAAATATTACAACTCTAGATTGAACTATCTCTTCCACGTGCACTTAACTATTTCTTTCCATTTGCCAAGTCTACTCTTGCATGATTGAATCTTTCAACAGGACAATTGTCCCGCCATATTCCCATCCTTGATTTTCTGATCATTACTATGAATTAAATTTGAAGAATATTTCCAACTCGTTTCAAATTTTTGTGCTCCTTATTGTAAGATTTCCAAAACATCTTGAAATTCTCATTTTCATTGAGAAATGAGGGAGATATCGTAGTTTTACTGAACATGTGTTTTTTTATCTTATTTATTTTCCTTCAACCTTATTCTACTAAAACTTAAAATGAAGATATCTCCTCAATTATTTCTTCTGTAAAAATGGAGAGAGGTTTTTCCTCCTAACAATAAGAGGAAAAAAATACCTCTCTCATATTCTTATTTGGAGATCTTCAACTTCTATTAGCGATTATCCGATGGTGCCTATGTGAGTCCTGCACTTGAAAATTGTTAGAATTGAAGGATTCTAATTATTATGAATTTAATCAACCAATGCATTTAAATATTAACATAAATCATAAAGCATTAAATTTTAAACATTATGCAATGTAATAAATAAAATTATATAATATATTAATTAAGTAATACATACCAAAAATAAGAACACAATGACACAATGTTTATAGTGGAAAACCTCAAATAGGGTAAAAACCACTTTGTGAAATAACATTTTACTTTCCAAGAACCAAAATTACATTCAAGAAATTTCACCCCCCTTTCAAATCTACTCACAAGGATAAAATAATATTCACCTTTGATATTTCATTTGAACATATCAAATGAGGACATATAGTCCTTTTTATATTAGGTGATCGGTATGTCTCCCGAGCCACCTTTTCAACCTTATCGGTTGACATATATACCTAGGTTTAGAATATTTAATGTTAGAAAAATAATCATTTCATGATATTAAATATTTAACCGAAAGTATATACCTAGGTTAGCATATTTAATATTAGAAATATAAATATTTAATATTATTAAATATTGACTTATATATATTATCGATGGATCCATATACATTAAGGGTTGGCACCACCACTTAATCAATTTTTTCCAACACTTCGCTTAATGTTAAGTGGTATAACATAACATATGCCAATATATTACCTTCCCGTGGTACACTATAAGATTTACAATCGTTAAACCATAAAGGTTTTAGGCTAGCATATCGGTTGAAGAAATTATAACACCTTCATCATACTTAAGTTGCCTTTTGGTACAAAAGGATTTGGAATAAAAAGATCATCCCATGATCATGGATAAGTATGATTTATGATTTTTACATATTCTCATAGGTTCTCATAAAAGGTTATCAAACCCAAGCATATAGGAGCCTTTTTTAACCAAGGACCTCCTTAAAATATACTTATACTAGATGTTTACCAGTAAAATCAATAAAGACAAAAGAGTTTATTAAAGACCACCTTTAATATCTTTCTAAACTTATTTCTAAAAAATAATACGAGGAGGTTTAAATTCTCAAGGTCTTTTTTACAAAAACCAAGTTCCATTAGGAGGTGAAATTTTCATGCACACTCCACCTCAATGGCAACTTTGACAATCCAAGATTTTCATGAAAGTGAAAAACTTTGCAGCACTCAGGGGCTTTGTGAAGATATCAACAACCTGCTCTTTAGTCAACACAAACTTGAGATCTATCTCACCACTTAGCACCTTCTCACGGATGAAGTGTATATGTATCTCAATGTGCTTTATCCTCTGATGATGTATTGGATTATGTGTAAGAGCTATAGTTCTTTGGTTTTCGCATAACAAAGGAAAATTGTCTAGATCTTTCATCTTTATCTCATTGAATAATATTTTTAGCCATGTAACCTCTCAACAACAGCTTCCATTTCACTTTTATACTCATCTTCTATTGAAGAGATAGAAATTGTTGGCTATTTTTTGTTGCACCAAGTAATGACACCTACACCAAATTTAAACACATAACCAAAAGTAGATTTTCTATCCAATACATCACCAAGTATGATCGAAATCACAAAATCCATATAAGTTAGCATTTTCCTTCTTAGTATAATGCAACCCATAATTTATTGTTCCTTGAATATATCTAAAAGTCATTTTTGTAAGATTCCAATGATCTATATAAGGTTCTGCATAAACCTTGAAGTAATTCATACTTTGCATAGGAAATATTTAGTCACGTGATAGGTAGATAAATCAAACTACCAACTAACTATCTATATAAAGTAGGATCAAATTTTTCACATGCATGTTTAGGATCAATTTTCAATCCAACTTCCATAGGAGTAGAAATTAGTTTATAATCAATCATGTTAAACTTTTTCAATAAATTAGTTGCATAATGTTATTGAGAAAAAACAATAAAATGTTTATCTTGAAATACACCTTGCAAGTAAATGATGTAGAAGAGCTAAATCATTCATTTCAAAGTATTGTTTTAATTTTTCTTTAATTCTACAAATTAAAGAAATATAGTATCGTAGTCATAAAAAATCATCAACACATATTTAGTTACAAACAAATGAGAGGCCATAATGTGTGATCCCTCTTTCTTAATGAATAGATCATTGTTAGAAGAAAAATTAACAAATCCTACATATTTAAAGAATGAATTAATTTTCACATACGAGGCTGGTGATTGTTTAGATATACATTAGTTTTCTTTACTTTCTTCAAACCCTTTAGGTTGAGACAAGAGTTCTTTCTTTTCAATCATCATTCAAAAAGTATTTTTCACATCCATTTGGTGGATTTACGTGCTGGAGCATTTTTGCATAACTTTTGATCCGACTGTTGGATCGTCTTGAAATTTTACAGGGTGGTAGATATACATTAGTACTATGCTGGAGTCATCTTGCAAGGTTGTGCCTATTTTGGCAATTTTCGGCCGTCATCTAGTGGCCTAAAATTGGCTCCGAATGTTTTTTCCGCTTTTGACTAGGTCTTAGAACTTTAATAACTTTTGTTGTGCTTGTCATAATAAGTCCAAATTTCATGTGAGCCCTAATTTATGAATGCATATTTGGCACGCAAATTTTGGGGTCAATCCGAGTTGTTTTGCATTTTAGGTTTTTTGGCATTTTAGGTTTTTGGCATTTTAGGTTTTAGAGTAGTCTTGAAATAAAAGGAGAATTGTAATGATGTAATAGATCAATGTGAATTCTAGAATGAGAAGTAAGCTATTTTGAAACTCCTGGTTTTATTTGTAAAGCTTTTTATGTGTGTTTTTGGAGGTATTTCAACCTCTTGCAGCTGGATTCACATCAATTGGTATCAGAGCAGATTTTGATCTTATGGAAATAGTTAAGGTAACATATTACATTTTTATGTGTAGTTTTTACCTCTATTTTATATAACCATGGCTAGACGCGGGAGGGGAGGTTATGCCCAGATGAATAGGCATATGCAGGAGCTACAGAGACAAGTTGCTGAGCTCACGGGGGAAGTTACCCGCCTTAGAAGGAGACATGCAAATGGGGATGCAAACCCAGATAGTGATATTGAAGAAGAGACTCCATTAATGAATGAAGGAGGAGATGAAGAAGAAAATGAGAGAGACGAAGAAACCTTGAATGAGAGACCATTTGAGGAGAGATTGATCAAGGCTTTAGAGGGAAAGAATGACGACATCAAGATTAATGTTCCTGATTATGGTGGAGGGTTACGACTAGAGGAGTTGATTGACTGGTTAAATCACATGGAAAAATTCTTTGAGTGGAAAACCCTTTCAGAGGAGAAGAAGGTTAAGTTTGCATGCACTAAGTTAGCCGGACATGCATTGATCTGGTGGGATCACCTACAAAATGAAAGACAAAGGAATGGAAAGGGCAAGATCCAAAACTGAATAAAATGGTAAAGAAGCTGAAAGAAAAGTTTCTTCCTGTAGATTATGCTCAGACACTCTTTCAAAGGTTCCAAAACCTAAGGCAAAAGGATCTCAG
The DNA here is from genome assembly GCA_018340775.1 of Taxus wallichiana var. yunnanensis. Taxonomy (NCBI): domain Eukaryota; kingdom Viridiplantae; phylum Streptophyta; class Pinopsida; order Cupressales; family Taxaceae; genus Taxus; species Taxus wallichiana. The sequence continues at coordinate 401,586,709 of CM031240.1, read as the reverse complement.
CATTGAGGAGTATACTAATGAATTTTACAAGTTATCAATCAGGGTGGAACAGGGAGAGTCTGAAGAACAAAAGGCTACACGGTACATAAATGGGTTGAGTTACACCATACAAGATGAGCTGAGTATGCTCCGGATCCATAGCCTAGATGATGCTTATCAACTTGCATTAAAGGCAGAGGAAAAGAACAAGAGGAGTAATTTTAGAAGAGGTGTGAAGAGAGGTCCATCATCATCTCCAATGAGGGGTAGGGGTAGATTTGAATCTACAAAAGGTGAATCCTCTAATACAGAAGGGCATGAAGATTCTGTCAAAGCCATGGTAACTACCAAAGAGGTAGGGGGTTTCAGAGGGGAAGAGGTTATAATGGAGGACGGGGCTGGAATAGCCCCCAAAGGCAATATACATGTTACAGATGTGGTGAAGAGGGGCACAGAGCTTTTGAGTGTCCGCACTATCCTACACAAGATAGATGGCAAGGAGAAAAACCACGAGTAAATCTGGTTGAGGCTGAAGAGGAAGAAGAAATGGAGGTTGCTGCAGACTTGGGTGAAACCCTCATGATAAGGAGGACGATGATTGTCCCAAGGAAGGAGAAAGAACGTGATGTTGCTGGAGCTGATTCGTGGCTTCGAACAAATATATTTCAACAAGATGCACCTCTGGAGGAAAGGTATGTAAAATTATTATTGATGGTGGTAGTTGTGAAAATATGGTTTCAACTGTAATGGTTGATAAACTGAATCTGAACTGTGACAAGCACCCATATCCCTATCGTATATCATGGTTCAAGAAAGGAAATGAAGTAACCATAGATAAAAGATGCCTTATAAAGTTTTCAATTGGGAATACCTACAGGGATGAGGTGTGGTGTGATGTTATCCCAATGGATGCATGTCATATATTACTGGGTAGGCCTTGGCAATATGATAGAAAGGTTACACATGATGGAGGGAAAAATACATATACCTTTTGGAAGGATGGTGTAAAGGTGGTCTTATTACCCTTCAAGGAAGAAGAGAAGAGTGAGGGCTTATTGGCTACAAAAGAGTTTGTTACAGAAATGGAAGAAGCTGGATGTTGTTATGCACTAATGTCAAAGAAGCTGGAGAAAGAAGGCTTTAATATACCTATTGCAGCAGAAAAGATACTAAAAGAATACAAAGATGTCATACCAGATGAGCTACCAGATGGGTTACCTCCAAAGCGAGATATTCAACACCATATTGATTTGATCCCAGGATCGGCCCTTCCAAACCAGCAGCCTATCGGATGAGTCCGACACAGAGTGAAGAGTTGAACAGACAAGTGACAGATCTAATACAGAAAGGGTTAGTGAGAGAAAGCATGAGTCCATGTGCAACTCCAACTTATTGACTCCCAAAAAAGATGGAGACTGGAGAATGTGTGTAGATAGTAGAGCCATAAACAAGATCACAATTAAGTATCGGTTTCCAATTCCATGATTGGATGATATGATGGATGTGCTAGCAGGAGCCCGATATTTTAGCAAGATTGACCTACGGAGTGGTTACTACCAGATCCGAATCCGTGAAGGGGACGAATGGAAAACTACTTTTAAAACAAAAGATGGATTATACGAGTGGATGGTGATGCCATTTGGGCTATCTAATGCACCCAGTACATTCATGAGGTTGATGAACAAAGTACTCCGAGAATACAATGGTAAGTTTGTTGTTGTCTATTTTGATGATATTTTGATATTCAGTAAGACAGTGGAAGAACACTTGTTACATCTGAAATTGGTGCTAGACTTGTTACGTAAAGAGAGTCTATATGCAAACTTAAAGAAGTGTAGATTCCTTCAGAAGAGTCTTGTTTTTTTGGGATTTGTCATATCAGGGGATGGAGTGAGGATGGATGAGGAAAAAGTAAAGGCAATTCTGGAATGGCCTATTCCAAGGAATGTGACAGAGGTTCGTAGTTTTCATGGATTGGCAACTTTTTATAGGAAGTTCATCAGGAATTTCAGTAGCATTGCTGCACCCATAACAGAGTGTACAAAAGGGAGGGAGTTTGTATGGACCAAGGCAGCAATAGATAGTTTTGAATTGTTGAAGAAGAAAGTATCAGAAGCACCTGTTTTGGTATTGCCATATTTTAGCAAGGTCTTTGAGGTTGACTGTGATGCCTCACATGTTGGGATTGGAGCTGTGTTGAGTCAAGAAGGACGACTAGTGGCATTCTTCAATGAAAAGCTAAATGAAGTCAGGAGGAAATATTCTACTTATGATGTGGAATTTTATGCTATTGTTCGCATTAAGGAACTAGAGACATTACTTGGTAGCAAAGGAATTTGTACTCTTCACTGACCATGAAGCCTTGAGGTATGTAAACACACAGAAGAAACTAAATAGTAGGCATGCAAAATGGGTTTCATTTTTGCAAGAATATACTTTTGTTTTAAAGCATAAGTCTGGTAAGTAGAATCAAGTTGTTGATGCCTTGAGTAGGCATGTAGCCCTTTTTGACAACAATGGAAAATAAAGTCCTAGGGTTTGAGGCGCTTAAGGAATCAGATGAAGGTGATCCATATTTTGGTGATGTTGTCGAAAAGCTTAAGGAGCCTACAAAGGTAGTGATTCTTTTGATTATTTGATACAGATGGTTATTTGTTTAGGGGAAACAATTGTGCATCCCTGCTGGTTCAATGAGAGAAAATATTATAAGAGAATTGCATAAAGGAGGGTCAAGCTGGACACTTTGGTATAAGTAAGACAATTTCTCTTGTCGTAGAAAAGTATTATTGGCCAAAGGTAAAGAGGGACATCAGTAGGGTTGTAGCAAGATGTAGAGTGTGTCAAATGGCTAAGGGTCATGCACAGAATACTGGGTTATATATGCCATTGCCTATCCCTACAGGGCCATGGGTTGATCTGAGTATGGATTTTGTGTTAGGGCTTCCTAACACACAACTGAGGGAATGATTCTATCTTTGTCGTGGTTGATAGATTCTCTAAGATGGCACATTTTATTTCTTGTAAAAAAACTAATGATGCTTCCAGAATTGCAGATTTGTTTTTTTCAGAAGTGGTTAGATTGCATGGAATTCCAAAAACGATCACTTCAGATCGGGACACGAAGTTTTTGAGTCACTTTTGGAGGACTCTGTGGAAGAAATTGGGGACACAACTACAGTTCAGTAGTGCATATCACCCCCAGATTGATGGGCAGACTGAAGTAGTGAACAGAAGCTTGGGAAATCTCCTACGTTGTATAGTTGGAGAAAAGCCAAAACAATGGGACTTAGCTTTACCTCAAGCTGAGTTTGCATATAATAGCTCGATAAATAGGTCAACAGGGAGGTCTCCTTTCCAGATTGTATATGGTAGGAATCCCAAGGGGGTCCTAGATCTAATTGTTCTACCAGGTGAAGATGAAACTAGTGATGATGCAGAAGCATTTGCAGAACACATTCTACAGCTACAAGATGAAGTGAGGGAAAAGTTGAAAGTGAGTAATGCACAATATAAAATAGCTGCAGATGCCAGTAGGAGAGTAAGTGTATTTGAAGAAGGAGATATGGTGATGGTTCATCTTAGAAAAGAGAGGTTTCCAAAGGGGACATATAATAAACTCAAGTATAAGAAGATTGGGCCATGTAGGATTCTGAAGAAAATGAGTGATAATGCCTACAAGGTGGAGCTACCTGAAAACTTTGCTATCTCACCAGTTTTTAATGTTTCTGATTTATATAAGTTTCCAGGTCATGATGAAAATGTTGCAGAGGAGGAAGAAATAAACTGGAAGCAACAGATGCCGAAGAAGAAAAAGGAGAGGGTAATGCGTGTCTTGGACCAAAAGACAATCACTACTAGACATGGGAGCTACAACTAGATATTTGGTACAAAGGGGAAGGTTTGTAGCAAGAAGAAAATACTTGGATTCCTGAGTGGGAGTTGAGGAAAATTGACAGTGCAAAATTAGATGAGTTCCATCAATAGAATTCGCAAGAGCTGAATTCTTTTCAACCAGGGGAGAATGATGCGGAGCATAACTTGCAGAGGCCATAACTTTTGATCCGACCGTTGGATCGTCCTGAAATTTTACAGGGTGGTAGATATACATTAGTACTATGCTGGGGTCAACTTTTCTTGCAAGGTTGTGCTCATTTTGGCACATTTTCGGCTCGGATTCCGTCATCTAGTGGCCTAAAATTGGCTCCGAATGTTTTTTCCGCTTTTGACTAGGTCTTAGAACTTTAATAACTTTTGTTGTGCTTGTCAGAATAAGTCCAAATTTTGTGTGAGCCCTAATTTATGAATGCATATTTGGCACACAAATTTTGGGGTCAATCCGAGTTGTTTTGCATTTTAGGGTTTTTTGGCATTTTAGGGTTTTTGGCATTTTAGGGTTTTAGAGTAGTCTTGAAATAAAAGGAGAATTGTAATGATGTAATAGATCAGTGTGAATTCCAGAATGAGAAGTAAGCTATTTTGAAACTCCTGGTTTTATTTGCAAAGCTGTTTATGTGTGTTTTTGGAGGTATTTCAACCTCTTACAGTTGGATTCACATCAATTTCCCACCCAAATTAAATTACAAATAACATCCTAACATACTCATTTTAGCTACAGGAAAAATGTCTCAACATAATCAATACCGGGTTTATGAAACCTCTAGCAAGGTAGTTTTATGTTTGTCAATACTACCATCAACATTATTTTTACTTTTTATAACCACTTAGACAAATAATACTTATTTTGAGGTGTAACCAACTCCCAAGTTTGATTTTGAATTAGGGAATTGTATTCAAATAAGTCCCTGTTGCATTGATCCACTTATCATCTTGAGAAGATTATTCAAAACCATCAACATTTACACTTTGATCAAGTTAATACTTCAGGTCATTAATGCATGGTAATTAATGATGATGGCTTCTGGTCATTTTCCTAAGGTTAATAGGATTTGAACTTTCTAACATAGATTGAGCCCAATTTAATTTCTTATTTAGGAAGATAAGATTTTCATAAACATCTATAACATCAAAACATCATCATGACCATTTATTAAATTAGAATCAAAACCATCATTTATAAGCATTAATGAAGTAACTTCAAGAGAAGAAGACAACACATGTAAACCTTTCACTAGATTATATCTATATATTTCATATAAGCTTCGATAATTAACATGTCCTAACATTTCATGCCATAGTTTTGAATTATTCAAACTTTGAGATATAAAACAAGATGTAGAAGAGAAATCATAAAAATATACGACCATTTCTTTAAATTCCTTTAGCTATTATACTCTCATTACTATCCTTGATATACCAAGTATCCTTCATGCATGGATTCTAGTTGAGTCCATACCTCTTTCGGATGTTTGATATTACCAATGTGTAGAAAGTACTCATCATTCACATTGCACAAAATCATAGAAAGAACCTCATGCATTCATTATGAGAATGCATTCATGTTATCTACAGTTTCTTGATGACCGGTGAGAGTAACCTCATATCCAAAAACAATCATCCAGAGTTTCCTTGCCATAAATTTTTTTTTGACCCAAATGTTGTAGTTAGTTTCTATTCAGGATCTGGGTTTTGTCAAGATAGAAATAGTTGGACATCGTCAGTGTTTTCCTGAACCTGTAAAACACACCCCATTGTAATATACAATGTACCACATAGTTAGATACATATTTATAAAAACACTTTTAAGAGAATCGAATCTAAATTTTATAGATCTAAAGAAACTATTTGATCGTAACTAATTTTGTCATTACAATACATACTTAATTAACCTCCTATGATCAAAATAATAAACCCCAATATAAAGAGCTCTACATTATACCCCATATTTATATAAAAATATTTCTAACCATATAGAAGAGAAGAATAAACCACTAAGAATGCATCACAACTTCAAATTTATGAAAAAAATAATGTAAGAAATATCTCTGTCCAACTTAAATTTGACATCTAAATGACCGTCATAATGGCTTATTTTTTTGGTCTATCGTGATGGTCATTTAATCATCCAATTTTAACACAAGAAAAGTTTCCTAGAACCTACAAGATTAAATTTGACGTCTAAATGACTCGTCATATCATCTTATGTTTGGTGTGCCTTGATGACGGTCATTTGACCGTGAAATCAAATTTAATGAAGTCAAAACTTGCTTGTATTTCTAGAATTTCTTCTTCTTCTTCTCGTATAATATTAGGAGGTTATATTTTAATACATAATAATAACCTATTATAATTTATAATGTAAAAACATATACACTTTTTTAAAAAAAAAAGGTAAATAGTTTATATAATGTAAATAAAAAACAACATATAGTTCATAAAAATTATAAACTATGGTATTTTTTTATAAAAAACATATAACTCTTATTAAAGGGGTTTAAAGGACATAAACTAGGTTAAAAGAATTTTACCAAGTGCAAGTAGATTTATGAGAGTACATATTAACTTGCATATTTTACAGAGGGGACAAGTAATTTCACCTGGCCAATGAAATAAATTGAAATCCCTAATTTCATGAACCTTGTCTCCTCCCTTCATGTACTCTTAATTTTACCCTACACACATTTGAAACTAGGGAAAGATTGAAAAATATTTCATATAATTCCTGAAAGCTAAAAACTTTATAACTTTTATGTGCCTATAACTACTAATATTTTAATAAATGTTTACCACACTTCACGTGGGCCACCAATAAACTAGTTTTTTTAGTCTCCATTTATACCTGGGAATTCCACATTTATACCTGAGATATTATCTCATTTTATTCTCCACTCCCACACTTATATAAAATAAAACCTTGAAATAGGTTTATTTATATAGTTTTTATAAACTATAAGTTATAAATGAATGGGAATGCTCCCTTACATGGATAATATAAATTTTTTAGGGACACATGTTAGGTTTAGGTTTGAATACTTATTTTTTTAAACTATAAAATTATAAAAGATTACTATATTTTTAAGTCTATAACTTATTTACATGAATTTGTTAAAGAAATAGAAAGGACCCTATTTAAAGGGAGCCTGACAACTATAGATGACTCCTTAATAAAAATATGTAAAAAAAATTCAAACCAAGATATTAGAGAAACTGCATTATTTTGTCCCATTCCATGGGTCTTTAACCCCGAGCCAATAAGAAAATATAAATTTTTCTATTCTCAAGGAAAATCATCTCCATATGAGATACCTTGTGATTTGAATTTTTACATATTTACCTTGGAATTTAACTTAGGCCTACACATACATTACAAACTATACAAGAATTAATAAAATATTTCTTAAACATTTTAACATTTACATATGATATTCATGCCTAGGTAAAAAACTTATTCCAGATCCCCTTTCACCAAGGGTTTCAAGGACGAGAAATTCAACCACAATTTTCTTCAAATACTAATTCTTCACAAAACTCACACAATTTTAGTTTGCACAAAAAAAGGAAAGAAGAGGTCCCGATCAATTTAAATACTCTTTTGAGTTGGTTGAAAAAACTAGTAAAAATTAAATAGATTAAATATAATAACTTAGACCTAACCTATTTAATTTAAACAACTTTCATAGGCAGTCAAATAAAGTCATGTTATGGTACCATGTTAGAATTTAGAGGATTCTAATTATTATGATTTAATCAGTCAATGCATTTAAATATTTACATAAACCATACAAAATTAAATGTTAAACATTATGCAAAGTAAGAAATAAAATTACATAACATATTAATTAATTATTACATAAAAAAATAAGAACAAGGTGACATAGTGTTTATAGTGGAAAACCCCATATGGGGTAAAAACCATTGTGAAATAACATTTTACTTTCCAAGAATCAAAATTACATCCACTCAATTTCACCTCCTCCTTTTAACCCTAATCACAAGGTTAAAATAATATTCACCTTTGATATTTTATTCAAACATATCAAATGAGGACCTATAGTCCTTTTTATATTAGGTGATCAGGTATGTCTCCTGACCCACCTTTTCAACCTTATCGGTTGACATATATACCTAGGTTTATAATATTTAATATTAGAAATATAATCATTTCATGATATTAAATATTTAACTAAAAGTATATATACCTAGGTTAGTATAATTAATAATAGAAATATAAATATTTCATATTATTAAATATTAACCTATATATATTAGTGATGGACCCATATACATTAAGGGTTGGCCAAACCACTTAATCATTATGTTCTAACAAAAACCTTATGCTTAAAATGATGATATCTTTCAAAATATTATTGTTGTGTAAACATGGAGAGAGGTTTTTCCTCCTAACAATAAGAGGAACAAAAGCCTTTCTCGATTCTCATTTGGATTTCTGCAGCTTTATCTAGATGGATTCTTATGCTAGTTCTATTAGTACTACGCTTGAAAACTTTTTTATTCAAATGTTGATATGTTCAAAACTATTATTGTTGTGTAAAAACGGAGAGAGGTTTTTCCTCCTAACAATAAGAGGAAAAAAAAATCTCTCAAAATCTCATTTGAATCTGTGTAATTTTATTCATAGCAAGTTCTATACAACTTTTGTGCGTCCTATGCAAGTTTTGTGAGTCATGTGTTAGTTCTACAACTCTAGCACTCAAGTCATGCGCCCGAGTCATGCACCCAGTCCTATATTTATGATTATTGAGAGATTTATAAGTCATGATATATTAGCTATGTGAGTATTTCACTTGTTGTAATACATTCAAGAGATCAAATGACCCACTCATACACAATATTGCATTCCAAATTACAAGAAATATTAGGAAATGAAAACATTTAGATTGTAATGGAATTTTCAAAGATAAGATCAAATATATTCTACATTTAATCTTAAATAAGTTATCTAGTTCTTAAAACTACATCTAAATCCACTTTATAAGAAAAGGAATAATGTTATTTGGTGTAATAGATGAGACTTAATTTTTCTCATCAGAATATGCTTAGTACTTGAAAAAACATACTCAATAGGTGCGGGAATAGTAGTTTCAAGGGGACTAATAGTAAGTTTTTAGGTCCACTTGATTATAAGGTTACATGCTAGAAATTTTATGTTGTAGAGAGTGAATAAGGCCATATTTTCTTAGAATAAGGGAGTGAAAAATCATTTTGAAAAAATAAAAAAATTAATAGTAAGTTTTTACATGAGGGGTTCTCGACATCCTACCAGATTGGACCTCACCCTCCATTATTTGACACTTGAAGAAAGTATTCCACCAAAGAGAGTGCACCTCATAAGTATTGTATAATGGGATATAGAATGGGGTCCTGGGGTACACCTCCCAATAGGGTTGAGGGTAGTGCTCCTTATGGGGTTTAGGGGCCTTTGAAATGGATCAAAAATCACTTTTTCGACAAAAATCCCCCTTTTCAAAAAAATTTAACCCTCTTTTTACACTAAAATTCCCCTTTTTATTAAAAAAACTTGTTTTTAAAATTTTCTCTCACCTTTAAAGTAAATGCTCTCTTTCTAAAAAAATCTTCCCTTTAAAACTTGTTTTTTTGAGTAAAATGTTACATTACATGTTTTGAACCCTAAAATTCATTCATCACCAATGCCTTATTAAAAGAAACCAATAATCAAGCTATGCATTTCCTTTTCATATTAACAAGAGTTATCATATTTATTTCTTACACAACAAGATATTTAAAAAAAACTCTTACTTGGGGAAAATTTTAGTGGTGAATTTTTGTAAACTTGTGAATATTAGGGGTTTTAGAAATTGGAAATGAAAAATTTTCAGAAGTCCATTGCCACCTAGTTTACCTAAATATTTGGCCAAAATTTCATTTGTATGGGTCATTTCACCTACTATTTACACTAAAAATGAACTTATGCATGTATTTTGCCAACATTTTGAATCAAATTGTGCTCATATTCACCGAGGTATAATACATATCACCGAGGTATAATACATATACATCAACCATCCAAACTACCAAAAACATGTGTGTCTCGTTTTTCGTGACATATACGATCATTTAAGCCCATCGTCCTACACCTATGTAGCCCTACTTTTGTCCATTCTATAATATGTCTTCCTAATTTATTACTTATGTCGTCTAACTGCTACCATCCAACCCTCTTCCATCCTGCACCTTTGTGTCCTACTCCTCTACCTTTACCATCCAACCACAACCACCACCATCCAACCCCTTACATTCTAGCCCCTTTCCCGTGCTACCCCCTTATGTGCACCCCTTTATCGCCCAACCCTATATCCGATGGCTTATAGCGTCCAACCTTATAGGCATCTATCAATAGTCAATATCTGTGACATATCCATGGATTCTAGAAAACAAGGTAAGAAGGATATTTCTAGTTCAAAAAGAGTAAGATGACATTATTTGGCTATTTTGGCTAGTCACAAAAAATGAAATTGGTGTCGGGATCTATAGAAAATATAGGTATGTACTATCTACTAATTTACATAATTTTAATCATATATTTTCCATACTATTTTTTCCTTGTACTCATGTTTAATAAATTGTACTCATATTTATTAAATTGACTCTTTACTCTTTGTACTCTTATTTATTTAGTTGTATTAATCATATAAATAATTAATACTATATTTTTGTAACACTTATTTATGTAGACATTTCTCAAACACATTCAGAAACTAATGTATTTTGAGATGATCCTATTATGAAAACATTTGTTCCCTTGATGACATCAAACTAGGAGAAGACACATCAAATTCTCATCTAACACCAACCTTATACAAAAATTCTAATCTAATCTCTATTTTCAATAAAAGGAGACATGACGATCAGGATATTCTTGATGAGAATAAACTTATAGAAGACCTAGAGGCACAAGTTGAAGAAAGTAATAAAAATCTATGAGAAGAAAGAGGAGTAATTGGACAATAGGAAGGGCTATCAAGTTCGAATCGGAAAAGAAATATCCTTTTATTGAACCTGTGTAGCCAAAAAATGGTAATGATAATCCAACTCAATGTCGACATAAAATATGTTGTAGGAATCAAGGGAGAGCTCATCTAATGCAACTCAAATTAGACACTATTGAAAAGCACTGTGGGAAAATATATATTTCACAAAATCAAAAGGATGGGAACATAGTAAGGACTCATAAATGAAAAAATACAAAAGAGTTATTGCATGTAAAGTACACAGAAAATTATGAAAAAGAACAAAAATGTTTCAAAAATATAAATAAAAAAGGTGACACAATTGCAGCATAATTAGGAAAAGCTATGCAAAAACAGAAATGCTTTCCAAAAGTATTCAATTTTCTACGATATTCCATATATTTAAAAAGATAATACCTATTTCATATTTATCACATAATAAAATTTTGTATCAGGTTATTAAATTACATAATGTTCCACAATCACATTGGTTAGATAACAATGACTGGAAATGGAAAAATGTCTTTCTGATGGTGGAAAAGGATGATTTGAAATAAGTTATTAAAAATTCAAAGTTTATTTCTCTTTCAATTGATGAGGTCACAATGGTGGAAAACACTTCATGGGTTTGTATTCATGTCTATACTTTTGTAAATGAAGTAAGAAAACCCCATCTCCTAGCTATTCATAAAATGGTGAAAAATACAATTTTGAAAACCTTTACAAATTGATGGTGTCAAGTTTAAAGGATATAATAGGTATGAATGATTTTCCATTGCCATGAAGTTATTTTGTGTTGGAACTAATGGTGCAACAATAATGTAGGGGGCATAAATGGTCTCTACGTTAGACTACAAATAATAATTACATCATATATGATTGCAATTCATTGCATGAATCATAGAATGAATCTAGCGTATAAAATTGTGAGCACATTTGAAAGTGTTTCTAGAGTGGAGGATCTCATATATGACTTGCATGCATATTATTCAAGTGGTCTATTTTTTTAGAATTTAAGAAATTTACATTTGGATTGATAGATGGGAAAAATATTCATAAAGTTGTAGATACCAAATGGATTTCCATGTATGAGCCTTCTTATCTAATATTTGAAGAATATCCTTCATTGATGATTCTATATATAAATACTACGGAAAGTACATAAAGCTAAATATTTGTTGTATTGTCTAACAGATATTGAAACTTTACTTACATTATGTGGTATTTTTCCAATGTTAAATAAAATCAATATTTTAGTGAAGCATGCCCAAGATCGTTCCATCTATATTTGTCATATGGAAGTTTTCAAGGATCTATTTTTGAAATCAATAATAAATTAACCAACCTTAAGAATCCAAGATGCTACTTAAAATTTAATATAAATGATCATCTGTGTATAACAATTCATGGGAAAGAGATACCACTTCACACTTTTTAGAGAAGAGCATATTTGGTTGGATCAAAGTTGGAAGAAGTACAAGTGACACATAATTTATATGAAACAATATTATGTGACACACAAAATAAATTGAAAAATATTTCTCAATATTTATCTACAGAGATCTGTGAATGATTTAAAAAAGATAAATTACTTGAAGCAATGGGAGTTGTGAATCCACTATTTTGGAATACGTCTGTGGTGTTACTTGAAAATTCCATCAGTAATTTATTTTTAAAATACATGAATAGTCTAATGGAACATTTCTGTAAGCGTGAAGAGATAAATAGATGTTGTAGTTGAAGGTATTTTGTAAAAGAAGTTACTGAGTTCTCAATCACAACATTTTTCTCTTACTATGATAGAAAAATTTCATTTTCTAGATGAGCCAATAGAAAATGGTTCCATTAAAAGGCTTTGGAAGAAGATTTATTCAAGCAATTTTTGCAAGGTGATTTCAATGAGTATTTTTGACTATATGAACTGTGCCAAACTATGTGTTAGTGCCATTTTTGAGCTTACATTGTGTGCCCTAATTTTTCATGTCCGATTTTGCTTAGAAATGTTTTATTTCTCAAATTGGTGATCTGTAATTTCTCCCCCTGGTTGAATGTTTCAAAAATGCCCATAAACTTGTTGTTCTACCCTGGTTTAAAAGAGAAATCCATGTGTGCTCTTATTTGTGCCCTAGGTTTTTCCAATTTGCGGGTTGTGTCATTTTCCCTTTACCAGATCATGTAAAAATTGAAATTGATCAAATCTAAATTGTATGGGTTAATTTCCCAATCCTAAGGTCAAAAATAATGTCAAAACATGATTCAGTTGATTTAAAATCAAAAATTTGCAATCCTTGTTGAAAAATTTGATTTCTAGGGCATCCTTTAAATTTTTCACGATTTGATGGTCATACGGGTGTCATTTTCCCGTCAAATTTATCATCGCAAGGTAATGGCAACGTGGCGGGTTCCTATTGGCCGAGGGTTGTTGGGAAATGTCTCTAACTTATCATTTTTTGAAATTTTGGCAAAAGGAAAATTTTGATCCGTGGCTCCGCCTTCTGCAATGAAGTGCCTACGTGGCACATTTTGATTGGCTAGGGGATTGGTGGGTGGCGGGATTTCCTTAGGAAATTTTTCTTTCATTATGCAAAATTTTCAAAATCAAATTTTGGCCCGAAGGCCCGTAGCGAATAGGGAGAGGACACGTGGCACGAGAGGGCATGTGGATGGCGAAGGGACTTGGAGAATTTTGATGTTTTTTGGCTCAAAATGATGAAGTGAATTTTTGGCCCAAAGCCCTCGGCAAATCATCGGTGGACATGTGTCCAGGAAAGGATAGGATGGGGCAGCAATTTTTGCAATGACTTGGAAGTTTTTAATTTCAAATGGTAAAAATCAAATTTTGGGCCGACACTCCGCAACAAGTTAAGAAGTGACACGTGTCCAAGGAAGAAAAATGGAGGTGGAGGTTCGGACCTTGGGGGACAGAGTAAAATTTTGCCTTTTTGGAAAAAGGAGCTAAAGTGTAAATGGAAGCATGCCTCCATGGAAAATTGGAGAGTGCCACGTGGCAGGGAAGAGATTAAGCTTCCGGTCCGTGGAGGTTTTGTGAAAAAATTTCTTTTTTAAAAAAAAATGGCAAAATTGATAGAGTCAGCCATGGTTTTCAATGGGGCCCACATATGGACACGTGGTGGGTCCAGGGAGAAGCGGGAAATTTTGCAAAATTTTCCAAAACTTTAAAAAGGTTGTAAAAGCATTTTTGGAAGCATGGGCCCAATCCAGTCATGTTTTGACACGCGTCCCGCCTTATCCAAAGGTTAAAAAGGTAATTTTGAGCTTATTTCTAGATCTCATCTTCCATGTGGAGGGCGGACATTTAAATTTGATACAAGATCAATGGTTACTGTGCATCCATCTATTTTGGCCACCATGGGAGCTCCAGAAACTTGGAATCATGATTTCTTCATCAAATCTTATATGATTTTGTGTCGTCTTGACCTTCTGAGAACATTGGCATCATTTTCATGACCTAATTCTTCAATCTATGGTGTTTTTGATGTAATTTTGGCTCAGGCCCAAGAAAAACTATGAAATGTCAACATCAAAAGTTGTAGAGGTATAATTGAAAAGGGGAAAAGGGAAAAAAAATGATGAATGAAAGATGCTTGCATGCCTAAATGATAAAAACGTGCCCTTGGGGTGGATAATGATCCGAATTTGTGTAATGATTTAAATTTTTGTGCATACCTGGCAACTGTGAGGTTTTTTTCCATTTAGTGTCACTTTCATTAAATCATGAGGTTTTTTGTGACAAATTTGATCCCATAGCATATTCTTTTCTTAGGAAGGAAGACTCCAATATGGCATGAGGTATATAATGCATTTTGGAGAAATTATAAAGGGAGGGAGTTGAAAATCACGAGTAAATTCTAAGAAAAAGTTCATTTTTGTAAAAAATCCACCAAAGAACTAGGTTAATGTCTCATGTGTTGGAAAATTCATGTATGTGGGTTGGTTACAAGTGTATAGCCACCACACAACTATGATATTGTTCATGTAACTCTCCCCTGCTATTGAATCTAACAAGTTTTGAATTAAATCTATGTTTTTCTTTGGGCAATATGATGTCAGTTATCAATTTTAAATGCCTGCAAATAAATTTTATTGTTCTTGTTACAATCTTGCATTGAAAGTATTTAGAAGTCACACAAGATCTCCATTTCTAGTTGATAGTTTAGTGGCATTTACAATATCATACTCAAGATCCTTCATCTAATAAGGAGATAAACAAATTTAAAATCACTTTACCTTCCTTTACCGCAGAGATTTCTTGTAAGCCTTTGGGGGTATCTTAGGAATCGTTTGATCATGGATTTTTGTGTTTAATTGAGTTCTTTACTTCAAGATTTTGTGGTGAGTTCTCAAATATTTTGTGAAGAGTGTAACCTGGCTTCCATTTGTTCCTCTTCTAGTTGAAATAACATCCCGATTATTTTAGGCATTTCATCGATAATTGTTCAAGTATTGTACAGGTTGTCAAAGATCTGATCTATCCTAGTTTTTCTTGTCAATCCCCACCAAAAATCATCCAACAACAAATATCATATCAATTACTATCCCTAATTTTCATGTGTATACCCACAGAAGATCAAAATCTATTTGCAAAAGTATGCATAATAGATCAGAATTTCTAATGTCTCTAGTAACCTTTGCCTTGTTTTGAGAACATACCCATGTTTTGAGAAGTGACAACTTGTGAGAGCTCAGATCTGGGGTGTTGATCATGTTTTCATCAAGGTTTCCATCACATAATTTCAAGCAAAGAGAAGGACATCTTCATCTCCTTCACCATTACAAGGTTACAAAATAGGTCCTCTTACCTTGGTTGCAAGGCACAACCTAAAACAACTAGGACAAGATCAAGTCCTATTAGAGTGCTATCCATTTCTCCACAAACCTAAGTGCTAGCTAGACCATATCCCCAGCTACCAACGACATACAACATGGTCTAATCTATCTTTAAGCTCCATGACATAACTGTGGTGCTACTCAGACTGAAAAGGAGAACAAATTTGGATACCAACACTATGATCCTGGAATCTATTGAATATGAAAGAGTATTCAGTGCATTATCCTTCGTAAATTAAAATTTCATAGCATATTGGATAGAAATTTAGAAAATTTTCTAAGATTGTATGTTTTGAGTTATTCCATGGAAAATTTTCCTTATGAAAGAGCACTTAGATTATGGAATTCACTTATAGAAAGAAGAGGAGTAGGTAATATTGTGACTAATGTGGGGGATCCAAACATATCCACCAAACACACTTCTAATTCAGTAGAATTCGAGGACACTTATGAAGAATGGGTTGCTCTAGCATTGTTTCAATTGTTGGATTGCTAATTTCTTATATAAATTCTAGATGTTATTGAAAAATGATTTGATTATTTATATATTTCATATCAAATAAGTATCAACTAGTCTTACTAGACTATATATGTTGTTTTACTTGTAACAAATTCATTTTTTATATTTTGTTTTATTATTTTAATAAGGATAGTGATTTATTTAGATCCATCTCTGTGTGATTAATATTTTATCTCTACATGAAACATAATTATTTTCTATACTAAAAAAATACACACCAAACATTTAAAACCATGCAAAACATCTCCAAATAGTAACATAAAAAACATTCACAAGAAATCAGAAATCAATACAAGAGTGCATATTAAATTGTTCAAAACTTTCAAAAAATGTGTCATAACTACAAATAGAGTTTCCAATTGACAATTAAAATTTTATGCATACTAACAAGTGGTGGATTACTTTATGAAGACAAATGTTTTCGTTAAGCATTGTTGACCAATACAGTTACAAAATTCTTGGTTGTCATCAATTTATTTTCAAACTTTTCAAGCAATTTTTGTCATATAAGAACACACTACGAGGGATTCCTCTTTTTTGCATATGATTCTGAGTCATAATTATCCTTACGTCTACCACATAGAATTAAAAAGGAAAAATTTGTTGGCCACCATCTTTTAATTCCTACGCCATTATGTCGGAATCGTGACAACACACTTGTCACATGGTGAAACTAACTTTTTTTCCAATTTTATGCTACAGGACAGCTTGAGCTTCTTCTTACAATGGAGGTAGAGCTTTCTTAGTTTATATAATGTTTTTGATGAAACTCAATATTTCTTTAAATCTCACAACAGTATTGATATTGGAAAGAATATTCTGCTCCTCCTCGCATCTCCCGGTGACAATAGTGATTTATCGACATATTACTTTTCTTTCAATAATATTTCTAGATCCATCCCATGCTCCTTGATTATCTTTCTCAATGTATTATTTTGTTTATTTAATAATATAAGTCTTTCTTTCAATTGTATAAATGCATTCAAGATTTTGTGAGCATTCTTCAAATGTGCATCAAATACAACTGTTTCTTTCTTTAAATTTTCATATTTTTCTTACAAAACATAAATGTATTAGATAAGTTATAAATAATTTATTGCAATACTCATAATTTCACAATTTTTCACGTGTAAAAAATGACCTACCACAAATTTTTCTTTTTTTGCATTTGCAATTAAAACATTATTTTTGTCTCTAGCCCATTTGTTGTAGTATGCTTGGGCTTCAACATTAATATTTTCTAACCTATTTAACATTATATCTAAAATTTCACTATTGTATTAATTACTATACAAAATTGTACCAAATTGAGCTTTATTTAGAAAAATGTCAAACCTTATTGGGTGGATCTCTATGGAAATGTATGATGAGTTCCTTTGAGCATGATTATGGTAACAAGTATTTATTTATTTGATAAACAATTTGGCCCTGTACTCCCACTTGTGCACTAATTCCACATCTTCCATAACCAATTCTGAATTGTAGCCCCCATGATGTCTGCTATTATATTTGCAAAGGTAAAATTTGTCTTTTGATCATTTGTGAGTGGAATTTGACTTGGTTGAGGAGGGGAATATTTGATTTCAAGGATAGTTTGTTGCACTTGTGGTTGAGTAGGTGGAGGAGTACTTTGTATCATATCATGGGTGTCAAAATAATTACCCACCTCGGTGTTAACACTATCAAACCCTAAAAACTCATCATTGAGCTCAATATAATTCAAAATATGGGTATAAGTTGCACTCTAGATACACAACCAAAAACCTTTAAATTTAGAAGTTGCAGTAGGGTGAAATATTCCTGCGGAGTTAGAAAGAAATGTAATATTCTTCCCTAGAAATTTTCTTTTGTTTGTACCACCCGTGGCGATGGGATTAGAGGAGGCCTATTTGCAATCTATTGTGTTCATCTGTTAATCTGCAAGAAGAAAAGTATTACAAAATTAAACATTATACCCTTGTAAATACTATATATAATATTTGCAAGTAAAAAAGAAATTAAACATTATAAATTACCTGACATGGTTAGAGAAGAGACCATATGACTTTGTGACTGAGCCTAAGTTTGATCTACACTGTCAAACTTGGAAGTTTCTACAAATAAAAATTTAAAAATATTAAAACACTTTAACACTTACAGAAAAGTAGATAAATTATTAGTGATTCCTGCTAGTAGCTTAGTTATAAATAATAATATAAATACCTATAGAAAATTGTGGAGGGAAAGGTGGTGATGATATTTAAAGGAGGGTTGATTAAACCATAATTATTTTCTCATCAAGTATATCAAACCAGTGCCGATTCCGTTGAATCCGTATTAGAATAAGTAGAAACCTCTAGAGGGGATTTACCCTAAGCAATAGCCTTGTGAGATATTACTAATATAATTCTTCTCTATAAAATATAAATTATTGTTATTATTGCATTCAAAAATAATTAATTGTTATATTGTTAAAATTAATTGTTATTTGTTGTTATTCAACTAAAAGACCTATCGATAGGATTTTTTTCATTTGTTGCAGTTGAAATTTATCCATTTTGTAATTGGTGGAAATATTCTTGATAGAAAGAAAGAAGATAATTGGTACAAGAAAATACAATCTTTAATTTATCAGATACATTGATATTAGAATGGGCATTATTGACATATGCTTTAATTTAATTGGAAAAATACGTGCACCGATAGAATTATTTTCTTATCGGTGTTTGAAATAAATATTGAGCTACCCAATGCAAAAGGTTTGTGGATCTACCCTACAACACAATCCTAGATTGAAAGAGTGATATCATTACAAGAAAGAAATTATGTGTAACACCTTGTATAATAAGACCTTTTTTTATCGATTAACTATAAGCGCAACAACACAAGAAAATTTAGTGTTGTTGCAAAATCCACAAAGACTTACCCGGATGTTGATCGAGTTCTAGTTTGATCATACTAAGCATCCAGTGATTGCACAATATTGAATCCTTTCCCCAAGTGTGGGACTTGCAAATGAGAAAGGAATCTCCAGTTTAGAGGCTGGTTCCTCAATTCCTCTGGTCGATTTATCACTTACAAGTTGCAGAGAGGTCTATATTCCTAACCCCACCCTAAATTCCAAAGGAGATAGAGATAGAGAATGCAAAAAGCTAAAACTAATGCTAATAGGTGATGCACCAAAGGAGTGGTGAGAATTTCTCACTTCTGATTGACACAATTCATAAAATGTAATAAAACAACATGCACAAACTGATAATCGTAATGAGGAATCATAAATTAGTCAAACAACACCAACAGAGGATGGAAAATTAATCACGGGGCTGTATTGTTATTTTAACATCAAAATCACTTGCATTACAACACCCGAGAGAGGCAAAATGAGTTGCGAGTTCTTAGAAAAGGTCCGACATTCCACCAAAATCACTTCCAAGGTGAGAAAGGGGACCTGCAATACACAAAAATGTTCAACCCTTTGAAAATGGGCCAAAACTGGTTTTACAATGCAAGGGACGAGCCAAGGAGAGAGAAATGCGGGAAAACGTGGAAGGGATTAAACCATTGACCAAAATTGCATCAAAACAACATGGGCATCCTTACAGACCCATTCCCTAACATTTTTAGCCATGCTGGGAGAGAATGCGAGCCATTCTTCATTAAAAACAGATTGTTGAAACGTCATTTCTGTCCCATGACCACGTGCTGCAGAGGTGTTTTTTATTTTCTCTCTCAAATTCCATCAAAATTCAAAAATGACCCCATAATCTTGTATATAATTTCACCATCTTTCCATTGATATAAAGAACGTGAAAAACCGAGCTTTGGATCAAAAGATATGGCCATTTGAAGTTTTAGGGCAAAATAGGGCCAACCCGAGTTGTCAAGGGCAAAAATTTAATTTTTCACCTTTTTGGTCATTTGGAAAATTTTCCAAAATTTCCCCTTGCTCCACCTTCCTAGGTGCCGCGTGGAATGTTTTGATTGGGTGCAGGCCCATCCTGCTCTATTTTCCTTCACTTTACACTTTGGAAAAAATTTCAAAATTTCCCATGGGCGATGAGCTTGGGACACGTGGCAAGCGCTGATTAGACGGGGGCTTGTCCTTCCAAATTTTTCCACAGGCTGTTTGATTCATTTTCATCCTAGACACATGGCATAAACCCATTGGGTGTGGGTTTTCCCTCTTAAAATTTCACTCGCGGGCTTTCCTTAAGTTTCGGCGCCACCTGGACACGTGGCGAGATCCTATTGGCTCGCAATAAGGGGGTGGGCTTTTCTCTTTGAATTTTCCTTTGTTTTCTCCATTAGAAATTTCCCAAATTCTTTCCCCATGCCACCACTCTAGGACATGTGGTGACATATTACTGGCTGTGGGCCCTTGGAGCAAATATTTCCTTTTGTGCCAAAACTTTGGGAAAATTCCAAATTTCCTCCATGCTCATTCGCTCCGCTTCCGACCCCGAGGGACACGTGTCAAAACCCGATCCGCCGGCGGGCTTGTAGGAAAAAAATATTCCATTTGAAATTTCGCCAAACACTTGGTGAAAATTCCAAGTCTTCCTCCGACCCCCACCACTTCCATGACACGTGGCGGCATCTCATTGGCTGCGGGCCTTTCAGGGGAAAATTTTCCCAAAAAAAATCCGCCGAGCCATAACTTCAAAAATACATGGAGTTAGGAGGAAAACTTTACCTTTCTGGAAAGTTGAGAGAGAGCTCTATCCAATGGTGTCATTTCTAGAAAGTTTTGAGTGCCTGAAAATCAAAAAATTATGACTGAGGCACAAGAGAGGGAAGGATGAAAGGAGTTAGCCACAAAATGAGCAAGGGGCACATTTTGGATAACAATTTTGGCGACTCAGAGGGGTCATCTACCTGCTGAATGAAGTTACGAGTTGCCTGAAGCAATCCATTGGGCATGGAGTCATCGAATTCTCTAGTTCATACCCCAACTGACTAGAACATTGCAAGGAAGAATATGGAATATCACCTGATGGAGCAAGGCCTGCAAACACATCTCCAGGAACAGCAAGCTTGTGCCAAAGCACTTAGGGAAAGCAAACTAACCTACAGTAGAACAATGTGCACAAGCACTTGGAGGAATGAAAACCTAAGCTAATATTTACAAGGTGGAGAATTTCCCTTTAGTAGCAATGCTTTAGATGGATTCCATTGACTGGAATCTGCAGTTCTTCACCATCCAATGAAGACAATTGGAAGGCATTGTTGTCCTTACACTTTGTGACCATGTATGGGCCACTCCAAATGGCATCAAATTTTGAATGCCTCCCCGATTTTTCTCTATCTGCATCCCATTTTAGCACTAGATCTCC
This sequence comes from Taxus wallichiana var. yunnanensis, assembly GCA_018340775.1. NCBI lineage: Eukaryota > Viridiplantae > Streptophyta > Pinopsida > Cupressales > Taxaceae > Taxus > Taxus wallichiana. The sequence continues at coordinate 401,565,164 of CM031240.1, read as the reverse complement.
AACTTGGAAGTATCTATTCTTGGCCTTTCTATCAAAGGTCTTCTTTATCAAAGCCTGATCCTTCTCCATTGCTTGGGATGCCCGATTTCTGATTTCTTGAGCTCCATCAATTTTACATATCTAACCTTCATGGGCTCAAACTCCAAAACTCCAACTATTTCATGAGTTCCAATGTTGGCAACTCAAGAGACATGGGTAAAATTACCTCTCTCCCATAAACAAGCTTGAATGGAGAATTACTTGTAGATCCTCTTGGAAGTTATCCTATCAGCCCATAAAGCTGATTTCAATTTAGTATGCCAAGACCTCTGATTTTCATCAAGAGTCCTCCTAATGATCTTCAACAAGTTCTTGTTTGTAGACTCAGCCTGGCCATTACCCTGAGGGTAATAGTTTGATGAAGTACTTAGGTAGATCCTGTTCTTGATAGCCCATTCAGTCACCTTGGACCCGATGAATGCCAATGCATTATCTGATATTATTGTAGCAGGTACACCAAATCTGGTTGCTATTCCCTCATAGAAGTCTAGGATGCTAGATTCATTTTCTTCCTTGAGTGCTACTGCTTCAGTCCACTTAGTGAAGTAATCTGTGGCTGTTAAAATCCACTTGTGCCCTTGGCTTGAATTGGGATTAATGACTCCAATGAATTCTAAACCCCATTGCATGAATAGCTGGTCAACCAAATTGGATACAATGGAAGGGCAGCTAGCCTCTCTTTACCTATGAAGAATGCACAATTCTTGCACCTCTTGATCCATGCATAACAATCATTGAAAATCTTGGGCCAATAATAGCCAGCCCTTATGATATTTAGCGCTGTCACTCTTGGTGAAAATGACCACCACTGGTCCACCATGGAACTCTTCCAACACCCTATGAATCTGATTTGTACTAATGCATCTCAAAGAATACTCCATTCACATCTCTTTTGAACAAAATACCATCAACAAGGGCATATGGGACAGCCTGTGCAATCTGAAGTGTCTTCTTTGGGTCTTATTCATTTCGGAGGCCATAGGCCTATGCTTAGAAGTGTATTATGTCTTGGGTCCAAGCAAGGAACGGGGACACCATTATTTTATTCTTGAGTGCTTTCTTGCTCATGGTCAGTCTTGCAACGCCAAAACAGCTCTCTTTCTCATTGCATGTTTCCTCTTGTTTTCTTTAAATCAGCTGCTCACACAATCCTTTTCCTCCACCAACTCGGTGACCTTGATTTCTATTTCATACTCCATGACACGAGTAATCCAACCTGCTCTCTTTTCATTTAAGTCTTTATTGAGGAGGAAGTCTTTAACTCCCGCATGAGAAACCAACAATTGAACCTTGTTGTTTGAGACTAAATGCTTGAAATTCTTCAAGCTTCGATTATTGCAAGAACATGCTTCTCAATGAAAGAATATCTCACCTCATAGTCCTCCGTGATTTGGCTGAAGAAAGCAATTGGTTGCTCATCATTGTCCTTGTTCTGCTTACACCAAGATTGCGAAATAGTATCATCACCTCCAAACGCATAGAGGATGAAATCCTTGGAGAAATCCGGGTTGATGAGAGTTAGGGCTTGAGAGATGGCTTCTCCGAATGCTTCAAAACTATCCTTGCCTTCATTGCCCATTTGAAAGCCATGCTTTTCTCGTAACATCTTGGTGATAGGCTTGACTAGGGCTGAAAAATTCGGGATAAACCTCCGAACAAAATTTATTCTCCCCAAGAAACTTTGAAGGGCCTTCTTGTGGCTTGGCAATGGTAGTGCTCTTATGGCTTCAACTCTTTCTGGATCAATTGCTAATCCTTCTTTGGAGACAATGTGACCAAGGAGCTTTCCTTCATGGGCTAAGAAAATAAATTTTTAGGATTCAAGGAGACTCCAAATCTTCTGCACCTTTAGAACACTTGTCTCAAATGAGAGAGGTGGTCTCATGTATTTTTGAAAAATAGTGATATCATCAAGATATATCAGCACTATGTTGTTAATCAAACCTTTGAACACCATGTCCATTGCTCTTTGGAAGGTAGCTCCAGCGTTGGACAACCCAAATGACATTTTCCTGTATGCATAACTTCCCCATTTGGTTGTAAAGGCTGTCTTGAACTGATCTTCTTCCTTCACCATAATCTGATTGTACCACTGAATAGCCATCAAGTAGTGAAAACCTTTCGAGCCAAAGAACAACTTGTAAAATCTACTCCATAGAAGGAAGTGGCTAATGATCCTTGAGAGATGCTCTATTCAAATCTCTAAAGTCAACACACAATCTGATTTCCCCACTCTTCTTTCTGACTGGAACCAAGTTGGCAACCCAACTAGAATGCTTGATAGGGAATATGATTCTTGATTCTATCAACTTATTCAATTCTTTTCTCATGAGGGGCTCCATGTGTGGATTGACTGGTCTTTGTTTTTGCCTGATGGGCTTAGTACTTGGGTCCAATTCAATGGTATGCTGAGCTAACTCGGGATTGAAACCTTTCAAATCTTCATAGCTCCAAGAAAACACATTAGGGAATTCTTGACAAAGTTGTATGAACTCATACCTTTCTTGCTCAGTTGTCATCTTACCAATTTGGAGTGATTTTCCTCTTTCCACTGAGATGGACACTGAATCTTCTCCCTTCACTTGGATGTTTGATTTCTCCTTCCTAAACTGATCATTAGGATTGAAAATGGACTCCAAAGTAATAAGTCCCTTTGGTAGTTTGTTGGTTCTCAGCTACACCACTTGGTCACCATACTGCTGCTCTAACTTTTCCTGATTTTTGGCTGAGAATTCAGCCTCTTCTTACAAGAAATGGATAATTTGCTGATCATTTTCAAACACTTGCCAAATTACATTGTTGTCCAGCACTGAAGGCCTCACAATCACATGGATGTTTGGCTGTACCTTGTCTTTTTGAATGCTTTCAACAATGTCAAAGGCTGCCCCAACTGCTGCAAGCCTGTCAGCAGCTTGGTTCTCTTTTCTAGGAATGGATTTTATGCTAAAGCCCTCAAAATCTTCAATGAGGTCCCATACCCTATTCTTGTAGCACTTGAGCAGATTATTCTTGACAGCATGCTACCCTTTAACTTGGTTGACAATCAACTCACTGTCACCAAAGACTTGCAAGTTCTTTATTCCTCTCTTGATTGACTAATACAGTCCTTGCACCAGAGCTTCATATTCAACAAAGTTATTAGAGCATGCAAACTAAAATCTAAAAGCTGAATAATACTTCACTCCTTAAGGTGAAACCAGCATGGCTTCCCCTCCCGCACCTTGTCTACTCCTTGATCCATCAAAAACAACCGCCATACCTCATTTTTATCCTTGCGGTCTCGGCTTGGTGATTCTAGGAATAGGATTATTTTCTTCATGCATGCAATAGACTGCAAGTTTAGATTCTTCTATTTCTTGATAAGGATCAAAAGCATGCACCTTGTTTTCCCATTCATCAAGAGTTAGATCTAGGATGCTTCCAACCTTGGTGTCAGCTTCATCAGTGCTTAGACAATCCTCTTGATCAAATGCTGAACAATTTGTATTGATTTGGCTTGGAGTGTAAGGCTCAATGTGAAAGTTTGCAATAGGCTCAGATCTGATTGTGGCCTTGGTTCCATATCTTGTTCTGAACAACATGTGTGACCAATCGGTAGATAAGTGACCTCCAATCTTGGTCATGAAATCCCTTGACAAACATAGGGCAAAGAGTGGTGGAAGGTCTATTACTGAGACATCTTACAAAACAACCACGTTGGGACATGCATGCAAAGTAAGACTCAAGTTTTTTATCACTCCAACTATTGTTACTATTGTCCCATCCAATTGCACTACCCCTTTGGATATGGTTTCATACTAAATTCCCAACTGATCAGCTATTTGCTTGGGCATTACTGAACTACTTACCTCGGAATCAATCATGCAATTGTGTACTAGTTGGTTCCCAATGATCAATGAAACATAGAATGGAGGGGCTTCAACATTTTACCTTGCTCTCCTCCATGGTTCCCCTCAGGCTGGGAAGCATTTGTGAGCACCTTACATTTGCATTTGGACTTGCTGATTTGAAGTTGACCAGTCCTTCATGGCAGCTTGTAGCAAATCTCTTTGGCCTGGGATAGATAGTGATTCCCACATTGATATGTTTACATTTGTCTTCTTCATCTGATCAATGATATTGAATGGAGATGAAGCATCTCTTTTCTGTCCCTTGGCCTACACATTCATTCCTTGTGTATGGGCAGCAACAACTGGCATTTGAGTTGGCCTAGGAACTATTTTAGGCAGTCCTTGTGTATTTGGAGCTGGATTTTGTTTGCCAATATTTTGTGGAGTGATAGAAGGTTGTGGATTGCTTGAGGCTAACGGCTGTTCTTCACCCAAATTTCTCCTTTTTGACCTTGTGTTGGCTGCAACACTTTGGGAAACCATTTGATTCATGCCACAAAAATCTTTTACCTGCCAGTTTACAAGTGTGGTATCATTTGGAGCTGACTGCTGTTGGAATGTGTCTTGTTGTTGGTTACTTCCTTGACTACCTTCAACCTCTACACCAGTTGTTGTCACCATTAATGCTTGATTCAAGGCACCATTGAAGCACATGGATTGGTTATGAGGTTCATTGCATGGGAAACACCAATCATACTCTTGAGCTATATTGTTTTGTACTAGCACTAATGCTTTAGAGGCAGATGTAGCATTGGGATTATAGGGGTGAAATGGTCTGTTGGTAGGAGGCCTTGCTTGATTTAGATTTGTAGTTGGATTAGGTGGTCTTTGGGGTTGATATGGCTGCCTATTAGGCTAAGCTTGGGGCTGGAAAGAAGGTCTAAAACCTTGGGCTTGCTGCCTCTTGAGTGTAACTAGCTCATTGCCTAGATTTTGCAGCTGCTTCATGACTTCTTGAAGTTCATTTGGGGCACTAGAAGATGAAGTAGAAGCTTCATTCGAATTCTAATTTCTAGGAGTGGGAATAGGAGATAAATTAGGTGTTTGATTAGTATTTGGGCTCTCTAAACTTGGAAACAATGGCATTGGAGGTCTAGGAGCTAGCTTGCTAGCTTGGATCAAACAATTTTCAGCTCTAATGGCAATGCTATAAGCAATGGGAATAGTTGTGCCTCCCATGGATTGAATTAACATAGAAATATCAGAATTTAAAGCTTTAAGGTAATAAAGGAAAGAACCTTCTCATTGTTGCCTTGAATGCCACCGGAATTCTCTCCCAAGTCCTTTGAAATCTGAAATTAAAATCGAGTCACCGCTCATTAGGAGCTCTCGTGATGGTTGTTAGCTGCTCCAAAAGGGACAAGTTGTCTCCCTTTTCCCCAAAATTCTCATGGAGGGCTATACATATCTGATTCCAATTTTGAATAGAACCTGAGGCAAGGCTCTTGAACCATTGCAAAGCTTTCCCTTTGAATGAAGATGTCAGCAATTTGACAACAACTTGCATCTCATTGATCTCATGGATTGCACAAATGTTAGCAATATCCTTGACATGATCACCAAGTGAGGTCTGATTTTCTCCAGTGAAGTATGGAATGTTCTTCAATGCTACAACTAGAATTGGATTTTGTGCATTGAGAGCAAGTGGGCTGCTACCAGTGAAATTGACATAGGGGTTGTTTTGTGCCATTCTGATTGGCCTTAGAACCCTTGTTGATTGAATGAAAGGCCTACCAGGTGGAGGAGTTGAGAGAGTTCTGTTTGGTGGAGATGGAGACCTTTGGATTCTCCTCCCACTTTTCCTTCTTCTTGGAGATAACTACAGATATTCAAATAGCACCTCTTCTTCTCCAGCTCTTGACCTTGTAGTGATTCTTCTCATGAGTTTTCAGTGTCCAGCACTTTGCTAAAACCAGTGACTCTTCTTCCTTGGAGTCGCCAGATCTGCAATTTATAGCTCTTTTAAAGCAAGAAACTTGTGACAAATGCACATCAATTTTTTTGCAATGAAGATGAAGACTTCTAGGTCCCACCGGTGTGCCAAAACTGTTGTTGCAAATTAGCAGCACCCCTGGATGTTGATCAGATTTCTAGTTTGATCATACTAAGCATCCAGTGTGATTACACAACATTGAATCCTTTCCCAAAGTGTGGGAATTGCAAAATGAGAAAGGAATATCCAGTTTAGAGGTTGGTTCCTCAATTCCTCTGGTCATATTTATCACTTACAAGTTGCAGAGGTCTATATTCCTAACCCTACCCTAAATTCCAAAGGAGACAGAGATAGAGAATGCAAAAAGCTAAAACTAATGCTAATAGGTGATGCACCAAAGGAGTGGTGAGCATTTCTCACTTCAGATTGACACAATTCATAAAATGCAACAAAACAACATGCACAAACTGATAACTGTAATGAGGAATCAGAAATTAGTCAAACAACACCAACAGAGGATGGAAAATTAATCACAGGGCCTGTATTGTTATTTTAACATCAAAATCACTTGCATTACAACACCTGAGAGGAAAAAATGAGTTGCAGTTCTTAGAAAAGGTCTGATATTCCACCAAAATCACTTCCAAGGTGAGAAAGGGGACTGCGCAATACACAAAAATGTTCACCCTTTAAAAATGGGCCAAAACTGGGTTTTACAATGCAAGGGCGAGCCAAGGAGAGAGAAATGCGGAAAACATGGAAGGGATTAAGCCATTGACCAAAATTACATCAAAACAACATGGGCATCCTTACAGACCCATTCCCTAACATTTTTAGCCATGCTGGGAGAGAATGCGAGCCATTCTTCATTAAAAACGGTGGTTGAAACGTCATTTCTGTCCATGACCACGTGCCAGAGGTGTTTTTTTATTTTATCTCTCCAAACTCCATCAAAATTCAAAAATGACCCTAGAATATTTTATATAATTTCACCATCTTTCTATTGATATAAAGAATGTGAAAAACGGAGCTCTGGATCGAAAGATATGGCCATTTGAAGTTTTAGGGCAAAACAGGGCCAAACCGGGTTAGCGGGCAAAAATTCAAATTTTTTTCACCTTTTTGGTCATTTGGAAAATTTTCCAAAATTTCCCCACACTCCACCTTTCTAGGTGCCATGTGGCATGTTTTGATTGGGCGCGGGCCCATCCTGCTCTATTTTCCTTCACTTTGCACTTTGGAAAATTTTTCAAAATTTCCCCGCGGGGCCGATGAGCTTGGGACACGTGGCAAGCGCTGATTGGACGCGGCCTGTCCTTCCAAATTTTTCCATGGGCTGTTTGATTCATTTCCATCCTAGACACATGGCATAACCCCATTGGGTGTGGGTTTTCCCTCTTAAAATTTCACTCGCGGTCTTTCCTTAAGTTTCGGCGCCACCTGGACACGTGGCGAGATCCTATTGGCTCGCAATAAGGGGGCGGGCTTTTCTCTTTGAATTTTCCTTTGTTTTCTCCATTGGAAAATTTCCCAAATTCTTTCCCCACTCCACCACTCTAGGACACGTGGTGACATATTACTGGCTGCGGGCCCTTGGAGCAAATATTTCCTTTTGTGCCAACACTTTGGGAAAATTCCAAATTTCCTCCCGTGCTCCGCCGTTCCGACCCCCGGGGACACGTGTTGAAACCTGATCCGCCGGCGGGCCTGCAGGAAAAAATCTTCCATTTGAAATTTCACCAAACACTTGGTGAAAATTCCAAGTCTTCCTCCGACCCCCGCCACTTCCATGACACGTGGCGATCTCATCGGGCACAGAGCCTTTCAAGGGAAACTTTTCCCAAAAACTCCGTCGAGCCATAACTTCAAAAATACATGGAGTTAGGAGGAAAAATTTACCTTTTTAGAAAGCTGAGAGAGATCTCTATCCAATGGCGTCATTTCCAGAGAAGTTTTGAGTGCCTAAAATCAAAAAATTATGATTGAGGCACAAGAGAGGGAAGGATGAAAGGAGTTAGCCACAAAATGAGCAAGGGACACATTTTGGATAACAGCTTAGATGCAATGACAAATCAACTAATATTAATAAAGTAAATAATTGAAAAATAAAATTGAACTTACCATCAACCTAGCACATTGTAATGAGATTCCACATATTTTTTGTCTGCATCAGTTAAGATAGCCTTGGTAGTCACAACCATCTGGTATGGATATGGTAAACTAGTTAATCAATGGATTTCTATGGGCTCCACGCCAAATGAAAATTTATGATCAGCTAGAAAAAGTTAAACCTTTCATCTACAGGGTTGTAAGAATTAATAAAGTAATCAAGGGTAGGAGCCTTTGTTTCAATTTGGTGCATGTTGATAAGGCCACTGAATTCTATTTTTCTACATCCAGTCTTTAGGTGTTTCTTTGAGTTTCATTAGTGCAGTGATTTGAGGGCACATGATATTTTTGTACTGTAATTTGGGGGCAGTTATAGGAGTGGATGTGGAACTATCCATTTTTGAAAGATTTGTTGAAAATTTTCACGAGAGGGAGGTTGATGCGTAAAAAATATAACAACACATATACCCCATCAACAATAATGTTTCAAACAACTATCTTCTTCCTACCTCTACCGAAGAGGATCATGCACAAGCCTAAAATGGCTTAAACACTTATAAAATTGACTAATATCATCATGAATTTCCTCATAATCATTATACCACACTTCTTGCACTCCAAATAATGTCAATAAAAGCATCAAACCCATCGAAGTTCAACACAATGCTTACCTTCTCTTAGTTTTCACCAACTTTCCAACCTTTAGCTTCTTAGCTCCTGTCCAAGAAGGAAACTTTGAATTTTAAGCCTCTCCACTACCTTGTAGACTGTCCTTCACTCAAAAAAATTTATAATCATAAAAAAATGCACCAAAAGGATTTCAACATCAAACTTCACTATACTTGTCTTAAATTATCCTTCAATGCTCTTAAGATCCAACAATCAAACAAAATTATGTCGTAAACAAATTCTTGTATAGTTTTAAAATCACTAAACCCTTAAAAATAACTTGAAAAATGATCTTAACATTCTACCTTCCAAATTTCATAACCTAAATCTTCAAAACACAAGGAATATAATCACTTTACTGTAGAAATTATGTCAAACAAATTTGTATGTACCCGAGTCCATCTAGGAAAATACTTCATAAATAAACAATTACCCATTATCAAGTAAACATATTTAAAACCTATCTACAAAATGTTAATATCCTTCTCTGGTCCAAATTTCATGTCATTTGGAGTTAAAATTAAAAAATTATGATGACTTCCCAAAACAGATCATCACACTTTCACACACAATCACAGTCCTAACAATTAGTTCATTTTCCCAAGGATACCCCAACATGAAAAGAAGCTATAAAACTACACACCTTTCAATATTTTTAAAAATAAAAATCTAATACCTTCATTCATGATCCATAGGGATCTAAAAAAACACACCATTCCATTAGATCCATCAACACCAAGAAGGAAAAATGAAGAAAAAATGAAGAAAAGGAGCTTTTTTAGCATGTTAACAAAAATTTCGCTCTACGTAGATCAACGATTGCAAAATTTCCACCTAGCCGAGTGGTAGTCTAGTAACCATCACCCAGCTATGGTAGTAGTCTTGTAACCACCAGCCTATAGTAGGTGGTGATCCCGACACTTTTGAAGGGAGAAATAAACTCAAGGAATGAACAGTTCCAAAATTTGAAGAGATGGTTGTGTCTCTTCCCTTCCATGACATTTCACATCCTCCAGTGTACATGAGGACATGGGAAGGCCTATAAATGCATGAAATGAAGAGGAGAATGGTAATTTAGAAGATCCAAAGAGATCAAGAGAAAATTTTGAGTCATGAGAGCTAGTGAATAAAGATTCTTCAATGCTGGAGTGGAATTGTAGGAGAAAGGTGTAATAAATAGAGAAAACAAGTAACTATAGGGGAATTTTACATTACTTTTCTTATCTATGCTTATTCTAATCTATAATTGTTTTAAAATTGGCCAATAAAAGTGGGAAGAAAGAGCGTTTTTCCTTTCCCAACTGGTTTTCCTCCATTGGAGGTTTCCAGGATAAAATTGTTGGTGTTTGGAGTTTGAATTTGTTTCACTTATCTGCAATTTCCTTTCTAACACACTAGATAATTAACCACTAAGGATATAATCTTCATTAACTATGTAATTTTACAAAGAGAAATTAGAACAACGTATTTGTGTGAGTTCGTAGATTTCCAAAGCTATAATTTTACTTGGATCATTTTGATATCGAGCTGATTATATATCTAGGACTTGATTATTTCTTATGATTTGTATGACAATGAAAAGTTCAAAAGGTGATTAATTTTTACCTTGTTCACTAGATATTTCTATGAAGAATTGGAAATACAGAGTTCAAGCTCAAATGGAGGAAGAGAACTTGGTCTCTGAGTTGATATGTTATAGACCATGATGGATAGGTTCCATATAAAAAAAAAATTTCAAATCTCCAAGAGATGGATTCAGTTAAGCAAGATTCCATGGACTCGGTGCTTGAGCACTAGCCAAAAAATTTGGTATCAAAGGGAGCCACAATGAGAAATATTTAGAAGGGCATGAAGAAGAGTCTACAACTATAAACAAGAAGGTAAAATCTACTCATACTCCTTTTAAAGTCAAAACAAAAGTTGAAATAAAGAATTTAAAAGGACAAGTAGATGTAGAATTATTGGATAAATGGATAAAATAGATGGAAGGTTATTTTAACATGCATAATGTCACTAAGGCACAAAGGATTACATTTGCACATCTCAAAATGGAAAGTCATGCTCTGTTTTATGGGAAACCCATCTAGCCACTTGTGAAAATAAGAAACATCCTATTGTCAATACTTAGAAGGTTTTTAAAGAGTTTTTAGAGATAATTTCTATCTTATCGGCCATAAGAGTGAAATGATGATTAAGTGGAAGTAATTTAAGTAGGGAAACAATCAAAGAATGTAGAACTATAATATGGAGTTTTAAATACAAGCCATGTTGCTTGATATGGAATTGAAGGATGAGGACATTCTAACCAAATATTTGGGAGGAATTCACACTCACCTTCGAAGGAAGGTAATCTCCACAAAGCCCAAGGATATCAACAAATCTTGTGTGCAAGAATACTATATTAATGATGAGAAGAAGTAAGGAGAAGCAGAGCCAAAGGAAGACTAGTCAACAAATCAGCAACAAAAGGAGTAGGGATCAACAGTAGCATAGGTAAATGGAAAGGTAAACAAGCCGCCACTATTTTGCATACTTGTAAAGATCCTAATAATTGTGATATAGATGGACATACTGATGCCACATGTTGGAATTTGCATCCAGAATTACACCCAAAGCACCGAAACAAGGATTCCAAGAAATCCATGACCACTATAAAAACAAAAGAAGAGGTGGAGATTGAGGATGATTCAGATGTAGACAAGAGGTTGGGATGCATGGCCACTAACATTTATGAGGGATCAAAATAAGAAGAGATGAGTAAGTTATTTCAAATCAGAATCTAAATCAAGAAGACTAAGGTAAAAATGTTAGTAGATTCTAGTTCTCAATCAAACTTTATTTCTGATATGTTTGTAAAAGATCTTTGTCTAGAAACTTATGAGCATCCATGTTCATACCCATTGGGATGGGTGAAGAAGGGTGTATAAATACAGGTTACAAGGAAGTGTAAGTTTCATTTTGGGATAAATTCCCAATACATAGATGTATTAGAGGTTGATATCATTCCACTTGATGCATCTAATGTTGTCTTCGGAAGTCCTTACTTGTATACCAGGGATGCTATATTCATAAGAAGGAGAACCAATATAGATGGGTCAAGGATGGAGTCGGTTTCAACATCCGAGCACATGAGAGAAAATTAAATAAGGCTATGGTAAGTGATAGCCAAACATAGAGACTTATTCAGAAAATCATCAATTTTTTTACTTTCATTAAAACAAAATAAAAATGGAGTAGAGAGCACAAATTTATCTAACTAAAGGATGGAGAATTTGGATAGAACTTGTCAATTTTGCAGAAGAAGCCACCATAGGAACTTCCCATTCAAGGAGCAATACAAAATTCTGTTATGCAATCATTGTATCTACTTATGGATTCACTAGACCTGAAAGTAGGACAACAAGAAGAGGAGGAGATACAAGGAGTAGTGGTGACTATAGTAGTAGTGCACATGGACAGGATCCGAAAATCCATCTCCAGAGACAAATTTTGCCACACTTCATGCAGATGCACTCGGTAGCAAGTTACAAAAGCTAGTACCTACCAACGCCATCTATACGTGATAAAGAAAACATACAGAAGCTTCCTTCCAAAGAGGATTGTACTCAAGGAAACTCGAGAGGAGGATGTAGCACTAGAGAAACAAACTAGAGATCCACATGAGTCTTGGCAGGTTGGATGAGAAGAGAAGATATCAAGGGAAACCTGATGGTACTCAAAGGAGCAAGAGAGGGAGTTTATTCCTCTACCACTCCCCCACTAAGATTTTATGTCACCAAAATCCTCCTAATAAATGGAGGTATGATCCATAGCGATATAGAAAAACACACCATTCCATCAGATCCATCAACACCAAGAAGGAAAAATGGAGAAAAAGGAGGCTCTGTTAGCATTTTAATAGGATTTCCACTCTGCGCAGAGTGGCGCTTATAGAACCACCACCAAACCTTGGCGGTGGTCCTGTAACCACCGTCTAGCTAGGAAGTAGTCCTATAACCAGTGTTTTGTATCGAGTGGTGGTCCTAACACTTTTGATGGGAAAAATAAAATCAAGGAACGAACAATTCCAGAATTCAAAGAGATGGATGTGTCTCTTCCCTTCCATGCCCTTTCACATCCTCCAGTGCATAGGAGGACATGGGAAGGCCTATAAATGCTTGAAAGGAAGAGGAGAATAGGAATTTAGAAGATCCAAAGTGATCAAGAGAAAAGTTTGAGTCATGAGAGCTAGTGAACAAAGATTCGTCACTACTGGGGTGAAATTGTAAGAGAAAGGTGTAAGAAACATAGAAAGTAAGTAACTAGAGGGGAAGTTTACATTTTTGTTCTTCTCTAATCTTATTTTAATCTTTAATTGTTTTAAAATTGTCCAATAAAAGTGGGAAGAAATATTTTTTCCCCTTCCCCATTGGTTTTCCTCCATTGGAGGCTTCCAGGATAATTTTTTTGGTGTTTGAGTTTGAATTCATTTCACTTATCTGCAATTTCCTTTCAAACACACTAGGAAATCAGTCACTAAGGCTCTAATCTTCATCAAATCTATCATTTTCCAAATAAAAATTAGAACAACATATTTGTGTGATTTCGTAAATTTCCAAATCTAGAAGTTTACTTAATCAATTCACGTGCATCAACCATTAAGAACTTATCAATGTAACTCAAAAATACATTTGCAAAAACAATATGTACACATAAAACAAAGACATATTTGTATTCCACTATAAATATTTATACAATAATGTTTTGTTCTACTTCACTCCATGTTTTCCTTCATCCTCCACATGAGGAATGAATCCCCAAAAACTCCTTCCACTCTCCTATATTTGAATGCACCCACTTCTAGAAGTGTAACTATTTTTGTAAGACTCGTTATGGTTGTTATTTTGTGACCTTTGAGCTTCCCATTTCCATGAAGACTTATAACTTCCACTTTACATTATTTTAAGCATCCTAATTATTTACTAGCACACAAAGACTCATCACACATATCCTAAAACCTAACAAGATACTTTCAATCCCTAAACAACCTCTAAAACATGACTTAGATAATTAATTACCTCATTAAAATTAAAATTTACATTTAGGAGGAAAACCTCCAATTTGAAATTTTGAATCACTCACCCAATCAAGAATCCCTCTCATGACTCCACACATTCTAAACTCTCAACTTAACCTCATAGCCTTGAAAATTTTTCATTTGAAATGTCTTCTTGATGATGCTCCTGCATCATACTCTAGGGGTAGGAAAAGTTTGACTCCATAGCTTGGTTTCTTCTTCTTCTTCCAATTTCTTTGTTTCATTAATTTCCTTCCTTTTATGTTTTTATCTTTATTTCTTCTTTTCCTTGCTTGTTTCCTTCCTTTCTTTCTTGCTTTGTCACCCTCTTTCTTCATTCTTTCTCTTTCTTATTTTTGGTCTTCTTATTCTTCATAATTTACTTTCTTTTTCTCATCCATGTCATTCTTTTATTAACCTCTCTCATGCACATCTTGGTCTATACTTACATATAAAAATCTAAGAGCCACCTTAGAATGCAAAAACATTAGACAACTAGTCCTTTCTTTATTTTCTCTCTTCACCAATTGGTCTTCATCATTATTTTGTTGTTCTTCCTTTGCTAGGATTAGTGTTTCTTGCTACAAGTTATCATTTTATTGTCTTGTTTATTCCTTGAGAACGTCCATCATGATTTGATATTATTTTAATGTTTCCTTTTCCAAGGTATCTATAGAAGATGTCTTAACATTGACCTCATATTATCCACTAATCCAACTCCACCGCATGTGAGATCCTACCATGATATTATCATCAAACTAACTGTTGAATTTCCACTCTTGACCAATCTATAGTAAGCTTACACCTACTCAAAACTTAAGTTCCACATAAGTCAATACAAGCATCAAACCCATATAAGTTCCACACAACTCTTACCTTCTCTTAGTTTTCACCAACTTGCCAACCTTTAGCATCTTAGCTCTTGTCCAAGAAGGTAATTGTTGAGGTAGAATCACAAAGACCCCTAATTGTTTGCAATTTAAAGGATTGAGACAATCAGAGGTGTTGTGATTTTGTACCAACAATTTTGGTGTGCTGATGGCACATCACAGAGTTAAAGAGTATATTTTTAAAAAAATCTACTGTAAAACCTTGTCACATTCAAGACAAATTCAAAACAAAAGAATTTTCATATTTTTCCTTACATTTTGGAATTCGAAAGTTGCAAATTTCAGATTTCGTATGTTTCTATAGCAAGGTCAAAGTTTGAAAACATTTTTGAAAGGCTAAAAATGTGCAAAATGAGCTCAAACTTCACTAGATGATAGATCAAGGCCTAAGCTTCAAAAGGGTATCCTTAGATTTTTGAAATTTTTTATTTTCAAAATTTAGGGGTTTATAAATTTAAAGGTTTTGGGTTTTAGGATTTTGGGACTTCTGAAATTTTGGACCTTTTGTAATTTTGGGTTTTGCATTTTGAAATTTCAAAGGTTGCTTTGGCTTTTCGAGGATTTCGAGGTGTCTAATTTCGAGTTTCTTTTACTTGATTTTCGTAGACTGTGCCATTTCGAACTTTGGAGACCATTTGCAATGAACCATTCCAACCCCATAACAATTTTTAATCTCTTCAAGGTGTGCATACATGTATCCATTTCATTTCATCAAGTTTTTGTGCACTTGGTGGAATTTTAGTCTTCAGAGACATACATATAAAGAATAACCAATGACTCCATCTGGGCAACAAACCCATTTCTATGAGTATCGACCTTTCCATTTCTTTACCCTCTATTTCCATCCATTTTTCTCCTTTCCATCTCTTCCATTTTCTTCCATTTCATGAATTATTATAGTCATGGATTCATTCACCTCTTGGGATTCACATCTAGAACAACAAAAATGATATCAATACAACCCTCCTGCAGAATTGCAACATTCATTTTCAGGGTACTACCAGCCATCTCCGGATCCATATTATGATGGTTATCAACAGTATGCATACTCATATGATCAAGAGAAATATGCAGACCAATTTGGTTACATTTTTGACTATGTATCTGTTTGAGAACATGAGTATGAAAATTATGGAGGATATCCTACACCTAAGGATTATGAGTTATAGCTAAAAGTGCAAAAATTGGAGGCAAAAATGGTGCATCAAAGGGCTATGTCTCAGATACAAGCATGTAAGATTGGTTTTAAGACCCCTTGTCCATGGGTAGGTCCTATTCCAAACTACTACAACTTGTAAGAGAAGCTTGAATTCATTGTTGAGACATTTCCAAGGCTCACAGAGTGGATCCAAGAGATAGGAGATTTTGTAAACAATGTCATTCAATCCCGTCAATGGGAAACCCTTGCATTTTCATCCCATAATACTCTCTCCACTCCCCAATGCACATCATTTCTACTGATCCTTGATTCCCAAGTTTCCTATCTGTTGCCCCATTTTGGATTCCCATTCTTCATCTTCTACTCTCTCACCTGACCTCAGTTTCTCTACCCTTTTCCCTTCCAAACCCAAGTCCCCTCCATAAGAACAAATTTTTAAACCACCAACAAAAAAAAATCTTTTGGCAAACCACCCACCACTCCTCTCATAATCCCAAGTCCATGTCGGGAAGAAACCCAAAAATTAGTCAAGAGGAGAAACAAGGAGAAGAGCCAAACAAAGAACAAATGATGAAAACTTTGGTGAGCTTGGCTCTAAAATTTGGAATTGAAAAAATTCCTCTTCTGGTCAAACCTTCGGAGGAGGTCAAGGACAAAGAAGAAGAGGTAGTGAAGGCTGATTTAGAAGTAGAGCAAGTACAATTGGAAGAAGATCAATAACTAGAATGTTCAGAATGTAGTTTCCATAATGGCACTCTATTTACAAGAATTTTGGTCAATCATCAGCTGTAAAATCAGCTAGAGGGGGAGAAACAATTTCTCCAAATCCAAAAGAAGAGGAGCACATTCTTGTTGTGGAAGAAGATCAAATAGGCCCAGAGGATTCAAGAACATGACAAGTCATGCAAGAAGCTCCAAGTTCTTGCCCCACTTCATCCTCTCTAGATTTCAATTTTGGAGAGAAGTTTGAGCTCTCCAATTTTTTATTTAAGGATGAGAAGCCTCATGGTGAAAAAATTGCAAACCCAAAAGACACCATGGAAGTGAGAGACAATTGCAGAGATTCTACAGGAGGAAGAGATCATTGAGATCTTCTTTCTCTCTTATGTTGATAAAAATACAGAATTCCCTCTTCCTTCATCATTTGATAAAGATGACTTGCCTAATGAATCCACTTCGAGGAGAGTCTTGAAGGCCCTATTATTAATAACAACCCTCATGAGTAGCAACATTCAATAACTTGCAGCAAGTCATCAATGGTTCAACAGGAGGCTACAAGTGATCCCAAAGAGCATATACAATGGAAGGGATCCACATTCCATGAAAGGAAAAGAGCCCGAGGGAACCATCCATCTCATACCATTCACTAGAATGGGACATTAGTTTTATTTTGATGTGTAAAGAGAATAAATTTTGAATGTAGATAGTCACCTTTTCTAGGAAAGTATGCTTACATATTTTCTTATTGAAATTCCAATTCGAGAGAAGAAGGTATCTTCATTGGTTTAGGCCATGTCCCATTATATATCTAGCTTTTTTGGAGCCGGAAACAAAGTTTTCACAACCGGTCATGTTCATTTTTGGACATGAGAATGAGCTTTATAGTACCAAGGATCGGTTGCATAGGTCGCAATACCTCCAAGGGCCTCAGGTGGATCATTCTGAAGGGGTATTTGTTTATGTCTAGTTGATACCTTGAGAATTCAAGTGGAAAATTGGGTCCGTGTCAAATTTTCACTCATTTTTACAAACATGATTAGTGTCAAATCATCTGCATGGCTGCCTATTGTAAGAAGGGGAAGCTACTTTACATTATCGAAGTCGGGTTTGTTTGAGATCTTCTTTTCGCCGCTTAGTATAGGTTAGGAGTAGGGTTGCTTTCAGCATAATAAGTGCTCTTGAACACTCTGCATGTCTATTTGGCCATGTATGATTTCTATTTTTACACAATTTTTGGTTTTTGTTTTCTCTAAGACAAGACATGGTGTTACAATAGGCCTTCCACATGCGGGAGAAGGTTCATACTTATGGGAAATAGTTGCAATTTTAAAGGAAAACAAATGTGAAGCAACTAAAATCAGTTTAAGGACTAATTTTAATGAGTTTTCATTCTTTAATTCCTATAAGGATAATCACGGTGAATTTCCAGTGTGCCTCCGCCAAGTCATAGAGCAGCCTCCAACATCATGTCGAAGAGTGGAACTTTCAGAAGAAATAAAAATACAAATTTAATAGAGTTCCAAGATGTAAAAAATTGAAAATTTTCTTATTCGAAACTCTACAACATGCAATACACACCAAGAAATCATCATTGTGTGCTTCATACTTGATGGAATCAAATTTTGGGATAGTCCATTTCAATCTCATGGAACATGGTT
Organism: Taxus wallichiana var. yunnanensis; assembly: GCA_018340775.1. NCBI lineage: Eukaryota > Viridiplantae > Streptophyta > Pinopsida > Cupressales > Taxaceae > Taxus > Taxus wallichiana. The sequence continues at coordinate 401,547,041 of CM031240.1, read as the reverse complement.
GCAGAGAGTAATAGGTGAAAATATTCAATCAAAGAAATTTTCTACTCTCATAAATCTTAATTTTAAGATTTTCTTATAAAAATTAGGAGTCTAAACAATAGAACATGTGTAGGGCCGGAAAGTTTAGGAATTACAGGATGGCCTCGGGGTTTAAATTTCAATAGGTTTAGTATCGGTTGTAGGTTTTGATTGAATCTATACCTAATGGTATTCCTAAGCTCTTGGTTTGAAACATCTAGTAGGAAGATGTCCCCACGATTCACCAAATTATTGACTATTTTTCCCCGGACAAAATTTAGTCAACCCGGACCATATCCGGTTCAACGAGTGAGGAATGGGTAAAATATGATAATTCCAAATAATTACCCATGTTTGACCTCTATTAGGCCATGAGATCGAGAAGATCCAGAAAAATCCAAAAATTTGGGTCTTAAGAGTCAAAAGTTCATGCTAGTGCAAATTCACAAAGCAGCCCCAAAATGACATATGGATTGACTTTTCTAACGCAATGTCATTTGGTGTGAATGCACAACATTGAGCTTTCCCAAAGTGTGGGACCTTTGCAAATGGGGAAAGCTCTCCAGAGAGGGATGATTCCTCTTCCTAAACTACCTGCCACAAGCTATTCTAGTGCAGGCAAGCTAATCTAATCCTAATCTAACTATGCCAAGGAGACAAAGAGAGAAAAGAGGGAAAACAGAGCCTACACTTTGAAATGGTGATACACGAGAGAAGGAAAATACTAAACATCTATCAAAACTGCCATGGAACAAGAAGAGGTGAGCAATGGGAAGGATGGACAAGTGCATCTCAAAACCAAGGATGGATTTCACACAAAAAGAATATTTCAAAACTCCATAAACACAGCTCTAAAACCTATAATGAACATTCAAACATGCACAAATACCTGCAATGAAGAGAGGCAAGAAGAAAACAAGCAAAAATAAGCAAGGATGGACAAATGCATCACAAAACACATTTTTATTGCTCTAGAAGTTTACACAAAACATCATTTCACGGATAAGAGGAAAAAAACACCATTACAGAGCAGGGGAAGAGGTTCAAACTCCATTTTTGACCCTAGGGAAGAAAATAAGGGAGAGGAAGAGAAGAATGATGAACAACTTGTTACAAATGAGCCAAAATTGGCTTTTAACCATCGAGTAGAATGGAAGAAAGGAGAAAACGTGGGCAAATTGATTTGGAACTTCAACCACCGACAAGATTCATCTAATTGGCCTACAAAATGATTGGTTTCCATGAAAAATCCCATACTTCGAAGTACATTTACAGAGCAAAAACAGAGGCCCATACTTCATTAATTTTGGTGGTTGGAGTCATTTTCTATGTTCTTACATGCCAGGGACGTTTTCCCATTTTTATCCCACAAATATCCATAAAAATTCAAAATTTAATATTCCATCGTGTGGAGAATTTCACTAGCTTTCCAATGATATAAAGAACGTGAAAATCTGAGCTCAAGATCGAAAGTTATGCCCCATTGAAGATTTAGGGCAAAATTCGGGTTGGCGGGCCGAAACTTGAAAATTGTCCCCTTTTTTGAATTCGGAAAAACTTCCCAAAAATTCTCCACACCCCACCGCTTCGCTGCAATGTGTCACCTTTCCATTCGTTGATGGAACGTGGGCCAGAGGTCTGTCTTTTTCCTTTGATTTTTGCATTGGGAAAATTTTCCCCAAAAAACCCACGCTCCGCTCTCCACTGCCACGTGCCACCTCCTGGTTGCTTGGTGGGGGCGCACTTCTATTTTTGGCCTTGGTGCCTTTTGACCACTTTGGAAAAAAATTCCAAATCCTTTCACACCTCTGACCCCCCGCTACCGAATAGACACATGTCATCATTTGTTTGCTCAGTGGGGTTGTGCTTCCAATTCTTCCCTTTGTACATTTTGCAATTTTGGAAAAATTGCCAAAATTACCCCATCTTTCGCCCGATTCCACCGCTTAAGACATGTGTTGTCCTCTGGTTAGCTCGCGGGCCTTCACAAATTTCCTTCATCCTCCTTCATAGGCCTATTGGCCGATTTTTCCCTTTGCACCTCCACCAATTCCTTGGCAAATTTTCCAACCTACCTCCACCAGCCTGGCCTCCGCCACCACATGGCATCATTTCATTGGTCAGGGCTTGTCAAGGGAAAGTTTCCTTAAAAACTCCACCAAGCCATAACTTGAAATTTACAAGGAGTTAGGAGGAAAATTTTACCTTTCTGGAAAGGGGAAGAAAAATCCTATCTAATGGAGCCATTTCTAGAAACCCTTGAGTACTTGAAATGTGTGAAAATTTAAGTTAAAGCACAAGGAAGGGAAGAATGAAGGCAAGTTAGCCAAAATAAGTAGGGGGCTCATTTTGGATAACAATTTGGTGACTCTCAGGGGTCATCTGCCTACTAGATGAATGATCAGTGGCCTTTGAAGCATCCATTGGGCATGGAGTCAAGCCTAATAAACTAATTCTGATCTGAACTATGAAAATCTAACCTCTAAGCCACTTGGAAACCCATTGAAACTTGGAGCTGATCTTCACCAAAACCCACTAAAATGGACTGTGCAAGAGCAACCAAAACAACACCAAACAACTATGTACAAAACTAAAAATCATACATGCTCCAAATGGAACATGTAGAGTGTGCACAAGCACTTCTTCTGCTGAAAGAAAACCTACCTACTCTAATCTAATTGGAAGTAAAGGTGGGCTAAACAAACCCTCAACTGGTTGTGTAAAATAGCTTCCTTTCTTCAAAATTGGCAGCCATGCAAATTATTTGGAGCTAAGTATGGCTGCTTGGATGAGTGGAAAATCAACAAGAAGCTGGTCTTCTACCCAAATTAGCAAGGTGTCAACTGAAAGCAAATTAAATACCTCTTTTAGTTGCTCTACATTTGGATTGAAGAGGTATGACAGCTGATCCTTGGTACTTTGTAGCTCATCCTCATGCTTAGAAGCAAGCATGACTAGTTGTGACTTCTCCTTTGGCTCCAATACCTTATTGGGAAAGGTCTGATCCATTTGATATGCCCATAGCTCTGATTTTCAACTCCAAAAATGGAGTCTTCTTGTAGACCTTCTTGAATGGATGGTGTGGAAGAAATGATGGAACTCTTCTATTGTTTTCCTTCCTCTAATGAAGAACATGGAAGATTTAAATCTTCCAATCTTGATTCCAAAGAGCTGTTATAAGATGTAGGCTGCTGCAAATGAAAGTTCTCCTCCATGACAATAGGCTCAAGTGTTTGGAATGTGGATGATGAAGGAGAAAATGGTGTGATTTCAACCAGTTCCTCTTCATCAAAATAGTCCTCCAAATCTGACAGATAAACTACCTCATTGCTGTCCTACTGCTGCAAATGTTCAACCTCTCCCATGGTGTTCTCTTGATCTACAACTTGATCACCATGGTTTCTTTCATCCTCCAACATTGAGTTTGAGAGATCAAACTCTTCTTCAACACTATAACTTGAGAGAGATGAAGTAGAAAGAAGAACTGAAGGTTCTTCTATAGCCTGCTTTGTGCTCAAAGCTTTTGGATCTACACTTTTCTCCCCACAACTAGAATGTGCTCCTCTTCTTTTGGATTTGGAGCAGATTCTCCTTCCTCTCTATGCTTGAAGGAAATCTTTCTCTTGATTGAACTCTTCCTCTAACATGAAGTTTGTCAAGTCAAACTCTTCAATCTGCTACTCTAGAGGACAAGTTGGGGCTGCAAGATCTCTTTTAGAGCTTTCCTCTTCCATGGCTGATTGTGCAACTTGAATTAGATCAACATCTTCTTCAAGTAGAGTGCCAACATGGACACTACATTCTGAGAAAATTGATTGTTGATCTACCTCTTCTTTTTGCTCTTCTTCTACTACAACAAAATCAGTCCTAACCACCACTTGTTCTTCAACCTTTACCTCCTTTGTAGGCTTCACCAACAAAGGAATTTTCTCAATCCCATATCTAAGAGCCAAACTTACTAAGCTCTTAATCATTCCTTCTTTGCTTGGTTCTTCCTCTTGCTATCCTTCATGACTGATTTTTGTAATTTCTTCTTCCCAACATGGATTTGGGAATGCAAGAGGAGGGGTGGGTTGTGACTCAACCATTTTTTCATTTGTTTGTGGTGGTGGAAGAGATGAAACTTCTTGTTTCCTTGGAGTGGAAGGTATTTATTTTTGCTCTTGTGGAGGGGATTTGGATTTGGAAGGGAAAAGGATAGAAGAATTGAGATGAGGTGGAAGACCAGGAGATGGAGAAATGGGATCAACATTTGGGGCAACATATGGGAAACTTAAAGCTTGACACTACTAAAATGATACAGATTGAGAAAAGAGGAAAAGAAAGAGTATGAGATGGTGTGCTTACCCATTGACAAGGCTACTAAATACTCCTCTCATACACCTCTATTCCCTCAGTCCACTTTGCAAGTAATGGAAGCATTGCAATCATGAAGTCAAGCTTCTATTGAGGGTTGGAATGCCTCGGAAAAATGTCCCACCCATGGACAAGGTGCTCCACAACCGATTCCAAATGCTTTCATTTGTGCTTGATCCCTTGATTGCACCATGCCAATCTCTATTTTTGGATTTTCTCCAACAAATCTGCACTTTCTTCTTGACTTCCCTCATCATATGCGTATCCTTGTGCTTGATGTGCTTCATAGCCAAACTGATTTTGGCATTGCTCATATGGATATGCATACTGATTTTGAATTTGATCAAAATGCTGATCTGGAGGATTTGAAAAACATGTTGGAGGTGGAATATATTGTTGTTATTGTAAATGTGAATTCCATGATGGAAATGAAGTCATGATTGCACAAATTCATGGAATGAAAGAAGATGGAAGAGATGGAAAGAAGAATGAATGGAAAATGAATGGAAATGAATGGAAAGAGGGTCTGCAACTCAGAGAATGAGTTATTTACCAGATGGAGTCGCTAGATGTGCTTTTGAATATGCCTCCAAAGGTTGAATCCTTAACAGGAACACACCAACCTGTCAAAAATAAAGTGGAAGACCTCTAAGGTCCCACCCAACATGCCAAAACTATTAGTAAAAATTCACAACACCCCCAAAATGACCTATGGATCAAATTTTCTAAGGCAATGTCATTTGGTGTGAATGCACAACATTGAGCTTTCCCAAAGTGTGGGACCTTTGCAAATGGGGAAAGCTCTCCAGAGAAGGTTGGTTCCTCTTCATAAACTACTTGCCACAAGCTATTCCAGTGCAGCAAGCTAATCTAATCCTAATCTAACTATGCTAAGGAGACAAAGAGAGAGAAAAGAGGGAAAAATAGAGCCTACACTAAAATGGTGATACACTAGAGAAGGAAAATGTTGAACATCTATCAAAACTGCCATGGAACAAGAAGAGGTGAGAAATGGGAAGGATGGACAAGTGTATCACAAAACCAAGGATGGATTTCACACAAAAAATGTTCCAAAATCCATGAACACAATTCCAAACTCTACAATGAGCATTCAAACATGCACAAATACTTGCAATGAAGAGAGGCAAGAATAAAACAAGCAAAAACGAGCAAGGATGGACAAATGCATCATAAAACACATTTTTATTGCTCTAGAAGTTTGCACAAAACATCATTTCACATATAAGAGGAAAAAAATGCCATTACAGAGTAGGAGAAGAGGTTCAAACTCCATTTTCAACCTTGGGGAAGAAAAGAAGGGAGAGGAAGAGAAGAATGATGAACAACTTGTTACAAATGAGCCAAAATTGGCTTTTAACCATCGAAGCAGAATGGAAGAAAGGAGAAAACGTGGGAAAATTGATTTGGAACTTCAACCACCGATAAAATTCATCTAATTGGCCTATAAAATGATTTGTTTCCATGAAAAATCCCATACTTCAAAGTACATTTCTTTACAGAGAAAAATAGAGGCCCATACTTCATTAATTTTGGTGGTTGGAGTCATTTTCTGTGTTCTTGCATGCTAAGGGATGTTTTCCCATTTTCTCCCTTAAATATCCATCAAAATTCAAAATTGAATATTCCATCATGTGGATAATTTCACCATCTTTCCAATGATATAAAGAACGTGAAAATCTAAGCTCGGGATCGAAAGTTATGCCCCTTTGAAGATTTAGGGCAAAAATGGCAATTTTAGGGCAAAATTCGGGTTGGCGGGCCAAAACTTGAAAATTTTCCCCTTTTTTGAATTTGGGAAAATTTCCCAAAATTCTCCACACCCCACCACTCCACTACCATGTGGCACCTTTCCATTCGCTGATGGAACACGGGCCGGAGGTCTGTCTTTTTCCTTTGATTTTTACATTGGGAAAATTTTCCCCAAAAACCCCGCGCTCTGCTCTCCGTTGCCACGTGTCACCTCCTGGTTGCTTGGCAGGGGTGCACTTCTATTTTTCACCCTAGTGCCTTTTGACCACTTTGGAAAATTTTTCCAAATCCTTCCACGCCTCGACCCCCACTACCGGGACCGGACATGTGTCGTCATTTGTTTGCTCGTTCAAATTTACGCTTCCAATTCTTCCCTTTGCACATTTTGCAATTTTGGAAAAATTGCCAAAATTCCCCCATGCTCCCCAATTTTACCGCTGGTAAGACATGTGTCATCCTCCGGTTGGCCCGCGGGCCTTCGCAAATTTCCTTCATCCTCCTCTGCGGGCCTGCGGGCCGATTTTTCCCTTTGTGCCTCCACCAATTCCTTGGTGAATTTTCCAACTTACCTCTACGGCCCGGCCTCTGCTACCACGTGGCATCATTTCATTGGACGTAGGCCTATTAAGGGAAAGTTTCCCCAAAAAACTCGCCAAGCAATAACTTGAAATTTATAAGGAGTTAGGAGAAAAATTTACCTTTTTGGAAAGGGGAAGAAAAATCCTATCTGATGGAGCCATTTCTAGAAACCCTTGAGTACTTGAAATGTGTGAAAATTGAAGTTGAAGCAAAAGGAAGGGAAGAATGAAGGAAAGTTAGCAAAAATAAGTAGGGGTTCATTTTGGATAATAATTCACATTTGGGCCTTACAAGGCCCACCGAGCCAAAAACAGCTCACTGCCAAGCTACTAGGTGAGCTTAAACTTGTGTTGATGTGGAAAGTAGAGGATTGGCAAGCTACTCGACAAACCGAGTTAGGTCAGCACCCAGGGGTGACAAGTGGAATAGCTCAAGAAGAGGTAACTCATCGGGAAGAGTTAGTTCTATGCAAAGAATGGCTTGACTCGGCCATGTGGATCACGAGATCCGAAGCAACGATGAACGAGCTTGGTATAACTTGTGCACGGAGATTAAGTCAAAATATCAAGCTCGAAGTTGAAGGCACTACCAACTTTTCCATGTGGAAAGTAATCTCCTGGCATGAAGAGATGAAGATCAACTCGACACAGATTGAGTGAGACAAGGTGAAGGGGAACTTGTTGAGAGTCCTAGGGGTAATGAGATAAAGAATGGAATTCACAATAGGGTCAATATCATGCGAGGAGTGAAAATGAAAGTCAAGTCATGTGGCCAAAAAGCATGTGAAAGAATCATGGAAGTGCAACATTCCCATTTTAAGACTTTAGAAACAAGGGAAAAATTTATACATAATGTTCTCTATTCTAGATAATCATAATTTAGAACACACATTCCATGCTAATCAATCTCATAACAGATGACCATATGCAACTGTAAATGACTTAGTGAACTACCGATCTCTCATTTCATTATTCAATTACCAACTGATCTCTCATGATAACTTAAGTATTAAATACTTGGTTCTCTTACCCTATTTTGGGTATTGAGTGTTATGTTTAAGAAATCTATCTGAATATTTGTTACCATATTCATCTGAAATCACATTTCTCAAACTAGGTGACATAGGACAACGCAACTAGCAGCTTGCGATACTTTGGCCAAAGATTTCCAACATACTGTTCATGTTACTATTCTTAGATGACATACTCGTCAGATCATAATATGTCCTTCACCCCACTCATCTGTTATCTAAAATGGTCTTTAGTAACTACTGTCAGTCCACTTGTCCAAGGTTTGACCTTAACCCAGGTTATTGATATAATTTGTTATAGGGAACCACTCATGATGACCTAGGGTAAATGGGCATACTCATTCGACCTAACTCAATTGAAAGTGCCAAGTTACCCAAAGTCATTGAGAGTCACTTCCTATGCTAAATTATATCCTTAGCTTGATCTAGAGAGAAACTAAGTTCAAGTCCAGGTTTGAGTAGATCTAGATGAACCAATGCTAAAGGGTGTTGCAACATGTCAACTGCAACATTGTATCCTCGTGAAGACCCAATTCTTCACAAAGGTACAGTTCTGCAGTTGGTGTGTGCCAACATCCGACAGAACTACTTCATCACAATTTACACACCTCAAGAGGTCATATCCACTTAATTATCGTTGGATTAAGATTCAAATCATAACAACCTTGCATAACCCTAATCCCAACAATCCTTAAGTTTTCCATCCTTATTAGAGTTGATTAAATAATATGAAACCTCATAACCTATGATTTATTTTATGTTCATTAACTTTTTGCTTAATGTGCAATTAATCAAAAATAGAAACAACATCTATCATAAGATTTAATTAATGTGTCTCAACCATTCAAGGAATGTATAAGAACCAAAATAGGTTCCAATATGATAGACTTCATAGACTTCATAGATATGAAGTCTAAATGGTTATCAAACTCATATACCATTCGTTTATTTTGTATCCTTTTGAGAGGAGGAGAACCTTCCTCATTATGGTTAAGTATTAGGATTTATTATACCCTTATCCAATTCACACATCTTGATATTTTAACTATATGTTCATAACATCATAATATACCATACAAGATTAGGTAAAGAACAATAATACATGCAACTTAGTAAGTTGCATTCAAGTAAGGGAAATTGTACTAATTCCCATTTATCCAACCTATTCAATGAAAACAGAAATAAGGATCCAATCAAATATGAATGTTAATATTAAAGATAGGATTACAAATTTCCTTCATATTATGAACAAGAGAATTGACATAATCAATTAAGTAACTTTAGTCTTTACAATTCATCATGATAAGTACACATTTTACAAGACTATGCATTACTGACATATTTCATGTCAATAGCATCAAGATCATTTAAGAATACAAATTTTCTTCCTTCAATACATCTCAATAATAAATTAGAATTCTCTATAAATGGTCTAGACTTTTAAGCAACCAATACATCATAAAAGTTATTGCCTTCATTTATCACTTATGAAGTCCATTTGCAAAAATTGCTAGCACAGTCAATTCATCGGGGTTCATTTTAAGAGACCTCTTAGAAATCGAGAGGTGGAAAATACAGTGAATATCCTCGAAACCGGTTTCACGGGAAGGTGAATTTTTTGGGGGTCTGATAGAAAAATTTTCACCTAATTTTTAAGTGGTGGAACAGAGGCTACATACGTGCAATAGAGATTTACCGATGCGCATCAACAACCTCCACCATCTGGTCACACAACAAAAAAACTCCATGTCGCACATCAAAAAAATATCTGTCATGTTTCTACTTCCTCCGCACTCCTGTCGCACATCAACAAACTCTCCCTGTCACGCGTCAACAAACTCTCCTTGTCACATGTCAACAAACTCTTTTCACACATCTGCAGCCTCTACCCTCCTGTCGCATGTTTACTATACTTGATAATACATATTCCCCCAGGTGGTATGAGTGAGCTAATAGTGTTCTACCTGTGAATAATATAGGATTATATAGGGGATAGTTTCAAGGGTAGGTGAAGTGACCCCTAAAAAAATTAAACTGTAATTTTTAGGTGAACAGGTCACTGACCCACGCTAGAAAATTTTCCTTTTCAATTTTTTTAAAAATGGAATATTCACCATATTATGAATATTCACTACTAAAATATTCCCTACACTTCATTGAACTGAGCATGATAAGCACTAAGCATTAAAACAATGTGCTTTCAACTAATTGTTTCATTAAACCAACTCTGCTTTAATGAAACAATGAGGTCAAGAAGAAAAATAAATCATAAGTAGTATCAACCATAAAATAAGAACAAATAATCAATCTGATTAACATTTAAGGAAATATCATGATGTAATCAGCAATCTATAGCATGATATCAAATAAATAATGTTCCAACCAAAACACTATCTATATCAAATAAAAGTACCTTATAATTATTTCCTTCACAATTACTCAAAATTTGAAATACAAAATTAACTTCACTATTTAACCCAAAATAGAGTTACTTTCAAAAGTAGGAATCTTCTAGCTCAGCTTATAGAGTTTCATAAAAATACAACTACAACCAAGCTCATTCCAACTTCATAAAATATTTAGGATGAATCATCTAACAATATAAGTAAATAAGAGTTTCACATATCAGATGTGACATCCTAATTCCAAATCCAAGACATAGCCTAATTTCTCAAGTTAGGCCACACATTAACATTAGGATAGTATTTACTCAAAGCACAACATCTCACATTAATCTACTATCACAAATATTAAGAACCTTTAATACAAGTCAAGAGGATAAGCAAGTAGTAATGACAACTACACAAGGGCATTAAAGAGAGTAATGCAACTGATCCAATTAAATCTTATGACAAGATTTACCAAAAGAAGAAGAACGACTATGATAAAATAGTTAAGAACTTCCTTTATAATTCGGTTAACCTGAATCCCCATTCACAACTTCAAAAAGAGAACTCAACACATACCTCCTATAATTTCCAAAGGCAGTGATTAGACTTTACCATAGAGACTGAAAGAGAAGGAGTCAAATGACATGATTAGAAGGGAATTCCTACATTCTTTCACATGTGAAGAAGGTCACAAAGGAAAAATGTAGACCCAATCACTACATCCCCAACTCCTTTATAAGAGAAAGCACATATAAGAGATTAAACAAAATGTGCGACTATTGAATTTGAAACAAATTTAAGCAAGGTTTCCCCATCATGGAAAACCAACAAAAATAATATTTTACCCATATCAAAAAGGAGATGCAATGACAAAAGTTTCTAAATGCGATGAGCTCGCAGGTTTGAAGGGATGTGAAGCCAATGCGAGATGGGAAGATTACTACTTTGGAAGTGATAGGAAAACCCATCGAGTTATCAACATGGAACACCGAGCTCCTTCGAGACGAGAAAAGCTCCAAGTCAAGTCACAAGGGTAGGGGTAATTTTTGGAAAAGAAAAAGGGGCTAGCTCCCCGAGCTCACCAAAAATCTACATCGCATCGGGGTGATGTCAAGCTCCTTTGACCCGCAGTGGAAAGGAAACTCATGAGGCAAGTCACAAAGTGTGGAGTATGAATCCCCTAGATTTCCAAAAAATCCTTCTACTCTCCTATGTTCGAATGCACCTACTTATAGAATGAATATAGGAGAATGAATCCCTAAAACTCCTTCTACTCTCCTATATTTTAATGCACCTACTTCTAGAAGTGTAATTTATTTTCTAAGACTCATTATGGCTATTATTTTGTGACCTTTGAGCTTCCCATTGCCATAAAGACTTATAACTTCCCTTTTACATAATTTATGCATCCTAATGATTTACTAGCACGCAGACTATTCACACATATCCTCAAACCTAACAAGATACTTTCAATCCCTAAACATTTATTTTCTAAGACTCATTATGGTTGTTATTTTGTGACCTTTGAGCTTCCCATTGCCATAAAGACTTATAACTACCCTTTTACATAATTTATGCACCTAATGATTTACTAGCACATAGACTATTCACACATATCCTCAAACCTAACAAGATACTTTCAATCCCTAAACAACTTTGTAAAACATGACTTAGATAATTAATTCCCTCATTAAAATTTGAATTTACATTTAGGAGGGAAAACTTCCAATTTGAAATTTTGAATCACTCACCCACTCAAGACTCCCTCTCATGAATCCACACATTCTAAAATCTCAACTTAACCTCATAGCCTTGAATTTTTTCATTTGAAATGTCTTCTTGATGATGCTTCGCATCGGAGGGCCGGAGGGTTGGTCAACCGCAAGTTTAGGAACGCTGGTTGTTGTGGGTTACGGGATGGTTTTATATAAAATTGGAGTTATAAGAGCATTTTATATTTGTAGAAGTTTTTCAAAAATTAAATACATGAAACTCTTAGTGATATATTTAGGTTGAGGGTTTCAAATCAGGAAAATTGGCAAAAATGATAGGTGATAAGATTTTAGGTTGCAAGTGTTTGAATATGATCATTCAACAAATGACCGCCATGATTAAACAAAGTAACGGTTTAAAATATGCCACACATCCATGTAGAGATGACCAAGATAATGAATTCCATCTAACTAACTATGTGAGATTAGCATCTAACCATAGTAATGATGGCCATCCATGATCGAAAGAGATGGTTAGGGAAGAGACATTCATGTGTTCTAGGGAGAGACTATTATTCAATAGACGGTCATCATGATTAAACAAAGGGATGGTTCAGGATAAACCATGCATCCAACCATGTAGAGATGACCAAGATATGACGTCTATCTAAATAACTATGTGTGAGATGAGTTTCTAACCATAATAATGAAAAATGTCTAGGATCGAAGAGATGGTCAAGAAAGAGACCATCATTTGTTCTAGGTTGAGATGACCAGGTAGGGAGACAGTCATCCAATCTGGTGTCGTTTATTATTAGTTTGATATATGTCTACCCAACAATTTTCTAATATTGCCTTATTGGACATCCTCCTGACTCATGTCTAACAACCTTGTGAAACCTGAAAATGTGTGGCATATCGAATCGCCTTTGTCACGAAATTATTTTTTTGATATTTGCCATTTTTGAAAGTTAATTTCGAGATTTGCCAAAATATTGCAAGATTTTTTGGAGGGGGTCTTAAAATGAACCCTTCTCTTACTTGAGATACATGCTCTCCACATTATATTTAGGAGTTTGAATGATTTTTTTATCCTAGTGTATTGGTCACCATCGTGGAAGGAAACCAAATCTGCTACAATACATAATAGGTTTTTTGAATTTTGTTGTAGTAGTCAAATATCCATCAAACCATCTAATTTTTTGTTATAGAAAATTTCCATAGGGTTTAAATTGTAGGATCGATTCCTATGCCAAGGTGGATCCATAGGATATATCGAGGGTTTAATCAAGGAAAATTTCTAAAGCATACCCACAATCAAGTTGAAATTTTAATGAAAAATTAAAAAATCAACACTAAATCTCACATTTCAAATTTTATAATTGCAAACAACATACAAAATGCTTATTTTGCAAATCCAAAGTACCAAGTAGAATTATAAAATAAAAAAACAATAAATAATATATGTGAATATATTAAACACCTATATTTCAAGTGGAAATGCAAAAAACAAATCACCAAAGAGTGGCTACAAGTTGTACCAAAATTATAATGCAACAACAATAGTATTAACCAACAACAAAAATATAGTCTCTATGTCAAACTTAATCAACATTCAAGTTTGAACTAGTTGTATGGACCAAGTTCTTATAAAATAGAAAAAATCCAAATCATTTTAGATGAGTAATGGCTATCGAGACAACTTTGATACCATATTAGCATGAGGAACACTCTATCACCAAGATCTCTCCAACAAAGACAACATTACCAAAACTTAAATCTCATGCACAACACATACAAATTAAACATATACATCACACCATAAAAACACACAAATAATTATGCAATTAAATTCTCTATATTCATATGTATGTTTTGGTTGTAATATAATAGAGATTTCCTAATAAATAGGTTTTATAAGATGGTATTTTTAAGAACCAAATAGTCATAAGAGATAATATTAGGGAATAATACAATTCCCTATAAGAAATATCAAAAAAGGATACGTGAACCAAATAACAAATTAAATCCCTAATTTAAGCTTAACCCCTTTGTGGGTGTGAACAAAACTCAACACTAAACTCCGTAAATAACCGAAACTACTTTTGGCTAGTGTGAACTCACAATCCAACACCTACTAGTAGTAGTATATCATAAATTATAGTTCAAAAATATCCACATATAGATGTTTTAGGTTCAATACTAGTTGAATTATGAGATGAATGCCTAAAAATGTTGTTCTTATTCCTAATATTTATCAAGTATATCAAAAAAATTAGTCTAGAAATATTGAGGACTTCTATCCTCATGGTGTTATGGTCAAAGAGTTACAACATCCCAAGATAATGATTACTTCAAGAGTTTTAACTAGGTTAGAGTGTTCCTTTTCAAGATAATGATTACTTCTCACCTTGATAGATATTTCACCGCCATATTATTTTTCCTCACTTACTCCTTAACATATTGAGGACCCCTTCCTCTTTGATGATGAAAATTTTGTTAATCCTACACCACCCATTCGTGCTATATATGTTATGCCTAAGTGGGTCCATAATACTCGACACATATCACACTCATTCTCATAAATTTAAGGTTTCTCTTATGATCCATCCTTTTTATATGATCCAAAAAGTTTTTCAAATGTGAAAAACATACAAGAGTGAGATGTAGATGTAAAGAGGAGTATTATTCATTGATGAAGATCCATACTTGGGATTTGTTTCCTCTTCCTAAGGGAAGAAAGTAGGTTAATTTTAGTTGGGTCTATAGGACTAAATATGCATATGATGCTTCTATTAAAAGTTACAAGGCCCTTATTCTAGGAAATGATTTCTCATAGTTTTAATGATTAAATTGTCCAAAACCTTTTCCCTTATTACCAATATGGATTGTGTGCACTTTGTGCTTTCTCTAGCTCCATCAAAGGGATGGCTAGTACATTAGATGGATTTGGAGAGTGATATTATTCATGGAGATATTCATGAGGATATTTACATGGATTATACAAAATGATTTATATAATTTATTTGATTTTTATGTAGGCTTCTTTGTTCTCTTTATGGTCTCAAACAAGCTCCTAGATCTTGATATGAGAAGATGTACATTTTCTTTCTTAGGAAAATCTTATATGTTCACTTGTTTCTATTCTAACCATAAAATATACATTGAGATGGATGGGGTTGATAATTTGATAATTTTACTCTGTGTTGATAAATTGATCCTAACAAGTAGTTTCCCCTCCCACGATTCAAGATAAACAACATAATTTGATGGAGAGGTTAGATATGAAAAAATTGTGAATTTTGCATTACTTTCTTGAGTTACAAATCATTTAGTATTTGATGGGATCTCCATGTTTCAAGTATAATTATTCCCGTGACTTAATTTATCAATTTGGAATGTATGATTATAAGCTTTCTCCCATACATTTTCATTCAAGTTACATTATTTTATAGGTTTATTTCATCTAGATTTGATGACAATTTGTATTGGCATATGGTCGGTTGTATTTTGTACTTGACACACTTCCATCTTGATATTTCCTTTATAGATAACCTTGTCTCCCACTTCTCCCAAATCCACATGAGATTCGCTAGAAAGTGGCAAAGAGTATCTTGAGGTATATTCAAGGCACTTCACACTTTGGAATTCAATACACACTAGAGTTTTCTTCATGGATTGTGGTCCAAATCGATATAGATTGGGATGGTGATTTTGATTCTTGAAAGTTCACTTACAACTTTATTTTTAACCTTAGTTATAGACCATTTTTTTGGTATTGTAAGAAGAAAATTTCTATTACAATGTCATCCTTTAAGGAAGAGTATCAAACTACAGCTTCTATCTATCCAAGATATTATATAGCTTCATCATTTGTTGACAAAGATTGGATTTCTATAGATTAATCCCACTATTTTGTAGTGTGATAAGAAAAATTCCATTCACATTACATGCAACCCTATGGATCATTAAGCACAAAAATATTGAGATCCATATACACTTCATTCGGAAGCTCATCCACAATGGTGTTCTTATATTGGATTTTTCAGCTACAGAGGATCGGGTTGTTGACATATTCATTAAACCCTTTAGCATAAATTTTTATCTTCAGTTGTGATTGGTGTTTCAGGTGAATAAAAATTTAGATGAGGGGAGTTCTTGAGTTATTTCTTCCTTTATTGTTCAGATTTATATCTCTCTTTTAGGGATGACTTTTTCCTTCAAGTTTTCTCCTTTTATCTATATTATGAGGGATATTTTTGTACACAAGTACCTTATCGTGCCTAGTTATCGTGACTCCTTTATTTTTTTATTTGGACTTCCTAAGTATAACATAAAGGAGGGTGTTCGTGTAACACACACACACACACACACACACACACACACACACACACACACACACACACACACACATTTTAAATTTACTTAATTTATTTAGCTTTATTTAAGATTTATTGTATTAGTCTACTATATACACCTACCAAAATTAGATTAGGATAAGTGGCACTCATAGCTTGAACAATTATCTCACATGTGCCTACTCATTTGGATGTTATTACACACATTTATATCATATAGTCAAAAGAAAATCTAGACTATAAATCTTTCCTTTTCTATATTTTCATTTCTTCTATTTGTAAATTTTAAGCTAGTTGATATCAAATTCATTTGGTTGATTTATTGGTAATATTGTGTTTCTATTATTTTTTATTAGTTACAAAAACTTCTAGAATTTCTAGAGTGAGTCCAAATTGAGGAGGTTCTTGGGTTTCACCTATTCTTTCATCCATTAGATAAAATAAGATATCTAGCATCTAAGCATCATGCTAAATTACCTTGTGAAATCCATGTGTGTAAAATTTTTAATAAAATATCATATCTATCAAACCATATGATAAAAAACGTGTGTAAAATAAAGAACTAGATAATCAAGTCATAAATAGGTCATAATTTTGTATTTTGATAATAGTTAAATGTTTTTGCTTTTGTGAGATTATTTGAAGTTTTTTAATTTTTAGCATATATGTATTTGTGAAAAGGAAGTGTTCTCCTATGATAATTTCAAAAGGGTGAAGAGATAAACTTGTAGGTGTGGGAGGATTGGACCTCAAATTTTCATTATGCGCACTAGGGGTAGGATGTATTGTATAAGCTAAGGTGGCGAGAAAAATGCTTAGGAGATTTATTTCTTTTGATAGGAGGCCTAGGATAATTCCTAAATAGTATATATTTGTTAGATGTAGCATGAGTAATATCCAATAAACATATAAGTAGAAGATGGATTTTTCTTAGCAAATGGATTAGGAAAAGAGTCTCATATGTGATAATATTAACAATAACAACTTGATTATCATTAAATATATTTAACAAATTGATGTGTAATACAAGGAATAACCTTAATTTTATAGAGCCATGAGAATCCTAAGAAAATGTCACATGAACAAAGATAAGTAATAACAAACTAAGGTTAGCCATAATAGTAAATTCCACAGTAACAGGGAGAACCAAAACACTATGGATGCAACTTAATGTTTTAAATATAAATAACATAAGATCAAAGTTAATATGTTTCTTATTAAATTTTTGGGTAGACAAAGATTTATTGCCAATTTCTGGAGTCTAAGTCCCTCTACTTAACCGTGCACATATGCATTGTTTGAGAGCTCATTGGCCTTAACCCGTGGATCTAATAGGGGACACTCCATGACCCTATGCTTGCTAGGAAGAATTTGTCTAAAGAGTGGGAAAGGGAGTGAGAAAATAGGTAGGATAACTAATGTTATAGGTAGAAAATTAGATTCTTTACACACTAGTTGGAAGTTTCATCACAAACAAAAGTTGTACATAGTGGAGAAATGGAGGAAATTTGAGAATGAGGGAATGGAAGAATTTGGCTATCTCCTTTTGTTCTCTCAATGCACTCTTGAGTTTACAAAATCAATCACCAACCCTTTGAAATGGGAATGGATTTACAATTTATAGGAAGAGAAATGACTCTTCACATACTCCCCAATGACTCTTCATATGTCTCGACATGACTTAAGACTCTTCACCTTCCTAGGAAAACATTAAGTCCCTTTTTATAACATAAAGGTGACTTATTACATTAGAAACATTAAGACATATGAAAAAGTGCAACCCCAACACAAGATTAGAATATTGAGGAGAGAGAAATTTGGGGGAGAGAAGAGAGAGAGAGAGAGAGAGAGAGAGAGAAGAAGAAGAAGAAGAAGAAGAATGATGTCGATGATGACAAATCCTACCTCCGATAAAGCCCATTGATCCTTCCAGATGACTCGATGAAATGCTCCAATGTGATGAACTCTAATCTCTAAACTCTTGTGCACACTGAGAAAATTCCTTTGATGACATGTGAACACCATGAACTAAGTGTTTTTAAAAAACTATCAATGAATGACTCATTCAGATGGCCATGAGCATCACTCATGAAGATCCATCCTCTCAAAGGACTAAAGCCTTGGAAAAATCTTTCCTACTCCCTACAATGCACTCCACACTTGCTACTGATTTGGATGATGATCCTTATGAAGCATCTTATTATGAATGATCTGACAGTGTCAACTATGAATTCCACCTCCCGCATACCAATTGAAGCATGAAATGAGTGTCAAAAGACATTATTGAGATCCTCACTATCACCTACTCATACATAGTCTGATGATAAGATCGCACTTTTTTCTCTCCTACTTAAAGTGAAAAGCTACATTGATTCTTCCCTTTCCATTTATGCTTCATGATTTTTTAGAAAAACAACTTTACTATTTTTAGTAAGTATGAAAAATCAACTCCCTCAACCTCAACTGGATGTTGCAACTCTGAATTTCCTCTTCTCCCTGTGTTCCTCTCACCTTCTGGATCAACTTTCTATTTTTTGCAAGGTGCTCATGGGACCACTTACTATTTTTAGTAAGTGTCAAATTTGGACCAAGATGCCCATTTTGATGAACTTTCAACTGCAGTGCATCCTCTGTGTTTAACGTCTCCTTCACAAGTTCTTTTGTTGATGACTTTCCCAAAATAGCAGTCCTCTATGTAAGAACCTGCTATTTTTAGAAAGTGGGATTCTGGAGGTTGGATTGACATGGAAACAAATTTTTCTAATATGGGTTTTTTCCCAATATCACCCCTTTGAAATTTTGTGCTTACCCGATCAATAGTTTAGGAGATTTTAAACTTTTAAATTTTTGACCTAGTAGTGCTTCTAGACACGACAACCATTGATGGACCTCAAAAATTGTAGGTCTGGTTTTATCCTCCATTTTGATGAAAATTATGTTTTTTATATGGGTTTTCTTTTCTTATCTCATTGGTGAAATTTCTCCTTGATCCGGTTGCGTTTGATGAGAAACTGAGCTTTTTCTCTCATTGTGCAAAGAAATGAATTTATTTTTGATGTGAATATTTTGTGCCATGGAAGGAGGGTTTGAAGGTGTTTTTTATGGTTTTTTTAGAGAATGAAAAAACTTAAAAAAATTGGTTTTTCAATCAATACATTTTTGCGTTGTAAGATCTCTTCAAATTTCTACTTTTCATGCTATGGAGGATTTCATGAAGGATTTCTTCTTCTTTTCTTCTTCTTCTTCATTTTTCTTTTTTCTTTGATCAATTTTTTTCTAGACATGTTATTATTATCATATGAGTATATTTTTCTTATGTGAGGAGATTGGTTTGAGCTTTCATAATGGTGGGATGTGGTGATGGGAAGTTGCAGAGAAAGTTACAGAGAGAAGTGTGCATGCAAAAGAGTTAGATGTTAGAAGCGGGAAGCAGGAGGGGTTTTTGAAATTTTGAAATAAAGCATAGATGAGAGTGAGGAAAATTTTAATTTACTTGATGTCCCTTAAGAATTAATGGATGTGAGGGACATCAAATTACATGTGGTGCCTCAGGGGTTACGACATGTGGCAGAGATCTGACGGCAGGGGATTTGAGCAAAAAACATGTGTTTAAAAGCACTAAGGGGGCTGAAGCTTGGTCACATGAGGAACCATGAGGATTCTTGGGGGATAGGTGAATTTTTAGACCTTGATGTCCCTCATCAAAAGGGACATGAGGGACATCAAATTTCATGGTGCGCTAGAAGATGACACGTGGCACTTGATCCGACGGCAGGGGATGAAGGCTCCACTAGCTCCCGGGAGCTGAACTGGTGGTCCGAGAGGTCACATGAGGATCCAGAGGGATTATAGGGGCTGGGAAAATTTTTTTGACCTTGATGTCCCTTTTCTTGAGGGATGTAAGGGACATGAAATTGTCACCAGGCTCCTGGAGCTGACACATGTCCTGTTCAAAATTTGACTAACTCCCAACTCGCTCCTAGAGGGCAACTTGAAAATGGTGATAACTTGAGCTCCCGATGGAATTTTTTGATGAAATTTTATATGATATTGACTGAAAATGGCCTTATGAATCCAATGGTGGGGTATCTAGGTCTTTATTCCTCCATTTTATCCCTAAAAATTGGATTTTTTTTGATCTGGTACTCCACTTGTGCATGAAAAAAAACTAGTTATAAACCTATTACACCAAAGTGTTGTGAAAAATATGATTTCACCATATTGTAGGGATTGGAATTCCCTTTCTGAATATGTCTTTTTTTCCTAAATCATCCAGAGCTCCCAAAATCACCTTCCAAAGCTCAATAACCTTTTTTGGTCTGTGCACTGCCTAGGCTTTGTGAACCCTAATTTTGGTGAAACTACCCCAACTTCTCCAATCCTTCCTGAATCTTCCTAAATCACTTCCATGATGTTCCAAGGCCTTTTATTCACTTCCATGTCTGGTTTTTTCTTTTTCCTCTCCATGGGGTTTCTCCAGTCCTAGGAAGGCCAATGATAGCCCTTCCCACAACTGCCCAAAGTTTGCTTTTTTCAATGAACTCCTAAAATCACCTAGGGGTTTTGAATTGAATTTCCTAAATCACCTAGGGGAATGAGTTAACATCAATTGGGAGGTCACTGGAGACTGATTGGGTAGACTTGGGTGTCTCGGAAGGGTAAAACTTGAAATTTTTGACACAGGGTATAGTTTTCATGCTTGAAATTGACAATTTCCTTGTTGCACATTTGCATGACAACAATTGGCTCTAGCTTGGGGACATGACATGGACTGAGCACAAAAAGAAGACATGACATGGAGAATCCATAATCTCAACTTTAGACCATATAATCCATTGACTAGTGCCTTATCCATTGGGCCCTGTGGAGTCATGTACAACTTACAAGAGAGAGAGAGAGAGAAGAAGGAAACACACACACACACACACAAACAAAAAAAAAAAAGGAAACACACAAAACACACAAAAAGGAAAAACACACACAAAAAAGGGAAACACACCTAACAATCACCTATGGTACAAGGTGGGGGACAACCCACTTTCACTGAAGTACTTTTCATTCCTCAAAAGTTACCCCTAAGTGGGAAACACTGAGTGATGTTGTTCTACAAAGCCATTGAATTGGTTCCAAAAAGTAGCCTCCTCCTTAACTATTTATGAAAGCTAGGTGCTTTCATGATTGTCTTGTGTACTTGGTAGGAGTGAGTCCATGTGAGCTTCTTGATGCTCAGGCCTTCACTTAGAAATTCCATTTCCTTCATTCTCTTTGAAATCAGTTTCATAGTGTCAGTTGCATTCCATGTTTATCCACATAGTTGATTCTTCATTGAGCATCTCATCACTACCCCAAAGCTGATTTTCATTCAAATTTCTTGAATATTCCGAGTTACTTTTCTTTCCCGATCTATGCTCATTGACCTCTTTCCATGAGAAACCTTAGATTATCCTTTTTCTCTACTCCACTATGAGGTGCTTGAAGATTGAATGGAGGATCAGAAGTAACCTCATACTTTTCTTATATGGCCATGGCATGAGCTAAGAGATCAAGAATCAGCTCGGGGTCTTCCACACTTTCTACATCCAATATTCTTGCATGGAGATCTCCTTTTTTACTTCATGTAGCTCATCTTTGTATGCCTTCAAAGAATATTTATTTTGAAGCTCAAGGAAACTATCTAGAGGGATTACTTCATCATCTTGGGAATCATTACATTCTATCACTCCTTTTTCAAGAGGAGCTTCAGCTTCAAAGGCCTCAAAACTCCTTGCTTCAATTTCTTCATCATGGAAAGAGTCTTCCTCTTCAAATGGGAAATAAAATACCTCCATTTCATCATTGTATCCATCAACCATTGGCTCAGAGGGGCATCATATTTCTCATCTTGCTTTATTTCAACATGGCCAATCTTCACACTTGGTTTGAGGCTTCAAATCAGATTCATGTTTGTCTTGTAGATTCATGGCTTGCATCAGAGTTCGAGACTTAGCTCAGGGTCTTCTGTTTCTTCCACGTGGCTCTTAGTAGTTCTTGTATAGATGGTTCTTTTCAAACCTTTTGAGGGCTCATCACAAGCTGGCTTGGTCTCTTCCTGGGTGACATGATCAAGGGAGTCTTCATCTTCAAATGGGAATGAGAATATCTCCTCATCATGGATAAGCACATAAGCTGATTTTTCCATTTGAGATTCACCAAGAACCATTTCCTCTTCTTCATGGTTTGCATCATCCTCTGAAATTCGGGGCTTCCCTCTTATAACTCAAATCTCCTCAATGCTTCTTCAAGGTCCATACCTCTCTGGGAAGGCATGTCTAGACCTATCAAGATGGGAATATCATCTTCTTCTTCAGTTGTTATGAAAAATATTCATTCTCCTACTATCTTGATACAAGATGTTGGTTCCTGACTTCCAGAATTTCACACATGTACCTCATCTTCTTCTCTAGAAGAAATTTCTCCATGTCTCCCTTCACTAGTATGGTTGTAGAAGACCAATTCATCTAATTTTACCCCCAACTGTCGAAAAACCCTACTTAGCAACATTCCAAATGAAGTCGGAATGTCTACTACCAAAATCATCACTTAAAACCTTTCTTGTCTAGAAATTTGGCAAGAGCCACCTGTGCATCTTTGACCTTCCCTACAAGTGGGACCTCTTTTGACTCCAGGAGTAACAAGAGCCACCGGGTGGAGTCATGGTGAGTTTGAGAGCCTTGGCACCTTTATAGGCATTACATTTTCAGAGGCACCAAAATCTATTATGCAGTTGTTCAATACATATTCTCCAACAAGAAGAGGAGACATAGAAAGGTTCAACCTTATCAGTCTTGGATGCACTCAAAGAAATATGTTCTATGAGGGAGGTGTAGGTGGGTTTGGTAGTATTCCTTTAGAACTAGGAGCTACAACATTGGGTGTTAAACTACCACTCCTGATGTATTGAAAAATCTCTCAAATTGTTCGGGTGAGTCCAGTAGATATTCAGTTTTAGTAATCTGCACCTTGGCTTTGTTTACATATTCTATGAAGTCAAAGGGAGAATATGTGGACAAGGGAAATGAAGGGACTGATTTTGGAGTTGGGGTAGGTTTGGAAGTAAGGGTTTGATGCTTGGGGAATGGAGGGTATTTTGAATGGTACACTAGGAAATTTTAAAAGTACTAGATTTTACAGAGAATTTTAGATTTAGAATTAGAAGAGGCATCAAAAGACTTACTTGGAATTGTGGAGCCTTCTTACTTGCTACAGGATCAGGCTTCAACAATGTGGACTCCATGGAGGGTGGGAGTGGAGATCCTCGACTGATTATTTTTTTTGTGGAGTCACCACAAGAGGATCTTCAGTCTTCTTTTTTTTTAGTAAGTGGAGGAGATGCTCCTTTCTCAGACTATTGAGAATGAGTGAATACCACACATGAGAAACTGGGTGCATCTTCTTCATCATCTTCATCACCTCCAAAATACTCACAGAATCTGATTTGTGTATCATTCTCAAGTTCATCAACTTCTAGAAAATCACCACCTTCACTTTCTTTTTCAATCTCTTCTTCATTTTCTTGAATCCTACAACTTGCATTGATGGGTGGGGCCTCCAAGGAAAGCCTTTGGGTGTTCCTATAATTTTTTTTGTTTTTCTTTTTGAGAAGATACTCATTCAAAAAATTCCCTCTTCAATGATGCCATCTCATTTTCCAATTTTTGCAAGAATGGATTTTTCTCTCATCTCCCAGGATGTTGTTGAGCCTTACCCTTTGAGGGATTCTTGATCTTTCCAGAGAGGATGAGATCATCATCAAGTTCAATGGCCATCCTTTTTGTTTTACAATATCCTTGGTTGAACTCTTTCATAGGAAAAATCCTACCTCCGGTGATTGAGCATTGATGAAGAATCTCTTGATGTTGTTTTTAGATGGTGAATCTTCTTCCGGTATCCTACAAAGCAAAACCATTTGAAATGAGCCATGAAGTCTCTCATAGTTTCACTTTCTCCTTTCTTCATTTGAGCCAATTGAACAAGAGAGGTCTTGAAAATAGTCTTCAGTTGATTTAAATCTTTCCTTGAACTTCCTTTTGATGTCATTCCAACAAGTGATGGATCGGGTAGGTAGGAGGTAGAACCATTCCACTTTTTTTCTTAGAGATTCCATGAACAATCTTACAAAAATGTCTTCATGTTCAACTCCAAGAATCCCATGATGTGGTGAAAGTGGTGATGTGTTCTTCAGGTATTTGTGTGCCATCACCTTTGAACTTTGGAAATTCTTATGGGAACCTATTGGTAGATCATGAAGAGGTGGTTCAAGAGAAGTGGGCCTGTATTCTTCCCATGGAATAATGGGTTGAGGTCTTTTTTCTTCTTCATCCATTGTTGTTTTTTTATTTCTACTTTTCTTATTTTTCTACAAATTCTTCTTCAAATTCTTCTTCCTCCAAGAACTCAATGCTCAATGGTGGTTGAAAAAATGGGAGAATTTGAAGGGGGAGTATCAACAAGAGTTTGGATGGGATTTCTAGGTGAACTACTTGATGACCCGATGGGGATGAGGCTTGAGAAAAGTAGTAGGGATTGTCTCTAACTCATTCTTTTTGGATTTTTCAAAGCCTCAAAGTGGGGTCATAATTCCTCTCGATCTATTCAACCTGGTGTATCTCCTTTCAACTAGCTTTTGGAAATTCTTGTAGTGGGAATATGAAAAGGACACTATGGAATATGAAAGGTCACATGCAAGAATTGAAAAGTGTATCTTTCAACAATGGATTTTCATGAACTCTTTTTTTTTTTTTTTTTTTATTTGATTTTTTTGAATTTTTTTTTGACCTTGTGGTCATATTTTGGGTGCAAATGCTACTAAATATCTACCCCACGGTGGGTGCCAAAAAATATTGGCAAGAAAAAATTTTGGGGAAAAACTTGTGGATTTCTTCCAATGCTCTAGGGAATCTAAGTCCCTCTACTTAACCGGTGTAACTGTCATATATGCATGCATGAGTAAAAGTGATTTTCTCTGTGGCCTTTTGACCAGGATCCAACAGGGGGCACTCCACTAACCTATGCGAAAAATCTAGCAATATCTTGCTAGGGAAGAATTTTCTAAAGAGAGGGAAAGGGAGTGAGAAAAGAGGTAGGAGAACTAATGTTATAGGTAGAAAATCATATTCTTGCACACACTAGTTAGAAGTTTCATCACATGCACTAAAATTAAGAGGAAACAACTCTGCAAGTAGCAATAAGACCAAATAGAATTTAATGAGCACAAAGTATCAAGAAATCCCTTAGTCAAAGAAAGCTAGAAACTCCTTCTTCTTGTATTGATTCTCAAAAAAAAGTACATAGTGGAGAAATGGAGGAAATTTGAGAATGGGGAATGGAAGAATTTGGCTATCTCCTTTGTTCTCTCAATGCACTCTTGAGTATACAAAATCAATCACCAACCCTTTGAAATGGGAATGGATTTACAATTTATAGGAAGAGAAATGACTCTTCACATACTCCCCAATGACTCTTCGTATGTCTCTAACATGACTTAAGACTCTTTTCACATTCCTAGGAAAACATTAAGTCCCTTTTTATAACATAAAGGTGACTTATTACATTAGAAACATTAAGACATGAAAAAGTGCAACCCCAACACAAGATTAGAATATTGAGGAGAGAGAAATTTGGGGAGAGAGAGAGAGAGAGAGAGAGAGAGAGAAAAGAGAAGAGAAGAAGAAAGAAGATGAAGGAAGAATGATGATGATGATATTTTACCTCTGATAAAGCCCTTGATCCTTCCAGATGACTCGATGAAATGCTCCAATGTGATGAACTCTAATCTCTCAAACTCTTGCACACATTGAAAAACTCCTTTGGATGACATGTGAACACCATGAACTAAGTGTTTAAAACACTATCGAATGACTCATTCGGTGGCCATGAGCACCACTCATGAAGATCCTCCTCTGAAGGGACTGAAGCCTTAGAACAAATCTTTCCCTGACTCCCCTACAACACTCTGCACTTTCTTACTGATTTTTGAAATGATCCTAATGAAGCATCTTATGAATGGTCTGATAGTGTCAACTACAAATTCCACCTCCCACATACCAATTGAAGCATGAAATGAGTGTCAAAAGACATTGTTGAGATCCTCATTATCACCTACTCTTTATAGTATGATGATAGAGACTGCACTTTTTTCTATCTCTACTCAAAAGTGAAAAGGCTATGTTGATTTTTCCCTTTCCATTTATACTTCATGATTTCTTAAAAAAAACAACTTACTATTTTTAGTAAGTATGAAAAATCAGCTCCTCGAACCTCAACTGATGTTACAACTCTAGATTTCCTTTCTCCCTACATTCCTCTCACCTTCTAGATCAATTTTCTATTTTTGGTAGGTGCTTGTGGGACCACTTACTATTTTTAGTAAGTGTCAAATTTGACCAAGATGCCCATTTTGAATGAACTTTCAACTACAATACATCCTCTTGTGTTCAACATCTCCTTCGTAGTTCTTTTGTTGATGACTTTCCCAAAATAATAGTCCTCTGTAAAGACCTATTATTTTTAGAAAGTGGGATTTTGGAGGTTAGATTGATGTGGAAAAAATTTTTTTGATATGGGTTTTTTCCCATATCACCCTTTGAAATTTTGTGCTTACCCGATCAATAGTTTAGGAGATTTTAAACTTTTAAATTTTTGACCTGGTAGTGCTTCTAGACATGGAACCATTGATGGACCTCAAAATTACAGGTCTGGTTTATCCTTTATTTGAATGAAAATTACATTTTTGATATGGGTTTTCTTTTCTTATCTCATTAGTGAAATTTCTCCTCGATCCGATTGTTGGTTTGATGAGAAATTGAGCTTTTTCTCCCATTGTGCAAAGAAATGGATTTCTTTATTACAAACATTCTATGCCATGGAAGGAGGGTTTGAAGGTGTGTTTTTGATGGTTTTTAGAGAGAATGAACAAAAAAAATTTGTTTGTCAATCCGTGCATCATTTTTGTAAGATCTCTTCAAATTTCTACTTTCACTGCCATGAAGGATTTCATTGTTTCTTCTTCTTTGTTCTTCATTTTTCTCCTTGGTTTGGTCAATTTTTCTTCTAGGACCTATGTATTATCATGGAATAGAGTATT
The DNA here is from genome assembly GCA_018340775.1 of Taxus wallichiana var. yunnanensis. NCBI lineage: Eukaryota > Viridiplantae > Streptophyta > Pinopsida > Cupressales > Taxaceae > Taxus > Taxus wallichiana. The sequence continues at coordinate 401,519,706 of CM031240.1, read as the reverse complement.
TCATTTCTATGAGGGATCTGGTTTGAGCTTTAGTAATGGTGGGAGGTGATGGGAAGTAGTAGAGGAAGTTACAGAGCAAGTTGTGCACGAAAAAGGTTAGATGTTAGAAGTAAGAAAGCATGAGGGGGGTTTTAAAAATTTGAAATAAATCACATATGGGAGTGAGGAAAATTTTCATGTCCTTGATGTCCCTTAAGCAATTAATGGATGTGAGGGACATCAAATTTCATGTGGCACCTAGTTGTGACATGTGGCGGAGATCCAAATGGTGGGGATTTGAGAAAAAAATAACTTTAAAGCACTGAGGGGTTAGAAGCTGGTCACATGAGGAACCATGAGGATTCTTGGAGGGATAGGTAAAATTTTTCAGACCTTTATGTCCCTCATCAAAAAGGGACATGAGGGACATCAAATTTCATGAATTTCATAGTGCACACGTGGCAGATGAGATGACACATGGCACTTGATCCGACGGGGGGGGATGAAGGCTCCACTAGCTCTGGGAGCTGAATTTTTATGTCCTTTATGTGGGTCCCGAGAGGTCATCATGAGGATCCAGAGGGATTATAGGGGATGGGTGAAATTTTTTTACCTTGATTTCCCTTTTCTTTAGGGATGTAAGGGACATGAAATTTCTCCAGGCTCCTAGACTGAAATTGACACGTGTCCTATTCAAAAAAATTTGACTAACTCCCGAACTCGCTCCTAGAGGGCAACTTGAAATGGATAACTTGAGCTCCCGATGGAATTTTTTGATGAAATTTTATATGATATTGACTTAAAATTTCCTTATGAATCCAATGGTGGGGGTATCAAGTATTTATTCCTCCATTTGATCCCTAAAAAATAGTATTTTTATCTAGCTCGCTAGTTATGCATGGAAAAACTAGTTATAAACCTATTACACCAAGGTGTTGTGAAAATAAAATTTCACCATATTTGTAGGGATCTTGGAATTACCTTTCCAAAGATGTATTTTTTTTTCTCCTAACTCAATCTAGAGCTCCTAAATCACCTTCCAAACTCAACAACCTTTTTTTGGCATGTGCACTGCCTAGGCTTGTGAACCCTGATTTTAGTGAAACTATCCCAACTTCTCTAAATCCTTCCTAAATCTTCCTAAATAACTTCCATGATGTTCCAAGGCCTTTGATTCACTTTTTGTCTATTTTTATTCTTTTTCTACTCCATGGGGTTTCTCTAGTCTAGGAAGGCTAGTGATAGCCCTTCCCACATCTGCCTAAAGTTTGCTTTTTTAATGAACTCCTAAAATCACCTAGGGGTTTTGAATTGACTTTCCTAAATCACCTAGGGGAATGAGTTAACATCAATAGGAGGTCACTGGACTAACTGGTAGACCTAGGGTGTCTCGGAAGGGTAAAACTTGAAATTTTTAACACGAGGGTATAGTTGTCATGCTATTAACAGAGTGTCCAATACACCTATAGAAGTCATAATAGGCATTATAATAAAAAAATTATCACGAGGCTTACTTATATCAACCTCAATAGGAGGAGGGAGAGATACAAGTTTACATTCTATTTTTTTATAATATTGATTAAAGTGAGGAGGGAAATTGTGTGAATTTACTTTTAGGAGTATCTTGTACCAAGATTTTTAGGTTGAGCTATGAAATTAATAATAACTTTTAGCATCAATATTTTTAACCGCTTTTCCTTTATAATTAGGTTTTCCTTGAGATTCATATGTATATGTATTAGGAGAGGAAAATATATACTTAATATTGTTTAGAGTAAGGATCTTTATCTTTCATTCTTTTAAAGATCATTATTTTCAAACATAACTAATTAGTATAAAGGATATATGAGAATTTGAGTGAATAAATATTGAATCTCATTAACTACAAATATATCGTACATTTTAGTAAGCATAGTTGTATAGAACAAAACATATTCATTGATTGTTTTATTAGAGCCTTGTTACATCTTAGTCATTGAGAATATGAAATATTGTCACCAATTTTGATAGAAAACTGTGAAAGGAATTTATTAGAGAAAGGATTAAAATACCTTACAACATGCATATACATATATTAAAACCATTTTAAAGCATAGTATTTGAGGCTTTAGTTTTTAGTAATCGATAATTGTAAACATAGTCTACGAAAGTGACATGAAATGAGAAAAGATTTTTTTAAGGATCAATTTTTACCTCATTGATAGGAAGATTAGGAGATGGAAATCGTAGGGGTAAAAGATAATATGTCATTTTAGGTGTAGGTGTATTTTGATGCAATTGAGTAGAATCTATAACAAAGGAACGATTAGAGGAACCTTGTTGTAATTGTAAAAGATTGTCTTGTAAATAATGAACAAGATACTCAAGGGTATGTTTAGTAGAAGAGGGGTGGGAAGCCCCGTGGGCACATGCACAAGATATTTAGGAATAAAAGAATACTTTAGAACTGAAATTGTACCATTTTGAATGGGAATATATGATGCCCCCACAATAGATGTAGAAATAATAGTGGTAGAATTAAGCACTCAAAAAAGAGATTCATCATTGGATTGATTAGATTGGAAATCATTAGATTCATTAGAGGTAAGAATTAAAATAATATTATTATCAAAGTTGTGGGGACAGTCCACGAAGGTCATGGAAAAAGTGAGATGAGATTCAAACTTTATCATGGTCAACATCACTAATTCATTACTAAGACCAAGTGCATCAGATCAAATATGAGGAATAATATAAAATTAATTTACAAGGGAATCAGATTTAAAATGAAAATCATTCTCATCATTATGGATATTATAAGAAATAGTAGGGATGTATAAAATAGGGAAAGGAGAAAGATCCATAGGATACCTACTCTTTATAGGTGTACTAGGTAATTTGATATAATTAATGGGTGTATGATTAATGATATTACTTTATCAAAAGGGTGTAGAAGGAAAATATGTAATGAAATAAAATAAAAATCCAGGGGTTTGTAGCATAAGGTTAGATTTGGAATAGGATTACCTAGGATAAATAGGCTAAGGAATTGATCAAATTGTGGGTTCACCAAATGATTTAACCCAAAATAAATGTGTCATGTTACTATTTATATATTTAGATTAAGGGTTAACAACATAATATATATTTAGATTATTAATTAATTATCAAATTATAGATCAAAATATATCTATTTTAAAAAACATGTAAGATAGATCAATCAAAACAAGTACTAAATATGAAAAGGTGTAAGAAACAAGATATATAATCCGATTGGATGATAAAATATTTTGGTCTAGTATTGATAGAAGGGTAAGGATATTGGATATAATCTAAAAGTTCTTTGTCTCTAGATCTAGGAGTACAAATTGAATAGTTAGAAACCCCTGCATGTGTATGTGTTAGTAAAGGCCCCTGGATCATGGCTTCGGACATGAAACATGTTGTATTCTAGACTAATTCATAGTTTTCTTATAAATAAACTAAGTCTCGTGATTCACAATATAACAAAAATCAGAAAGTAGAGATCAAGAATGGGAAAACATAAATTAATTAGAATTACTTGTAATTTAAATCTGAACACATAAAATGGAAAGAACCTGAAATAGCTTACTATTGGGATCCAAGATCAGCCTTACGTAATGTAATGTACTTACATAGTTTTATAAAAAAATATGATTTTTGAGGTATGATTCATTTTAAATTCATCTCTTGAATCAAAAGGATTCTCCTATTCTCTATCTATCCTATGTTATACATTTTATAATTTATCTTATTTGAAAATATGCTTATATAATAGGTTTTCGTAATCATACAAATTATATCCATGTCATCTTTTAAAGTCATTTTACACTCCAACACTTTTTGGACTGTAATAGTTATCTCAAATAGAGACAAAAATTACTTTGATGACTAGGAAATCTTCCTTTTGATCTATTTTAAAATGAAAAATACATGTTATATTATGTTTGGTCATACTATGTTCGCAGATTAACACGAGAGGATGCCATTTTCCATTTAATCCTTTTCATTTACTTAATTTCCCTTTTTGGTTTTCTATCAAGTAGAATTTTCAATAGAAAACCCTTTACAGTGTTTTCAATCTATGGAAAATCCCTCCTATAATTCCCTAAAAGGTTTTCAATCTATGCAGTCCTACTTACAAATATAAAAAATTACACATTCTATATGTTAATCAAAATTTATATTATCTGCCATACAATTAAAGTGTTTCTCCTACTCATGGTTGCTACTTTATCTGCTTTGACTAACTATGAGGGGTGAATGGTGGACATGGAATTATCTGTGATACTTTGATTTTTTGAAGGAGTATGTGTGGGATAATAAAACTTGGCATGTTCTTCATTTTTTCATAGTTGGTAGAATTCCTTCTAGGTTTGCCTTGTATGTATTCCAATATGTGAATGCTTCATTTATTCTCCTAAAGTATATATGTAATTGAAATTATGCTTGAATGAATTCATATAATTAATTCTCCTTAGCATTTTCAACAGCTTGATCATGGAAAGGAATGGTGCTTTAGATTTCCTGAATCAATGTTTCCAACCTATCCCACATTCATTGTGTCTGAACCCTTGCAAATGTATTGTGTGGTGCATCATGTTCCCATTCTTACAATATCTCAATAACATTATCTTAGGATTTTAAGGATGTATATAGTTTGTTTTCAATATGTTGTTCATCTATCCCTATTATTATCTAAGATTGTATTGTAATGCTCATGTCTATATCATTTTTATTATCCACCATGGTAGCTTGCAAGTGTGTGTTCCAATCTAGAAGTTTGAATGTAACTTTTTAGCTTGACCTTCAACCTATTGTAACATTGTAATATATTAGTTTAGTATCAATACTACATATTTGAATTATTTTTTATATTGGCTACTTGCACATTTATCTTTTTCCTTTCCTCATTCTCCTTCCAATTGTCCACTAGCTTGTCTACCAACATTATTAATTGCATTTTCTTGCTCATTACTTATTTGCCTATGGTATTGGTAACAAGTTATGGATATTTGATGAAAACTTGAGATATTAAACCATGCAATACCTTTTCTATATTTATTTTCTCCTTATCCATTTGTAGTGTGGTTTCCCCAATGTTTACTTGCAATTAGTGCTTCCTTCAATCCATTTCTGAAATGGTAACTGCTCCAAATCAACATCAATTGTGCTAACTATAGTACATGATGTTTTTACTTATGAAATTATCTAGGTTAGTTTGGATCTAGTGTATAAGAATGGGATAAATTTAGGATAAATTTACGTCTTCATGTTGATGTAGTTGATTTTGTTTCCCACTAACCCATTTGCATATCCTCTTCTTCAACTTCTTCGTGTAGTTTCCCCATGGTGGATGTTCCCACTTTTATAGTCATTTACATTGTTTGTAGTTTTTCCTAAGAATTGTATACTTGTTCTATAGGATTTTTATGACTTATAAAATGTATTTTCCTACTTCTATCACACTTTATTCAAAAATGTGATGTGTTTCTTAAGCCTTTTTAGTTTTCTCTAGTTTGATTTCTTTAGATTTTTGTAGTTCTGAATTTTTTTGTTCTTTCCTCTTTTCCTCTTCTACTTTATTTGTTTTATCTTCCTCTTCTTTCTATCTTTCCTATTTTTCTCTCCTTCTATTTTATTCTTCTTGTTTTTCCTTCTCATGTGCTTCCTTCTTGCCTTCTGCTTCAACTTCTACTTTATTTGTCTCTTCTTATTGCCTCTTTTTTTACTTCTTATATCCTTTTTTATATAATGTCACATGTGCCTAGGCCTTCTCCATTAATTTTTTTATTCATATTACTTGTAATTCCTTTCATCCTTCTCCTACTATACACACTTCTTTCTACTTTGGCCATTATTATGTCCTATTATTTATTTGTATGTGCTTCTTCTTATTACTATAATTATTCTACCCCTTTTGATTGTGCGGATTCTCATATTTCTTCCGTAACTAGCTACACACTGGTTATTATATGATATTCCTCTATTTTTATAGGTTATTCACTTGTTTTTACCCTTGTTTTTATTTCTTGAGAAGTACTTACATCTTGCAGGAATGGAGGAGTGGAAGTTGTACTCGATGTGGGTTGGAGTGGTATTGTGCCTTTGTCTTTTGTCTCTTTTTTTCTCTTTACTTTCTATCATTTGTAACTCTCTCCACTTCGTTGCATGTTATAGGACAAAGTTCTTAAATTTCCTCCCATAATAGTGAAGCCCTTATTTTTGTAATAAATCCCTACCATGGGAGTGAAATTTATTCTCTTATTGGCATGCACACTACTCTAAATGGATTTACATTAGTTCTTATTTTCTTGTGTGGGAAGACTGAAATTTCTTCTTCTAATATTGAAACATCATGTCCCTATTCTTGACTCCCTTTATTGATGTTTTGGATGAGTTTTTCCTATGTAAAATTCTCATTTCCTAAGATGATCATGAAGGATTACAACATTGGTGGGAGTTGAAATCTATCTTCTACTTTTATCTCTTGATTTGTAGCTCGTTCCATCATAATTTACTTCCAAATGTACCATTACCATTGATCTAGGAGATACATCTTGGTTTTATTTGCATGAATTATTTCTCTATCCACCTTTATCTCTTTAAAATCCAACTTAGTAAACTAGCTAGAAAATTTTGGGTCTATCTCGACCCTTGATGAGGATATCCATGATTGTGCTTTGTAAGTGTTTGCTTTCCTTTTCCATTTCTAGATGATTGCACTATTTATTGCATTGATGGTTATGATGTATCAAGAAATTTTGCATCTACTTCAGGTGTTACCCTTCATCAATTAGTTGGTTTGGTCATTGTATGTGTAATGGTTGAACATGTCTTACAATCATGCCATGGTGTGTGCTCAATTATTCCTTTGTTATATTTAATGTGATGAAAAATGGTATTGGATTTGGTTGTTTTGCATTGGGAAATTTTTATCAAAATATGAATCCATTAGAAAACAAGGTGGTTTTGGCATATGAAGTTGTGTATTTTTGCACTTTCCTTGGTATCTGAGGATATTCGAAAGTTTCTATATCGTTTGGAGAAACCATTTTCCCAATGCTTGGATGTCTTGCTAGGTGGTGTATGGTCTCACTAGAGTATATTGCATGAATTTTTCATGTGGTAGTATGCACAAATAAATTTTATAATACCCTCAAGGGAATGATAGTGTGTGTAATATAAAAGTATTATGAGTCATTATTACATAAATACCTTTCCTCCTACCTACATCACCTTCTGCGCATTTTTGTTGGCTTCATTTTTGATGAATTTATCCCAGTTGAAGTTAGTACAATCCTCCCACATTCATGTGATTAATCCATGAAACCCAATGATACCTTCCTACTCCAACAAGTGGCTTTCCAAAGTACCACTCAACTACAATTTCAGCTAAGATTTGATTTAAGATGAACCTTAATAGAATTCATCTTCCTTTGTGCAATGGACCATAAAAAACCATGGTATATTGTTTAATACAAGTTATGGTGCTTATGTATGGAAGGATTGATAATCCGTGATTTGGAAGTCCAATAACTCAAGTGATTGTGGCTGTGTTGATAAGGACTACATCTTAAGTTGAAAAATAGATTGCATATTTGTGATAGAAAATCATGATATTTTTATGAGTTATAATTTTCTCATTCAATTCAAATTAATTAGTTAGATACTAAAGAAAAGTAAACAACTCAAAACATAGTGGGTTTATGGTACCTCAAATGTGTGATATGGATGAATGGGCACAAAAGTAAATGATGGATCCTCGCTGCTACAAGTTGATGACCTAAAAAACAAGTACACTAAGAGGAAAATGGATCAGATGATAGATGAGAGAGTTTCCCAATGAATTCAGCTCCAAGAAGAGTTAACTTAATTGGCAGATGTTAACCCTCGTGTTTGATAAGATATGATAAAAGAAACAATAATAAAAAGATAATATGCAAAATATGAGGCACATAGAAACTGAAAATGTAGAAATGTAAGACACATACAAATATGATCTAAATTGATGTAAATTAAATTTTCATGAAATTAAATGAATCAAATTAAATTAAAATGGGTGTAGCTAGGACCATGGTGGAAAATGCGCATGTCGGAATTCAAGGGTAGCGATACAAAAAAATTTCGTGTCTACATTTTCCCCTTTTTGTTGAGTGGTTTGCGCTAGAAATCCATGAGACAAAAACAATGAGAGACAAAGAGTATGATGAGGATTGACGAAATGTTGATGATGAGCTCCACCTCAAATGAGGAATAGATAACACAAAGGTGAATTGATTATGAGTTTGAAAGCGGTAGATGTTGATGGGTGGGTGGGAAAAATAAATATGGATAAAATGATAGGGCAAGGTAAGATGACCCAAGAAAAAAGGATCACATCAACAATAAAAACTATGGTGGTGACTTTGATATAATGTGGGTAGGAGATAAAAGGAATTATCAATGGAGACATCAAAAATTCTCTACGAGCCGGTGATTGGGAAAAAATCAAACTATACACAACTAAATGTGAAAATTATGTGAAATCCTTCATACACGAGGAATCGAGTGAAAAGGGTATGCATCCACAAGGGACGAGGATGAAAATAATGGTGCCCTAATATAGGACACAAAAATTTCTAAAAAGGAAAATTGGAAAATGGGTGGTAAAATAAAATTCCCCAAGAGGGAGTAAGTATGGCCACAAAGGTGTACTTTGAGAGGAAAAAGAGATAGAATGTCGAATTGAAATGCCCAAAGGGGAAATAGGTATGGCACTAAAGGTGGACTTTGAGATTGAAATGGAATATTGAAATAGAATGCTCCATGGGGATGATTATGACCACAAAGTTGGATTTTGAGTGCGTTGTCATGAAAATGTGCAACATGGAAATTGACAATTTTTGAGCACGACAACTATACCTAGATGTCAAATTTTTCATGTTTTATCATTCCCAGGAACCCCAAACCAAATCTATTCATTCCCCTTAGGTGATTTTAGGGAGTTTTGAAAAAGATGTTATCTTCTGCGTGTATTGGGAAGGGCCATCGCTAGCCTTCCCAGATCGGATTCAACCCCTCGAGTAGAACATAGGGGAAAAATTAAAAATGGACATGAATTGAATACATTAGAACATCATGGAAATTATTTTGGCAGGTTTGGGGAAGTTCTGAAAGACTTGTAGCAGTTTGAGTAAAAAACAAGGTTCACAAGCCTAGGTAGTACACAGGCCTAAAATAGATGTTGAGCTTTAGAAGAAGATTTTAGGAGCTCTGAATGGATTTAGAAGTAAAAAAAACATCATAAAAAAGAGGATTCTAATACCTAAATGATGTTAAAAATATTTTTCTCAACACCTTGGTGCATATAATTGACATGCAGTTTTCTCGAGCACAAGTGGAGTACCAGATCAAAATAACAATATTTTAGGGAACAAATGGCCGAATAAATATATGAAACCCCCATAATTGGATTTAAAATTCCATTTCCAGTCAGGATAATATATAATTTTACCAATAAATTCCACCAGGAGCTCAAGTTATCTTCGTTCTAAGTTACCCTCTCAAACGTAGTTCAAGACTTAGTCATTTTTTCAAGAGGACACGTGTCAACACTAGGATTTTGGTGGGATTTCATGTCCTTGATGTCCCCCGAGGTTTGGTAAATCATCCCTTGGAAAATATTCGCAGCCCTCATGTGACCTCTGGGACCCTCATATGACCCCCAGACTTGATAGTTCAACCCCTGAGTGCTTATTTAGAGCGTGCATTCCCTGCCGTCGGATCGGGTGCCACGTGTTAGCTCCAAGACCACCGTGGAATTTTATTTCCCTTATGCACCTAAGGTTGGGGACATAATACTTTTAAAAATGCACCCAGCCCCTATGGGGAGTCTTCTCTGACACCCACATGACCGAGTTCACCCACCGGTGCATTTTTGGAGCATCCATTCCTGCTTTATCAAATCGGGCGCCACGTGTCACCTCCAAGACCACCATGGAATTTGATGTCCCTTATGCACCTAAGGTGGGGGACATAAAACATGGAAAAATTCACCCAGCCCCTATGAGGAGTCATTTGGACACCCACGTGATTGAGTTTCAACCCCTAGGTGCATTTTTCAAGCAAATCCCCTGCTCGTTAGATCGAGGACACATGGCATCGCCTTGACCACCGTGGAAATTGATGTCCCTCATGTCCCTAAGGTCAGGGACATTAGGGACATAAAAGTGTACCCATCCCATCCATGTGCATGTTTTGAAAGTTTAAATCTAGCACTTAGCCATTTTCTTCCTCTCATTTCTCCTTCAGAACTCCTCACCTTGCCATGGCTCCGTGCGTGATTGTCTAGACACCCGGTCCACCATTGTTACTCCAAACCAGCTCTACCATGGCCACATAAAATCTTAAAACCATGAATTCATAGAAATATTTAGGCCTCATAGAAAAATGGAGTGAAATGACGAAGAACAAAGAGAAAAATGGATATTTTTTTGCCAGATAACCGTGAAGTCACCCGATCAAAAATCCTCATATCTTGCAAGATACAAGTAGGAACGAGATGCCATATTTTGAAGAATTACTCAATTTTTAAGTTGATCAAGATCCAAAAAAAAAGAGGTCAAATGGTGTCCAGAATCATTTGCTCCAACAAAACCCTCACTTCATGCACCGGCTCACATTCGTCGAATTTCCCATCATTCCGACAATGGAAACGAGCTAAAAACTTACACATGAGTTCCAAATGAAAAACCTATCGCAATGGAGTTGTTTTCATTGCAAATAGAGACAAAAACTAGACCTGCAAATTTTGAGCTCCATTAATGGCTGCCATGACAGCTCTGCGCCCGAAGCCACTACCAGGTCAAAATTTCAAAATTTATTTCCAAGCATTCTAGTGGGCAAAACTATGTGAAATTCGGAGGGTGTGATCGTAATGAAAAGAAGAGTCCAAAAAAGTATGTTCCATCACAAATCAAGCACTGGAAACACACTTTCTAAAAATAGTAAGTTTTCCTATACATGCTTGCTATTTTTGGCAAGTCTTCATCAAAAGTGGCTATGGAAAGAGCAGTGTGCACTGAAGATCTCCAAAAGTATAGAATGATTATCCAAAGTATAAAATAGTGGAAATGACCATTTACTAAAAATAGTAAGTCACACTCAAAGGGAAGTTTTGGCACAATGGGACATTCGAACTTCATTGCATTTGGAGCTTTCCATCAATGAGGATCAACAATAGACTTCATCGGAGACATATCCTCTTCTTCTTCTCTCTCTCTCTCTCTTCTCTCTCCTCTTCCCCCAAATTTCTCTCACTTTCAAATTTTCTAATTCTTCGTTGGGGTTTGCACTTTTTGATATACCTTTAAGTCACTTAAAAGTGACTTTAGAAACATAATGTAAATTAAGTCACCTTGCTATTATAAAAGGGACTTAAATATTTAAAGTGGAATATGAATAGTCTTAAGTCATATTAAGGTATTCGAAAGGTCATGAGGAAGATGAAGAGTCATATTCTATTCTATAAATTGTAAAGCCATTCCCATTTCAAAGGGTTGGTAATTGATCTTGTAGACTCAAGAGTGCATTGTACCTAGAGAAAGAAAAGGAGATAACCATTTTCTTCTACTCTCTTCCCCTCTCAAATTTCTTCCATTCCCACATTATGTACAACTTTGATTTGAGAAATCAATACAAGAAGAAGGATTTTCTAGCTTTCTTTGACTAAGGGGTTTCTTGATACTTGGTGATTGGTGAATTCTATTTGGTCTTGTTGCTATTCGCAGAGTTGTTTCTTTCGATAAATGCATGTGTTGAAGTTTCTAACTAGTGTGTGTGTAGGAATCTGATTTTCTACCTGCAACATTAGTTCTCCTACCTCTTTTCTCACTCCCCTTTCCCACTCTACAGATGAAGACTTCCCTAGCAAGAGATTGCTAGCTTTTCCGTAGGGTCAGTGGAGTGCCCCTGTTGGATCCCCAGGTTGAAAGACCACCATAGAAATCCACACTTTCTCATGTACATGCACATATGACAGTTGCACCGGTTAAGTAGAGGGACTTAGATTCCCAAAGCGTTGGCAAGAAATCCATAAGTTTTCCACCCAAAATTTTTCTCGCCAACAATTTTTGGCACCCACCATGGGGTAGATTTAGTAGCATCTGCACCCAATATATGACCGCAAGGTCCCAAAAATTAAAAAAAAAAATCAAAAAGAGTTTTCATGAAAGTATATTGTTGAAGGCTACCTTTGCTGATTTCTGATTTTTTCACATTCCACGTGTCTTTTCATATTCCTACTTTAATAATTTCAAAAAGTCTAAGCAAAGGAAGACACACCAGTTGATCGAAGGTCGAGATGTGTTGATGATTTAAATTTCGAGGCTTCAAAAAATCAGCAAGAATGAATTAGAGATAACCCATACTTCTTCTCTCAAGCCTCCTCTCCATCTGAATCTTCATGAAGTTCACTAGGTAATCCTATCAAAACTCCTATGGATACTCCACCTTCAAATTCTCCCATTTTTTAACCACCATTGAGCATTGAGCTCCCAAAAGAAGAAGAATTTGAAGAATAATTCATAGAAGCAAGAGAAGAAGTAGAAACGGAAATGGTATATGAAGAAGAAATACCTCAACCCATTGTTCCATGGGGAAGGAATATGGGCCAGCTTTCTCTTGAGCCACCTCTCCATGATCTACCAATGGGTTCCCGCAAGAAATTTCCAAATTTCAAATGTGACAACACACAACATCATGAAGAACACATTGCTGCTTTCATGACATCATGTGGAATTCTTGGTGTATATCATGAAGATTTTGCAAAGAAGATTGTTCATGAAGTCCCTCTAAGAAAAAACAGCATAATGGTTCTACCTCCTACCTTCCCGATTCATCACTGGTTGGGATGACATTAAGGCTGCCTTTGAGGAAATATTTAAATCAACTGAAGATTTTCAAGACCTCTTGGTGCAGTTGGATCAAATGAGGAAAGAAGAAAGTGAAACGATGAGAGACTTTGTGGCTTGTTTTGAACGGTTGCTTCATAGGATACCGGAAGAAGATTCACCCTCTCAGAACAATATCAAAATATTCTTCATAAAAACTCAATCACTGGAGGTAGGATTTCTCCTACGAAGAGTTCAACCAAGGAACATTGCAGAAGCACAAATGAGGGCCATTAAATTGGATGAAGATCTCATCCTCTCTAGAAAGATCAAGAATCCATCAAAGGGCAAGGCCCAACATCCTAAAGATGAGAGAACTAATCCATTACTGCAAAAATTGGTGAATGAGATGGCCTCTTTGAAGAGGGAATTATTTGAACAAGTTTCTTCTCGAGAAGTAACAAAAATCAGATTGTAGGAGCACCCCAAAGACTTTCCTTGGAGACCCCACCCGTGAATGTAAATTATAGATTTCAAGAAAGTGAAGAAGATTTTGAACAAGAAAGTGAAGGTGGTGATTTCCTAGAAAGTGATGAGTTTGAGAATGATACACAAATCAGATTTTGTGAGTATTCTAGAGGTTATGAAGAAGATGAAGAAGATGCACCCATTTTCTCATGCACGGTATTCACTCATTCTTAGTCCGAGAAAAGAGCATCTCCCTCCACTACTGCAAAAGAAAAGAAGGTGTATGATCCTCCTGTGGTGACTCTGAAAAATAAAATAATCAGTCAGGATCTCCACTTCCATCCTCCATGAAGTCTACATTGTTAGATCCTGATCCCGTAGCAAGTAAGAAGACTCCCATAATCCCAAGTAAGTCTTCTGATGTCTCTTCCAAGCCTAAATCTAAATCTGCTCCTGTAAAATCTAATACCTTGAAAGCTTCTAGTGTACCTTTCAAAATACCCTCCATTCCCCAAAAATCTACTCTTGCTTCCAAACCTATCCTAAATCCAAAAGCACTCCCTTCACCCCCTTTGTCCACATCTGCTCCCTTTGACTTCATAGAATATGCAAACAAAGCCAAAGTGCAGATTACTGAAACTAAATATTTGCGGACTCATCCTGAATAATTTGAGAGGTTTGTCCAGTATATCAAGAGTGGTAGTCTAACACCCAATGCTATAACTTCTAGTTCCAAAGGCACGCTACCAATCTCACCTACACCTCCCTCACAAAACATGCTTTCTCTGAGTGCATCAAAGATTGATAAAGTTGAACCTTTCTACGTCTCCCTGCTTGTTGGAGAATATGTACTGAGTAATTGCATAATAGATTCTAGTGCCTTAGATAACGTGATGCCTTTGAAGGTCACTAAAGCTCTCAAACTCACCATGGCTCCACCCGGTGGCTCTTGTTACTCTTTGGAGTCGAAAAAGGTCCCACTTGTAGGGAAGGTCAAAGATGCACAAGTGTCTCTCACCAAATTTCTAGGAAAGAAAATTTCAGCGATGATTTTGGTAGCCGATGTCCCGGCCTCATTCGGAATGTTGTTGAGTAGAAGTTTCTGTCGAGACTTGGGAGGTAAAATTTAGATGAATTGGTCATCTAACCATACCAATGAAGGGAGACATGGAGAAATTTCTTCCCAAGAAGAAGATGAGGTACACTGTGCAAAATTCTGCCCAGAAAACTAACATTTTGACCAAAATACTAGGAGATGAATCACTTGGTGAAGTTACCCCATTTTGATAGGGCAGCCTTCCCGAGATTTGGATTTTGAAGAAGCATTGAGATTCGAGATGTAGGGCAGCCATGAAGAAGATGAAGAAGAGGATATGGTTCTTGAAGATTTTCAAAAAGAAAAAAAACATCTTATATGCTTATCTCTATGATGAAGAAATTTTCTCATTCCCATTTGAAGATGAGGACTCCCTTGATCATGTCACCCAGGAAGAGACCAAGCCAGTCTACAATGAGCCCTTGAGAAATGGCAAAGAGCTATCTATACAAGAATCAAGCTAAGAGCCATGCAAGAAACAAAAGACCCTGAGATCAGTCTCGAGCTCCTGATGTAAGCCAAAAATCTACAAGACAAGCATGAAGCTAATTTGGAAGCCTTAACCAATGTGAAGGTTGGCATATTAAAAAATATGATGGTACTCTAGAGCTAATGGTTGATGGATGCAATAACGAAATGGAGATATTTTCTTTCCCTTTTGAGGATGAAGATTCTTTCCATGATGAAGAAATCGAAGCAAGGAGTCTCGAAGCCTCTAAAGATGAAGCTCTTTTTGATGAAGGATCGATAGAGTGTAGTGATTCCCAAGATGATGGGGTAATCCCTCTAGATAGTTTCCTTGAGCTGCATTCCTCAAATGTGTACAAAGATGAGTTGTAGGAAACAATGAAGCATAACTCCATGAAAGAAATTTTTGATGTAGTAGAATTTGCAGAAGATCCTAAGCTGATTCTTGATCTCTTCACTCATGCCATGGACATGCAAGACAAGTATGAGTTTTCCTCTGATCCTCCCATCAGGACTCAAATGCCTCACAAGGGAATAAAGATAAGGGATGATTCAAATGTTTCTCATGAAGAAGATGTCAATGAGCATAGACCCAAGAAAGAAATTAACTCAGAAGATTCAAGGAATTGGAATGAAAATCAGCATTGGGGCAGTGATGAGATGATCTATGGAGAATCAGCTATATTTATAAACATGGAAGGCAACTGGCATGATGAAACCAATTTTAAAGAGCATGAAGGCAATGGAATTTCTAAGCAAGGACCTGAGCATCAAGAAGATCACATGGACTCACTCCTACCAAGTACACAGACAATTGTGAAATCCCTTGACTTTCATAAGAAGCTGAGGAGGGGAGGATACTTTCTAGAACCCGTCAACGGCTCCACAGAACATCATCATTTGGTCTTACCTCTTTAGGGGTAACTTTTGAGAAATAAAAAGTACTTTAGTGAAAGTGGGTTATCCCTCGCTTTGTACCATAGGTGATTGATAGGTGTTTTTCCTTTTCTATTGTGTGTGTTTCCCTTCCTGTTGTGTGTTGTGTGTTTCCTTTCTGTCATTTTTGTGTGTGTGTGTGTTTTCCTTCTTCTAATCTTCCTTTCTAGAAGTTGTGCATGACTCCACAGGGCCCAATGGATAAGGCATTGGTCAACAAATTATATGGTCTAAAATTGATATTCTAGATTCCCATGTCATGTCATTCACTATGCTTAGTCCATGTCATGTCCCAAGCTAGAGCCAATTGTTGTCGTGAAAATGTGCAATAGGGAAATTGACAATTTCCAGAACAACAACTATACCCAGATGTCAAAATTTTCATGTTTTATCATTCCCAGGAACCTCAAGCCAAATCCGTTAGTCTTTTCACCCTCTATTTGATGTCAAATTGGTCCCTAGGTGATTTAGGAAATTCTATTCATTCCCCTAGGTGATTTTAGGGAGTTTTGAAAAGATGTTATCTTCTGGCAATATTGGGAAGGGCTATCGCTGCCTTCCCAAGACTGGATTCAACCCCCTAGAGCAAAACATAAGGGAAAAATTAAACATGGACATGAATTGAATACATTATAACATCATGGAAATTATTTTGGAAGGTTTGGGAATTTTGAAAGACTTGGAGCAGTCTGAGTAAAAAAAAGGTTCACAAGCATAAGCGGTACACATAGGCCTAAAACAATTTGGAGCTTTAGAAGAAGATTTTGAGAGATCCAATGGATTTAGAAGTAAAAAAACATCATCATAAATAGGATTCTAATACCTACATGATGGTGAAATAATATTTTTCACAACACCTTAGCGCATATGATTGACAGGCAGTTTTTCTCAGGCACAAGTGGAGTACCAGATCAAAAATATGATTTTTAAGGGATCATATGGCCGAATAAAGACATGAAACCCCATAATTGGATTCAAAATGCCATTTCCAGTTAGGATCATATAACATTTCACCAATAAATTCCACCGAGAGCTCAAGTTATCTTCATTCCAAGTTACCCTCTCAAAGGCAGTTCAAGACTTAGTCATTTTTTCGAGAGGACACGTGTCAGCACTAGGAGCCTGGTGGGATTTCATGTCCATGAGTTCCCGAGGTTAGGTACATCAGCCCTTGGAAAATTTTCCCAGCCCTCATGTGACCTCTGGGACCCTCATATGACCTCCAGACTTGACAGTTCAACCCCGGGTGCTTATTTGGAGCATGCATTCCCTACCGTCGGATCGGGCACCACGTGTCAGCTCCAGGACCACCATGGAATTTTATGTCCCTTATGCACCTGAGGTGGGGGACATCAGACCTTGAAAAATTCACCCATCCCCTATGGGGAGTCTTCTGGACACCCACGTGACCGTAGTTCAGCCCCCAGGTGCATTTTTGGAGCATCCATTCCCTGCCATTGGATCGGGCGCCACGTGTCACCTCTAGGACCACCGTGGAATTTTATGTCCCTTATGCACCTGAGGTGGGGGACATAAGACATGGAAAAATGTTCCCAATTCCCTATTAGGAGTCATTTAGACACCCACGTGACCGAGTTTCAGCCCCCAGGTGCATTTTTCAAGCAAATCCGCCGTCGGATCGAGGACACATGACATCACCTTGACCACCATGGAAATTGATGTCCCTCACATCCTTGAGGTCAGGGAAATCAGGGACATAAAATTGTGCCCAGCCCATCCATGTGCATGTTTTGAAAGTTTAAATCCAACACTTAGCCATTTTCTTCCTCTCATTTCTCCTTCAAAACTCCTCACCTTGCCATGGCTCCGTGCGTGATTGTCCAGACACCCGGTCCACCATTGTTTCTCCAAACCAGCTCTACCATGGCCACATAAACTCTTCAAACCATGAATGCACAGCAATATTCAGGCCTAAAAAAATGGAGTGAAATGACGAAGAACCAAGAGAAAAATGGATATTTTTTTGCCACATAACCATGAAGTCACCCGATCAAAAAATCCTCATATCTTGCAAGATACAAGTCGATCGAGATGCCATATTTTTCAGAATTCCTCATTTTTCAAGGTGATCAAGATCCAACAAACAAGAGGTCAAATGGTGTCCAAAATCATTTGCTCCAACAAAATCCTCACTTCATGCACTAGCTCACATTCATTGAATTTCCCATCATTCCAGCAATGGAAACAAGCTAAAAACTTGCACATGAGTTCCAAATGAAAAACCTATCACAATGGAGTTTTTTTTCATTGAAAACAGAGACAAAAACCAGACCTATAAATTTTGAGCTCCATTAATGGTCGCCATGACAGCTCTCATGCCCGAAGCCACTGCCAGGTCAAAATTTCAAAATTTATTTCCAAGCATTCTAGTGGGCAAAACTATGTGAAATTCGAGGTGTGATCATAACAACAAGAAGAGTCCAAAAAGTATGTTCCATCACAAATCGAGCACTGGAAACACACTTTCTAAAAATAGTAAGTTTTCCTATACATGCTTGCTATTTTTGGCAAGTCTTCATCAAAAGTGGCTATGGAAAGAGCAGTGTGCACTTGGAGATATCCAAAAGGCTAGAATGATTATCCAGAGCAGAAAATAGTGGAAATGACCATTTACTAAAAATAGTAAGTCACATTCAAAGGGCAGTTTTGGCACAATGGGACATTCAAACTTCATTGCATTTGGATCTTTCCATCAACGAGGATCAACAGACTTCATCAGGAGACATATCCTCTTCTTCTTCTCTCTCTCTTTCTCTCTCCTCTTCCCCCCAACTTTCTCTCACTTTCAAATTTTCTAATTCTTCGTTGGGGTTTTCACTTTTTGATATACCTTTAAGTCACTTAAAAGTGACTTTAGAAACATAATGTAAATTAAGTCACCTTGCTATTATAAAAGGGACTTAAATATTTAAAGTGGAATATGAACAGTCTTAAGTCATATTAAGGTATTTGAAAGGTCATGAGGAAGATGAAGAGTCATATTCTATTCTATAAATTATAAAGCCATTCCCATTTCAAAGGGTTGGTAATTGATCTTGTAGACTCAAGAGTGCATTGTACCTAGAGAAAGCAAATGAGATAGCCATTTTATTCTACTCTCTTCCCCTCTCAAATTTCTTCCATTCCCACATTATGTATAACTTTGATTTGAGAAATCAATACAAGAAGAAGGATTTTCTATCTTTCTTTGACTAAGGGGTTTCTTGATACTTGGTGATTGGTGAATTCTATTTGGTCTTGTTGCTATTCAGCAGAGTTGTTTCTTCCGATAAATGCATGTGTTGAAGTTTCTAACTAGTGTGTGTGCAGGAATCTGATTTTCTACCTGCAACATTAGTTCTCCTACCTCTTTTCTCACTCCCCTTTCCTACTCTACAGATGAAGACTTCCCTAGCAAGAGATTTCTAGCATTGTTGCAGGGTCGGTGGAGTTCCCTTATTGGATCCCAGTCGAAAGACCACCATAGAAATCCACACTTTCTTGCACATGCACTTATGGTAGCTACACTGGTTAAGTAGAGGGACTTAGATTCCTAGAGCATTGGCAAGAAATCCACAAATTTGTGCACCTGAAACATTTTCTTGCCAACAGAGCACAGATTGTATAGAATTGTGAAATAAAATGCCACAAGGGGGAGTAAATATGACCACAAAGGTGGAATTTAATATCAACATGGTATAGGCCAAATGTTGGATTAAAATTTCCCAAGGAGGGGAATAACTATGGCCACAAAGGTGGACTTTGAAAATGAAAAGAGAAGGTTCAAAATATTGAAATAGATTACCCTAAGGTGGAATAAAGATGGCCACAAGAGTATTCTTACAATGTGGTATATTAGATAAGATTTGATGAGATGAATAAGGTGTATTATATAATGTTATGTCATATCAAGGAGTGCATGAGGGAACAATGCCACCAACCACATTGGAGGTAAATAAGAAGGGGGGCCTGTAATGCAAGGCACATGTGACCAAAATAGATGTTAGCACATAACCAACTATAGTTAGTTATATCAAGGATCATGAGGGAGATATGAATGGAAGGATCTCATACACCTAATTTTGACATGAAAACGAGGTTTGTGATGTAACTTATACATGAGAAGAGGGTTCTCCATAAGTGGTGTTCCCTAAATCTATGCCCTAGCTCTGGGAAGGGGAAAGAGAAAACTGATCAATGTGGGAAGTTTTCTAGAAGAAAGTTGATCAATGCGGGAATATTTCTTAGGATGCTAATAAAATGGAAGGTTGATCAATTCAGAAGCCTTTGATGCCATAATACAAAAGAGTATCCATCCTTTGAGGGTATGGTATAATTTATACATATATGATATAGATGGCAAGAATGATATACATGATATCCATCCTTCGAGGGATCGGTCTATTTATTTTATCGATTCAATTTTATTTCTCTTTTTTTAATATGAAGAGTTTTCCTTCAAGGGAGCAATCTATTTTTGATAGCTTTGATTTTTATAAGAGCATCCATGAATTTTGATTCTAACATCGGGTATCATCCATGAATAGCTAGGTATACCACTTAGAAGGGGGAAATGAATGTACAAGAGACACATGTGAGCCCTTTGCATGGTTTCAATAGGTAAACAAGAGGGTGATGGATGTAATGATCATGGAATTCTCACCAAGAAGGGAGAACCTATCCATAAGGAAAATTCTATGGGCAGAGTTGTGGTACCCATATTTAAGGTCATGTCGAGGAAAGTGATGGTAGACCACATAGTTCCAAATCATTATAATGATAGATGGAAGAGGCTAATGATGGAAGGATGATCTAAAGATATGACTAAGTACTCACTAGTAAACATGCTAATAATAGAATGGTCACAAGTGCAATGCATTAAGTGGTTCCACTTTTGGTTTACCACTAAGGGAGGCCAAACGGTAGGATCCCGATCCATACTTATGGTTTATGGTCTAATCCAATTGGGGGAAAATTTCCACATTGGCTCCTTTGTAGAGTAGGACAAGGTCATCAAATTTTGAAGTCACGTTTGAGATAGGATGATAGCTTGTAAAAGATGGGATTGAATGAGATAGAGGAGAGGAGACAAAAGATATGTGATAGCTTTGAATAAGTGAAAGAAAATGCGTCCCTA
This sequence comes from Taxus wallichiana var. yunnanensis, assembly GCA_018340775.1. Taxonomy (NCBI): domain Eukaryota; kingdom Viridiplantae; phylum Streptophyta; class Pinopsida; order Cupressales; family Taxaceae; genus Taxus; species Taxus wallichiana. Next base: position 401,498,750 of record CM031240.1, on the reverse strand, counting down.
ATGAGATGAAAATATGGTCCCCAAAAGAGGGAAAAATGATGACCACAACAATGGATTTTAAGATGAGATGAGATGATAAATTAGATATGATGAGAGAAGGAGGAAACTATGTGTTACCTTTCAAAAGTGAGGAAGCAAGAAAACTATGCACCCAGTGATATGAAAAATGGCCACAAAAGTAGTGAGCTTAAGTTGAAAAAATATGGTGTCCTAAAAAGAGGCACAAATATGGCCACAAAGGTGGATTTAGATGAAAAGGATGGAAATATGGTGCCCCAAAAGAGGCAAAAATATGGCCACAATAGTTGAATTAGGATGAGGATATGGTGCCCAGGAGAGGCACAAATATGGCCACAATGGTGGACTTGAATGAAAATATGGTGCCTCAAAAAAGGCACAAATATGGCCACAAGGTGGACTTCGATGAAAAAGATAAAAATATAGTGCCTTAAAAGAGGCAAAATATGGCCACAAAGGTGGACTTGAATGAAAAATATGGTTCCCTAAAAGAGGCACAAACATGGCCATAAAGGTGGACTTAGGATGAAAAAGATGGAAATATGGTTCCCCAAAAGAGGCACAAATATGACCACAAAGGTGGACTTGAATGAAAAATATGGTGCCGTAAAAGAGGCACAAATATGGCCACAAGGTGGAATTTGATGAAACATGGTGCCCCTTTGAGAGAGGTACAAATATGGCTATAAAGGTGGACATGAATGAAAATATGGTGCCCTAAAAGAGGCACAAATATGGCCACAAAGGTGGACTTTGATGAAAAATATGGTTCCCTAAAAGAGGCACAAATATGACCACAAAGGTGGAATTTGGGTTAGATAAGATGGATATGGTAAAATATGCACAACACCTCAAAAATGAGGAAGTGAGAGATATGCATCTCATGAGATGAGAAAATGGCCACAAAGTGGGCTTAGGATGAAGATATGATGGTAGATAGATAAACTAGATAAGATCGGATGAGGTAATCAAAACAAATGTCAAGGATGGAAAATAATTAATCTGAAAGTAGACTAATCCTAGAATGAATTCCCCAACATCAAGGGAAATATTTTATGGATAGGGGGATGAATTAATATGGATAAGGTGCAAAAGGATCATTAACAAGGGGAGAATACTCCCCCAACAAAGAAAACTATATCAGATTGGGTAACTTAGATATGGATGAGCTAGTGGATGCTAAAGAAGATTGGGTGGGGTTGTCGAGAGAGAGTGTTGATGACAAATTGTGGATTTGGATTAGATAGATGGTCGGGGATGATCTCAAACTCTTCAACTTTGGAATTATTCATAGAATCACAATTAATCATTGTTGTTCTACTTTCTATTAGAAAATAACAAATATAACTAGTGAATGAATTATACTTGTGCTTAGAATCAACAATTTATAAAAAGGGAAATAATATAGACTCGTACACCAACAATTTTATCCTGGAAAACCTCCAGAGGAGTAAAGACCAATCGGGAAGGGAAATTGCTCTTTCTTTCAACTTTTATTGGCCAATTCAATAATAAGTATAAAAATTACAATAAGTATGAAAGAGAAGTAGATAATATCTCACACTTCCTCCTAGTTACTTGCTTTCTCTGACTCAATTACTCCTTACTTCTAAAAATCACAATTCCAACACTAAGATCTTCTTACTCACTTGCTTCATGCTTCGATGCCTTTGTTCTCTTCCATAAAATGCATTTATAGTCTTTCTCATGTTCTCCCATGCACTGGAGAATGGGAAAATTCATGCAAAAGAAGAGACATGGAAACCCTTTGGAATTATGGGACTATTCATGTCATATTTTATTTTCTATCTATAAGAGCCAAGACCACCACCATGCGCATGGCGGCGGTCTTATCACTAAATAGACAGAACCTCTGTATATATTTTTTCTTCTTTGTGTTGGCTGATTTGATAAAGTAGAGTCATTTTGGATCCCTATGGATCACACCTCCCTTTCTTAGGAGGATTTTAGTCCCACAAAATCTTAGTGGGGAGTATATGAGGAAATAATTCCCTCACTTACTCCTTCAGGTACCACCAGTTCCCCTCTTGGTGTCTTTCTTTTCATTCCAATCCTCGTGCTTGAGATTTTGTGCTTGACCTTGTAGTCTCTCCTTGCTCAAGTAAAGCCAAACTCTATCTTCAACATGAAGCTTATGTTTCCTTCTATGTTGATCATGCCTAGCTTTGTACTTGGCCTAAGATTTCTCTAGCTATTCCTTGACTTTGAGATGGATTTTCTAGATCCTCTCAATGAATTTGTTTGCTCTAGTCACCTTTGTGTCTCATGTATCCTTCTCATCCTGCTATCCAACTGCTATGTCCATGGATTTGTAGGTAGATTTCTAAGCATGCTTCAAATGGTGACTTTATAATGGATGTGTGTATTGCCCGGTTATAGGAATGCTAAATGTAGGCTAAGGAATCATCCCAAGTCCTTGGGTATTTGTTGTTATACCTTCTAATCAACTGTAAGAAAGTATTGTTTACCACCTCTGTTTATCCATCTATTTTTGGATGCAAAGTTGTTCTCCTCTGTAATCTGGTATCCATCTTTTCCCACAAAATAGTCTAAAATTCCCAAGAACTTGAAATCCCTATCGAAACAATATATTTTGGCAAACCAAAATGCACCCATACATTAGCAAAGAAAATATCTTTTGCCTCATGTTCTTTTACTATCTTTTTACATGCCATAAGAATACACATCTTACTAAATCTATTGACAACAACATAGAGATAGTCATGGCCATGTTTAGACATAGGTAATCCTCATACAAAATCCATAGACATGTCCTCCCATAGACAAGTAGGTACTTGGAAAAGGTATATACAAACCTTCCTTCCTAGTCTTAGGCCTACTAGTACAACAAATTTTACATCCCCGTATAAATTTTGATACTTCTTTTTCATATTGGGCCAATACATGTGATTCCCTCTACCAACACCGAAATGTGTTGGTGGTGGCTAGGGTCTTACCAACACTGAAATGTCCTGCTACTTTTGAGGTATGTGATTCCCTCATCAATAGAATTCACTCTTCTTTTGGCATGAAAAGCTTCCCCCATCGATAGAGCAGCCCATCTTTGAGATAACAATCTTCAATCCCTGTCCTTTCAACCCCTTGGGACTGCAACTACTGAAATGTCACCCCAAATTCTTTGTCCTAGGCATATGCCTCTCTGTAAGCTTCCTTCATGAAGGGATCGATTTGAGAGATAGTGGCCAAACATGAAAAATTCTCCTGTGTGGGTGGCCTAGACAACATGTCTGCCACCAAGTTTATACTACCCTTCTTGTATTTAATCACCAGATGGAACTACTGAAGGAACCCCATCCATTTGTAGTGCCTTTCCTACTATAATTTAGACTATGCTTGCAAATACTAGAGAGGTTTTTGGTCAGTGTGCACAATAGTTTCTTTACCCAACAAATAATGCTTCGATTTTTAATTGCTTGAACTAGTGCATACATTTCCTTATCATATACTAAATATCCTTTAACTACTGAAGTGAAAGTTTCAGAATGATAACATATGGGTTTACCTCCTTGAAGCAACACTACACCCATGGTGTAATCACTGACATCTGTCTCTACTTCAAAAGGTTGTTGCAAAGTAGGAAGAGCAAGTATTAGAGCATGACTAATCTTGTATTTCAATAACTTAAAGGATTTGTCTTGTTCCTTACCCTAGTCAAAACTCTTACTCTTTGCATCCACTATGTGTAGAGGTGTTGCGATCGCAGAGAAGCCCAGAATGAACTTCCGCATGTATTGTACTACTTCCACAAAACTCCTATTTTATGTGGCTCTTGTTGGTGTTGGCCAATTAGTGATGGCTTCCACCTTCTTTGGATCCACTCATAGCTCTCCTCCTCCTCCAACCATGTGCCCAAGATAGACAAGTGACTATTTGAAAAATTCACATTTCTTCGTATTAAAAAGTAATTTTTTTCCCACCATACAAACCCTATTTTGTCTTGAAGGCAGTCTTCTATATATCCTCCTCCTTCATTCTGACTTGGTGATAACCTGACTTGAGATCCAACTTTGTGAAAAATTTGGCATGATGAAGCTATTCCAAGATATCATCTATGTGGGGAACTGGATATCTGTTCTTTATGGTTATCTTGTTCAAAGCACGGTAGTCAATGCACATTATCCAAGAACCATCCTTCTTTGGCACCATCACAATAGGTGAACCACATGGTGAGGTTCTCGGATGTATCACCCCTTGGTCTAGTAGTTCCTAGAGTTGTTTCTTTACTTTAGTACTCTCAAGCAAGGATTGCCTATACAACCCGATGTTCGGTAGAGGGGATTCTGGCAATAGCTGAATCTCATGCTCTACTTCCCATTTTGGTGGTAACCCGTTAGGAGCCTAAAATACTTCCTAAAAAGACTTGAATAATACTATCCAAATCATGCTTTCCCTAGTTAGAAATATCTGTAACTTCTACCCCATCTTGTTTATCCTTCAATAAAAGTAAAAAAATTGATTATGATTTGCCTAAATAAGTCATTTTTCTTGGTTAGCACTTACCATAGTAACCCGTGTCTTATGCTAGTGTGCCTAGATGTTGTAGCTGATCCCATCCTTGACCCATATGTACCGGTTTTCCCTCCTCATAAATATAGCATCCCTAACATACAAGTAAGGACTCCTGAATACAACATCAAAAGCATCAAGTGGAATAACACTAGCTTCAAAACATCAATATATTGGGAATTTATCCCAAAATTGACCTTACATCTTCTTGTTACCTAAATTTCAACACCCTTCTTCACCCAACCCAAAGGATAAGGGTGTGGATGCTCGTAATTCTCAAGACCAAGCTTCTTTACAACTACTTTAGAAATCAAGTTAGAATGAGAACTAGTATCAACCAAAGCATTTACCTTAGTTCTCTTGATCTAGATTTTGATCTGGAATAGTCTACTCATCTCCTCTTCCTAGCTATCCATGTTAGTGGTCTGTGCATCCAAGCCTCTCGTCTACATTATATTCATCTTCGATTTCCACCTCCCCTTCTATTTTCATAGTTTTCATGGAATTCTTTGAGTCCTTGGTTCAGTTCTTCAGATGCAACTCTAGATGCAACTTCCAACATGTTTCATCGCATGACCATTTATATCATAGTTCTTGCAAAAATTCTTGGGATCTTTACAAGTATTTAAATTAGTGCAGCTTGTTTACCTTTCCCTTTCCACTTATCCTTGTTATTTGTTTTACCAAACTCTTTCATTTGCTGATTTGTTGACTACTTTACCCTTGGCTCTACTTCTCCTTGCTTCTTTTCATCATCTATGTAGTATGCCTATACGCATGCTTTGTTGAGATCTTTGGGTTTTGTGGAGATGACTTTTCTTCGATGGTGAGTGTGAAGTCCTCCCAAGTACTTGGTCAGAATATACTCATCCTCCAAGTCCATGTTAAGAAACATGGCTTGCCACCGAAACTCTATAGTATAGTCCATCACACTTTAACTACTGCCTTGTCTAAAATACTACCATTTAATCATTTGGTCAGTCTTATGGCCAATAGGATAGAAGTTAGCTCTAAGTAGTTCTTTAAATTCTTGCCAAGATTTCACAATAGGACACTTTTTCTTTTCACAAGTGGCTAGATGGGTTTCCCACCAAACCAGAGCATGTCCCTCCATCTTGAGATGTGCAAAGGTGATCCTTTGTGCCTTAGTGACATTATGGATGCTAAAGTAGACTTCTAACTATTTTAACCATTTATCAAGCAACTCTACATCTACTTATCCTTCAAAGCTTTTAATCTCAACTTTTGTTTCAACTTTAAAAGGAGTATGATCGGATTTTACCTTTTCTCTTGTGTTAGAAGTCTCTTCTTCATGTTCTTCCCCATAAATTTCCTCATGGTGGCTCCTTCCTATGCCAAAATTTTCAGCTAAGCCCCAACCAATAAGTCCATGGAGTCTTGTTTGATGAGATGTTCTCTTCTATAAATCAAAAGCTCTTCTTGCCTTCTAAACATCCTATCCATCATGGTCTCTAGCATCTCGATTCTATGGACCAAGTTCTCTTCCTCCATTTGTCCCCGAATTCTCTATTTCCACTTCTTTGTAGAAATTTTTGGATTGCAAGGTAAAGCCTCTTCACCTTTAGATCTCGTCACTATCATACAAATCCAAGAATGAATACCACAGTCCTGGATAATTGTTAGCTCTAATACCAAAATGATTTGTAAACTCTTCAACTTTGGAATTATCCACAGAATCACAATTAATTGTTGTTGTTCTACTTTCTATTAGAAAATAACAAAGATATCTAGTGAATGAATTATACTTGTTCTTAGAATCAACAATTTGTAGAAAGGGAAAGAATATAGACTCATACACCAACAATTTTATCCTAGAAAACCTCTAGAGGAGGAAAAACTAGTCGGGAAGGGAAATTGCTCTTTCTTCCCACTTTTATTGGCCAATTCAATAATAAGTATAGAAATTACAATAAGTATGAAACAGAAGTAGATAATATCTCACACTTCCTCCCAGTTAATTGCTTGCTCTAACTCAATTACTCCTTGCTTCTAAAATTAAAAATTCCAACACTAAGAGCTTCTTACTCACTTGCTTCATGCTTTGATGCCTTTGTTCTCTTCCATAACATGCATTTATATTCTTTCTCATGTTCTCTCATGCATTGGAGAATGGGAAAAGTCATGCAAAAGAAGAGACATGGACACCCTTTGGAATTCTAGGACTATTTGCATCATATTTTATTTTCTGTCCGTAAGAGCCAGGACTGCCACCCAATGCAAACCAGTGGTCCCGAGACCATTACCCTCGTGGGGTGGTAGTTTTGTAACTACCACCCTGCACAAGGTGGCGGTCCTGTCTACTAAAGACAGATGGAACCTTCGTGTATATTTTTTTTTCTTCTTCGTGTTGGCTGATTTGATAAAGTAGAGTCATTTTGGATCCCTATGGATTAGGGGATCATAATGATGATTATCAAGGCTAATAATATCAATGAACAAGGTAGGACCTTCTTGGAGGAGAATCAATGGATAAAGATGTAGAAATATCAATTGGATTGATTGTACATAAATAAATGGATGGATAAGGAATATACTCTTGGATGATGAATTCATCTTCCTTAATAAGATCATAGATGATGGTTTTGAGGGCCTTACAATGCTCGGTGTCATGACCCGTGGTATGGTGATAAGAGAAATGTAATTAGGATCAAACCATGAAAAATTCTTACTATGAGGATAAAATATTTAATATGAGGAAGCATGATGGAAGATATTTGAATTAAATGTCGAAGGGTATCTGTGTAGGATCTGATCAAAGTGTCGGGAGGAAGGTAGATCTTGTGGGTTTTAATAAGATATTTTTAATTGGACTTAGGAGAAGAAGAAGATGTAGATTAGATGGGTAAATTAGATGTATTAGAAGATGAATCAAATTTAGGAGGAGGATTAGATTGTTTGGATTTGGATTGATCATTGGGAGATGTCTTAGATGAAGGGCCTAACCCTAAAATAGATGGGGGTGCTCCTAGGATGGATGTTGTAACATTGGATTGTTGAGAAGAGGGAAGACCTAAATTCTTACGAGAATGCATAAGAGACATTTGGGGATGTTTACCAAGAGTCTTAGATTTTGATCGAGAGGATTTACCCTTAGTGGGGATGACAACAATATCAACTAGAGGATCCGAAGGTTGTGTGGTTATTGGTAATTTTTGTTTGAAATTTTCTAAAGAATATGTAGGAGTGGATGATTGTGAGGATGAGATGGGAGGATCATTTAAAGTTAAGACAAGTTGAAATGCTTTCAAAAAATCTTAAAACAATGAAAAATATGTAGGAGGAGAAGATGAAGTCAATGTAGTTATGATATTTGAAGTGATTAGTGCTGGTAAAAGTGAAGAAAGAGGAATTGGGATTGATTCCATGGATGGTATAATAGGTAAGGGTGGAATAGGTGTAGGTGAGGTACTAGGTATGATCAAACCTAATGAATTGGATGTAATAAGGGATAAAGTAGATTAAGGTTCAAGACCAATTTTGGGTGTTGATGTGGATATTGATGGAGAGAGGGGTGTTTGCATAATGCAATTAATGAGGTCTATATGAGATGTAGATTGTGTAGGTTAAGGAATGGGTGGTTTTTTTGAGGAGGCATGAATTCCCTTTGTGTTTATCTTAGGTGGGGTGCTTGCTTCATAATTTTTCAAGGGTATCATTGATATGTTTACAAATCGAGAAGATTTGATTGGTGTGGTAGTGGGTATAGATGTGGAAATGGTAGATGTTGGAAGATTAAGTGTAGAAGATTGAGATAAAATAGGTGATGTGGCCATGGGAAAAGACACATGTATGTGTGATGTGGTAGATATAGAGGTAGTTGGGATCGATAGGGAGGTGGGTATAATTGGGATGCTAAGTGATGTATTGATGATAGGTTAGGTTATGATAGATGTAGTCGATGTGGATGTGGTAAAGGTAGGAATAGACATAGATGTAGGACAAGTGGTGGAAGTTAATGTGATAGGTGTGGTAGAATTTGTAGGAATAATGTCTAAGGTATGAATAAATGATGAGGTAGATGAGATAGATAAGGATGGAGGTGTTTGATGTATAGTATTTATTGCATAAGGATTGGATGTGTAAGATGTGGAAGGTAGAAATTGATTTTTCATTGGTGGATTAGGAAATGGTTGTCTAAAGATGTCAAGGGTTGGTTGTGAGATGAGGCAAGATTTTCTATCTAGAGATCCCCCTAATTTATAAGTTGTTGAACACGGTCTTTAAAAGAATGAAACTTTTCAATGTCATGACCTATGACTTGATGATATTTACAATAATGACCCTCATGATACCAAGTGGGTTTGGGGTGTAAGTTTTCAATAGGTTGGATGGGAGGAAGTATGAGGAGGTGAAATGCCATCAACTTATCGAAGATTAAATTGTAAGATCCCCCAAGGGGGTATAATTAGAATATGGTTTAAAAGTTTTGTGTGAAGGTGCTCGCATAAGAGGTAGATGGTTTTGGTTGCACAACATGAGAAGTGGATGGATAAGGATGTAATGTTTGATAAGAGGGGATATAATTAAAGGTGGAGATTGAATAGACTATTGTGAGATAAGGATATTTGATTGTTGAGTATTGGGAGATTGAGATGGTTAGATAGGCATTCTAGTGATAATATCATATGAAGTAGGGATAGTGTTGATATGATGTGATGTAATAGGATCCATCGATGGAGTAGATTGATGAGATTGAGAGATCGTGGGAGATCTGTGAAATATGAACTCATATATGGGGATAGATGAATGCCCAAGATTTTCTAAAGGAGTAGTAGATGGTGATGTGACTTATTGATGAGAAGTGGACTAAGATATGAGAGTTGGTTTCAAAAGGGGGATCAATTTGGATGACATGGTCTTGACAAGGTTGAGAGATCTAATGCAGAATTTCAAGATCATTAGAAGAGGGAGTATTGTTGGATATATTATATTATTATATTGTTTAAGAAGAGGTATTAATAGGCATGAAATGGGAAAATATTTGTTTATGAATTTTGTTAACAAACAAATCAAGAAACAAAGTTTTTATTAACATGATTAATTAGGAAATGTGGAAAAAAAAGAAAAAAATTGGATAACAAGGGTACCTAAGTAGATGGCTATCTAAAGTTGGTTTTAGGAGGTTTCGAATAGGGAGGTTTCAAATAGTTATGACAACTTCCTATTGGGTGATGAAATCCCAATCGATATACAGTAGGAAGATGTCTAGATGTGTTGATTGATGCGTGAGTTTTAGGTTGTGTGTGATAGAATGTGAGATGCAACCGATTAACCCTTACTTAAGCTATGTTTTCAAGTAAGGATGCAAAGGGTTATTTTTAAGCCAAATCCAAATGTGAAGTTCGATGAGAACACACACAAGAAAGGGAAAATGCGATGCAAAAATAGAATATAAGATAAAAAGGAGAATACTTGTAGAACTATTGACCTTTTTATTTGATCTTGAAGACGTAAACAAAGAGCGATCCAAGTAATCAAACGCAACACAAACAAGAAAAAGGGAATCTTTTACCTATAGTTTTAGTTGAAGATAAGAAACATAGAAAATGATAAGAAATTCAAGGGATCACATCACCGAAAGGGTGGCGTGCGAGAATGTTGTTATAATTTTCTCATTCGATTCAAATTAATGAGTTAGCTACTAAAGAAAAGTAAACAAATTAGAACATGGAGGGTTTATGGTACCTCAAATGTGTGATATGGATGAATGAGCGCAAAAGTAAATGATGGATCCTCACTACTACAAGTTGATGACATAAAAAAAGGACACTAAGAGGAAAATGGATTAGATGATAGATGTGGGGTTTCCTGATGACTATGGCTCCATGAAGCGTTAACTTCCTTGGTGGATGTCAACCCTGTGTTTGATAAGATATGATAAAAGTAACAATAATAAATAAGATTATATGAAAATCGAGGCACACGAGAAATTGAAAATGTAGAAATACGAGGCACATACAAATCTTATCTAAATTGACATAAATTAAATTATACCCGACTAGGTCGATGACAACCTATATTGCAAAAAAAGGAAGGCCAACAATGACCTAAGTAGATGGAACAAAACACCCAATGAAATGCATATCTAGAAGGATTTGAACATGGGCCTAGTGATGACGAGACCTATAGATGCTAGTAGAAACTTGCAGGATAAAATTTGAGATAGGGAAACAAAAAGGATGGATATTTAGAGGGATTATATGGAGATAGGACTAGGTTTGATTGTGAGTAGTGGTAGGTAGAGAAGATTTGGAGTGACAGAGAAGCCAAATAACAAAATTGAGAGATGGAAATAGTAATAGGGAAGAAAAAAACACTATGGAGGGTCCGGAAATAGTAAAGGATGATGAAAAAAATTAGGGTTGATGGAAACACAGGTAGAGCGATGGTGACTAAGGAAGTGTAAGACAAGGCTGAGGATGGATAAGCTAGATGAACAATAAAGGATGTGTAAGAGTGATGCAAATAGGTGGAAAGGAGATCCAAGAGGTTTGTAGTTGTTGTAGGGATGCTTCGGTATGAGAATAAGGTTCGTAAGTCACAAGAAATATCAGATATTTGCATGCATGCCTCAAGAAGAGGGAGGTGAATGTAATTTAATAGGGTCGATGGTGACTGGACTAGGTCACTGCCGACTACAGGGGAACCTTTCCCCAAAGGAGTGGATTTTTGTTTTAATCGGATTTCAGGTTTTAAGGATGGGATAAAGCACTTTAAATATTGTAGGTGGGAAGAGGTTGTTTGGGGAAGTGTCTTGGGTAGATAGGAGATAAAGATGGGTAGGATAAAATCTATAAAAAGCATAGGGAATTATATTTAGGATAAAAGCATCCTAAAAGGAAAGTTGATTAGGGCTAGTTAGCTAATGGATATTAACTAATTAATTAATGAGGATTAATTAATTAATGTTAATTAATGAATATTAATGGGAATGGGATAATAGATGGTCATGAAATTAAATGAATCAAAGTAAATTAAAATGGGTCTAGCTAGGACCGCAGTGGAAAATGTGCACATGGGAAATCAAGGGTAGTGATTCAAAATTTATTGTCTACATGAGTTTGAGGTGGTATACTATGTAGGGTAATTATGAAATTAGGTGTGAAATTGTTCCTTGAACTAGGTATTTTGGGGTTATCTAGCCTTACATGTCTGTAGGTTGAATTGGTGGCCGATATGTACCCCAAATATGTTCATCTCTTTACGCCAACTCATGATGTGGTGGATCAATCAACTTTGTTTGCCTCAAAATTGTAGAAATACCCATGTCCTCCTTCTTAGAGTCACTAAGTGGGAGGAATGTGATTCCTTTTTCCTCCAGCATGCCTTGAAATATAGGTTCAATGGGTAGGTTGAATAGATATTCCATGAATCTCCTATAGGTCTTGTCACGAGTTTTCAAACTCGTTTTGAACTTTGTCGCACTTTTAAGTTATTTCTCCCTTTGTTTTTTATATTTTATTCCTTTTTGTTTTCTCACATTTTACAAGGCTTTCTATAATATTGATTTTGTGTTTATGTTTTTTTCTCAAGGCAAAGTATTTTTTTTTATCCATTTACCTCTTGATCTACTCCTTTAATTTCGTTTGTATGTTGGGGATTTGTTTTAATGTGGCACAAAATTGCCATTTATTTTTCTTTCCACGTGATTTATGAGTTTAATAAATCATTTTTACTAATATCTAGAGTGATCACTTTTTCATCATTTGAAAATTTTCAATTTTACTTTTATTTTATTTCCTTTCTTGTGTACATTTCCCATACTTATTTACTTTCCTCCATGTGAATTTTGTTTTTGTTTATGCATTTTTTTCTAAAAAAATGTGTTTGATCTTTAAAACCTTCTCTTTTCTACACGCACTTAAACACAAACTAATTAATTACACAAAAATTATAACTATCATACTACAAAAAATTAAACTTCCTATTCTATAAGATGTGTCAAATAAACTTATTATTACTTTCTTGGTGTTACAAAATAAATCATTATATGATTTTATCCTACACCAATTGATCCTTCCCTCTAAGACATTCCCTTGTAAATCCCACAATATAATGGTTCTTTACTTGGTGATATGATGAATAATGTAGCCACCTTTCCACCTTATGCAAATTTTTCTTGGATGTGTTTTAAGCTTGCTTTCATATACCGATTCTATTTGTTTTGTTTGAAATTCCTTATTGAAAAAATGGTGATCATGCCATGCTTTTTTAATCTACTTATGGGCATCCTAATTCCATTGCACACTTTCTTTGTATTCTTCCATATCCATTTAATCGAACATTATATTTTCTATAGATTATTTATCTCCTAACCATTCTTATTATTGAAATGTGAATATTTGGTACAATACGATCCATTGGCATAATTGCTTCAATTCCATAAACCGATTGGAATGGTGTCTGCCTTGTACTTCTCTTATATTTTTTCCTATACACCTAGAGTAATGTGGGTATTCGATCTTCCCAATTATCTCTCTTCATATTGTAATTTTTTTAATTTCCTTTCGAACACCCTATTTTTAGCCTTTGCTTGTTCATTTTCGTGTGGATGATATGGTGTAGTTTTACAATCATAAATATTTTATGAGTCTTTTGATGGTATTATTCAATAAATGTATTCCTTGTCACTAAATAGATGTTTTGGGAAACTGTATCTACTTATGATGTTTTTATATAGGAATTTGGTTGTGTCCCTTGCTGCTCAATTTGGTATAGCTATGTCTTCTATCCATTTTTGAAATAGTCAATTCCTATAATGATATATCTAGCTTTGGAAAATTTTATGGTGGATGAATTGAGATGATAAAATCTATTCCCCATTTCTCTAATGGATGTAAGGTGAGAATAGGTTGAAGAGGAATTTCATCCTTTTGATTGGTTTTTCCCACTCTTTGATAAATATCGCATTGTTTTACAATATGATTTTCATCCCCGAACAAATTTGGCCACTAGATTCCACTTTGTAAAATTTTATTTACAGTCAATTCTCTTGAAAAAATTCCTCTTGTTATTCATTCATGCATTTCTTTTATTATTGACTCTCTTTCATGTTCCAATGTGACTCTTCACAAGACCTCATCCTTCCCAAGTTTATACAAAAATCTATTTATAATGGTATAATATAAGGATTTAGTAACTAAGAGTTTTTTTATCTTTTTAGAATAATGGTTTGGTAGGATGCCATGTTGAAGAAAATGCACAATATCTTATAAGTATTATAGATTTATGATAACTTTAAATATAATCCCATTTGGAGCATCCTCGTCCAATTCCTCTAGTTTTCCCCCTATATTTATATGCTCAAGTGATTTGGTCCCATATTTTCTTTTCCAAGTTTCACAATTATTTTAAATTTGTATTTTGTAAATAACATCAGCCATCATGATATGATTCCTTATAATAAAACTTATTCATAAGGTATCACACGCTTGATGATCTCAAAGAACTCAAATTTAGTTATGAGTGGGTATTGTCTAAAATTTTAAAGTGTACAAACCATAGCTAAAGCCTCTATTTTAGTGGTCTTTGATGAGGGTAATTGTATCCCTCACCATTTAATCACTAATAATTTCAAAACCAAGTGGTGTCCAAAGCTATATGCAAAAGGGGCTAAAGGAAATAATGATTTTACAGTTCTTTTCTCTAGAATTAAAAATGCATGAAAGGAAATTCAATAACTGAAATTGAATCTAATCTAATAATTGAAAGAAAATATAATATAACAAAGTGAAATGAATAACTAAAAACAAATAAATGAAGTAAACAAATAAAAGTGAAGCTTCACAAACAAAGAAAAATAAAACACACAAAGCATATTTAAACAAACTAAGTAAAACAATAATGATCTATTCTAAAAAATAATAAACCATCCTCCTCCTTGGGTAAGAGTGGGCCCTTGCTCTTCCCTCAGAGTTGGGTTAGAAAAAATAAAAAGAAGATATTGCTAAGAAATTTGAACTGTGGATTTTATTAATCAAAAATGATGTTACAAAAATCATCCATCTCCTACCATTGCTACATTGAGTGCTTTGGAGATATATTTATAACTCATCCCTACTCCAAGATTATAGAACTACCTACCTATAATCTTGGGCAAGATTTGACTACATCTTCCACTTTATAATGAGATAAATGTGGAAGGAATTTATTCAAATACTACAACTCCAAGTTTAACTACTTGCATTCAACTACTTCTTCCACTTGACAAGGAGATAAATATGGAAGAGATTTAATCAAACACTACAACTCTAGATTGAACTACTAATTCTTCCACTTGAAAAGGAGACAAACACGGAAGATAATTAATTAAATATTAAAACTCTAGATTGAATTATCTCTTCCATGTTGACTTACCTATTTCTTTTCATTTGCCAAGTTTTCTTTTGCATGATTGAATCTTTCAACATGACAGTTTTCCCGCCATATTCTCATTTCTAATTTTCTAATCATTATTGTGAATTTAATTTGAAGAATATTTTCAAACCTTTTATTTTCTTAGTGATCCTTTTAATATTTCCAAAACATCTTGAAATTCTCATTTTCATTGAGAAATGAGGGAGATATTAAAATTTTATTGAGCATGTGTTTTTTTCTTATTTACCTTTGTTCAAACTTATTATGCTGAAACATAAAATGAAGATCTCCTTGATTATTGCTATTGTGTAAAAATATGGAGAGGTTTTTCCTCCTAATAATAAGAGGAATAAAAACCTCTCTTATTATCATTTGGAGATATTCAACTTCAATTAGAGAGAATCTGATGTTGCATGTGCGAGTCCTACACTTGAAAACCTTCTTCTTCACATGATGATATCTTTGAAAACATTATTTTTGTGTAAAATAGAGAGATATTTTTCCTCCTAACAATAAGAGGAATAAAAAAATCTCTCATAATCTCATTTGGAGTTGTGTAATTTTAGTTATAGTAAGTTTTTTGTTGATTTTGCGAGTCATGCGCTAGTTCTGTGAGTCCTGTGCTAGTTCTCAAGTCATGCACTCTATGACTTACGAGTCTTGTGCTTTATGTATTGTGAGTCCTCTCTTTTGAGTCCTATGCTTATTGACTTGCCAGTGTGAGTAATGTGATCCTAGATTTATGAGTGTTGTGATCTTTGTGAGTCATGTGCTCTTAGATATGTGATTATTATACTTGCATAATACATTCAAGAGATAAAATGAAATGCTCATAAACAATACTACACTCCAACTTACAAGAAATATTAGGAAATGAAAACATTCATATTGCAATGGAATTTTCAAAGATAGATCAAATATATTCTACATTTAATCTTAAATAAGTTATCTAGTTCTTAAGACTACATCTAAATCCACTTTATAAGAGAAGGAATAATGTTATTTTGTGCAATGGATGAGACTTAATTTGGTCTCATCGATGTTTATTTTTTCTATTGGAAATAATTTCCTACTTACAAAGTGAATATGATGATCAATTCCTCCTCTTAGTTGTTTTAAAATTTCTCCAAATTTTCTTCCCGATGCATTTACATGCATATGAAAAATATTTTTCCAATCTATAAAAACTAGTATTGCGGTAATGACCAACTTCTATTTCAATTACGTGAATGCACTTTGACATTTCATTCTCTATTAAAAATTTGTTCCTTTTAACAATAATTTCTCCATAGGTTTCACAATAGTAGTATATGCCCTGATAAATTTCCTATGATACCCAATGTGGCCTAGAAATGTACAAACTTCCGAGGTGGTTGTAGAAGGTTTAAGAGCAATTACAATTGTAATTTTTCTTGATCTACTAAAATTCCTGCTTTACATATAATGTGACCAAGTAATACTCCAAAAGGTGTAAAGAAAAAACATTTCTTCAAATTTAAGGCAATGCGTAATGTTCTACGTCAATCTAACATTAGGGATGTTTTAGATCTATGCTCTTTGATTACTAAAAAAACTACTCAATCATCCAAATATACTTCTAGGAAATCATGAATGAAGTCTTTAAATGTAATGAAAATAACTCTAGAGAAGACTGTGGGTGCATTTTTAACCCAAACAACTTTTCCTTATATGCAAAGCTACCCCATTTGGTTGTAAAAGTGGTTTTGGCCTGATCTTCTTGCAAAATTAGAATATGATGGTAACCAAAAAATACATTCATAAAATATTATACATCATGCCCTACTACTACTTCCAATATTTCATTTTTGAATGGTGTGATAAATAGATTGTTGACACATACATAATTTAAATCTTTTAATCTCCATATATTCTAATTCATCCCATTTTCTTCATTGGGTGACTATCGACTCACCCAATTTTTTTTTCTATTGGTTAGATTGGAAATGCTTCTATCATATGGTCAAATTCTTCCTTGAATTTTGATTTCATCTTTGAATTTAGTATGTATGGTCTTTTATGTATAAGCTTTTCTCCCTCCTTTAATTCAATGGACACTTCTCTCTATGGGATCCAAACCCTTTATTTCAATGAATTTAGTAGGAATTACATCTTCATAATCCTACAATAGCTCTAATATTTATAACATCCCTTTTTCTATCCAATAGTATCTACTATTAATTAGCTTTACTATCCCTATTGGCTCAATTTCTTCTACTCTCTTATGCACTAGTTCATCGTGTATCATTTCCCTTTCCTTATTGTGGGTGTCTCATATCTCCTAGTCCCTTATTTTTATTCTATATTTAGATTGCATAGGGAGTATGTGTTACATATGTTCTAGTTCAAACATTCCAATCATCTCAATATCTTCATTGTCCTTAGGTTCATCATTTTCCTCCTTGTTATACCCTTCTTTATGACATATCTTTATCTTGTATTTTTGTGTATATTATTTTAGCCCCAAAGTGTTGTCCTTTAAAAAATTATTTTGTTTCTTTTATTTGGGGTATAATAATTTATATCCTCCATCTAAGTTAGTAGTTCCATGAATAAAAATTGTTTTGCTTCTTTGAAGGTATGTATCCGAAAGGAACAATAAGAATATTGTTCCAAGCCATGATCTTAGATGACAATAGCACACCACAATATATTTGTAAAATAGAAGAGCTAAAATACCATGTATGGAAATCCATCATAATCCATAATGCTCAATACATTACAATAGAATGACTTGAATTATTCAATAATAAAGATGTACATATAGGAGGAGGGAAGTGTAACTACTACCTAAATCAGTGGTGAAGAACTCCACTAATTGATATTGGTAGTTAAGTTAACTCCAATACTAGTAAGCTAACTCCACATAACTAAGAAGCTAACTCAACACAACTAGTAAGTTAACTCCACACAACTAGTACACCTAAGCAAGCTAACCCAACAAGTGTAGGGTTAACACAAGTGTAAGAATTATCCTAATAAATAAATAAAATGATACATAATAACCTACACTAACACCCTCCCCTAAGCATAGCTTAGGTGGGTGGAAAATAAGGTCGGTCCTGGTAAAAAGCCTAATGAGGTACCCACGTACAATAATTGGGAAAATGGACACCACAAGGTACCCAAAACTAGTAATAACAAAGTAGAGAGAAAAATCCTGCTGCAAGATATCCTCAGAAGCTCGACTCCAAAAACTTGTACAATGCTGAAGAAGTGTGGTGCACACTATGGTCTAAATCCACTTGCTTGATCATATAACTCAAAAACAACTGACACTAGGCTTCACTAGAATAGCTCCATGTAAGGAGACTGTCAATGGAGTGATGTCAAAAAGTGAAAAACAAACACTAAACATAATTTGATCAACTGATAGAAATAGGTGTGCCACGATCCAAGAAAAACCAAGGCAACAAGGCAAGGACATGAGATCCAAATAAATAGGAGTTCCACGATCCAAGAAAAGCCAAGGTAACAAGGCAAGGGCACAAAACCCAAAGAAGCAGTATCAACACCACACCCTCCCATATTACAGAATGGGTAGAGTGACACCACGGATCTGTATGAGTTGTCAAAATCAACTACTCAAACACCGAAAACTAACACTAGGCTCCACCGAATAGCTCCCCCATGAGAGAGACTGTTAACATGCCAAAAAAAAGTGTCAAAAATACAGATCCAAAATATCTCAACAAACAAGAGAGATATAAATGTATACACCTATAGATAAAAGAATGCAATACCCAAAATTTTAGGACGTCGGGCTCAACCAAAAATGCATCCACAAGTGATCACAACACCTTCCCAAATTTGGCACTTTATAATTAAGTGCATATAAATATTACAATGAGTAACAGTACCTTTTGCATTTGAAATATGTGTATAAAAATATCACCAATGCATAGATCTCAAAAAATACACCATTTCAAAAAAATCACCTTAATCCGAGCTACGGATCAAAAGTTATGAGCTCTACAAGGTTTTTCTATTAAAATAATATTTTAATGCTGATCTTTTTAAAAGGTACATGTGACACCCAAATGTCCAAAGGGTAAAAGAGTGCATCCACATGATACATGCTTGTGACCAAAGGATAAAAGCCTACTCCCAAAACCTAAATGTCCAGAGGGTAAATCATTGCATTCGGAGGGTACACGTTAATATCTAATGGATAAAAGAATGCACCCAGAGGGTACAAATCTGCATCCACTAAATAAAAGACTGCTTCCAAAACCGAAATATCCAGAGGGTAAAATAATGCATCCGGAAGGTACATGCATATATCCAACAGATAAAAGAATGCACCAAGAGGGTATAGATCTGCATCCAGTGGATAAAAGACTGCATCCAAAACCAAAATACCCAGAGGGTAAAAGAATGCATCTAGAAGGTACATGCTTATATCCAATGGATAAAAGAATGCACCCAGAGGGTACATATTTGCATCTAGTGGATAAAAGCCTGCATCCAAAACCAAAATACCTAGAGGGTAAAAGAATCGATAAAATGACTTGAATTATTCAATAAGAAAGATGTACATATAGGAGGAGGGAAGTGTAACTACTACCTAAATCAGTGGTGAAGAACTCCCACTAATTGATACTGGTAGTTAAGTTAACTCCAAGACTAGTAAGCTAACTCGACATAACTGAGAAGCTAACTCAACACAACTAGTAAGTTAACTCCACATAACTAGCACACCTAAGCAAGCTAACCCAACAAGTGTAGAGATAACACAAGTGTAAGAATTATCCTAATAAATAAATAAAATGATAAATAATAACCTACACTAACAAAGATCTACTATAAGATTATTATCTTCAAAAGTGAATGTTTGAATAAAGTATTGTTGAAACCACCCTCAATTATATATTTTTATCCTCCTTACTTGATGGAAATACCAAACTTTTTGGTAACTATGCCAATGTTTCGAATGATATGTTACCACCATTATTGATCTATTTCATATACTTTCCAAGCCTCAATATATTCTTGAATGTGTAGTTCCATAAATTGTTCTACATAATATTGCTTTGTTAATGTATTGTCTAATGTGAATCATGCTTGCATCATACCTATTACTTCAATGCATTTAAGATTTTTTGACCTATGCATAAATTACCATGATGCTATAAATCCTTTTAGGGCATATTATAGTGCACTGATCATTATTTCTCCTTGAGGTACATGTTTTTGAAATTCAACTAAAAATGCACTCATATTAGAGGTCCTAAAAAACTATGGAGTTCATTTTTATTCTACCTACACCATTCTCATTGGTATGACTTCATGCTCTTTATGCATCCAAATATTTAAGCCTTCATCCAACTCTACACCATTGGAGGATCTGATTTCCAATGGGATCTGGATGTCTCTATTTAGTTTAGTATAATCATGATTGTGTCTTGTAAATTTTTATAGTTATGATATTTATAATTTTTTTCTAGGAAAGAATGTTATATTGGGGTTATTCATCTAAAAATGAATTCTTGGTGTGGGTTTTACCAATGTTTCCCTATTTGTGAACTCCTCCATTTTTACCTTTGTTCTATATTATGGAGTTGTAGCTTTTTCTTGATGTCCTAATTTAAACCAATTTTCAACATCATGCACATATGACGAAATTGGTTCTTTTTGAATTGTGTAGGGATTTTTTCATCCTTATTCATTGGGATGACAATAATAGATTCATTAAGATTTTCTTCCATTTGTTTAGTTATTGTATTGCTTTTCATGTTTATGTCATATGCCCACTTCTTTCCAATCAATAATGGGTAATGTGTTTAATTAGTTTTCATATCAATAACCTCAAAATACCCTTTCAAACTTAAGTCTCCTACCTGTATCTCAACATCCTCCAATCAAATAATTTTTTTTTCTCCACTCAGTATTCTATGAGTTTGAGAGTAACATGGATATATGACAGAGGGGAGTTCATATAGCTTTCTAGTTGGATCTCAACATCATGTTTAATATTCTTCCAAAGTCAAACACTGCATATTTTATCTTGTAACCTCTCAAAATTATATTTAATTATGTTTCCACATCACATGGTTTTTTAGTATTCACGTACCATATTGCTTTCTCTATTTACATTGCTCCACTAAAGGTTATTTCAATAGAAATTTGAGAAAGTTAGATATGTTTTGGGAAATATCCTCATTTTAGAACATTTACAATGTTTTATAAGTCCCGTAGAGTTATAAGCACTCATTGTTATAATATTATGATCATCTACTTGTAAATTTTGATTTATCTTCCTCCATATTTTACGTATTGACATCTTTGTTCAGGATCGAGTGGAGCAATCCTTTAGATTGATCAAGTAAAAATTTTCCTTTCATGGGTATGAGTAAGTTTCCTTATATGCACATAAAATTTGGGGCTCCATAGGGCTCTCCAAATTATCAAATCCTTGTTCCTTCCTTTTATGTTCTACTAATAAATTGTAAAATACCAGTTTCTCTAGGCATTGTATTGATCATCTTGACATTGCACAATTATTTTTCCTTTCTTTACTTCTCTAATGTGAGACAAAGATTTTTTGTATTATACTACACATGTACCCTACAATATACACAAAATACTTCCCGCTCTAGATTCAAAAAAATTTACATGTAATGTGGTTTAGATATTTATAAAGATAAAAATTATTCATTATCTTTATGGTATGGGTCTATCCCTCCTTTGATTGTAACCACCCTAATATCCTCTTTATTGCACACTATAGAGTCTCTCGTGAGTAATTATATCCTTGGTTTTGACCTTGATAACTTACATATGTTACTTGTGGTGTTAGTACATTCCATCTTGGTGATTGTTATGGTGAAGGAGGTGCTTATACTATGTTATTTTCTGAAGATGGAAAGGCCCAACTCGGACTAGCTTATGGATATTATTGTATCCATTGTGGGTTTTTTCTATGGCGAAGAAGGATCCCACTACACACCTGGTCATAGAGCAATAATTATCTCTAATTTTCTAATAGCTGGATGTAACTTGGTGATCATTTAGGTTTATACTATGAAAATATTCCTAGTAATTTCATCCTTTGAATCCATTACAACCATGTAGTCTTTAGCTTCATGGATCATAGCCCTATAGAAAAAACACACCAAATTTTGAGGATGTCTAACATAATGTTGTAGTAGTTAGAAATTGTTAAGCTACTGCCCCCATAATCTAGATACATCATAATATTCTACTCTTCCTCTTAATTTTTCTTAGTAAAATCATTCTTGTGATGTCCTTTGTCTCTCGCACTCAATTCACCTTATGGTGAGCCTACATTTCTTTCCTTCTTGCACTTTCTCCAATATGTGTATTATTACATCTATTTTTTATTTTATTTTATTGTTATAGGTACTACTTTCACCATAATCCTCAATATTTTATACCTAGATAGTTTCTTGAATGGCCTTTGATTTAGTTTGACACTTTCTTTGAACAATTACAAACCAAATCTTACCACACAATCCTTCCAAAACCAAAAACCTTGCTTGGTTCATCAAAATTAAAACTATCCTTTCTCATTACATCAGAGAACCTCTGATATCATATTCCATTACAACTTCTCCCATACTCCACTTTATCTCTTTTAAGTCCTAAATAATTACACCTATACACTTATTCCTTTTTAATTCCCAAGTTAAAGCATTACGTATGTTCTGCGCGAAGATTACACACATAATTTTATTAAATATATAAACTCTAAGGCTCTTCCATATAACTATCTTATAATTTCACACTTCATTGTGTTCCCATTTGTAACTCTTTCCCCCTAATGTATATCACAAGTTAGAAGGTAACGTTCTCAAGATCAACAGTCCCATCATAAGGTGAAAAACTTGTAAAAGGATTAGGGACTAAACCATCTTTCCTCCTAGTTTTAATTGATTTTTTGGTTAACCTTTTGAAATATTATAACTCAATATTTGTGTTGGGTTCAATTACATTCTTGGCTGATTGGTACTCCTGTTAGTACTTATTCTAGCCTCACTAGATTCTATTTTTTATTTTGTATATTCTCGAAGGATAACCTTGTATTTCAAACTTATAGGAATATGGTTACTGTCTTCCCCACTACTTTCAAAATTTCCTCTTAATGTGATCCTACACAAGGGAGGACTACACAATGAAAAATTTATATCTTAGGTAATTTCTTCTACTCCCATCTCTCGATCTTTTGATTTCAATCCTAATTGTGTTATATATAGATGTCTTAATTTCCTTCATAATCCTAACAAGATTTTAATTTGTTCCAAATCATTTCAAAATCCCACAAGATCAATTCCTTTTCTAGATTTGGGTACATATATCCTAGGAGAGGAGTACTATCATCCTCTATGGGCTTTGGTGGATCTTATTTTATTTCTCCCCTAAAGAATATAGTTTCTATATTTTCACAATACTATTGTCTCCATGATGGCTTTTAGGTTTTAGTGTCAACTCGATTTATAAATTTACCTCTAATTATAGTCATTTCTCTTTGGATTTGGTCTACGATTCCTTGATTTCCTTTCCGGATGTGCACCGGTTATAACACTTTGTTGTGCACCCTTTTTATCACTTTATCTTCATCCTTTTAAAATCCCTTTAGTTTCCTCAAGAGGCACATTTCATCCTTCCACGGAAAATTTCCCTACCTTACTCTTACTTGCAGCTATATTTTTCCTCTCTACAAAATTACTATAACCTTCCCATCTATTATGTTGTTTAGCTTTTCTATGTAGCTTTTAAATATTTATCTTATCTTATCTTTTCTCCTTTCCAAATCCTTCATGATCACTCTTTAATTCTAGATAATTTCCATTCATTTTCCTCTTCTAATATTACATCACCTTGGAACCTACCCAATTAATCCATACTATATGGAATTAGCACCATGATATTTTCTAAAACTAGTATTTTGACTAAGAATGACAATTATCTACCAAACTTTCCTCTTAACCCAACTCAAAAACATGCTTCTACAAAATCAAAAGAAAAAAATGGACAAAAATTTATGTTATGTACCTGTAAATGGTGGTTTACATCTAATGGTTTACATCACACGTCAATGGAACATCCATTTTGCATAACTCTTCAATCTTTCCTCCATCCATTCATATTCCTCTCTAGGTTTGTATCTAAAGCAATAAAAATCTAACCACAATAACTTAAAAGATAGTAGTTTAGGGATATTGTAATAGAAAATATCATGAATATCTCCATAAATATGATCTAAACATATCTTTTAATAGGGATTACCATCAAAATATCTTCATCTTCCACAAATTGTTTCATTTTCTCTCATAGCCACCTTTCCACATCTCTTTTCCATGGTAGCCATATCAACATTTTCAGGTCTTGGAAATGGAACCATTATTAGCAGAGGTCCTTGGATCATGGATTTAGGACATGCAACATGTTTTAGTCTAACATAATTCTTATATATCTTAGAAATAAACTAAGTCTCATGATTCACAATAGAATAAAAAATCAACAAGGTGAGATCAAGAATAGGAAAACATAAAGCAATTAGAATTACTTGTAATTTCAATATGAACACATAAAATGAAAAGAACCTAAAATAACTTACTATTGGGATCCAAGATCAATCTTCTATGCAATGTGCTTACATAGTTTTATACGAAAACATGACTATTGAGGTACTTGGTCCTTTCTATTTCTCCTCATACATCAAGAGGGTTTTCCTAATCTCTATCCTATACTATAAATTATAAAATTTGTCTAATATGAAAATATTATTTTACAAGAGGTTTTAAAATCATACAAATTAAATCCATGTTAGATTTATAATTCATTTAACACTCCAACAATATGGAACCATTTGGTGGTTCTCGTACCTTTTTACAGTTTTGTATGGAAAGTTACTATCTTTCTATAACATTTTGTTCCTATGTGAACCTATGAAATATGATTCACTATGAAATACCAGTGTCACAAAAATGTGAAACCCTATGTATAACTTAAAATATTGTTAAACCCTAACAATGGGTAGGAGACCTTTAAAAAGGCTAGTGATTGGGTTGAAGTGTAATTTACACATCACCTATATTTCTAATAATTTGAAGATCCCTCAAAACACGTGTACTGCTACACCTATCATGTGATATATATATGGATGTAAATAGGTTTGGAAATGTATGCTTGATAGTTCTTAAAATTGGATTTGTGTGCTTGTGATTGACTTAGCTTGGAGGCTCTCGCAGTTTGTGAAGTTATACTCTTGAACCTAGTTGGGAGTTCTTTAATTTTTAAACCTATATGGGGGTTTCGCTTAATGAGTGTTGTTATATTATGGTATTAGGAGATATTCAAGTGGTTTTGAATTATATGTATGAGTAGTTCTCTTGAAAATTCCAAGTAGATGTGAGGTGAGTAAATGATTGCATTTGACTTGGTTATATAGGGGTCCATAGTTATAATTTCACATTAAGTTAGATCCATGAGGAAAGTATTGACCCATAAAAATATATAAAATAACAAATTGACTATTGAGTGGTTAGGGATTAAACTACCATTTTAAAAAAATCATTTTCTAGTTCCACTAGGCAAGGAGTGAAGTGTTGAAAATTTTGGGTATGATAGTTGGAAGTGATAAAATATTATGTATTAATGCAAGAAATTTTGTGAGTGACTAAGCAAGGTGCAAATAAAGAAAGAAACTCGTACATATGACTAAGGATTTGAGATTGAGCTCTAAATATGTGCATGAGTCCTAATTTAGGGTCAAGCCAATACCGACATTATAGAGTGATAAAATACCAAATTTATGTGTCTATAGTTTTTTTAACTCAACCTATAAGGATTGGGTAGTGTGTTAACACTTATTTCTGATTCTATTTCCTTTTTATTTATTTTAAAACATTGTCATGATCCTCATACTTCTATTTTTATATGTTTTCTAGGAATTCCCATCTTGTGGATTTTGTTTAGTGTCATTTTTCTATATCCGGACATAATTGGCCACCTTTGTAAAAATTGATTAACATTTTTTCCGAGGTTGGTGATTTTATCCACCTATGGTTTTTGCTTGAACTTGTTAAAATTAAATCTCTTTTGGTTGGCCTTTTTTCGTTTTGATTTTGCATTGGTTCAATTATGTGACAAATTTTTAAATTTGATGAATGGTCATCATATAAAGACACCACTTAATACAATTGTAAAATGGGGCACTCCTTATAAGATAAATGCACTTTCAAACATCAAAATATCCCTCACGCATTCAAGTGCACAATTAATTACTCTTATTTACAAATCTAAAAGAACACTTATTGCATGCATCACACTTTTTTCATTGAATTTTATGGAATGACATGTAGAAATTCATTGATCATTACATGTTCTCACATGCATACTAGGAGAGATAACTACATTGGTATGAGGACTCTTTAGATTATTTCTATGTAGGTAGCTCTTAATTCATCCCGGGTTGACTAAGCTTAACCATTGTGGAATAACCCATTTTTAATATTTTCGAACAAATGAATAAGCTAGGGTTTGATAAATAATAAACCCTAATAGATTACAAGAGTAAGATTGAAAAAATCATAATGTCAAATATTGGTCCTATGAAATAGGTGAACTATGTCAAAATTCAAAGTTCATATCAAACTAACAGAGGATGAAATCAAATAATGGGAATAAAAATACCAAGTGAATTGGTCAAACATATTTGGTTCTATCATATTCTCAATCCCGATCCCCCAATTTTTCTAACCAACTCAATGATACTCTACACAATTCATTTGTACACTTCCAAATCATTATCACTTCATCTTGTTGTCAAGATTTTATGTAGCCATGAGTGTTCTTAATTCACCCAATGGAAGTGGCATAAAGTGTGCAGAAGTTAGGGAAGATCACCCATCGATAGGGTGATGTTCCTTTGTGTTTGAGAAGGGTAGTTTCCTCATATGAGTTTTTTTTGTATTTTTGGTTATTTTAATCCAAAAGCACAAAGGATATCGAAATGGGAAAAATAAAGAAGGGGAAGGTGTTGAATCTTTTTCATGTTTCATATGTGTTGTCATTGATGTCAAGGTGGATTAGTTGATGTCAAGCTGAATTGATGGCAAAATAAGTGAATTGGTAAAGTGAGCATGTGAAGAAGATGAAGGTTGATTGGTAGTATTAGCTCATAGAGGTTCAAAATTTCTAAAGATGAGTGTTAAAGGACTTATTCAATGTTTTTTCATGCTACGAGATGAGATTATATCCTCTTAAGATAGGATATATCCGCTAAAGTCAAGAGGTGGTCACAGAAGTCTTGAAGTAGCCACCGATAACTTGTAGAAGGACGTAGAACTCTAGAAGAAGCCGCATAAGGTATGTGAAGGCTACGGGTGAAGGAATGAAGCTGAAAAGAAAAAGGAGCCAAAATACAAGTGTAGATAGAAGAAGGAGAAATATGTTGAAGTTCAAAGATAGTTGCCAATGTCTAAAGATATCCACAGATGTCTAGAATATGTCATGGAGAAGGATTGAAAGCCGCAAACAAAGTCGCATAAGACCTGAGAAGTCACATGAGAGAAATAAAAACTACGGGTGTGAGGGAAGAGTTATGGACATGAAGATAGAGTCACACGAGTAAGGAGGACATAAAGGATGAGCCGTGGAAGCAAGGATAGGAAAAGGAGAAGCCACAGAGTAAGGAAGTCATAAATAGCATAGAATTAAAGGCAAAGTGCGAGTAAGAAGAAAATATGTGAAGAACTAAGGAATGGAGATAACCACGGAAGACTACGAAGTTGCTAGATAAACAAAAATCTCCATGGAACAAGAAAAATCATTGGAAGGAAGAGATATCCACATACAAGAAATGAGCCACAAAAAGGAGAAGGACAAGGAGTATAGCCGAGATACATTGTAGAAGTCGCGAGAAGAATAGAAGAACCATGGATAACTGAAAAGTCACCGAAGAAGGAGAAATGTCGCAGAACAAAGAAAAGATCCATAATACAAGGGAAAAGGTCCAAGAAGCCAAGAGAAGCCGTGGATTGAGAAAATATGAATTGGAGATGAATCAAGAACAATTAGATAGAATGTAAATTGGAAGAAGTAAGAGTTTGCATGTAAATCAATGGTGATTCGATTGTCTGAAGATTGTGGTTGCGTGTACAATTGGAACTCCACATTGAATGATGAAGTCCACTATTCCAGCTACCAAAATTTAATTCTTGTTGACTTCAAATTATTTCAGTTACACTCTCCATGAAGTTTCTTAATTTCAAGGTGAAATAAAATATTGGAGAAGAAAGGAGCTCATCTATTCCAGATCACGAGGAAATCCTAAAAATATAAGAAATCTATTTTTAGGAGTTGGCTCATAAATAATTTTTGGCAGATGCATAGAAGAAGGTGTAATCAAGACAAATATAGAAAAGAAAAATCTGGAGATAGTGGCATGCATTTAATGCACCATATTTTTAGGTGACTAGGTAGGAGAGATTACACGACACACAAAAGGAAGTGTGAATGGGTTGATTGGCTATATAGAGGAAATTTGATGTCATTGCTAAGTTGTTGCTCAAGGATGAAATAAGAAAATATAGTTGAAGGAGTGACAAAAGGAAGGGCTACTTGATAGAGAAAATGATGCATTCGAGTTGAAGAAGCAACCAGAGAGAAAGGTGGAAGGAGTAATGTAGATATGAGAAGCAAAGTCTAAAAATTTGATCAGATGCATTACATATTGATAGATGTAGCAAGAGAAATTTCATGAGATGAAGAAATGAAGATCTGAAAAGAGATATAAGTGTAGTCGATCCAAAGAAAGAAGAGATAGTTGCATGACGTGGATTTTTGAAGAGAAGAGAAAGAAGAAACTAAGGACAAAATCATTGCAGAGAGGAAGAAAGAAGACACGGCAGAATAACAAGGATCCAATGTAGAAAGAGAAAGAGAAGAGTTGTGTGTAGAAGGAGACAGAGCTATCAGATGAAGAAATGATGAGCAGAGAAAAGAAGAAAATCTGATACGTTGGATGTGAGAGAGGAGAGACCAAAAAGAGGTAAAGAAAATATTGCATATCTAACTTTGCAGAGTGTTTGTAAAAGAGTGAAACAACAAGGTGATCATAATCTGTTATATGTGCAACATGGAAACTAGATGATCAAATTTGTATGAACATAAGTCTAAGTTGTATCTTAGCAGTCTTAGGGGGTTGTAGCCTCCTTGTAGGTGGGTTCCTGTAGAAGATCAGTTGGTGCTGATTAAATTAGGGATTGGTGCTCTTTGTGGGGTTAGTGCCTCACTAAAAGAAATATCTTGTGATGTGTAATATTCACTAGAGTCCTTTGTTGTGCATAATATCAACAGAGGTGTAGGGGTTGGATCTCCTTATGGGGTTGGTGCCTCACTAAACAAATCTTGTAAGATGTGTTATATTCTTATGAGTCCTTTCTTTGAGTAATATAAGCAACGGTTTTAGTGGGTTTTTGTCCCAAAAGGGTTTCCCACATTATATTTGGTCTCCTCATGTGAATGTATGTGTATGCTTCTCATTCTTATAGTCTCATGATTAATATTGCATGCTTATAACAATCAATGATAGTTAACAACAATAGATACAAGAAAGAAAAAGGAAATTGATTGTAAGTTTTAATCAAGCACTGATTCAACCCCCTTCTCAGTGCATGAAATCTCTAACAGAGGATGGAGAAATCAATAAATTAAAGGAGATGGAAGAGAGACATACACAACAAACTAAACACATATGAATGTTTGGATTACTTGGGATAAACACAAAGGAGTGAAACCCTCTTCGTCACATGAGGACAAGAATATAAGAAACAACTTAACAAAAGGTAATAATCGCCCAAAAGAGAAAATTATTCATCATTTCTAGATTTTTTGTGTATGAAACAAAGTCCACCTACATAGATATTCAATAGAAATTATATAAATCATAGTATTACCCATAACATAGAGAGTAAGAGGTATAAATGACATCATTCAACCATAAATGAAAATCATGATTTCATGACTCGAGAGCACCAACACCCCAAGATGATTCTTATTCCACTCTCTTACATTCTTTTGTTTATGAAGACTAAAACTAGTATGTACACAAAAAGTTGTAACAAAATATTTGTAGAGTTTAAATAGAAAAGAGATAGATCCTACAATGAAAAATTACATTCATATTTATATTTTCATACAATAACTACCTCAAACTAATTAACTAACTTTTACAATTGACTTTTCACTTAATTCACAACTTAAAGTGACTTTACATATGACATAAAACATTTTTCCCAATGGAGAAATAGAAAAAAATCACTTAAGTGACTTTATAAAAAGTAATTTCTAAATGGAAAAATAGAAATTCACTTGAATGGGAAAATATAATATTAATAATAAGTTCCAACCATGGAGGCTCCTTGTTTTATCCACTCAAGCACTTTCACCTTTAACATATGCATCTTTAATAAGAGTCCACTTTCCACTGGCCATTATTTTCTTAATGTCACTGAATTTCATATGACCAAATTTGACATTGCCAATGGTAAAATCATCATTAGTAAAATTAAAAAAATTAGTTCCATTGTAAGGAAGTTATGGAAAATGTTTGAGTAAGATTCAATGAGTATAACTCAAACTATGACCAAAAATATCTGTCAAAATGAAGGAAAAAAATAGATGAGAAATGATTCTCATGAAACAAATGTGCCATGTTTTAGATCATGAATCATGTAAAATACTAACCCTTTCTTCAAGATATTTACAACACTTCAAATGAAACTCAAAATGGAGTCTAGATGTGAACGTTATGGTCAAAATAATATTGTTTATGTAGTTTTATCTCATGAGTGCACTTTTTGACTTTATTAAGAACTTGGGTGAACATAGGATGGTTCATTAGAACATTTGGATCCCCCTTTATAACTTTTGGGAGACAAATTAATTCATAAGTGCATTCTCATTGAGTTTGTAGAACTAAAAATGAAATGATCTCTCGAAATAAAGGAAAAAACAACACCGAGAAATGATTCTCATTAAAATGGCAAAAAAATAGGTTATAAAAATTCACAAAGTTAATACTTAATTTAATAAATTTCTAATGATTCAAATGAAAATCAAATTGAAGTTTGAATGTGAAATTTATGAGAAAAAATGGATTAGTTCCACTGTTCCATCTCATGTCTATTTGTCTGTCCTTTAACTCATAAACATACATTTTGACATCATTAAGAACTTGGGTTCACTTATAATGAGTTATTTGAAACTTGGGATCCTCTATGAGGCTTCTTTAGAACCAAATTAAAGCACATGCACATTCTCAATGAAGTTTTAGAACCAAAAAGTGAATGGGTGCACTCTTGACAACAAATTAGAACCAAGATTGTCTTGGGTGCCCATGCAAGGTGCAAATAAAACCCATATGAAAGTGAAACACACTTATAAGTCTAGTGTGGAAAAAAAAATGCCATCCCAACATAAAATTATATCTTCTTCTAATTAAAATAACATTTTGGAATGCATAATGGAACCAAAGAACTCTTGTGAAGATGATGTTGGAACTCATGCAAATGGAAAGAGTTTAATAGGATGGGAGGAACCTTTGAAACAATAAAAAGTGTATAGTTCCCTCCTACAAGTGTTTTAGAAACATATCTTCTTGTTTCTTTCCACTTGATCTGTATGATGGTGTACCATGAGAACTAACCAAAGGAGCACGAGAAAAGGTTCAAAGGAGACCAAGAGGTAAATAATGGAAGTGTGTGGGAGAAAATAAAACATTAGAAAAAAGTGAGAAATAAAACCAAATGATTTCTAAGAGGAAAATATATTATGAAGGTGAACTTTAGAAAAAAAAAAAAAAAAGGGAAATTTGACATTCACAATAACTGACTATTTCAGGAGCATGAATTGGATTGGATAGACAATAGATAAGGCATATCTTGGACTCAAAATCTCAAGGTTTTGTAAATACCAATACATTATCCATTGGGTGAAAAATTCATATCATGGGGGATCATATCACTACTACATTTACTAGAAACATACATGCACCCACATAGGGAAATGTAAAGGGAAAGCCAAAAGGAAAGAAAAATATGTATAAGGAGAAGGAAGGGAATACAAAAATTTATACAAACCCAACAATATGATAAGATAAGTACACACCTTTATGGAATAGTGTGCTAAATGCATGAAATTTTTAAGACTAAAGAACATCATCTGACCATAAAAAAATATTCATGATAGAGCTATATTTATTTGAAAAGAAATATAGAAACCAAAAATATTACTAAAAGAAAATGAGATAAAAATTTGCTTGATTCAGAAGCTAGTCTTTCCACTTGTTCAAAAATTTACTCATTTATAATGAGGATTTACTTGAAAAAACTCCTTTAATATTTTTCTCAGTAGCACCCTAGAAACTAACTAACATGAATATCCATTACCATATTTTTTGATATCTATAGACTGTATTTTCTCTTGAAAGTTACTCTCATGAGAATATTTTACCACCACAACACAATATCCCTATTTCATTTCCATTATTTTATTGATTGCACACGTGTGTGGGATTTACCAAGAATCATTACTTACTCCATATGGAAGTAAAATAAAAACAAAATATTCATCAATGGCATGTTCAATCACCACAAAAATGGAGTGTGTGACTCTTTACCAAGAGATAATTATTATCACCACCATCCTCTTTTATAAATCTCATTTCAGTTGGAGAATACATGAGACACCAATTTTGTTTCTGAGGGTGTATTGCATACATTAATTTGAATGTATATTCATCAAAATTATCATTATGCTCCCACCTTTTATGCTCTACGGTGATAATTTAGAAGATCCATGTACCTCCTCATTGTAATATGGAGTAATATGATGACCTTCATTAGAAAGGTAAATAAGATGCACCTCCTTATGAGTTCAAAAAAGGCTCACTCCAAAACAAATGTAAGAGGAGATAAGGATTTTTTCATATAATAGACAACTTCATCATGTAATGACCCATCATTATCACATTTAATTTTTTACCATTATACTTTTTATCACATTTTAATGATTATTGGAAGACATTCTATTGTTTCTACAAAACCAACCTCTTCACTTCAACTCCTACTAAGTCATCATGACATTCAAACATAGTTTTCATTACTAAGATGATTTCAAATCCTTAGGTAATTTAGAAACAATGATACCAGAGAAGGAGTAAATAGTTTTAAAGGGACTAT
Organism: Taxus wallichiana var. yunnanensis; assembly: GCA_018340775.1. Lineage (NCBI taxonomy): Eukaryota > Viridiplantae > Streptophyta > Pinopsida > Cupressales > Taxaceae > Taxus > Taxus wallichiana. Next base: position 401,465,580 of record CM031240.1, on the reverse strand, counting down.
ACCCTATTACAAAAAGGGCTCAACAACCAAATATAGCTATAAAGGAACAACAAAAGAGGATCAAAATCTAGATAAAACACTATGTCCAATAGTAACCAAAAGATAGTTACAAGAAAGAAACAAAATAAAACATAAACTACAACAATACAACACAAAAGCAACATAAAACAACAAAAAGACCAAAAAAGAGCAACTGACTAAAATGATGCCCTCCAGCCCGAGTGAGTTTACTTCTTGGATGCTCTGTCGATTCTAGACTAGATAGTTTGTAGCAGAGGTGAACAACGCCAATGTGGTGATGTGCATTGGGTCAGTTTCATTCAACTGCGAGATGGTCTGCTTCTCTCTTTTTTTCATTCCCCCAAATAGTGTCAGGGATCCCACTAAGCATGGTAATGCTTCAACATGCTGCTCTAAGAAGTCACTAATGGCATTGAAGATAGCCATGTTGTGATCATGTCCTGTCTTTTTCTCTCCCCAATCTACTTGTCTAGAGAGTTCAACTTCTTATAAATGTCAGCAATCTGATCCTTCCCAATGTCATTATCATCATCAATTTTTCTTTTTCCTTTCTGCTTGTCCATGCACTGCATGTCCTTCTTAAGTTGCTTCATCTCTTTCTCCAGAGACTCCAATCTATGAGGTATGTTATTCCCCTCCTGATGCAGGGCCATATCCAGGCCAACATTGCTAATATGTAGCAAAAATTTTACGTAACTTCCAGCTCTTTGGTGCTTCTAAGAACCCGGGCAGAGTGAGGGGTGTCAGTTTTTGGAAGCTTAGGGTTCTTGGTCTTGGGTTTGGAAGAGGTGTCCAGTATGGGAGTGGGAGCAAAGGGAGGTAGTGATGTGTGGATCATTGGGAGTGGTCGGGAAGCTAGGGAATTTGGAGACACAAAGCTTATGGAGTAGGAAGATGAGGCCCTGGTGGAGAGGGATAGCATGAGAGTGCTTCTAAAAGTCCAAAATGGAGCACTGAAGGGAATTTAAGTAGTAGTGTGGGAAGCAAACCACAAATTTCCTTCTAAAATGATTTAAGAAAGACCAAGTGTTTAACAGGGACAGTTTTGTATCACCCTTCCAGAGAAATATACCTAACCATCATATTTGTCACTTCATCAAATGGCTTGGGATAGAACTTACCCTAATACCCGCATAAACAAATTCAAGCTCCTCTCCCTCATCAGAGAATTTCTTAGCCTCGACGACCCTATCAATCCTTTTGCTAAAAAAATGATAACCCTCCAACTCGAGGCCTGTAGCCTCAACAATCAACTCTTCATTAATAGTAACATGGTGGCCACCATATTTCACCTTTCTATCCTTCCAGTCCATTGCAAAATGAACCAAAATATTCTGATCATGGCCCTGAATGCATTCTATAAAATTGGAAATGTCACCCCTTGTGTAAGAGGTTCCATAGCTCCTCATTGTTCTTCTAGGCCGGATCACTTTGCAGGGCTCCAATTGGCACGGGGCACCTCCCATTTTCTTCTTCTCCCTACTATTCCTACAAATTTTCTACTCAAAACCCTCATTTGAATCTTTTTCTTCCTTATGTCTTGTCCCATTTTTAAGAACCCATCCACCTATGTGAGGTTCATGGGCATTAATATGGCCATAGTTAGGATGATAATTCTCACATGTGTGATCTTTCACCTCCGCTAAAGCCCACTCCATACCATTATTATTTCTACTCCATGTTTGAATGCCCATATTTATCCACATTAATGCTATTATGTACCTCCTTAGGGATGTAATTTTCATTATCCCATATGGTTAGATTATTATTGATGCCAACATTGGCCAAGGTATCCACAACCTTATTCCCCTCCCTATAAGTATGCCTAATGATGATATTCTTGAAATTTTGACAAATACTTATGGATTCCATAATAAAGTCCTTGATAGTCTAACTAGGAGGAGAAATTTGATTTAGGTGATTGATGATGTTTAGTGAATCTCCTTCCAAAATTAAGTTTTATATATTATAATCTTTGGCAAACCCTTAGCCCCCATAGAGCAGCTAGGCTTCTACATAATGATTTGTCTGAATCCCCATTTTACCAGCATAAGTAGAAAACTAAACAACCTTTATGATCCCGAATTACACCTCCCCCAGCAAAAAACTAGGATTACCCTTGGAGGCACCATCAAAGTTTAGTTTATGCCAGTTAATCTCAGGAGGGATCCAATGAATCAAAGACCTATCAATGTTTGAGGTATTCCTAATCTACAAATTTGCAGCTCCTATCTTCCAGTTGGAAAGAATATATTCTTCATTCTCAGGATATTTCTTATTTTTGGGAGGTTTGAATCTCCCAATATTATCTTTAATAGCATGACCAATCTTAACAAAGCTAAGCTTGCAATGTTGTTTATTGTTTCTAAAAATGATATCATTCCTATCTTTCCAAATCCTCCAGATAATATGGGGCATGACCAGTTTCCAAAGTCTTCTCACAACACAATGCTTAAAAGGAGGATTCCATTGGATCCAAAACTAATGAAATCCTTAGGCACAATCCAGAAAACATTGAACTTGGAAAAGGCATAACTCCAAATCATTGAAGCATACTCACAGTGGACAAAAAGGTGCTTAATATCCTCATATTATTTTTTGCAAAGGTGACACCTATTAGGCATAATGAATCCTTTCTTCATCAGGTTATCATTAGTAAGAATTCTACCTCTGAGCACAAGCCAAAAGAAAAAGTTAATTTTAGGGGTTAGCTCAGTCATCCAAATCTTGCTCCAATTAAACTCACTCTGATATTCTCAAAGTAAGAATTATATCCAGATTTAACCGTATAATCCCCATCTCTAGATTTGTGCTAGAAAATTTCATCCTTGACTTCCAACTGATTCAAGGGGATGAGGTCCAGTTTCTCCTAAAGAGAGGACAACATGGAGTTCAATTCAATTCTATCCACTGAGAGTTGTTTCCATCTCTTCTTATTTCCATCAATTTCCATGTAATCAATGACCTTAGTACCATATTTATGTTCAAGACTATCCTTTGCTGCACCAAATCTATCATTAAGGCTGAAATTAGACCAATTATCTCCCCAAAAATTGATGTCTCTACCATTTCCCACTTTCCATCTACAACCTTGCTTGATAAAATTCCTGACTAGAATCAAGTTGTTCCAGAAAATGGAACCATGGGGAAGTTGTTCATCATGAAGGAAAGAGAAAGTTGTTTGTTGTTCAAGATATTTGGCCTTAATGAGATCAATCCATGGTTGTTCCTCCGAGAGCATTCTCCAACCCATTTTTGCAATTAAGGCCATATTCATTTTTCTTATATCTTTTATGCCCAATCCCCCAATCCTTTTAGGAGTGCACACTTGATCCCAGAAACCAGGTGATATTTGAATTTTTCCTCCATTCCCTACCATAAAAAGTGTTTCTAATCCTTTCAATTTTTTCTCTAAAGGTAGAAGGAATGTTATAGAGAGACATAATGTAGATAGGCAGATTTTGAAGAGTGCTTTTGATAAGCAGACATTTACCAACACTGGAAAGAATGGCCCCTTTCCATCCGGCCATTTTCTTTTGGAATATTTCTAGTAAATCATTCCAGACTTTGATTGAGACTTTTTTAGTACCAAGGGGGAGCCCCAAATAAGTAGTGGGAAGTAAATTGATTTTACACCCAATATTTTAGCAATTCTATTTTGTCTTTCCAAAGGAGTGTTGAAAAAGAAAATTGAACTTTTATCAAAGTTGATCTCTTGTCCAGAAGCAGCCTCATAAAATTTTAGAATGGACTTGATCACCTTAGCTTCTAGGATAGATGCCACTAAAAGCAGGATAGTGTCATCCACAAATTGCTTGATGAGAAGTCATTTGATTCATAGAGGTAGGTTTAGTGCCTTTTAGAAGACCATCTTTAACAACTTTGGTAATAGTTCTATTGAGGCTATCCACCATAATAATGAAGAGAAGAGGGGATATAGGATCCCCCTGTCTTAATCCCCTACTTGCTGGTAAAGTACCCCACTAGTTCACCATTAACCACCACAGAGAATCTAGTAGTAGAAATGCAAGCCTTGATAATTCTTCTGAATTTGTTGAGAAAACCAAATTTGGCTAGAACCTTGTCAAGAAAAGACCAGAGACTTTATCAAAGGCTTTATTCATGTCAAGTTTAAGGACCATGCTTGCTTTTTTATTATTATCCATAGAATGAATAATCTCATGCACCATGATCACACCATCTTGAATTATCCTTCCTCTGATGAACCCACTTTGTTGTTTTGAGATTAAATCATTCAAAATGAACTACAGTCTGGTGGCAATAATCTTAGTAAAAATTTTATAGACAACATTAACCAAGCTAATGGGTCGAAATATTTGAAATCTTTAGCATCCATTTTTTTGGGAGCCAACACGATGTGAGTATTATTAAGCTCTTTCAAGTAAATCTCTAGTTCTAAAGAATTCATTTACAACCCTAAGGAGATCATCCAAGCAAATTTCCCAAAATTTCTGAAAAAAATTGACAGAGAAGTCATCTGGTCCCGAGCCTTATCTCCTTCAAGAGTAAAAATAGCTTTCTGAAGCTCCTCCAAAGTAACAACTTTGGTAATATCTTTAAATCTCTGCTCCTCAATTTTATCTTGTGGGATAGCTTCTAACATAAAAGAGTCAGCCATATCATTAATAACACTCTTCTCATTGAGAATTTTTCATAGAATCTAAGAGCTTCATCCTTGATGATCCATGGATCTTTTATGATGATGTCATTACCTTTAGAAACTTCCATAATCCTATTATAGGCTCTATGCTTCAAAGTGGTCATATGGAAGAACTTCATATTTTTGTCACCCTCTTTCAGCCATATAGCCCTAGATTTAAGTCTCCATAAGGATTCTTCCCTGCTACAAACCATGTGTAACTCTGAAAGGATATTTTTTTCCACTAAATGATCCTCCAAAGACCTCCCCTATGAATTTATTTTATTTTCCAAATCTTGGAGTTTCTATTTTAATTCCTTTTTTCTCACAAAAACATTCCCAAAGACTTCTTTATTCCAAATTTTAACCTATTTTTTTGACATTTTAAAGCTTTTGAATAAGCCTAAATTGAGCAGTTCCTTCACCCACCCAATTCCACCATTCCTTGATCCTATCAAATATGTCATCATGTTCCATCCACATCTTTTCAAATTTGAAGGAGCTCCTGGTGGGCTTAGCCCAATTAACAAAATTTAAAGCTATCGGATTGTGATCAGAACCGATTCTAGGCAGAGAGGTGAGATGAAAGTCTTGGTGAAGAATCCAACTTGCAGAGATAAGAGCTCTATCCATTCTGACTTGAATCATATCCCTACCCAACCTTCTATTTTTCTAGGTATACTGATTTCCATGAAGGTCCACATCCATGAGATTTAGATCAGCAACAAAATCAGCAAATTCATCCATACCAGTGGAGAAACAAGAGTTTCCCCTTTTTTTCCCCTAGATTTAAAGGGGAGTTGAAGTCACCCATAATAAGCCAGTTGTCATAACTATGCTTGAATTCTGAAAATCTTTAGATCATTCCAGAGTTTCCTTCTTCCACTAACCGTATTGGGCATAGATATTAGAAAGGATCCAAGTACAATTATTTTCAATAACATGGAATTTAACAACAAGATGGTTACTAGTTTCAGAAAGAATCATACCAGTATAATGCTTCTTATCCCAAAAAGTAGCCATGCCACCTGAAGCTCCCTGAGAATCCACCATGCAGCCATGTCTAAATTTTCCCAAAAATTGTTTTTACAATTTACAAGTACCTTAGAATTCATCTTGGTTTCCTATAGAAGTAGAATGCTAGGCCTACTAGAAACTCTTAACTCTTTGATTATTCTTTGTTTAGAGTTTCCATTCAAACCTCGAATATTCCAGAGATGATCTTCATCTAAATGATATAGGTGATGTAATTTCCTGATGGCTCAATTGGCTTTGAGTACCATCTGTAATATCTTCCTCTGTTCTTTTGGTTCTAAGTGTCTTCTTTGAAGGTCTACCTCTTTTAGAGCTGCTTCCAAAATCCACTATTCTTCTAGTAGATGATCTTGTAGTTTTGGATGTTGAAGCTCCCCAGTTATCAATTTTCTTTTTTTCTCATTATAAAGTGAATCTGGGATCTTCTCAAATCCCTTCAATCTTTTCTTTTTTTTTTATTTAACCTCTAAAAAACCATTGGATCTGGATCTCCATCAAACATCATATTTTCTTTGAGTGGCGTAACTTCCCCCTCCTCTTTCTCTCCCTTCTTACTATCAAAGGGTTGTAAAGATGTTGAGTTAGTATTGGATAGGGGTTCCCACTTTTAGGAGAACAACTCTTAAACAACGAAGAGACTTTCTTCAATGAGGTTTCAGATTCTATCATTTCTTTTTCCTCATTTAGGTCTTCCTCAATGGTGCATAATGGATCAGGATTAGCCTTTTCAGTTGCTATTTCCCCTGGAACAACTCTAGTGTCCTTATTCTTATCCCAAAGTCCATTCTGATCAACCTCCTTAGATAGAAGATTCACTATAACTGTCTCAGTTTTCTCATCAACCTCCAAAATCACCTTTACTAGAGTCTGTGATATCTAAATATTCTATGGAGGTTGGATGAACTTCAGATGCACCCGTCGTTGGGGTTTTAGGATGCCAGAGCTTCCTACAAATCAATGGTTTCCTAATTGGAGTTCTAAAACCCTTTTTACCTTTCTTGTATTTCAGCTCTGGTTGGTGAAGGGGTATCCCTTCCCTCTACCCTTGATCTTTATTTTTTCCTACATCCTTGTTTTCCAACCTAACTTCCTGTATCTTATCGATTCTTCAAAAGGCTTATCAAGTTTTCCTTTTTTTCCCTCTTGAGAGATCTCTTTGTTAGGACATCTACTGGTAAAATGTCCTATTTTATGACATTTTTACATCTCAGATGAAAGGTTTCATATTCAATATTTTGATGCCAAATGCCATACTTAGAATGCAGAATGATAAGATTCGGTAACTCCTACTCCATTTCAGAAGAAATACAAAATCTAGCAAAGCTAGTCTGGATCTATTCCTCGTAGGTCCATCCAGCCCAATCGAGATCCGAAGAGATTTAGCAACATTTAATAGAATCTCATCATCCCAAAATTACAGGGGTAGTCCTAGAGCCTACACCATATTGGAATGGTGTGTATATTCTTAGTATTAGGATCAAACCCAGGATACCACCATTTTAGAAAAAGACCCATATTGCCCAACCACCATGGGCCTCCCAGAAGCACCGATTCCAAATCATCCTGCTTGATTAAATTTGGCTAAAAAAAACCCCTTGACATAGTGGTGATGCTCAGATCCCCTTTTGGTTTCCACTTTCTACAGGCCCATTTTCTAATGACATCAATATTAGGTCTAGATCCAAGATGTTAATTAGTGAAGTGACATCTCTTATGTTTTTGACAATCATTTGGATATACTTTTTCTTTAGGAAAATAATCTCTTCATAACCATATGTGATAAATTCATCAATAGAAAGGAAGAGAAAGGTAAATGTTCCAAGCTTCTCACCAAGATATTAATTATACGTAGAATATTATCTCAATATATATTCTTTCCATCAATTCCGTGTTATATGAAAAAATTATATCATTACTTATCTCACCAATGGATTCATCTTCAAGCTATTTTTGTATCTTTTATGTTAATAACATTCTATACTTTTTTTCTTTTCTTTCATGAGGATCCTAGATCTCTGATCATTAGTAGGATTTATCTTCATTTTCTTTCCTTCAACAACACTCTTTTTAATTTTTGTGAGAGGTATTTGACTCTAGGATCACTAGATACTCCAAATTCATCCACCATATTTTCTTTCTTACACATTTTCCTCATTTTATCCTACAACTTTCGGTGTATGGAAATATTTTTATTTTTTCGTAATGATGTATCAACAATTTTGAATTATGGTTCCTCTTCTTCACTACAACAAGAGACATCATGTTTACAAGAAATTGAGAAAATCTTCCTTCCTTCTCTTTATTCAATATGTTGTCAATTTTAAGTCAAAATAGGAGATATTTTTGGTAGTTAAAGATTTAAACCTCCATAAAAATATTTAAAGAACTTCATCCTCCTAGGATCATCCAAAAATTTATTATATTGAAATCACACATCATTTTCCTCTCTTCTTCACTATCACTATCAACCATTAACACAAGGTGCCAATTTATAGATTTCATCTTTAGATAAATTCATGTACCAACTTAAAACAAAGACACCAACCTCCATTCTATGGGATATTCCTTGATATTAAAATCAACTACACAAGGTAATTTTATCCTGGTGCATTCACCAAAAACTATTGGCAATATTTTATTTCATTGCATGTGATCTTGATTCACCCAATATAAGTTGCATAAATTTTTCAACAGTTAGAGAAGATCATCTATTGATAGGGTGATTTTCCTCTATGTTTGAGAGGGTTAGTTCCCTTATATGATGCATTTTTATATTTTCATTTACTTTAACCTAAAATAAAAATGAGATACAAATGGGAAAACAAAAGAAGGGGAATGATGGAGAAAGTAAGAAATGAAAGGAGATAGAAGGGATAATTACATTAAAAAACTAAACATAGTGGAATTGTTGGATAAAGTTGGATAAACATAAAGCATTGGAACCCTATTTATCACATGAGGAAAATAATATAGGCAAAAACTATGTAAAATATAAAAAACACCTAGAAGCACAAATTCTTCACCATTTATAGATTATTTATATATGACATAAATTCCACCTCAATAGATATACAACAAAAATCTTACAAGTCATAATATCACCTAGAACATAGAGAAACAAAGGTATAAATGAAATCATTCAACCATAAACTACAAATCACAATTTCAAGATTTGAGAGAACTAGCACCACAAGATGATTCATATTCCCTTGCTTCTTTCGTTTATGAAAATTGATAATAGTATGTAAACACATAGTTACAAAAAAATCATTTCAAATTTGAGAGAGAAAAGCTAGGTCCCCTATAATGAAAAATTCGACCCCTACTTATATTTGTATCCCATATCTACCTTAAGCTAATTAAATGACCTTTTTACAATTCACTTTTCACTTAAGTCATAATGTAAAGTGACTTTATGAAAAAAAAAAAAACACTTTTCCCAATGAAGAAATAGAAATAATCACTTAAGTGAATTTAAAAAGTAATTTCTCAATGGAAAAATAGAAAGTTACTTGAATGGATTAATAGAGTAAGAATAATAATTTCCATCCATGGAGACTACTTGTTTGATCCACTCAAGCACTTTTACCTTCAACATATGCGTTTCTAATAGGACCCCACTTTCCACTAGCCATTTTTATATTGATTTCCCTGAAGTTAATATGATAAATATTTATTTACATCACTAATGAAAAATAATCATTTTTAAAATTCAATTATTTCCATTTTAAGGAATCTATGGACAAAGTTTGAGCAATATTCAATAAGTAGAACTTGAATTGTGAGAAAAAGCTCTCAAAATGAAGGAAAAACTAACATCCGGGAAATGATTCTCATGAAACACATGTAGTATTTTATGTTTTTAAACCTATAAAATAATAATCCTTTTCTTTAATAGCTTTCCAATTCTTCAAACGACACTCAAAATGAAATTTGAACTAGAAATTTATGGTCAAAATAATATTGGTTCCATAGTTCCATATCATGATCAATCCTCCACATTTAAGTTATGAGCACACTTTTTAACTTAATTAAGAAATTTGGAGCTCTTTTGATGGGTTATTAGAACCTTTTGATACCCCTTTATAAATTTTGGGAACCGCATTAAGTCACAAGTACATTGTTAATGAGTTTTTATAACCAAATAGTGAAGCAAACTCTCAAAATGAAGGAAAACAACACCGAGAAATGATTCTCTTAAAAATGTTTACAATATTTGAGGTTATAATTTTTTTACAATATTAATACTTTCTTCAATATATTTCCAACTCATCAAATGAAATTTAACTTAGACTCCAAATGAAAAATTTATGATCAAAACAAGACTGGTTCCACCAATCCATCTCATGAGCACTTCTTTTCCTTTAATTAATGAGCATAATTTTGAATTCATTAAGAACTTTGGTACACTTCTAATTAGTTATTATAATATTAGGTTCCTACAAAATATATCTTAGGAATAAAATTAATGCATATGTGTATTCTTAGTAAAATTATAAAACCAAAAAAGCATGGGTGCACTCCTAGAACAAATTAGAACTAAAATTTCCTTGGTCACCCATGTAAGGTATGAATGGAACCCATATAAAGGTGAGGAAATTTTATGAGTATTATGTGAAATAAAAATTCCATCCTAGCAACAAATTACAACTTGTTCCAATGCAAAGCAAATTTTTGAGTGCATAATAGAACCAAAGCACTCTTGTGAAGATGATGTTGGAACACATACAAATGAAAAGACTTTCATGGGAGGGGAGAAACATTGTAACTAAGAAAAAGAGTAAGATTCACTTAATATGAGTGCTTCTTCCACTTCAATACTGTAAGTGTTTTAGAAACATATCTTCTTATTTCATTCTTATTTAGCTCCATGATGGTGTACTCTGAGAACTTGTTGAAGGGGTATAAGTGAAGGTTGAAATGATACCAAGAGGTAAAAAAAGATGTGGGGGATAAGATCAAACATTAAAATAATGAGAAAAATAAAACCATATTATTTCCAAGAGGGAAAACATGTTATTAAGGAAAATTTGACATGACAATACATCTTGTCGTGTTTTAAGTAAATATGTTTAAACCCTAACATGTATGCATATCCAAAAGATTTATAGAGTTTGAATATTTGATATAAGTGATCAATACATGATTTATGATAAGTATATTTATTTCATTTACTATTTTTATGGTTCTAAATCATATTAACAAATTCTCGTATATATATTAATTAGGAAAAACCTTAATTTTGACATTACATTTCGGTGAAATTGCATTATTTTTTTAATACATTGTCCTAAGGTTTTATGCCTCATAATTATGGTTTTATTTTATTTCCTTTAGGGTTACAACTTCAAATATAGTTTCATGTTAGTATCCTTTATCCTATTAGGGTTTTTGTTCTTTTATTATGATATATATTCTCAAACATGTCTTCCCTAAATCATTGGGAACCAATATCTAATATTACCTTCTTTAAAACAATTATAGGTGAAATACATGAAAAAATGGAAGCCTTATGCATGGTATATTTTTATGAACCACATGCACACTAACCTTACATGATGATGATACTAATGAGCATAATTACCCCTCCACTTGGGACACATATTATATTAATTAATTCCTTCTTAATATAGATCATACCAATTAATTATTCAAATGAAAATAATGTTATGAATGTAGATGTACATGATCATAATGTTTATATTGGAAATAATAATAAAAAGTCTTGTAAAAATAATAGAATTTTTCTCAAGTCATACTTTTTATATAAATTATATTGTTATTTCTACTTTGAATCATCATAGTGTGTTTTATTTAACCCTAAAATAAACATGAGGGTTTTATCCTTCTTTTATGTGACAAAATCCCCATTATAAATAATTGGTGGAGATAAGAAATAAAAATAACTCTTTATTTTTTTACCTTTGTTAAACAAAGTATAAACAAATAAGTGACCCTTATTAAGGAGTGAAATATAATTTAAACCCTTGATAAAATGGATTTAAAATATTAAATTAGACCAAATTAATGGGAGTGATAAATCATATTGTTATGAATGGGTGAGTTGATTTTCAAATGCCTAGGAAAATCCTATAAAAGGAAAACAATGATTTTTGAAAAGGATCATCATATGTTTTGAAAACACTTGTGTTATACATTTATAGACATCTCGAGTGTGGAAAGGTAAAGATGGGTGTTGAAATTTTGGAGAAGGAGTTCTTGTGTGTCCTAACTAGGGGAAAAAGTACAACCTTAGATTTTTCATGGCAAAGGAAAGGTATGATTTAATTGACATTTTTCCTCCATAGATCAACAACCATAGCTCAAGGTTCCTTACCCTAAGAGAAATGGAGTTTGATCAATCCATAGAAAAAGATATGTCTTTAACTTTTATAAATGATTGTAATTTGATCTTTGTAACTCAAATGATCTCTATAGTAATATAATTATGTGTTTGATTTTATGCCTCACAGCTTATTTGTATTTAAAACTCTAAAATCACACACACAAAATGGAAAATTATTTTCTCAAATTACATGCTTTGTTAATTTCTATTTCAAGAAAATGTGATTCAATTTATTAACAAACTATTGAAAGTGTTGATTACTTTGTGTGTTTTGTGTGGACCAAAAGATTATTGTAATTTAATATGCTTAGTTATTTTTCCTTATTTTTATCCTCAATCTCATTCATGTAATGTAAAAGTGGATCCTTATGTAATAACAAAACATACAAATAGATTTAAAATTAAATAGAAAAGTAACATACCTCGGGATACTTCACTCTTTGTTTCCTTTTCCATGTCAAAAAAATTTAAAATGTTGGGAACTATATTCATAAATCACAATCTTGATATGCTAAAAATAAATAGCACAAAAGAATAACTAGGTACTTTATTGCTTGTTTGAAAAATCCTCTATTTTCTAGTTTTCAACTTTTCCATTTTTAATTTTTCCCTTGACTAGCCAATTAGTTGGTTTTCTAATAAAGGCTATTTTTCTAGTACTTGACTCGCCAACAAGTTGGTTTTGAAACCAAGACCACTAACAATTCCCAAGGGTTTTCATTATTGGTTTTTTTAAAAATTTGAAATTTTTGAGAAATGATGACATGGGAAATGTTAGCAATAAAATGTATACATCCTCATACTACTTCCAAATGTATCATTGAATCTTCCATATGTGTAGCAAAATTGTTGACATTTCTTCATCATTGGTATTTGTAATGATGACCAATAATTGGTGATGGATGTATGCTGATTTTTCTTTTCACTTTTGTCAAAGATAGCTCAAGATAAGGTACCAACTACTTTGAAGTTATGGACATAAATATATCCATTATAATTTCTAATAGCACTCCAACTCCTTATCATGATATTACTTAAAAACTGAAACAAAAACCTTTCCATACAAGCATAATATCAACAATATAAAAGAATTATAAATGCCAACAATATAAATATTAAGAGGAAAATTCAAACATATATGGAGGAAATTATTTCAGCCTACTTAGGAATGATTGATGGTTTAGGAATTAGTATTATTTATAATGGAATATTGTTGTGGACAATAAGAACTCCCTCAGATAGGTTATTTTATTATGATGGTGGATATGGTTTCAAATAATTCTTGAATTTAGATGGAATGGAACCAAATGAAATGCCATCAATTCTTTTATTTATGAACCATGTAGAAAAATTAACTGTTATTTGTACAAGGAAGGTGAAAACTAGATTTATAAGAAATTTATGGAAACTTATTAAAAATATTAGAAAATATGGATGCTAATGTTGGGTGGTGATTTCCAATAATGAATTTGAAATTAAGGAGTGGAATAAATGGTTTGTGGAAAGAATGACTAATGCCAAACATTTAACATAATGTAATAAAGAATTGGAAAACATACCTAGATAACTAAATTTTAAAGGCCATTGTTTTCCTTGAGCTACAAATAAAATATACATGGTTCTTATTATAGTTGTAAAATTGATTTATTCTTTATCAACCAATTGGAATCATGTTTCTTTCAACAAAAATAATCAACTTGATATTTTCCCATTCTTCTTGTAAAACCTCGTCTCCTGCTAAGAATGTTGATATTAAATTTTCTCACCCAATAATTAGTAATGAAAATTATACTTGAAAATATTTTGGGAGGAGAGTTAAGAAAACAACACTCCTATTTTCCTCAAGCTCTCCACCATCTTATTCTTTGGCTAGGAAATCAAAAGTGGGGGTCTAGGGGAGTTTTCCCCTATCGGGGTCAAAGGTTATCACCCCTTATGCATTCCCTATCGTGATACAAGGCAAGGTTGAGGGGTGGTGCCCCTCAAAGCCAAGCCCAAATTTCCTATTTTGTAACCACAACATTTCTTATCATTGAATATATTTTATCATTTTTTGCATCACTTTGAAAATATTGATGAAAATGTTGATTTCTACTACTTTCCAGCATTTGCATCACTCATAAATGATTAATTGCATAGTCTCATATCACCGTTTATAAATTTTGTGTACTAGTTTGCATGTTAATATTTCTTAGGATGTAATTCTAATTATTTTGGGACTCCCATTTTGTTTTTACAATAAACTTTAACATCCCACGCAAAACATAGAAAACAAAATCAACAACTATAATTGAGACCATATTGTTTAGAATTCCTGAGTCAGTTGTAAATTATTTCCAGAAGACATTGATGTTTTTATGTAAGAAAGATATATTTCTATTTTCTATTTGATTTTATTGCTAAATTTTATAAATAATCACAAAAATATCTATATAAACTTAACAAACAACCAAAAAAATAACACTTGGTAAATTTAGATCCACTAATGTAGGAGCATCAATCTCAACAATCGTGGGTGCTAAAAAGTAGTAATTCCTCCTAAACATAGACGCAATAAAATCAATGATTATGGAGTGACATGTAGGACTTACCATCAATGTTCAAGATGTGATTTCTTTTCCCATGAAAAATCTAGAAGCTATTTATTTTCCATACAAGATCTCTAACCGATTTAGAGCATGCTTTCTTATGATTCACTGCATTTAATGACATATTATTTTAAGAATTCTTATCTACTAATTTTTTGAAATGTAATTCACTTCTAGAATAATTATGTTAATGTGTTTGCATGCAATTTTTTTGGGGATTATTTGATCTATCATAATCATTTTGCACAATTATTGATGATTAATGCAAACGATTTGAATCACACTTTCCCATATATGAATTTTCAAAATAAATGAATCCATATGAAATGTAATTTTTTCATATTGTCTCTTTAGAGCCACAATGTGTTCATTATTTCTAGTGATTAACATAATTTCTTCCTTAACAATTTATAGCTTAGATGTGATGGGGTCGTGATTTCCTTATTATTTTCCAAAAATCAGTTCTCCAATATTTGCATGTAAATATTCAGGGTGCTTCAAGCAACAAATCAGCTATAAAAATTTACATGTGATTATTATAACTGTGTAATTTGCATGAGGCTTTAAAAACTATGAAGTTACCAACAAATTCATAACTAGCAACAAATCAATACTATTCCTTACCCAAATCCTACATAATTCAATGTGATGTGCTTGATCTTAGGATTTAGCACATGAATTCTTAGGGCATGATTATCTCTAACATAAATTACATCCAAAGATATATGAAATTGTATTATTAATATATACCATGATTCTTGCATCATTTACAACATCCAAATGATTCTTTCTAGCATGTGGTGGATGTAGTCTCTCCAAATTTTCCTAGGGCGTAATTATTGCATGATTTTGTTTGATCCTTTCAAATCTAGTTAAGGAACAACTAATGTATGATCTATATGGAATTTTTATTTTATAATTTTTTTTTTTAACTAAGTTACATATAAATATTCATGTGATTAATTTTATGATGCAATTTGAAAATCTAACTATATAAATTAATGTCACCTTATTGGTTGTGTTCTTCTTTATAATGGTTTGGACGTTAAAATAATAATTTCAACCCAATCTTATTACTCTCAATAAAAATTCAAATTATGACATCATTAAACTTAAAACAGCATTTAGATATACCTCTTACAATTTATGGTTTTAAGGAATTTGTTGTTGCAATGTCGATTGCATATTGTCTTCACCTCAATGTGGTTCAAATTCTTCATATCCCCATGTGCTATCTCCAAATCTACAACCATTACTTTGTCCAACAAGTCTATGTTAGTAATTTCTAAAAATTTAATGTTCTTACCTAAAGGATTCAATACCCAACATTGCTTCAGACCCATATGTTTGAATTTAGCGAAGTATAGGATCTCTATTACAGATTTACCTCAACAAAATCAATAGTTTTTGGTAGTGTGATTTTCTTCTTCTTTTATTCTAAAAAATGAGTAGTTGTATTTTTTGATCATTGCAATTTCATCTCCTTGTAAACATCATCCATCTCAAATTCCTTATCCAACCTGCATCAACATTCAATTCTTCCTTCATAATGATGTTAGTAGTTACATTTTTAAAACAATAGTGCTAGTATGAGATGGGGTTTATTTCTAGAATTAGAATTTAATTCTAATATATTTTTCAAGAAAATAAATCTAAAGAAACCATCAACTAAGTATCTCCTATCACAAAATTTTCTAAGAGACATTCCCTCTCACTAGGAACTTATTTATCTATTGTCACTAGACAATTCTCTTAGAAAATTATGAATCTCCTAATAACATTGTGTTCCCAGAAATGACACCAAAATGATGGGATGTCATCAATACTCATCATTAAATAATGTCAATCCAATGCTAGTGTCCATAGTTGTCTGTAATAGGAGAGAGTGGCCGCTAGCAAATGGTCCATTATACCAAATCCACACTTGCAAGAATTGAAAAACACATTTACAAGAATTGGAAACACATTTGCAGGAATTGAAACATGTTTGCATGAATTGAAACACACTTATAAGAATTGAAACACTCTTGCATGAATTTAAACACACTTGTAGGAATTGAAACACACTTATAGGAAATTAAATGTCACACTTGCATGAAATTAAAACACACTTGCAGGAAAGAAAATTGCTGAATTGAAAAGAAATAATAAACACATAAAACACCTGCAGGTTCACAACAAACTATACACCAAAGGAATAATTACATGGTATAAATAAAAAGACAACAAAAATATAATTACAAAATAAAGAAACAAACATAAACACATAGATCCATCTTCCTTGGAATGAGTGGCCAACTCATTCCTCAGAAGAGGATTTTAATCAAGACTTATTTACAAATTGGATGCAACAGAACCTCATAATGAATTAATCAAAATAATGGAGGTTACATTCCTTGGTGTGGGAGGTTGCATTTATAATTTCATGCTTCCAACCCACTCCTTATTTTAAGGCATACATCTCAATCAAATATTATCAACTAAGATTTCAATCTATCCATAAAGCATCAATCTCCACAAAATATGGAGAGAGCTTATCTAACTCTAACTAACAATCTAACTCTCTTATTTTATTTTTGAGAATCAAAATGAATATTGATTCTTATTTATTTTATAAATAATAAAACACTTATGGAAATATATATTTTTAAAATGATTTCCAAAAATAGATAGTTATAATGCCCCTCCCATTACCATCTCTCGATTGTAGTTGTGTGGGCTCAATTCATCCTTGTTTTGAGTGAGAACGTTGTTCTAGCATTGTGCTTACATTATGAAAAATTCATAAAATAATGGTATATTTTAAATTTGTGACAATAATATAATAAAGGAATTTTTGAAGTGCCCTTTGTCAGACTAACCTTTTGAAACCTTGGGATTGTCCCCGTGTCTTCGATTTATGAGATCAAGTATTTCTTCTCGTGACTCATCCAACTCGGGATCATTCTCGAACCTTGAGTTGAAATATTTATAAATTTATTTATAATGTTAAATGTCAATCTAACTAAAGTGTATTTCGGTATCGATAAAAGGATTCTGCATAATTCTTAATGAAGATATTTGTGTGTTAATTAAGGGGTGTATCAAGAGAGATGGAGGTTTGGATTAAAGAAAATGTTAAAAATTAAATAAAGCATGAAATGAGCACAATAAAAGAGTTTCTATTTAAAGAAATAAAATAAAATAAATAATTATTTATTATTCTTAAATCTCTCCAAATTTATTTTGGAGCTTGAACCAAACCTCATTTCAAGAAGAATTAATGTACTTTAGGTATTGTAATTTTTTTCTACCATGAAAATATTATGAGAATTTTCTAAAGGCTTGTGAGTTTTCTTATGGGAGGAATTTTGGGAAAATTCTTGGGCAGACAATGTCTTTTACAAACCCCATGGTCTTGAATTGGAGCTTCATCATGTGTGTGATTTTGTTTTAGATTCTGTGGAGGTGTGAACTGCATGCATATGATTTTTTAGATGCTGCCGGGCACACCACCTATTATTTCCTGCTTGCATTGAAATGGGAGTGCACCAAATAGTTTTTAGTTAAAAACGGTTTTTTTGGTTTTTTACAAGAAAAATTGACAGTGTAAATTCTAGAGGCCCTTCCTTGTCAATATTCTCCCCCGCCTACGCCAATGGAAGGTTAGAGCAGCGAGGCCATGGACGTCCATCAAATTACATAGGACATTTTTTTTTCCATATTTAATGCCTTATTTTAAGCACATTGGAAACTTTTAATCAAAGGAAAGTGAAAATATAAAGCCAAGATCCACACCCTCTCTGCTAGCATCCTCCCGCCATAGTCAAAATTGGAGCCTAGTGTAGACTGGGACATGTGTGGGTGTTGTTTTGAATGCATTGATAGGAACATATGCAAAATTTGGAATCATACTAAGGCATAAAAATTGTTCAACAAAATACCTAAAAGATGTGGTTTCATTTATTGTAATGATTTTGGATAGGCATAAAATGGATTTGTTGAAATGGCTTGGAAAATTTCAAGCAAATAAAAAAAAATTCCAAGTGTGAAACCAATTTCCAAGACCCTTACCAAAATTATCCCTACCTTCTTCAAAATTGGGAGCTTAAACAGGGCCCTTGGGTAGTTGTCTTTTTGCCACAAATAAATGTGGCCTCTCGGGCTGTTTTGTCTATTATGTGCACAAAGGGTAAGGTTTCATTTTCTTTTATTTGTTTTATCTATTACGAGGAGGAATGGTGGACGTTTGGACTTTCATGATGGAAAAATTGGGATGCCCTTGAGATTAAAACAAGTTCCCTTGCACATGGGTGCAAATTTCTTGAAAAAATGCCAAAAATGTGGCTACCCGATAGTAAGGATGGCTGGACGCTACACAAAATGGATTTTTTGAAAAGGCTTAAGAGCCTCTTTTTTTTGGACTCGGGAGCATTCGTAAAGTTCGGAGATGAAGAATAACATGAGTTTGTAGACATAATTGGGGTGAATCTAGATTAACATACCAAATTTAGGAATGTCTCATATGAGATTGTAGTTTTGAGTTGCAAAAGGAGGATCTTTGGATAAATTTTGAACAATCATCCACCATCGAATGTGGTGATGGTGAATTGTGTAAAATAGGTATGGATTTCTAATTTTTCTTGAATTTAAATTACACACTCTATCATGTTCTATGTGGTTGGGTTTCAATAATTTGGATCATAGAAAATACATCTAGAAACGAATGTTACAACTTTTACCCTTCCCTAACCTTCAAAACATAGAAAAATTGGCCTCGAAATTACGTGCATAGAGCACCATACCCAAATGTACCATGCATCCAATTCTTCTTTTTGTATTGAAGGACACCATGGGGAAACTGAAATTAGTTTTTGAACTCTTTCATTCCTTTTTGAGTCAAGACTCAAGCCCATTTTAGTATATTAGCCACTTGTGGTGATGTGCTCAATTTAATAAAATGTTATCGGTTTCGCTTGCATATGCCTCTTCATTCAAGAAAATGCAAAACTATGGCCACCTAGATCTAGACTACTAAAAGGATAATTGGAACCAACTCTCAGTTATGCAAAAACACTATCGGGGATTAGTTTTATGAGTGGGTTTTAAGACCCTCGGTCATTAGGTGATAGGAAAATTTATTTGCATTTATGATTATCAACCCTAGAGATACTCTTGTAAATTGAGCATTATTCTTCATATTCAATTTCCTTGAATGCAATGAAGTATCTGTATATTGGGGAATAAGTAGGAATTGTCCAAATTTGTGCTTGAACTCAAGATGAGTGTTTTCGGACCCGGTTCGTAAGCTCTTTTATTGTTTTTGTTAGTTCTCTTAACTTGCTACCTTAGCTAGAAACTCTTTCTAAGGGTCTTGTTTGACTACTAGCCAAGTGTGAGACCTTTTAGAAACATCACATTTCTATGTAGAGTATTATTTGATATTTTATCTTGTATGAATGGATTTTGAAATGTATGATTTTTTTTTCTCTCCTCCCTCTTCTCTCTCTAGAAATGACTATGATACTTTGGTTGATTTTAAAAACGTAAATGAATTGAAAAATGTAAATTATTTTGAAATGAAATGAAAATGGACATGAAATGAAAATGGTTATGAAATTATGGATAGAAAATAATATTCCTCTTAACATTCTCTCTCATCCTTACTCTCTTTCTTTAGAACCAAAAACGTAAAGTTCAAATGAATGTGAAAGTGTGAATGTGTGAGAAATGAAATATCTCTTCTTATCTCTCCATATCTCTACCTCTCTCTACTCTTTGTTTGAAATTGTTCAAAATGATGAATGTGTGGATTTATGCTTGAGTGTAGGGGATTTCCATACCAGTTCTAGGACTAACCCTATGGTGGTTGCAGGTACCCATACAAGGAGATGTACAATGACACTTGTGTTTTCTTATCAGCATGTTGTCTGAAAGTAATGTAATTTAATAGAATATGTCAGTGATATTGTTATGAATGGAATGCATTATTTAATTATCTCCATGATGTATAAAATATTGTTGCATATTGATGAAATGTATTATTTCTTACGTAGTTGTATTTTTTCATGTTTGAATAATTCCACACTTAGTCATATTTTAGTATATTTGGTTAGGTAAATGAAGTTGATTGTATCATGTTTCATTGGAAAATTATGTAAGAGGATCCCTTTAATTATAGCCAAATCATCACCAAGAAAATAAAATTAGAAACATTTTATTTAAAATTGCTTGTGACATCATAACCTTGGATGTGATTGTACTAGTAAAATTGATGGTAGTAATATGGTAATGGTGTAATTCATCTATCTGCTAGTGATGTATTGACCTAGGAAATCTCTTAGCCTTCAAATAAAAATATAACAACTTACATGTATGTGTGTTCCATTTTGGGCAAAAATGTCAACCAAACTTATAGTTTGAAATATCAACCCTGGTGGTATGGGATGGTCCCCTTTGAGCTTAATCTCGTGCCTTGTTTCTATAGTGGAACCGAACACCACTTGGGACATCACTACGCCTTAGGAATGGAAGTGTTTTTCCTTAGCCTTTTTTATAGGAACACCTTTGAGTTTTTGAGGTCTTGTGGGAATTAGTTGTTGAATGCTAGTTGTGGCCTATAGTAGGGAAAAAATCACTTGGGGTACTTGGGAACAAAAATTTAAAATTTGTCCTAGGACTTTTTTGAGGTCAATGTGTGGACATAATTTTTGTATCTAAACCTTAGCAGATGGGATTGTTAATAATAGGATGTTGACCCATTAGAAAGGTGAAAATTGTGACTTGTTCCTTACTCCTTGCTAAGTCTCCATTTTTCTAGACATTAAAGATAATATGAGATATCTCCTTCGATAACATGATATTCTAGAACATTAAATTTTGACTTGAACATTGTTGTCATGCAAATGTGCAACAGGGAAATTGATAATTTCCAAGCATGAAAATGATACCCCAATGTTAATTTTTTCAAGTCTCATCATTCTAAGACACCCCGGGTCTATCCAGATCAGTTCAAATGACCTCCTAAATAATGTTATCTCATCCCCTAGGTGATTTAGAGAAGTCTATTCATTCTCCCTAGGTGATTTTAGGGATTTCTAAAAGATACTATCTTCTGGTAGTATTGGGAAGGGTTATCGTTGGCCTTCCCAGGACTGGATCAACCCCTTGGAGCATAACGGAAGGGTAAAATTCAACATGGAGGTGAATTGAAAACCTTAAAACATCATGGAAATGATTTTGGAAGGTTTTGGGAAGTTTTGAGAAACTTGGAGCAGTTTGAGAAAAAAATAGGGTTCACAAGCCTAGGTAGTACATAGGCCTAAAACAATTGTTGGGCTTCAGAAGATGATTCTGGGAGCTCCGGATGGAATTAGAAGCAAAAAAATTACCTAAGGAAATAGGATTCAAATACCTAAATGATGATGAAATCATATTTTTCACAACACCTTGGCACATAGGATTGGCAGGCAGTTTTTATCAGGTACAAGTAGAGTCTCAAATCACAAATCTGATTTTTCAGGGATCATATGGATGAATCAAGACATGAGACACGTTATCCAAAATGAGCCCCTACTTATTTTGGCTAACTTTCTTTCATTATTTCCTTCCTTGTGATTCAAATTCAATTTTTACATAGTGAAAGCACTCAAAATATTATGGAAATGGCTTCATAAAATAGAATTTTTCTTCCCCTTTCCAGAAAGGTAAAGAAGTCCTCCTAACTCCTTGTATTTTTTGAGTTATGGCTTGGCAGAGTTTGGAGGGGAAATTTTCCCTAGGCATGCACACAGCCAATTAGAAAGTGCCACGTGTCAAGGTGGAGTGGAGGTGTGGAGAGAAATTTGGCACTTAGCCCTTTTGGCTAAAAGGCACAAAGTCACAAACCAGGTCCATGCACAGCCCGCGAAGGAGAATGGGGAAAATTGGTTAAGGCCCTTGCATCAAATCAGGAGGCACCACGTGTCCAAATCATTGGTGGGAGTTAGGGGAAGGGAAGGATTTTTAGTTTTTTGCCAAAACCGCAAAAGCACAAAAATGAAAACTTGAACCCATGGTCCTATCAACCAATAGGGTGGCACCATGTGTCCACGTTGTCAGCATGAGTAGGGCCCGTAGAGGATTTTGGGAAATTTTCTCAATTTTGCAAAAAGAAGCAAAATGTTGTTTTGGGTCCGCTAAAACCAAAGGGTGCCACATGTCAATGGGAATTGGGGTGTGGAGAAATTTTGGGAAATTTTCCCAATTTGAAAAAAGATGGAAAATTTTCAAATTTCGGCCCACGAACCCTAATTTTGCCCTAATTTCACTTATTTTGCCCTAAATTTTCATAGGGCCATATCTTTTAATCTAGAGCTCATATTTTCATGTTTTTAGTGTCATTGGAAAGATGTTGAAATCCTCTACATGATGGACCCATCAATATTGAATTTTGATAGAGTTTGATGGGAAAAAATTGAAGAAATGTGTCTCGGCATGAGAAAAATGCATAAATGACATCTAACTCGCCCGATTTTAATGTGGTATGGTACCCATTCTTCTCCAACATGGTAAAAAACATTGGGAAATGATATTTTAGAGGTCTTTCCACTTTAATGAATGTTGTCAGTTGGTGGGTGCAAAAATGGATTTCCCACATGTATCTCTCCTCTATTCTATTTTTCATCAATTAAAAGCTAGTTTTGGCTCATTTTATAATGGTTGGACATTATTACTTCCTGCAAGCTCTTCTTTTCTCTTTCTTGGGTAGATTTGAAGGAGTTTCGGACCTCCCATGGAGACTGAGTTCATTTTTGGCTCTTTGCTATTGTAACGTATTGTATCAAATCTTGGAAATGATAATGTATGTTGTGTGATCGATTTTCAATCCTCTCATGCATTTGTTATTGTCTTATGATATTTCACTATATTCTAGCAATCTGTGCATGTTTTAGTGCTGCAATCTTCATGATCTGTGTCTAATTTTTAAAGCAAGGAGTTCAGCACTCCTTTAGTGTATCATAGTTCTGTTTTACTTAGTTTTGTCTTTCATTTCCATGCATCTTCCTCACCCCGTCTCCTTGGTAGTTTTAGAGTAGGAATTTTGAATCAAAACCTCTACAAAAATGACATGCATACACCTAAATATAGGATTAAGAACCATATTTCTCGGAGAGTTTTATCACCTTGCAAGGTCCCACACCTTGGAGAAAACTCAATGTTGTGCAATCACACTAAATGATCCATTTCCCAACAAAGAGATCTGAAGGTCATTTTGGGGTGCTTTGAATTTACACTAACAATTTTGGCACACTCGGTGGGACCTTAGAGGTCTTCCACTTCATGTTTTGCAGGTTGATGTGTTCCTGTTTAAAATTTCAGCCTTTGGAGGCACTTGCAAACACATCTGGTGAATCCATCTGATCAAAAACCCATCTCTGAAGTTGCATACCTTCTTTACATTATTTTTCTTTCATTTTTCATTCCATCTCTTCATTCTTCTTTCATTCCATGAAGTTGTGCAATCATGAATTCATTTCCCTCATGGAATTTACATTTACAATAGTCGCAATGTTTCCCACCTCCACCATGTTTTTCAAATCCTCTAGATCATCATTTTGATCAAATTCAAAACCAATATGCATACCCATCTGAGAAATGCCAAAGTTATTTTGGCTATTAAGCATGTCAAGCACAAGGGTATGCATATTGTGAGGGAAGTCATGAAGAAAATGTAGATTTGCTAGAGAAGATCCAAAAAATGGAGGTTGGCATGGTTCAGTCAAGGGGCATAGCACAAATGAAGGCATTTTAGATTGGTTTCAGAGCAACTTGTCCATGGGGAGGCCATTTTCCAAGACATTACAGCCCTCAGGAGAAGCTTGACTTCATGGTTGCAACGCTGCCATTACTTGCAAAGTGGACTAAGGGAATAGAGGTCTATGAAAGGAGTATTCAGCAACTTTGTCAATAGGTAAGCACACCATCTCATGCCTTTTCTTTCCTCTTTCCCAATCCGTTTTATCTTAGTAGTGTCAAGTTTTAAACTCTCCATCTGATATCCCAAAAGTTGATTCCATTTCTTCATCTCCTAGTCTCCCATCCCACTTTAATTTCTCTACTCTTTTCCATTCCAAACAGCCATTCCCTTTAAAGAAACAAGAGGTTCTACCTTCTCCACCATCACAAATAATTAAAAAATTAGTTGAACCACAACCCACCCCTCCTTTTGCATTCCCAAATCCATTTTGGGAGGATAAAACTCAAGAATCCAGTCAAGGAGAATATCAAGAAGAGGAGCCCAATGGAAAATAAATGATAGACAATCTGAAGAGTTGGGCTCTCAAATTCGAGATTACGAAAATCCCTTGATGGTTAAGACAAAGGAGGAGGTTGAGGTTGAAGGAAAAGTGGTAAACAAGGCTGATTTTATAACAGCAAAGTGAAATAAGAAAAATAGCAGTTTGTTTGTGATAAGTTGGGTGTCCATGTTGGCACTTTGTCTAAATAAAATGCTGATCTAATTTGCATTGCAAAATCAGTCATTATGGAGGAAGAAAAACCAGCTCAAAACCCCATTTTTGAAGAGAAAATGGATGAGATCAAGTAATTTTTGCAACAATAGAATAAGGAAGCATTATTGATACATTTTTACTTTCGTTTGAAGGGCTTGATTTGATCAATGAAGCCATTATGGAGGTAAATAAGATAGGTCTAAAGGCAATGAATCATGAACAAGAAGCACAAGAAATTTCATGTTTCTCTCCCACTTCATCTCTCCAAAAATCTATTTTTGGATAAGTTTGAATTGACAAGTTTCATTTTTGAAAATGAAGTTACACATGGTGAAGAAAATGTAGATTTGAAAGTCACCATGCAAGAGGAAGAGACTTTGTTGCAGCAGGACATTGAAGAGTTTGATTGCTTATCAGACTTAGAAGAATGTTTGGATGAGGAGCTAGCTGAAATTACAACATTTTCTTCTTCACCATTCGTTCTCCAACATCAAGAGCCTGTTGCCACAAAGGAGAACATTGAAAAACAACAGCCTGTGTTTTGTAACAGCCTTTTGGAACCAAGATTGGAAGATTTAAATCTTCCATGTTCTTCATGGGAAGAGGAAGGGAAAGAGAAAGAGATTTTCACTTCTTCCACATCATCCGCCAAAGAAGGTCCACAAGAAGACTCCATTTTTGGAGTTGAATTTCAGAGGAATGGGCACACCCAAAGGATCAGACTATGCCCAATCAAGTACTTGGCTTCATTGGAGCCAAAGGAGAAGCCAAATCTGGTCATGTCCATTTTAGGGCATGAGGATGATATGCAAAGCACCAAGGATCAGCTGCAATACCTCTACCATCCAAATGCAGAGCAACTAAAAGAGGTATATAATTTGTTTTCAGTTGACACCTTGATGATTTGGGTGGAGCAAAAACTTAAATTTATTTTTTCACTCATCCAACCAGCCATGTTCGAGTTCCAAATCAGTTGCATAGGGCTGCCATTTTTGAGGAAGGGAAGCTATTTCTCCCTGTCGCTTGCGGGATTTTTTTGAGATCCCTTTACTCTTGGTTAGAGTAGTGTAGGTAGGTTTTCTTTCAGAAAAATAAGTGCTTGTGCACACTCTGTATATCCCACTTAGGGTATGTGTGATTTTCACATTTGTACATAGTTTTTGTTGTGTTGGTTTTGCTCTTGCATAGTGCATTGTCTTGGCATTTAGTCACAACCGCCTCGATTTTCGGTGATTTCTAGGAGGTCTAAAAGGGAATTTTTCTAGTAGAGGATCAATTTACAGGCTATATATCATGACTCCATGCCCAATGGATGCTTCAAGTTAGCTTATCATTTCATCGAACAAATAGATGACCCCTCTAAGTCACCAAAATTGTTATCCAAAATGAGCCCCGCTTATTTTGGCTAACTTGACTTCATTCTTTCCTTCCTTGTGCTTCAACTTAAATTTTTACACATTGCAAGCACTCAAAATATTCTAAAAATTGCTTCATCGTATAGGATTTTTCTTCCACTTTCCGAAACATAAAGAAGTCCTCCTAACTCCTTGTATTTTTGAGTTATGGCTTGGCGAGTTTGGAGCGGAAATTTTCCTAGCAGGCCCGTAGCCAATTAGAAAGTGCCATGTGTCAAAGCGAAGTCGAGGTGCAGAGTGAAGGAACATAAATAAATTTAGCACTTAGCCCTTTTGGCTAAAAGTCATAAAGTCACAAACCGGCTCGTGGACCCATGGAGGAGAATGGGGAAAATTGGTTAAGACCCCGCATTGAATCATGAAGCGCCACGTGTCCACGTCATCAGCGGGAGTCGGGGGAAGGGAAGGATTTTCAGTTTTTTGCCAAAACCACAAAAGTGCAAAAATGAAAAATCAAACTTGTGGTCCCATCGACCAATAGGGTGGTGCCACGTGTCCACATTGTCAGCGGGAGTTGGGCCCATGGAGGATTTTGGGAAATTTTCCCAATTTTGTGAAAAGAAGCAAAATGTTGTTTTGGGCCTGCAGCCGAACCAGAGGGTGCCACGTGTTAGCGGGAAGTGGGTTGTAGAGAATTTTTGGGAAATTTTCCCAATTTGAAAAAAGATGGAAAAAGTTCAAATTTCGGCTCGCAACCCTAATTTTTCCCTAATTTCACTTGTTTTGCCCTAAATCTTCATAGGGCCATATCTTTTGATCTAGAGCTCATATTTTCACTTTTTTGGTGTTATTGGAAAGCTGTTGAAATCCTCTACATGATGAACTCCTAAATTTTGAATTTTGATAGAGTTTGATGGGGAAAAATTGAAGAAATGTGTCTGGCACGGGAAAAATGTAGAAATGACATCCAACTACCAGATTTTAATGTGGTATGATACCCATTCTTCTCCAACATGGTCGAAAACATTGGGAAATGAGATTACAAAGGTGCCCTTGCCATTTTAATGAATGTTTTCGGTTAGTGGGTGTAAAAATGGATTTCCCACATTTCTCTCTCCTCTGTTCTATTTTTCATTGATTAAAAGCTAGTTTTGGCTCATTTTGTAATGGTTGGACGTTCTTACTTCTGCAAGCTCTTCTTTTCTCCTTAGCAGGTGGATTTGAAGGAGTTTCAGACCTTCCATGGAGACTACAGTTCATTTTTGCCTCTTTTCTATTGCAACATATTGTATCAAATCTTGGAAATGATAATGTATGTTCTGTGATCGATTTTCAATCCTCTCATGCATTTGTTTTTATCTTTTGATCTTTCATTATATTCTGGTAAATCTGTGCATGTTTTGGTGCTGCAATCTTCATGATATGTGTCTAATTTGTAAAGCAATGAGTTCAACACTCCTTTGGTGTATCACCATTCTGTTTTGCTTAGTTTTTTCTTCCATTTCCATGCATCTTCTTTACCCTATCTCTTTGGTAGTTTTAGAGTAGGAATTTTGAATCAGAACCTCTAGAAAAATTACATGCATACACCTAAACAGAGGAGTAAGAACTAGCTTTCCCTAGAGAGTTTTCTTACCTTGCAAGGTCCCACACCTTGGATAAAACTCAATGTTGTGCAATCACACTAAATGACCCATTTTTGGAATACATATATGAAGGTAATTTAGGGGGTGTTGTAGATTTACACTAATAAGACCCCCACCATTGGATTAACAATTCCATTTCCAGCCAATATCATATAAAATTTCACCAAGAAATTCCACAGGAAGCTCAAGTTATCCTCTTTCTAAGTTTCCCTCTGAAAAGGTAGTTTAGGACTTAGTCATTTTTTGAGAGGACACATGTCAGCACCAAGAGCCTAGAAAATTTCATGTCCCCAACGCCCCGAGGTCGGGTAAACCAACCCATGAAAATGCGTCCAGCTCCCATGTGACCTCTTAGACCCTCATATGACCTCAAGACTTAATAGTTCAGCCCCTAGGTGCATTTTTGGAGCATCCATTCCTTGCCATTGGATCAAGTGCCACATGTCAGCTCCAGGACCACCGTGGAAACTAATGTCCCTTATGTCCCTAAGGTGAGGGACATCAGACCTTGAAAAATTTTCCCAACCCCTATGGGGAGCCTTTTGGACATCCATGTGACCAACTTTCAACCCCCAGGTGCATTTTTGGAGCATTCATTCCCTATTGTCAGATCAAGTGCCACGTGTCATCCCTAGGACCACCATGGAAACTAATGTCCCTTATGTCCCTGAGGTGAAGGACATCAAACATGTAAAAATGTGCCCATTCCCCTATGGGGGTCCTTTTGGACACCCACGTGACTGACTTTCAGCCCATAGGTGCTTTGTTCAAGATAATCCCCGCCATCGATCGAGGACACATGACATCACCTTGACCACCATGGAAATTGATGTCCCTCATGTCCCTGAGGTTAAGGAAATCAAGGACACAAAAATTCACCTAGCCCCTCCATGTGCATTTCTTTGAAAATTTAAATCCGGCACTTAGTCGTTTCTTCCCCCTCATTTCTCCTTCACAACTTCATACCTTGCCATGGCTCCGTGAATGATTGTCCAGACACCCAGTCCACCATTGTTGCTCTAAACCAGCTCTGCCATTGCCACATAAACTCTCCAAACCATGAATGCACATTAATATTCAGGCCTCAAATAAAAATGGAGTGAAATGATGAAGAACGAAGAGAAAATGGAGATTTTTCGCCAGATAACTACGAAGCCACCCGATCAAAAACTCATCATATCTTGCAAAGTACAAGTCAGATCGAGATGCCATCTTTTGCAGAATTTCACATTTTGCAAGACAATCAAGATGCAACAAACAAGAGGTCAAATGGTTCCTAGAATCATTTTCTCCAACAAAATCCTCACTTCGTTACCTAGTTCGCATTCTTGATTTCCCATCATTCCCGCAATAGGAGTGAGCTAAAAACTTACACATGGGCTCCAAATAAAAAACCTATCACAATGGATTTTTTTCATTGCAAATGGAGACAAAAACTAGACCTACAAATTTCAAGCTCCATTAATGGCTATCATGGTAGCTCTGTGCCCAAAGCCACTACCAGTTAAAATTTCAAAATTTGTTTCCAATCATTCTAGATGGCAAAACTTTGTGAAATTTTGAGGGTGTGATCATAATAACAAGACGAGTCCAAAAAATTATTTTCCCTTACAAATTGAGCTCTAGAAACACACTTTCTAAAAATAGTAAGTTTTCCTATATTTACTTGCTATGTTTGGAAAGTCATCCTCAAAAGAAGCTAAGATAAAGGAAATGAGCATTTAAGATCATGAGGAAGTTAGAATGAGTGTTCAGAGAAGAAAACAATGAAAATGACCACTTACTAAAAATAGTAAGTCCCTTATATGGGTGCTTACTAAAAATAGTAAGTCACCCCAAAGAAGTGGCTGAGGCAAGGGTAGGGTGTGCAGTATCAAATGAGGGAGTTCATCACATCACAATGGTTGAGAAGAGGCAAAAATCACCTCTCACTAAAAATAGTATATCATACATAGGCTAGGAGTTGCGGTCATCAGTGGAACAGTTCACTCAACTTGGCAAGCATCCACAATGCGCAAGGAGTTTGAAGATTTATAGTTTCACTGTATTTGGCACTTTCCATCGACGAGGATCAATGAAATTCATCAAGAATGATGTATCATCTTCTTATTCTCTCTCTCTCTTTCTCTCTCCTCTTTCCCCAAACTTTCTCTCTCTTCTCAAATGTTCTAATTTTGCGTTGGGGTTGCACTTTTTCATATCATAATGTTCATAACGTAATAAGTCACCTTTATGTTATAAAAAGGGACTTTAAAATTTCTTAAGAAGTTGAAAATTTGTAAGTTGTGCAAGGAAATATGAAAAGGAATTAGGGGGTAAACGAAGAGTCATATTAACTCTATAAATTGTAACGCCATTCCCATTACAAGGGGTTGGCGATTGATCTTGTAAACTCAAGAGTGTATTGTACCGGAGAAAGAAAAGGAGATAGTCATTATCTTCTACTTTATTCCACTCTCAAATTTCTTCCATTCCAACACTATGTACAACTTTTGTTTAAGCATCAATACAAGAAGTTTGTAGCCTCTTTGATGACAATATTTTAGAAACTTTGAGTTCATAATCTTATCTCTTCTTATTGCCATTTGTAGGGTTATTTCTTCTCATGAATGTATGTGTTGAAGTTTCTAACTAGTGTGTGTGTAGGAATATGATTTTCTACCTGTAGCATTAGTTCTCCTATCTCATTTCTCACTCCCTTTCCCACTTTTCGACAAATTCTTCCCTAGCAAGAGATTTCTAGCTTTTCCGCAGGTAAGTGAAGTGCCCATGTTAGATCCCCAAAAAGAAACCCCATAAATCCACATTTTCTTGTGCATGCATATACAGTAGTTGCACCATTTAAGTAGAGGGACTTAGATTCCTAGAGCGTTGGCAAGAAATCCACAATTTTTCCACCCGAAAAATTTCTCGCCAACAAACACAAACCACATGTCTCTTTTGTATCTTCTAAATGCTCCTAATCATCTCTATCCTTAAGATGTACCACAAACATGAGGTTAGCTTAAGATTTTCCACTTATCATCTTGAGATTTTTTTCCTCACAATGATAAATAAGTAAGATGACGAGTAACCATGTTCTTTAAGAAATAAACCTATAGTATAAGAATGAGTGTTGGATGATGTATGTGTTCAAAATGTTTAGAAATATATTTGGGTTTTAAAAATTAATGACAATTGAAAGGTGAATTGATGCGAGTTTTATATATACTCTTCAAATCACCAAAAACTTTCTTTAGAGTTCAATGATTCATTTGTATAATCGTCAAATTAAATGAACTCAATCCTTACTCAAGAAGGCAAATATTGCTTTAATACACAAGATTTCTTAAAACGTTGTATCAAATCCCAAAATCATTTTAAACATGTTTTATTACCCCATACTAACAAGTTCAAACCATTCAATAAGTTCCACAACACCATTTTCAACAACTTGCTTTGTAAACCTCCAACTAGCCTTATAGCCCGGAAAAGCATTGTTTCTAAAAAATCATCAAATTTAAACCTTTAACCATGACTAATAAACTTTTTGACACCCTTTATGATCGTTTTTATTCCTACCAAATTTCAGGTCTTAGAACAATTTCAATCAAAAGTTATAGCAAAAATACCATTTTCCTAGCCTTCCAATAAGCCCTCCCAAGGCACAAATCCTACAATTGGGAATTATGCACAAAATTCCTTGAGAAAATATTTACATTTTTAATTCTTTTTTTTTCATCAATGTTTTTCTCTCAAATCCTTCTACATTCTTCCCAACTCAAAAACCCTCCTTTTAGCTTGTAAAGTAGGCATAAGCTAGGGTTTGGTAGCAAAATTTAGGGTTTGGTGTTTACCTCTATTTTTCAACATTTAGAACACTTTTTCCCACTCACTTTCACCTAGTTTTTAGTGCCCACTTCCCTTTGACACCTTTTGATACTGATCATGACACTATCGACTATATTATGGACATTATTATAGTTTTGATTTAGTATGATGTTAGATATTTGATCATGGGTTATTGTTGAATTTGATTCTTATATGATGCATGATGATTATTAGAGACACTTTATATGTTGATGATGTTATACTATTGGACATGGCTATATGATGGATATTGTTCAGACTTGTGATATTTGGATATTGTTAGTAGACCTAGAAATGGAAAATTATTGGATGATGATATAGTTGTTGATAAAACTATAATGATTTTGTTAAATTGTTTTGATGTTGTTACGATTCATATATCTAGATGATTTTGTTAATTATATTATATTACTTTGGATGTTCTGATATGGCCACGAGGCTGAAGGAGGTATTTGTGTTTTACAAGTTAAAATATCACAACAAACATCGGGGGACTGGAGACCAACCACATTGGAATTCTAGATGAGTTCAACAAGGTCACCATGGTAGCTAGTATTTGTTTGTGTGTGTTGTTTGTGTTAGGGATTCCCATGGGGATCACCTTTAAATTTTACTAAGGGATTTTATGTGTTTCTTTTATTTGGTCCCTTTTGTTATTTAGTTTTTTGCATGTGTTTTATGTGGTGCACCTACCCCTTTCATTGTTTATTTAATGTGGTATTAGTATTGTGACTAATCATATTTTTAGTTAATTAATTTAAAAGATATCATAAAAATGTAATTAATAGAGTTTTTGGCCATGTTTTAAAGTATTGTAAGAATGTGTAAGTGACTTTGTAAGTGATGTGTAAGTTAAATTTTGAGTGTGAGACACTCCACCTTCTTGGAAATTCGAATTTGTCCTTGGAGGCTGATTTTGGAGGCTTGTGGGACAAATTCAACTTGTCTCATGCCTCTTAAATTTACATACCAACCTTGCCTATGGTTAAAGGGTTAAATTTAGACCTTTTTACGTTTTTTTGTCAAGTTGAATGTTGTAATTGCACTTTTCTTACATAATTTAATTTCAGTCCTTATGGGGTATGGACTTGTTTGAGTGTGTAAGTAAATCTATCATATTTTTCATCCATCTATTTATTATGCATTGGTAAATGAATTTGACTTTGTGTTTAGATTTTAGGATGTGTGATGTGGCATCCTACATGGATCCACCTCATCCTCTTCTCTTCCCTCTTCTATAAAATTCAAACTTTGTGCCTTGTTTTGGGTTGGATTCACTTTTGGGAGACTTCATTTTGGGTGAATTTTCTTGTTGTTTTGGGAGCTCTTGGTTGGAGAAGTTTTTGGAAGATTGTTGCATGCTTTTGTTGGGTTGATTTTTGGATTGCTTACATTGGAAGGAGCTTGTTGTTTTGAACTTGAAACAAACTCCATCGTGGAGAGGTAAGAGCTTGGCTCTTGGAAATGCTCTTCTTTCCCTTTTATGAATATGTAAATGTTGGTATGTTTGTTATTGTTGTGGGTTGTTAGGTAGATGGCTTAGGGATGGTGTAGGAGAAGACTATGGGGTACTCTTGAGGGAGGAATAAGTGTGGAGGGAGTTGGGTTTTGGGTTCCACCTTGTAAAAAGAAATAGCTTGCATTTCTTTACTCGTTATGGGGTTCCATAAGAGCTTGGGGAGGCATAAGTAAATGTGAGGAATAAGGGGTACTTGGGAGGCATAAGAGATGTTAGGGTTTTGATATACTATTTTTAGCGGTTTTTAACTCAAAGTGGTGATACCCATTTCCCGTTTGGGAGGCATAAGAAGAATCCCCATAGTTCTTGCTCCTTTGGCTTGCTTGGTGAAGCCTTAGTATTGCTTGTCATGTGTTATTGTAGTTGTAAAAACTACATTCTATTTTGGACTGTGTTTTATTGTGAAAATGTTGTGTGTATGTTTTGTGGAAGCCTGTTGTTTCCATGAGTTGGATCACATCTTTTATTGCATTATGGTTGGGGCTCGGGGCCAATGAAGAAGAATGGCTTTTCATTTTTCCCCTACTCTAGATGTGATATATTTGGATGAAGGAGAAGAATGCATGTTGTTGTTCGGAGCCGAGAAAAGACAAATGATAGTCCTTGTGAAATAAAATCTCATTGTAACCTTCCCACTTGAAGTGGATGATCTTGTAAATGTTTGTAATGGAAAGGTGTTGTACTGATTGCAAGTGGAAATTGGAAATGTAAAAGAGTTATACTTTGTATTTTGTGTAAAAAAACAAATGTGAAAGAATGATATTGTTTTGTATACTATTTTTTGAAAGTAAATGGAAAGGAGGTTGTATGAGTTTCATTGGATATATTGGAAGTTTTTACCTTGTTCATATGATATTCTTCCATTAGAAATATGTGTTTAGCATGCACTATGAAATCTCTATTTGAAAATGGTAAAGTGGAACACATGAAAAGAAAATGTAATATTTTTCCCGTGATTAATAAATGATTTTGGAAGGAATAAAAGAAAGAAGTTGTACAATTGCCTTTGGAAATCAATAAATGAATGTAATGTTTTTCTCAAATTGCATTGTTGTATTGAATATGATCATATCAATGTATTGAAATCTATATTTGAAAGGAAGAAATGCGTGTGAGAAAAATACAGTATTTTGTCTCTTTTGGAAATGTGTGTGAGTTTTAATACTTAGAAGATGAAAATGGCAAATAGATCCTTTGAATTTTGATCCATGTCTTTTCTAATTTCAAACTAGCAATTATCTAAACCAAAAATGTGCAGTTCAAACCTGCAACAATAAAATAACAAATTAAATAATTAAATTGAAGTAGTAGGCTCTAAACGAATTCATCTGGACATTAATATTGAAGAAAATTTCTTAGAAAACTTAGTAAAATCGGCTTGAACACTTTTACTTTGTCATTTTTCTCAAAATGTTGGAAATTTCAATTGATCCTTAATAAAACAAATTAACCCTCAAAATTTATCCTAAATTCATCTAAGAACAACCCTCCATGTCTATTTGACATGTTAAGAGAGGAAGAAGATCAAATTGAATCAAATTCACAACTTTAAAAAGCCTGAAGACATTTTCTCATAATTGACCTCTTAAACTTTATAAAACCAAAAATTTCCATCCTCAATGTGCAAAGAGGGCATCAAGAGAATTCTAGAAAGTCATTGTTTTCCCCAAACCGAGCTCTCTATCAAAAGTTATGGCCTTCAAGTTTTCTTCACTGGCGTTAAACTTTTAGGAAAATTTTCCTTTGCTTTGGCCGCGGCCTGAATTTTCCTTGGGGCTTGGGAAAATTTTTAGGAAAATTTTCAAGATTTTCTCTCGTCATCCTGTAGCCAATCAGAGGCTGCCATGTGGCACCATGAGGTGTCAACAATGAGACGGACCACCTTTTTAACTTGGCACTTTTGGAAAATTTTGGGAAAATTTTCCAAATTTTTCCCGTCAAATCCAGAACCAATTAGGTGACGCCACATGATGTCACGAGGCATCGACAAAGGAATGATTCCCTTTTTGTCTTTTTCATCTCAGAAAATTTTTAGAAAATTTTCCAAGTTTTCCCGCTATTCGCACGGCTGCTGCAGCCCAATCAAGGGCTGCCACGTGTCATCGCAAGGTGTCGGCGAAGGCACGGGTCCTTTTACACTCTTAGCCCTTCGGGGCATTAAGTCAATTTTTCTCCCCGTCACCCCACCTTCCCCGCATTGGCTTAGGAGATTCCATGTATCCTTTGTGGTATCGTGGGAGCACGGCTGCAAAGTCTACCTTTCTCCCCACGCTGGAGAATTTGAAAATGTCTCCCATCACCCCGCCTTCCCCGCTATTCCCGTGCTGCCTTAGGGAGTGCCACGTGTCCCTTGTGGACTTGTGGACCCACAGGAGCATGGGCACAAATGTGATTTTTACCCCATGTGGTAAAAATTTTTTCCCAAGGTCTCCCTGTGGCCTGCCAA
This sequence comes from Taxus wallichiana var. yunnanensis, assembly GCA_018340775.1. NCBI lineage: Eukaryota > Viridiplantae > Streptophyta > Pinopsida > Cupressales > Taxaceae > Taxus > Taxus wallichiana. The sequence goes on along the minus strand of CM031240.1, from coordinate 401,429,643 downwards.
CCCGCCCTTTGGGAAAATTTTAACCCCTAGGCCCGCAGCCCGCTCTTGGGGAAAATTTTCACCCCAAGGCCCACCAGCCCATAACTTGAAAAATATGAGGAGTTAGGACTTATTTATATCAATAGAAAGGTGAGGAAATTTCCTATCCAATGGGAGTGATTTAGGGAAATTTTTAATGCGTTAAGTGTGAGAAAAATAAAGTTGAATATTTAATCTTGTTAGAGAGTGGGTATGGTGAGGAATTACCCTCTAAACCTAATTGAAACATCTAACCCTAATTTTTGGACCTTATAACCTCTATAATTATTAATAAAATAAAAGCATACTCTAGTATATTAAATTTCTTTCAAACCTGTTAGTGACAACTATTGTCTTGTAACATGGTTGTAGATTCTTTTAATAAAAAAAAATTCCATAAATTTTTCCTAACTAAACCTAAGTTGTTCTTGGGTCTTAAGTGGGTTTTTTAATGGGCGCCGCACTTGGTATCGAGTGATGGTTCAAAATCTTGGACCATTGGGCACACTAGAAAACTTGAGACATGAAACTTAAACCTAGCACACTTTTAAATCTAGAAAACAACTTATTTTAGAAATTACATATTTTAGTAAACATGGAAATTGAATAAAACTTATAAAAATGAACTAACTCTCACCTTGGTCTACATGCGGGAGGTGTATATAGGATGAGGGGAATTTTCGGATAGACCCAAACTTACCACCACCACTAGATCATGTTGTAGTAGCCATCCTACCCCAAATTTTGCAGACTCTTTAGGATGTTAATGCCGCTTTACACAGGGGATCAATAGGAGGACATGTAGCTAGATAGGATAGAGTCCCTTCCATTAAGGGTTAGGTATCTCCTTGACCTAGTGAGGAGCATGGAGGAGAGAAATCCCATGCAGAGTTAGCTAGGGTAGAGTCACCACAAAGGGGAAAGGGTGACTGAGTTTCAAGACATAGTGAGAGGTCTTGAAGCCCTAGGCTTAGGGATGAGCATGCAGAGAGACCTAGAGGCCGTCAGACCAAAGCTACATATGACATTAGCGAGATCCTGAAACTTTGACTGTCACATTATTTTTGTGACATAGGTGGATTTGAGGGAGAGGCTTGGTTGGTGAGCTTGAGCGTATGCTTCAAGATTTGTCCTTGTACTAGCAACATGAAAGCTCATGTTACGATCCATCTACTGAGGGATGGAGCTGGTGTCTCGATGGCAAAAAGAGGAGTAAAGCTCCATGTTGATCTTGAGATAGTTACCTATGAGCTCTTTGAGGATTGTTTCCAGAGCATATATTTGTCACGGAGGTTCATACAGTAGCGGATAGATGAGTTTCATGACCTCCGACAAGAATCTCTTAAAGTGGCTGAGTATGAGAGTAAATTTCTGGATCTACTCTAGTACATTGATTACATGTAGGATGAGAAGGTGTGGATCTATAGGTTCATTTGGGGCCTGAATCTAGATATTATAGGTGAAGTGCAAATCTATTTTCCACAGACATTAGCTAAGGTCATCGAGAAGGTCTATATAGAAGAGGAGACACGAGGAAAGACCCAACAGGCTATAGACTAAGTTCGGAGCCGCATAGAGTAGATGCAAGACAGCAGATCAAGGGGTTAGTACCTCTTCCTCGGGGTGGATAGGGTTCAGACAGTTCATCTTTTAGACCCTAGCAGTAGTAGTAATAGTCCCGCCCACCTTATAGACCTCTACAGAGAGATTTGATACACAAAGAGGATAGAGCATGGGGCCTCCTCCTAAGGGTACCATCAGGACATAAGGTGCCTAAAGAGCTCACTCAGTAGGAGTTCGCTAGAAGAGACCTCAGAAGACTATAGCTAGATCATCAGGATCCACACCATAGACCTCCAGAGCACTAACTAGACCTGCTACATAGGGGAGAGGATCAGGTGGTTGTTTTGGTTGTGGTGTTACTGGACATTTTTGGAGAGACTGCCCACAAAACCCTAACAAAAAGGGTAAGACACAGATCTCAAAGCCTAATGTTGGTGATATGGGGTGCAGTCATAAGATGTATGTAGTGGTCGAGAACCATCAGGTAGAGCATCAGAGTACAGTTATTGAGACTGCAGGTAGCATTGGTGGTATTCTTACCTCCATCTTGTTTGATTATAGTTCTTTTGATTCTTTCATTACACCATCTTTAGTAGAGCGATGCGGGATGGTGGCGAGGAAGAAGGGTCATAGATGGGATTTTGAGATGGCTTCGGAGCTAAGATCTCTGTAGACTCCTTAGTTAAGGAGTGTGTGGTGGATTTGGGACCTTTCGCCACTACCATGGATCTCCGTATCCTTCCTTTGGAATCTTATGGAGTCATCTTGGGTATGGATTGGTTGTCTACACACAGGGCTAGAGTGGATTGTTACCACAAAATTATATCTTGTGCGAGATGATTTGGGAGATGAGTTAGTGATTTCGGGGTCGGGAGACCCGTTTCTATTTGCACCATCTCTTTATGTAACTTAAGCGGGTGTACAACATGGTTTCTAGATGTATGTTGTTATAGTGGTGATAGATCAAAGGATGGGTCTACTGGACCATCGCTAGATGATCACCCCATTTTGAGAGAGGTTACGTAGATGTCTTTGGGGGAGTTCTGGGGTTTCCACCCCTACGTGAGATTGATTTTCATATAGATCAGGTTCAGGATCGAGCCTATCTCATGAGCATCTTATTAGATGACCACCCCAAAGCTTTGTGAGCTCAAGTTTCAGCTTGAGGGCCTTTTGGAGAAAGGCCTTATCCATCGTAGTGTATCCCTTGGGGTGCATAGGTATTTTTGTGAAGAAAAAGGATGGATCATTACGGATGTGTATTGATTACCACCATCTGAATAAAGTAACGATCAAGAATCGTTATCCCATTCCACGCATTGATGATTTATTTGATCGGATGAAGGAGCCATGGTTTTCTCTAAGATTGACCTTAATTCAAAGCTACCATCAATTTAAGGTTTTTAGAGGTATAAATTTATAAGACCGCCTTCTGTATGAGATATGGCCACTATGAGTTCACAGTGGTGCCTTTTAGTTTGACTAATTCCCGTAGTATTTATGAATTTGATGAATGGGGTATTTAGGAACTTCTTAGATTACTTCGTGCTCATCTTCCTTGATGACATTTTGATTTACTCACATACGCGTGAGGAGCATGAGGGGCACCTTCGACAGGTTCTTCAGTATCTTCGGGAACATCATCTTTTTGGGAACTTGGAGAAGTGTGCATTCTTTTAGATAGAGGTGCGATATTCGAGATACATCATTTCGGGGGAAGGTATCATTATTTATCCTTCCAAGATTAGAGCTATTATGGATTAGCTAGCACCCACTATGGTGACTGAGGTGAAAAACTTCATGGGATTAGTAGGGTACTACCAGAGATTTGTTCAGGGACTTCTCTCGATTTCTCACCCCATCACTTACCTTTAGAGGAAAGGGAAGAAGTTTGTTTGGTCGACAGATGCAAGTAGACCTTCAATACATTGAAGGAATGCCTCTCCACAACACATATTCTTGCAGTCTTTGGATCCACAGGGTGAGTTTTTTGTTTGCATAGATGCTTCTTTAGTAGGGCTTGGAGGTGTTTTGATGCAGGAGGGCAAAGTAGTGGATTTTGATTCTCGCAAACTCAAATATTATGAGCTTGATTATCTAACTCATGATCTTGAGCTTGCGGTAGTTGTGCACACCTTGGTTTGATGGAGACACTTTATTCTTGGTCAGAGATTCACACTTAGGATAGATCACCCAAGTCTTCACCATCTCTTCACTCAACCCAATCTCAATGCTCATTAGTGGCGTTAGTCCATTGGATGGATTTGCTTTGTGAGTATGATATGGAGATAGAGCATGTCAAAGGGAAGGAGAATGTGGTGGCAAACACTCTTAACAAATGGAGACATGTGGCTATGGCCACCTCAGTGAGAATAGATTTGTGGAGCAGGATTCTTTAGCAGCTTCCTCTTGACAGCTTCTACATTGCAGTTCAAGCAGAGATCGAGTCTCAAAGACCCCTCAAGGGAAATTTTGATGGTTTTTCTTTAGAGGTAGATTGTCTTCTTAGGTACAGAGGCTGGATTTATGTTCCCAGAGATGGAGGCTTGAGGTAGGACATCTTGGTAGAGGCACATCATGCACCCTATTCATCCCATCCTAGGGTGAAGAAGATGCACGCCACCTTGAGATAGTTATATCATTGGAGAGGAATTCGAAGAGACGTGGCCCAATTCATGTCATGATGTTTAGAGTGCCAAAGAGTTAAGGCTAAGCATCAAAGCATCCAGCCAGCCTTCTTTTCCCTCATGATATATCGGAGTGGAAAAGGGACACAATTTCTATGGACTTCATTGTTGGGATACCAATGTCAAGATATCACCACGATGCCATCATGGTCACGGTTGATAAATTGACAAAAGTGGCTCACTTTTCTCTGCTGAAGACCACTTATACAAATAGAGCAATAACATGGGTATACTTTGATGATATTTTCAGGTTGCATGGGATTCCATGGAAGATCATTAGTGATTATGATCCTTTGTACACTTCCCATTTTTATACTACCATACGGTATGCCCTCGGGACAAAGATTAATTTCAGCACATAATATCACCCTGAGATAGATGGAAAGACTGAGAAGGTGAATCATATTTTAGAGGACATGCTTAGGATTTATGTGATGGATCGGTAGTCTAAATGGGAGGATTACGTGTACTTGGTGGAGTTTTCCTACAATAATAGTTTCCATAGTTCTATAGGTATGGCTCCTTTTAGGATTTGTATGGTAGAGAGTGCAAGACACCTCTTAGCTAGGACAAGCTATAGGACAGGTTTATCTTAGACCATCTTTATTGCGGGACATGGAGTAGCGGTGGTATTGATCGAACGAGACGATATTATAGGTGGCTCGGGAAGATAGAGAAGAAGTACGGATATCAAAGCATAGGACCGACCATAATTTTGATGTGTACACAAAGGTGTTCCTTCATGTTAGGCCACATAAGAGTCCCATTCATTATGGAAAAGGTTCTAAGTTATCTCTTAGATTCATGGGTCCTTTTGAGATCTTGGAGTGTATTGGCCATTTGGTCTACCATCTACCATTGCCACCCTTGTCTCACGTACATGATGTGTTTCATGTTTTAGTTCTTAGGAGATATGTTGCAGATCCTTCTCATGTGTTAGATTGGACATCATTGTAGGTGTAGGATAAGGGGTAGGTGATGGTGGAACCCGTTCGCATCCTAGATCGCAAGACCCTAGGCCTTCGAGGCAAAGAGGTTGATCAGGTTCGGGTGTAGTGGGACAGATATGATGCAACTACAGCTACATGGGAGGATGCTACTTTATTACAAGTTTAGTTTCCAAATTTGTTCCGGTGACTTCCAAGAGGAAGTCGAGTCTAAGGGGAGGGGGATGTAGTGCCCACTTCCCTTTGACACCTTTTGATATTGATCATGACACTATCGACTATATTATGGACATTATTATAGTTTTGATTTAGTATGATGTTAGATATTTGATCATGGATTATTGTTGACTTTGATTATTATATGATGCAGGATGATTATTATAGACACTTTATATGTTGATGATGTTATATTGTTGGACATGATTTAAGATGGATGATGTTCAAACTTGTGATATTTGGATATTGTAAGTAGACCTAGAAATGGAAAATTATTGGATGATGATATAATTGTTGATAAAACTATAATGATTTTGTTAAATTGCTTAGATGTTTTTGTGATTCATATAGCTAGATGATTTTGGTAATTATATTATATTACTTTGGATGTTCTGATATGGCCATGAGGACGAAGGAGGTACTTGTGTTTTGTAGGTTAAAATATCAAAACAAACATCGGGGGATTGGAGACCAACCACATTGGAATTCTAGATGAATTCAATAAGGTCACCATGGTAACTAGTATTTGTTTGTGTGTGTTGTTTGTGTTAGGGATTCCCATGGGGGGATCACCTTTAAATGTGACCAATGGATTTTATGTGTTTATTTTATTTGGTCCCTTTTGTTAGTTATTTTTTTGCATGTGTTTTATGTGGTGCACTTACCCTTTTCATTGTTTATTTAATGTGGCATTAGTATTCGACTAATCATATTTTTTAGTTAATTAATTTAAAAGATATCATAACAATGTAATTAACGAGTTGTTGGTCATGTTTTAAAGTATTGTAATAATATGTAAGTAATGTACAAGTGACTTTATAAGTGATGTGTAAGTTAACTTTTGAGTGTGAGACACTCCACCTTCTTGGAAATTCGAATTTTTCCTTGGAGGCTGATTTTGGAGGCTTATGGGACAAGTTAAACTTGTCCCATGCCTCTTAAATTTACATACCAACCTTGCCTATGGCTGGAGGGTTAAATTTAGACATTTTATGTTTTATTGTCAAGTTGAATGTTGTAATTGCACTTTTCTTACCTAATTTAATTTCATTCCTTATGGGGTATGGACTTGTTTGAGTGTGTAAGTAAATCTATCATATTTTTCACCCACCTTTATTTATTATGCATTGGTAAATGAAGTTGACTTTGTGTTTGGGGTTGAGGATGTGTGATGTGGCATCCTACATGGATCCACCTCATCCTCTTCTCTTCCCTCTTCTATAAAATTCAAATTTCTTGCCTTGTTTTGGGTTGCTTCACTTTTGGGAGACTTCATTTTGGGTGAATTTTCTTGTTGTTTTGGGAGCTCTTGCTTGGAGAAGTTTTTGGAAGATTGTTGCATGCTTGTGTTGGGTTGATTTTTGGATTGCTTACATTGGAAGGAGCTTGTTGTTTTGAACTTGGAACAAACTCCATCATGGAGAGGTAAGAGCTTGGCTCTTGGAAATGCTCTTCTTTCCCTTTTATGAATATGTAAATGTTGGTATGTTTGTTATTGTTGTGGGTTGTTGGGTAGATGGCTTAGGGATGGTGTAGGAGAAGACTATGGGGTACTCTTGAGGGAGGCATAAGTGTTTTGGGGAGGTATAAGTGTGGAGGGAGTTGGGTTTTGGGTTCCACCTTGTAAAAAGAAATAGCTTGCATTTCTTTACTTGTTATGGGGTGTCATAAGAGGTTGGGGAGGCATAAGGAAATGTGAGGAAGAACGGGTACTTGGGGAGGCATAAGAGATGTTAGGGTTTTGATATACTATTTTTGGCGGTTTGTAACTCAGGTGGTGATACCCATTTCCCCATTTGGGAGGCATAAGAGGCATCCCCCATAGTTATTTCTCCTTTGGCTTGCTTGGTGAAGCCTTAGCGTTGCTTGCCATGTGTTATTGTAGTTGTAAAAACTACATTCTATTTTAGACTGTGTTTTATTGTGAAAATGTTGTGTGTATGTTTTGTGGAAGCCTATTGTTGCCATGAGTTGGATCACGTATTTTATTGCCGTGGTTGGGGATCGGGGCCAATGAAGAAGGATGGCTTCTCCATTTCATTGGATGTCTTGGTTGGATGGAGAGTGTTGCATTTCCCCTACTCCAATTGTGATCAATTTTGATGAAGGAGAAGAATGCATGTTGTTGTTTTGGAGTTGAGAAAAGACAGTTGATAGTCCCTTGTGAAATAAAATCTCATTGTAACCTTCCAACTTAAAGTGGATCATCTTGTAAATGTTTGTAATGGAAATATGTTTTACTAATTACAAGTGGAAATTGGAAATGTAAAAGATTTATACTCTGTATTCTGTTTAAAAAAATGTTAAAGAAATATATTGTTTTATATATCGTATTTTGAAAGTAAATGGAAAGGAGGTTGTATGAGTTTCATTTGAATTATTGGAAGTGTTTACCTTGTTCATAAGATATTCTTCCATTGGAAATATGTGTTTAGCATGCACTATGAAATCTCTATTTGAAAATGGTAAAGTGGAACACGTGAAAAGAAAATGTAATATTCTTCCCTGTGATTAATAAATGATTTTGGAAGGAATAAAAGAAAGAAGTTGTAAAATTGCCTTTGGAAATCAATAAATGAATGTAATGCTTTTCTCAAATTGCATTGTTGTATTGAATATGATCATATCAATGTATTGAAATATTTGTTTGAAAGGAAGAAATGCGTGTGAGAAAAATACGGTATTTTGTCTCTTTTGGAAATGTGTAGATTGCAAATGGGAATGAATTTTAAGACTTAGAAGATGAAAATGGCAAATAGATCCTTTGAATTTTTATCCCTATCTTTTGTAATTACAAACTAGCAATTATCTAAACCAAAAATGCACATTTCAAACCTAAAACAATAAAATAACAAATTAAATAATTAAATTGAAGTAGTATGCTCTAAACGAATTCATCTGGACATTAATACTCAAGAAAATTTCTTAGAAAACTTAGTAAAATCGGCTTTAATCGTTTTACTGTCATTTTGTAGTCATTTTTCTGTCAAATGTTGGAAATTTTGAATTGATCCTCACTCAAAAAAATTAACCCTCTAAATCTATCCTAAATTCATCTAATAACAATCCTCCATGTCTATTTGACATGTTGAGAGAGGAAGAAGATCAAATTGAATCAAATTCACAAGTTAAAATTTACCAATTCGCACTATAAAATCCTACAGGCCATTTTCTTAAAATTTACCACTTAAAATTTATCAAAACCAAAAAAAAATTTATCTCTCGTGCAAAGAGGGAATTGAGAGCTTTCCATAAATTCCTTGTTTGCCCCAAACCAAGCTCTCTATCAAAAGTTATGGCCTTCTGAAGTTTTCTTCACTTGGCATTAAAATTTTGGGAAAATTTTCCTTCACGGGCTCTTTGTCCGAATTTTTCCCTTAATGGGAAAAAATTTCAGAAAATTTTCAAGATTTTCTCTACCACTCCACCAATCTGCATCCAATCAAAGGCTACCACGTGGCACCATGAGGTGCCAGCGTGAGACAAACCCCTTTTAACTTAGCACTTTCAAAAAAAATTGGGAAAATTTTCCAAATTTTCCTTGCAAATCCCACATGACCAATCGGTGATGCCACGTGGCATCACGAGGAATCAGCGGAGGAACGGGTCCCTTTTTTTATTTTTCATCTCGAAAAAATTTAGAAAATTTTCCAAGTTTTTCCCATCATTATGCCAGCCCACGCCCAATCAGGGGCTGCCACATGGCATCGCAAGGTGTGGGTGGAGCGCCTGGTCCTTTTACCCTCTTAGCCCTTCGAGGCATTAAGTCAATTTTTCTCCCTACCACCCTACCTTCCCAACATTTTCTTAGGAGATGCCACGTGTCATTTTTGGTCTTATGGGAGTGCGGGCACAAAGTCAACCTTTCTCCCCATGCAGGAGATTTTGAAAATATCTCTCGTTGCCCCGCCTTCCTCGCTCTTCCCCGCACTGCCTTAGGGAGCGGCACGTGTCCCTTGTGGACTTGGAGCCATTAGAGTGTGGGAAAAATGTAATTTTTGCCTCGCATAATAAAAAAATTTCCCAAGGTCTCCCTGTGGCCCGCTAACTCCCTTTGGGAAAATTTTCATCCCTAGGCCCACAGGCCCACTCTTGGGGAAAATTTTCACCCCAAGGCCCGTCGGCCCATAACTTGAAAAATATGAGGAGTTAGGAGGACTTCTTTATATCAATGGAAAGGTGAGGAAATTTCCTATCCAATGGGAGTGATTTAGGGAAATTTTTAATGTGCTAAGTGTGAGAAAAATCAAGTTGAAACTTTAAGCTGTTAGAGAGTGGGTATGGTGAGGAATTACCCTCTGAACCTAATTGAAACTTCTAACCCTAATTTTTGGACCTTATAACCTCTATTAATTATTAATAAAATAAAATTATACTCTAGTAGATTAGATTTGTTTCAGAACTGTTAGTAACAACCATTGTCTTGTAATATGGTTGTAGATTCTTTTAATAAAAATAAAAATTTTCCATAAATTTTTCCTAACTAATACTAAGTTGTTCTTGGGTCTCAATTTGGTTGTTTTAATGGGCATTACATAGTTCATGTTATCTCACATCTCCAATTCACTTATCTATCTTCATTCTAGTCACTTTGTTAGGTTTTGGCTTATTAGCAATCCTTCTTATTCTTATATATCCATAGTCTTATATGCTTTGTTTTACTTCTTCACCTTTGACTTATAACTTTTTTAGCTTCTTTCCAAACCCTATTCATGGTTTATCTCTCTGTATCCTACTTTAAATAACTATTTCATTATACCTTCATCATTTCCCTTTAGTTACTAGCTTAACATTCTGGGTCTTTCAAATCTTACTTAACTACCCACAATCCTCTTATTACTGTTCTCATACACTTATGAGATTTACTAAGGTCTCTCTTACCTTTGTATTGGTCACAAGAATCTACATCTTCTTCTCACTTACTTATCCTTCCTTAGATATTTATTATTACTTTCTCATTCTTCTTACACACTATCATCTCTAGGACTATACCATAGTCTCCTAATCGTACTTATTTTGTTTATAGGATCACTTCCCTTGCCCCCTAACACTCTCTTCAATATTATTTATAACAATATCCACATATAATAATATTATACAAACCCTTCAAATCTTCTTGATGATTTCCTAGAATTCATACTTGAGTTGCTTAACTAGAAAATAAAAAATTCTTGATTACCCAACCCGTGTTTTGAAGAATTTGTATCTCTGATTATCTTCTTGTACCTTAACTCCATTTGTCTTATAACAACTTCATAAAAAATTCTAGGTTTTATTTTTACTTGAACAAGGTTTTATCCTACACACTACTCCTTTGACCCAACACTACAATGTTAACATAGTCTCTTACTTATTAGTACCATTTTCCAAGGCATTCATGATTCTTCAGGGGTTAATGAATTTTCTTTGTCCTCTTATAACTTCAACTTCTCGTGATAATATATCCTATCAACTAACACCTGTCATATCTTTTTACTTTGCAAACAAGGTCAAATATTTACTAAAAATTTCCTTGACTAGGCAAAGTTCTTGACAAGCATGTACTTTGTGTCATTCATCATTAATCTTGCTACAACCATCAACTCTTTGGAATCATTGTATCATCTTAATCAACCCTATGTCAACTTGTAGTGTAGGAGTTGGTTATCTAGAATCTCCTTTGAACAATTAAGTACCAAACCATTTGACAAAGAGCAAAGGACTGAGAAAATGACTATGTAATAATATGAGAACTTGATCCCTTTCCTTCTGAACCACCTTTTCTTATAAGAAACTCTCTTAATTCATGTTCACCACCTTGATCGTATATTGTTTCAACATGATTAATCGATAAAGAATGGTTTACAAAAACTTTGATTCATTTGTGTAAGAAACCCTTAACATAGGGTATTAAAGTTCTTGTGTATAATGGGGTTATCCCTTTTAAACTTATTAATATCATTCCAATAATGCATGACTCTAAAAATATCTTCAATACATCTACCACTAACTCTTCCACAAGGTATTTAGTGATTCTCAATGCATAAAACTTGAAAAACAACTCTTTATCTAAGTTCTAAAACCGTAACTCAAGATTTTCATCCCGAGAGCATGTAAATTGCTCTTATATTTTCATTTTCTCTCTAAACGTTTATCAAATCTCATAAACCTTCAAGAGGTCTTATCACAAGGAAATTTACCTTTTCCAACTATAATAAACTCTCTTTTTCATATAAAAGTGATTTAAATTCTTTATAGTGCTTCATCTCTTATTGAAATCCTCATATACGAGTTTGACCGAGACAACTCTTCATCTTAGCAACCTATACATTCCAGCAACAACTTGAACCTTAAAAATGGATATTAATTTTATATAATGCATTGGGGATCAGATATAAAATCATAATAATCACATGCATAAACTAAGAGCAATCAAGAAACATGCACATTATGGACTACTCAACAGGAAATTTGATTTATTCATTCCTCACACAAATTACAGATCCCTGGAGTCTCTTAGCTCTCTTCCCATATATTCTCCACTCCAAGACCTTCTTCTACAATGCATAACTGACTCCTCCAATTTGAGTTTCATCTCATATACACTTTACTCAAGGTGGTTAAACCAAGTTTACTTAACTCAATAATGTTATAGGATGAGTTTTAACTTGTGGACCCTTGCACAAGGGTGAGGCTACCTTTCTTAACTTACTCAAGGTCTCAAATTACCTCTTACAACCCAAAATAACATCATTTTAACATTACAAATTTCAAGCTACACCTTTCAAATTCAAATTTCAAATTGTCTCTTTTTGGAGGGAAACTCAAAATAGCTTATCTAACACACTAGGAGGGTCTTGAAAGACCATGGAGGAGTTATAAGACACCTAATAATACCTATAATACCTAACATAGCCCTTTCTAACACAAAATTACATAATTGGATGCCTTTATAGTGATGTTCCTCCATCATACTCTCATAGTAAGAAAAATTAAACCCCCATTGAGTTTTTTTATCTTCTCTCTTCTTCCAATATCTCTCTTTCTTGGCATAGTCTTCATCCTTTCTTTTCTTACATTCATCTTCAGCTCTCTCACTCTTTTCCTTGATTTAATTTTCTCTTATTGATTTGAATTTTCTATCCATGTCTTCATGTTGCTTTAAATCTTCCTCATTGTCTTCATTATCTTGTCCTTCATGAATCGGTTGTACTTTTTCTTCATATTCTTATATTTTTCCATCTTCCATGTCCATCCTTAGATGCTTTTCTACACAAAAACAACTAGGAGCAATATTAAATATAAAAATATAAGACAAACTTGTCTCATTTAGATCTTATTTATTCCCTTCCTTGTATTATTCATGACAGTTCTAACTGTCCTCTTTTAACCCTGTTGGTTTTGAATTATTTTCTTCATATTTTCCCTCGTGTGATTTCTGTTGAACCTATAGTTCACCTTCATCCTCTTTAGGGTTCTTATTGTCCAATTTTTCTTCTTTAATTTCCACTTCATTTTCTTATTTGTAAGTGCATCCCCTTAGCTGATTTAAATGTGTACTTTCCATAAATAGCTACTCAATCTTTTTAATTTCCTCATACAACAATATTTCACTCTCTTCTTCACTTGCTTCATTGAATTTAAGACACAATCAATTTTTCTCTCTTGTAAATAACATGCTAGATCACTAGTCTCATCTTTCACTTTCTTTGTCTTCACTTTATCTTCATCTTATTGTAGTTTTCTAATTTATTCTTCTTGAATCTCAGTCTCATGTTCCTCACAATGCATTTTTATTTTTCAAAATTAATTAATTCTCACCTTCAAATGTCTCATTATTTGCTTGTCTAACCAAAACATCCAAATCAAAATGCTTACCTTGTTCCTTCTTTATTTGTTTCTCTTGCCAAGATCTTGTTAGGCTGTACTACTCTTTTGTTTTCTATTTGACTCTCCACACTATTTTTATTATATATTTATGTTGATATACACTTGTAGTTTCAGTCTCCCTTCTTGATTCATAGGCTAGTTTGTGCTTAGAAACTCTTCCCTCATTCTTCATTTCTTGATCTTCATCATTGCATGTTTGTTCCACACTACAATCTGATCTTAAATTTTAATTTCCTCTTTTTCCATTGCATTTTGCAACCTCATTAGCCTTTTCCTTGCACTTTGTCTCTTGTTCACAAACAACTAATTTTTAAGCCATTTAGGCATGATATATCCATGTTGGAATTCATACTTTGAAGAACAAACATGTTTTTTCATTGTGCTATCTTGCATATCAAAAATTTCACTAACATATGCATGAAGGAAATCATGTTTTTCATCTTCACATACCTGATTATGAACCACTTTTGCAACCATATCTCTCTCCTTTTCCTTTTTGTTATCCATCTTCTTGTTTTTGCTCTCTTTCTTGTCTTCTCTCACTTGAATTCTTTCCAAAGCATCATAAAACTCTGTATTTTATTTTTCTTCTTTATTAGCATGTTGGAGGACCTCATTCTATTCCTCACAATCTTATAGAACATGTTCTTTGTTTACATCATATGAATTTGACTCAAAACAGTCTCTTCTTGCCTCTTTTCTTACAATTTTTATTTCATTCTTCTTGATCTTATTCACAAAATATTTCAAACCTTTATACACACATGTAAACACAACATTATAACATAAAATTAGATACCACATTGTCTCCATGAGTGTCTCTCTCTTGGAAACTTTCCTCCTTATCCACCCTTCTTCACTAAGTGCTTCCTTTTGCACCTTTCTTCTCCTCCATTCTTCTTCATCTTTCACTATGTTCTCCACTATGAGAACTCTATTCTCTTCTTCTTTCTCATGTTTCTCACATGGAAACTCTCTCATCCTCAAGCCTTCATAGGCTCTCAATTATTTTCTTCCTTAATTTATTTTAGCATGTGTCTTTTGTTTTCTAGCATTATTCACAAGTGACTTGATTGGCCACTTCACTCTCATTTTCATAATCTATCCACTTAGATAAATTCTTACATTACTTATCACCTACAACCACATTCTTGCCAAGGCTTATAACCTCTGAAAATCAATCCTCAACTTTGATATTTCCTTCTCCATTTTTATCCTTTCTTCACACCTCATTTCTTCATGGTTTTAGTCCTTCCTTTCTAGCTAACCTATAAAACCAAGCAATATATCCTTGCACAAAACCTTGTTAACCTTTTATTCTTTTTAATATTCCCACTCTGATACCAAATGATACAAATCCCTGCATATACTCTTCAAATTACCAAAAAAAAAAACTTTAGAAGTCAATAATTCACTTGTATAATCATCAAATTTAATGAACTCAATCCTTGCTCAAGAAGGAAAATCTTTCTCTAATATAACATATTTCTTAGAACATTGTATCAAAGCCCAAAATCATTTAAAACATGTTTTATTACAACATACCAACATGTTCAAACCATTCAATAAGTTCCACAACACCGTTTTCAACAACTTTTTTGTAAATCTCCAAGTAGCCTTATAGCCACTGGAAAAGCAATTTTTAGAAAACAATAACTAAATTCACACCATTAACCCTGAATTTTAAAACTTTTGGACACCCTTTATACTCATTTATATGCCTACCAAATCTTAGGTCTTAAAACAATTTCTTTCAAAAGTTATAGCAAAAATACCATTTTCCCAAGCCTTAGATTAGCCCTCTTAGGGCACAAATCCGAAACCTGGAACTATGCACAAACTTCCATGAGAAAATGTTTATATTTTTCGATACCCATTTTTGAATTATTTCTTTCACCAATTTTTTTCTCAATTCCTTTTACGTTCTTCCAAACTCAAAAACCCTCTTTTTAGCTTTAAAGTAAGCTTATGCTTTGAGGATTGGTAGCAAAATATAGGGTTTGATGTTTACCTATATTTTTCAACACTTGGAACACATTTCCCACTCAATTTCACCTTGTTTATGTGATCCCACATCTCCAATTCACTTATCTATCTTCATTCTAGTCACTTTGTTATTTTTTGGCTTCTTAGCAATCCTTCTTATTCTTATCCATTCATAGTCTTCTATGCTTTATTTTACTTGTTCACCTCTGCCTTCTAAATTTTTAGCTTCTTCCCAAATCCTATTCATGTTTTATCTATCCTTATACTCCTTTAAATACCTATTTCATTATACCTTCATCCTTTCCCTTAAGTTACTAGCTTAGCATTCTTGGTCTTTCAAATCTTGATTAACTACCCACATTCCTCTTATTATTGTTCTCATACACTTCTGAGATTTCTTAAGGTCTCTCTTAACTTTTTATTGGTCATAAGACTATACATCTTCTTCTCACTTCCTTATCCTTCCTCAGTTATACCTTTCTTATTACTTTCTCATTCTTCTTACACATTGTCCTCTTAGGACTATACCACAATCTCTTAAGCGTACTTCTTTTGGTTATAGGATCACTTCCCTTGCAAAGGCCTTAACACTCTCTTCAACCTTATTTGTAACAATATCCACATATAATCATCTTATAAAAACACTTCAAATATTCTTGATGGTTTCCTAGAGTTGGTACTTGAGTTGCTTAAATAGCAAATAAACAAGTCTTGACTACCCAACCTATGTTTTGAAGAATTATTATCTATGAGTATCTTATGTTAATAATTGGAGGAATACAATATAAATAGGTTGAATATATCCTACTATCAAGGAGTCTATCCTCATCCCCAAATCTCTCAACCTCTCCCACAAATCACTCTCAATCCCTTTATTCTCTCACACAACTCTATCTACGTGAGTTGTTCTCACAACTCACTCTCACAAAATAATCTAACTATTACAATATTATATTATCATCTAGATAATATAATTCCACTCATAAATAACTAATGTTCACAATAACATATTAATTCCTAACATTCACCCCCTTAGTGTGAACATGGGGAGTAAATCAAGTCACTATGAAGTTGTAACATATCACCATTATGCTTGACATTCATACATTGGTGATCAAGAACATATCCAACAACTATTTCATGTGGATACATCAACCAATTGATAGTCAACATCATCCCCACCTCTTGGGAGCCAAACTAGAATGGGAACTATTATCAACTAAAACAACAACTTTTGTCAAGACTCTTGACTATTACATAATTGTTCCTTGAATCTCCACTTTTTTTACATCAAGGGAAAATATAGGAATATATAGTCACATTCCAAGTTTTATTTGCACACCATACAAGAAAATAGAAAATTTGTCACTAAATCATAAGAATTTTTGTTGTTATTGACTGACGAGAGGTTGTTGATCAACCTCCTTCCTATGTTGCCTCCTACCTCCAGTATGATACTGCTAACTTAGTTGGATTGAATCATGGAGCTCAATTACAACTCATACATCAGGTTATACCAAGAATGTGTGTGTAAGGAATTTTTTTACAAGTTTGAAAATGACTCTAGTTGATGACACAAAATAACTAGATTGTAACAAGACAAGATGATAATTAAAATTCTAACGCTACTTTTGACTTGAACAATTATAACGAAAAATTAATATTTAATTACTTTTAAACTTGACGATAACAAAACACTTGACTACAAAAATGACTCTTATTATAAAGACACAAATAGAAAAATATAACTAAAACATTACAATATTAAACTCAATACACATAAAACAATGATTTTGAAATACTTTATAGGAAAACACATAATAACTTTTAAATTTGCAAAGTCTAAACTAGACGTGTTAAACTTACTACATTTTTAGATTTAATATCTAAATATAATACTAGACATTTTAACAGATAAAAATAGAGAAACTTGTTAGAAATACAAGGGACTGAGAGGGGGTGAATCAGTCCTAAAAATTTCTTACTTCATTTACCATTAGAATCAGCAAGTAACATCATTTATCCATTCACATACATTCAACCATAACATAATAAATGTGCACAATATCAACAATGAACCATAACACATGCAAGAGAGCTCATAGAAAAAATATTTAAGTGGGAAACCCTCATGGGGAAGAAAACCCACTGAAACATAAACATTATATTTTCATGCTTCAAATTTAGTGAGGCACCAACCCCATAAGGAGCACCAACCCCTATTTTAGTAGAGTACCACCCTACAAGGAGCACCAACCCCTAATTTAGTGAAGCACCCACTCCACAAGGAGGCTACAACCACCTAAGGATGACCAAACACCAAATCAGCCACCTAAATATGTTTTATCTCTGATTTTTCTGTTGCCACAACTGATGGAGATCACTTATTCAACTCACAAACCCTAGCTCATACACTAGGTCTTCTATCTCTCATACTCTTTCTCTTTCTTAACTTTTCTTTGCTCTATCTTCTTGATCTCATGATATCTTATATTACTCAAAATTTCATGTTATTCATAATCCTTAAAAACATGCTCACATACCTGCAAAATATATCTCTCTAGGTCACACACCTTCCCTCCAAGAGCACTAGTTCAAAAATGAACTAAACAAGCACTTAAATATGCTTTTCTTCCTTCCAAACAAAATAGGTCAGTCCCTCATGATAAATTCAACCCATACACCTTCATTACATTCATAAATTTTAATTACAACAGTCACATATGACCCAAGTAGGTCAGCCTAGCCAAAAACCTCATTACATGTGCCAAAATGGCTCAAAACCCCATGGGCACAATCTTAAAATTGCCCTAACATGAGTACCATACTTTTTCATGACCCATGAACCCTTATAAATTATTAAAATATCATAAAAAATTCATAAATGGTCACAATTAATATCAACCAATAAAATTATTTCATTTATTGGGCCTAGTTCCCTTTACAATTCTCAAAACAGTTGTTTCATTCACCCTTTAACACCCTGGAAACTTCATAATGCCACCAAATGGATTATACTAAACCAAAACATGCCATGTGACCACTAAAAATAAATTTCAGAACCTTTAGAACACTTATAAGCAAGTTATAAGTCATAAAACATCCTTCACTTCAAACCACAACTACTTTTGCCTTCACCATATCAACCTGCCAAAAACATTGTTTCCAAATATTAGCTCATAATAATTTTTATAAAAACATTCAATACCTCAAAATCAATTCATTGGATGGCAAATTTATCATGATTCACATTCCATGTAATATGAAGCATCGCCCAATCCATATAATTCTTCAAGTAACATGAAGCTTGCACCAAAGCATATGTTGTCTTGAACTTCTAAAATGATTCTTACTCAAATAATTACCTAGAAACCCTACCAATTACCTCATAATGAGGTAAGCCATATATCACTTGAAATATATATGAATCTACTTTCCAACGCAACTTTAATAATCTCAAAACTCCACCTTTAGTTGAACGATGGCCAAAACACTAGACCCTACTACTTGAGAGCCAAAACGCCCTTTGACCATTCAACATGTTTGATCCTCAAAACACCATGTACCTAAAAATTCATTACCTGAAACCACAATTTATATAAATAAAAACTCCCATAATCATGCACCATCAATTTTTCATGCTACTCCTTTGGACCTTCTTGTTCTAAAACCTTCATCTCCATAAACTACTATTTTAGGTGGGGGCCACATATGAACATGACCTCAACCATACATTTATGGAAATCTTGAGGATTCCTATACATCCAATCATCACATTTTCACTTGCAATCAATATTGGGTTAGTATACTTCACCTTTTGCAAACTACTCCTATCTAAGGTTTAACTAGGGTTTTGAGACTACTTTGACTTCTTAACACTCGTTTATAAAACCCGACTATCAAAACAACCTAAATTTTTTTAAACCTTCTATACTCACCTTAGAATCTTCCATGATATGCATAAGGTACTAGGTAAATCACACTATCAACAATGAGCATTTGAAGATGAACTTTGAGATGGATTTACCTTGTTTTTAATCCTATCTCACCAAAATATTCATATCTTGTAAAATTCACATCATGGGCACCTAAATTTTTTCTAATATCATCATAAATCATCCCTATAACATCTCTAATCATCATAATATCAATTTCATGGCTCAATATCTCTAGTCACTAAGACTTACCTATGTTTGCATGTTATATTCTCACTATAACAACTAGGACCAATTGAAACAATGCAAGAACTTAACAAGAAACTTCTAAAAATGGCCCAAAATACCTCATATGACATTATATACCTAATAACATGCATCCATGAGCTCAAATGGCTCCAATACACTCTGTCACACCTCCAAGTTGTCATACCTTCTTTGAAAGAGCATCCGTGACATGGAGAATCACCTTTACTTGCACTATGCCACTACTATGAGTGCACAAGAACTCTCAAATAATTCTATCCAAAATGTTAAAATTCTTCCCAAGCAACCAAGAATCCCACACTTCAAGAAACACCTCCTAGGCACATGTATGGGCTTGCTAGAGCAAGTATACATCATTGAATCCCATTGTAGCAGTTCAAACACATTTGAAACAATATGTTAGCATCTCATACATCATCATGACATCATCCTTAAATATTCAATTTTTCATTAATGTGGGTTTGCATTAATGACAACACCTAATAGGACACCATGCCAAAAAAACTTAATAAAATGAAACAAATGGAAATCTAAAAAGACTTTAAATATCTATATACCTAATAGACATAAAAATAATACTAACTCAAAATCATGACTAGTGGTTTGAAGATAATAATGCAAGGGTCATAAAATCTAGACATCACTTGCCACCTATCAATGCCCATGTGTTGGCTCTTAACTGTCAATAATGGCTTCTAGATCAAACACTCATACCAGATTAATACAATGAAGAGTAGGTTGTACACAATCCTCTTACCATGTGGTATGATTAAAACATATGATATGTGTTTGATGCCAACAATGTAAGTCAGAGAATCAATAAAAGTATGATATTTTCTAGCGAGTCAATTTGAGACCTCTTTACCGGATGTCCGTATAATATTTTCCATCTATTAAAACTATATAAAACTTCCTAATCTTATACGAGATAGTTCATACACTCTGCACATTGCTTGTAAACATGGATCGAATGATCACCATATACGCAGATATCCGGATGTACAAAAATCACGATTCACTTTGACTTGGATAAAATTAAACTCCATGATATGACTTTTCTAGTGTTGAAGGAACATTTGATCAAAACGCTATCTAGAAGTGAATAAAATATTTCTTGGATGATATATCACTAAAAATCATCAGAAATATGACAAAAACTTGTATGCATAAATAAACACATCTCTATTACACTGATTTCTCCATCATTGGGGGCAGCATATTCATAACTCAAAGACAATAATGGAGTACCTACTCGATACCAATGTTAATAATTGGAAGATTAGAATATAAGATTAACTAATGCGAATAAAAGTTGAGACAAATATAGACTTAATAAAACTATGATGTTTATTCATTCAGGATCACAAATGTGTTGAATGAATATAATATAAATAGGTTGAAGAGCTCCTACTATCAAGGAGTATATCCTCATCCCCAAGTCTCTCAACCTCTCCCAAAATCACTCTCAATCCCTTTATTCTCTCACACAACTCTATCTACATGATTTTTCTCTGACAACTCACTCTTGTTGGAACCACTAGAAAAGATATTAAGTATAAGCGGCATGAGGTATTTTGAAGCGTGGGAGTTAGGTGCGAAAGGCACGTGTGAGAGTAAGACAGACAAGGTGTGAAGGCTTGCACCCTAACAAATTGTATTCCATACTTAGCCGCATTATGAGCCACGAGAAAAATTGGAAAGATAGAGGGTTGGAGTACGGCCAAGCAAGGTTTTGGAGATAAGAATAGAGCATGAAGACTTACAGTTCAAGCAAAGTCTATTTTGAGATATATCTCATATGAAGGAAGTTAAAGTGTCATGTAGATATTAGGCTATTAATAGGATTAGATATACAATTTATATTAGAAGATAATCTATTATTAGCAAGCTTGCATGCTCTTATAGTTGGCTTGTAACACACACATGGATATTTCTAGCATGTGGGCTATTTTTGGAGAGTGCATTGGTGGTGAAGTGAAAGTACCCACCCTATATATGCATTGATTTACATGGCTTAAAGAGGATGTATTATATCATGAATTATTGTGAGGTTATGCTATTGTTTTGCTTATGCGCATAATCTTATGAAGTTACTATTGATGTATTCAGCTATTATGTTTCATGGTGATTAATAGAATGGATTTATATGGATGGATTCTTGTTATTGATGTCTTTGTTACTAGATATTGTATGATAAACCTATTATTGGTTCTTTTTTAGCTTCTTTTTTATGTGGTTATGACATGTTACTTATATGCTTAGATATGGTTCATCAGGGTTATCTGTTTCTATTATGAGATATATCTTCAATCATGCTAACTCCTTGAAAAAAAATGGCATCAAAATATGGACCCAATACCTTTGTGTGCTTCGAGTGAGCGTTTAGCTTCTAGTAGGATGAGGTGTCAGTGTGCCCAGGATATTGGTAAAGAAATAGTGACTACATTTTAGTTCTATTTCCGAGACCTCTTTTCAAGTTGTTGTGAGGATGTTACATGATGTATACATATTAGTTGACCTTAGCCGGGATTGAAAGTTAGGTTGATGATTTAGAAAAAGAGTTTTCTCACGTATATAACTCTAGACCTGAATTTAATGCATACCCATTAGTTGAAGAGAATTTGTATCATGATCTCTATGAAACATTATTTTGTTGTTTTCCTATAGATTTGTAGGAGTGGTTGCTAGCGTATGCATCGAAGAGAAATTGGAGGTATAAAACAATTTTTTGGACATAGTAAGACTACCAAAATTTGCATGATGCTAATTTAACTTGGACACCCATTATAGATCATTGGTGGGGTGGTGTCTTGAATACTTATACATTAGAGTACATTGTTTCTAGTTATTCATGTCAAGAGGTTGTTGAGTTTAAGTTCTTGCGTGAATCCAAAGGATATTATTTGTGTGTTATCCTTTAGCGATTAAGATCTTCATTGTAACTATGGATTTGGAATAACACCATATGGCTATAAAAATCCCACCACATGCAGTGGTCAAGAGTAGGCATGGTGAAATATGGTGGACCTGGTGGTAGAAAGGTAGAGAGAAGAAAGACAACTTAATTTTAATGAAGTGTGTGAGATGGAATTGGTGAAGCAACGTGATGTTGAGGAATGAATGGTGGTACAAAGAGAGATGGCTTAAGAAGGATTTATAGCTCACGTGGAAGATGTGGAGCCAAAGAATATAGTACTCCCCCATTTGGGTAAGCATGGCAGAGAACCCTCTTCGGATTCAGATGAGAGCACATATGAGGAAGAATGAATAAGAGTCACGGGTGCATATCTAATCCTACCTAACAACCTATCCCTTGCGCTTGGTGTTCCAGTTTCTGAGACAGATATTAAGAATCAAGCTAGTGTAGGAGCTTGATGGCATGACAGTAGATTTCATTTTCCATTAAATTTAGGATTTAATCAGATATAACATTCATCTATGGAAGTGCAAATGTTGTCTTTGTTATTTGGGGGTCTGATTGGAGGTATATTGTTTGGGTGCTATTGGGACAAAGAATATTGTCACATTGAGAAAAAAATAAATATTGATATTGTATTCGACCAATTTGAATTACATACACAAAGTGCTATTAAATAGCCATATACATAGGAAAACTGACTTCCTATAAAATAGGAAAGTGTTACAACAAATAAACCTATTTAGTTGTGATTGTTACTCCCGTAACAATACACAACTCAACACCAATAATATATTATTGTTTATATAACAATAATATATTAATAACACATTAAACTAACCATATAAATAAACCATGTGAATACTAATTCCTAACATTCCCCCCCTTAGTGTTTACATGGTAGAAAAACATCCACACACTCCTCTGCAGTATGCTCACCCCTGTGGCATGTCCAACTCTGTGACTCATGACCTTGATCCAAAAGAAAGGCTCGCTCCTTCCATGGTTTTAAACAAGCTTACCACAAACCTTGAAGTGACAAGAACCTCATCAACTGTCGACCTCGTGTGGTTTTCTGGATCCTCCCACAAACCCTTTCAAGATCCATGAACTGACTTACTCTGGTGCTACTGTTCACCACTATGCTTATACATCAGGGAATTATGTAGGAAACACAACATGCATATCTCAAAACTGCACAATAGAAGATATACTGAAAAAATTTCACATTACTTCCTATAAGAATCGTAATGTTCTTAATTGTAGTCTCTGTCTTTGATCACTGCCACTCGATCTCGAACAGCATAGAAAACTGCCACTGCCACTGGAAGCTTTCCTTGACTAAGCCGTTTTGGGTGCAGAATGGGAATGGAACATTGGTATGTATTCCCCCCCACAATGTGAAATTCCACTCATATAGATACTGAGAAGCAAACTGCATCGAAGAACATACTCCTGAATGGATCTTGCTAGTTAGGTCTTGCTGCACATGGTCACTAATGCTAGTGAACGTATTCTCCTAGCTGACCATCTTCCAACGAAGTACGGCAGTCAGAGGACCAAGTCAGTCAGAGGATCACTGACAGTCATCTGCGCTCCAACACAACTTTCTTTCCAACATCCATCAAATACCAAACAAAACAGGAACTCTGAAAAAGAATCACACCAAGCTGAAACTGGAACACTGCAATACTCAAAAACAAGTACTCACACTGCACACCTGTGCCACCAAATCATTCTCTCCGCAGCCCGCGTTGGTGACTAATGAGAGGTCATTGTCGACCTCCGACCTCCTCATGCCTCCATCCTCCATTATATGGGTGCTTAACTCAGCCGGATCTGAACATGAGACTACATGGTTTCCACATTGTATTTATTTAAGCTTCTCCCCTCAATGTGAAACCTTTTATTTCAGGACGTCGGGTACAACCGATAATGCGTCCACAAGATGGCCAAAATAGAGGGTGATTTTCAATTTTTTTATTTTCTCCCAAAATTAGAACCACTAGGACGTGAATAAAAAAATATACACTTTTGGAAAAAACGGCGCTCGATTTCGAGTTACCATGCAAAAGTTATTGAAGTTACTGTTAGTGCAAAATTACAAAGCACTTACAGACGCTGATTAGATTTCTAGGTTGATCACTCTTGCATCCAGTGTAATTGCACAACATGGAAACCTCTCTCCGAGTGTGGGACTTGGAAACTGAGAGAGGAATCTCTAGATTAGAGGCTGGTTCCTCAAACTCCTCTGATTTAGATCTATATTTTGCAAAGCTACAGAGGTCTAGATCCTAATCCTATTCTAACTTGCAAGGAGACAGGGGTAGAAGTGCAAAAATTGAAACTAACTAAAGATGGTGATGCACCAAAAGGAGTGGTGAAACATATTAGTCATGAAAATAGACACAGACCAAGGTTCACAACATAAAAACATACACAGACTGATAATGTATAATTTAGCATCTGAAATCAAGCAAATAATACAAACAGAGGATTGAAACCCATTCACAGAGCTTGCATTATCAATTTAATATCAAAATACGCATTACACCCTCAGAGAGGTAAAGAAAACTGTTACAATCCTTGGAGAGGTCTGATACTTCATCAATCCCTTGAAGAAGGTGAAAGAAGAAGTCTGCTATGCCCAAAAATGTTCCTCCCTTTGAAATGAGCCCAAAACTGGCTTTTAAAATGCAAGGGTCGAACCCAGGGAACAGGAGACGTACAAAGGCATGGGAGCCCATTCTTTCTTGACTGCAGGTGTATTAAAACGGCATGGAGGACCTTACAAACCCATACCTGTCATTTTGACCGGATTACAGGAGAATGCGACCCATTCTGCATTAACTCTGGTCGCTGGAATGTCATTTCCGGCCATGAATACGCGTCAGATCTGTTTCTCAATTTTTCTCCTCTAGACTGCTCTAAAATGCAAGATTGACCTGGAATCATATAGAGAATTTTACCAGCTTTCCGTTGATATAAAGAACGTGCAAATCCGAGCTCTGGATCAAAAGTTATGGCGATCTGAAGATCTAGGGCACAAAACAGTGAAAGCGTGTTTTGAAATCCTTTCCCGCGCTCTGCCACCTGGACGACACGTGGGACGTGCTGATTGGATGAGCAATTCTCTCTCCTCTGTCTTTCGCGGGCTTTCATTTTGAAATTCACTTGTGGGGCCCTTAACTGGACACGTGGCGCTATTTCATTGGTTCGGGCTGACCTTTTAAAACTTGCCCTTTGACCTTTTTGACCTTTTTTTCCCGAGACACGTGGCGGCTTCTGATTGGTTCTCGGCCCTGCCGGCTTTTTCGCGCCCTTCACGTCCTTTTGTCCCAGACGTCCCAATTGCTTAGTGCTCCTTGTGCTGATTTCGGCCGAACCGGCCGGTTCGCGTCCATTTGTCCCGGATGTCCCAATTGCCTTCGGACTGTTTTGACCTCTTTCGCCCGGTTCGGCCGGTTCGCGCCTTTTCGGCCCGCTTGTCCCGAACTGTCCCTCTCAGCAGTTAGTCGATTTTCTCTCGGTCGAACCGGCATTTCGCGCCCGCCGCGTACTTTCGTCCCATTTGTCCCATTTTTTTTTTTTTTGCTGCTGTGCTCATTTCGGCCGAACCGGCCGGTTCGGGCCTTTTTGTCCCAAACGTCTCGAGCAACACTTGGCCAATTTTTCTTCCTCTTTCGGCCGGATCGGCTTTTCGCGCCCGCCGCATACTTCTGGCCCGATTGTCCCAAATGCAATTTGGGCCGCCAGAAGCTTTTCGGCCGATCCGCTTGCATTTGTCCCACTTGTCCCAAATGCTACCTTGAGCAGGACTTAGCCAATTTTCACACTCTTTCCTGGATCAACCTATTTGCCTTTCTGCAACTTTTTTACATTTTCCCGAGCTTGCTCCTGTTTCTTCTGGTCAAGGAGTTCAAAAATACTTGAAGGGACCCTAGAAACCTGATTTTCTCTGAATCAATCAATTTGCTTGGGATTTGAATCTTCTGATGCATGTTATCAAAATTTACCCTAGGGGGTGAATTTTGGATAACAGCTTACAATTTCAGTAAAAGACCCAATTTAATTAAAATTGGCTCAATGATTAAAAATTTACTCAAGATGGAGAGAAAATTTATCGTGTGACCACTCGTTGGAACCAAGAGGAAATGTAGATTCCAAAAATATTTATAACCTCAAGAACTCGCGCCAAACAAGTATTAATTTGGCCAAAAATGTATTATTTTCCCTCAGTTTGCAACTATTTAAGCAAAAACTATAAAATAATTAGCCAATCAGAAATGGCTGTGGTAAGGCAAGAAACTCACGGCTGCTTTTTTTTGAAGTGACCAACAATGATTTGTTCATAACTTGAGAACCAGAGCTCCGATTTGCAAACCGTTTAATGCGTGGGAAAGCTTATTTCCAGAGCTTTGCAATGGTACTCATTTTGTTTTATTTCATTGCATGATATGAAAGCTGTTCTTGACTGAGTTTGACGCCTAAACCGGCTAAAAAACATGCTTTCTTCCTCTTTTTTTCTTTTTGACAGCTGCAAGAAGTAATACGTGTGGAAACAATATTCTGTAGTTTCAATAACACCTTTCAAACGCCTTTTATTTTTCCTGATTACACTGTCTAAACAATAATCTTTGAAAAAATAGAACAGATGATGCAGGTCAGTTTGAAATGCAATGAATCCAATAAAGAGCACGCCTATAGGTAAAATAATAATGCAATAAAATCACTACCATAACAAGGGCGACCATGAATAACTTGGATCCACCCCACATAATGCTCAGGAATCCATAATCGCTCTGATGCCAAATATTGGGACAGCAATATTGTCACACAGAAAAAATAAATATTGATATTGTATTCGACCAATTTGAATTACATACACAGGCTATTAAATAGCCATATACATAGGAAAACTGACTTCCTATAAAATAGGAAAGTGTTACAACAAATAAACCTATTTAGTTGTGATTGTTACTCCCGTAACAATACACAACTCAACACCAATAATATATTATTGTTTATATAACAATAATATATTAATAACACATTAAACTAACCATATAAATAAACCATGTGAATACTAATTCCTAACGGTGCATCATCTAGACAAATTTTGGGCACACAAAACCTTGGTGCCATATCTAAAAGTGTTAACTCTTCATAAACTCGTGGGGTTAAATTTAGTACAAATCTTGGAATAAAGACAACACATCCTCTAGTTTGGTTCTCACTACAGGAGGATCGGGAGGAGCAGGTGGTTCGGGATCTAGTGGAGTGCGGAGGTGGAGGACATACTAGAGGAAATACAAGTTTTGGATCTGGTGGGCATGGCCCAAATCAACCCTAGCAAGTATATTACGAGACATCTCTTCACTTACCAGAGTACAGAGGTATTGAAGATTGAGCTAAACATGTGCATATGTGTCAAATACTATGGCAAGCTAAGGGAATCATAGCTTCGAGCATAAGGAAAGTCATTTTGCTACTACTTTGAAAGGGTGTGCACATAGATGGTACAAGAAGTATGATCTGAACCATACTTGTGTAGAATATAACGCGTTACATGATGTTTTCTTAGCTAATTTCCATGTACCTAAATTTGAACAGGAAGAGCATAAACATGTTGAAATATATTAAGCATGGCATGGATAAGAGTATAAGGGAGTATGATGCATGCTTTAAAATATTTTTATCAAATTTGTCTTATGACATTCACCCTAGCCATCATACATAGTGTTTTTTTTTTGGTTTGATCACACATTTCAGAAGGGTGATTTCTCATAAGACATTCTGAGATCTGCACAAGGATTTGGAGGAAAATTTGCACTCGAGATGGTTGAGAGCATAGACACTTGAGTTAGCCCATTTTTTGAGGCACGGATTACATCTATGGAAAAATAGTTGGAAAAATTATCATCTAATTCAGCCCATGAGACGCGTAATGGTATTTGGTGTACGGATTATGAAGTAGAAGGACATACTAAGGATAGTTTCCCTTGTAAATTGGTGTTTTCCATGTTACTAGATTGTGAGATTTATCATTTGGATCATGATTCAAGTAGGTGCCTCCTATTGCAATGCATGATCAGGAAGAATGTGTCTTGTTCTTATAAGATTTGTAATTCTACCACTCATGATATAGATAATTACAAATTGGTTGATCAGATTCATGATGTCATTGAAACTGGTGTATGTTAGACCAGTTTTGTAAACAATTCTAAGGAACAAGGTGAACATCATGATCATAATCACAATGAAGGATGATTTGATGGAGGTGGTAGAGGTAGAGGTTACCACGGAGGATTCAGAGGCCAAGGTCGCAGTAGTGGGAGAGGTGAGTTCCCACGAGGAACATGTTTTACATGTAGATCCCCTTATCCTTATAGGTGAAAATGCCCTTAGAACATTATTTTCTCATGGTACGTAAAGAATCACAAGTGTTAAGAATGCTCATATTTGTATAAGCATATGAGAACTAAGCACAAGCGAGGATAAGGGTGTGGGAATGGTTAGAGTACAACGTGTTTTTGAATTTCGGTGGATGCCAAAGTTATCACCGAACTTAAGATGATATCGGTGTTGGTGACTACACATGTTGAGGCCACATGCATGCATGAGAATCAAGAAGAAACATGTTATTAAAAATAGGAGGTATTACATGCAAAATATCTAGATCTTACCCATCAAAAATAAGTCTATCATGAAACTATGGAATATATTAGAAACTTGCAAGGTGAGATACAATGATTAAAGGAGAAATCATGGAAGTGGAGTAGGAAATGGTAGTTGATGTGCCTTAGAAAGGTGTTGATGACTTAAAGGAGGTTTTTAAGATATTGTGCCAAGAATAAATCATTCCTTTGTTAAGGGAATGGTTAAGGGAGAAGGTACCGCACGCTAGATTTGAGTGTGAGAGATAGATATTGCATGCAAACTTACCTCCTCACAGTCTTGAGTATGATAAAGAGATCACTTTGAATGCATTTTTTGATGGATGGTTATTGAGTAACATATTGATTGATACATGTGTAGAAGTGAATGTAATCACTTTGGATGTGTGGAATCAGATGGGGAGGTCACCATTACTGTTATCTTCAAATGTGTTGTATATGGTGAATAGGAATAAAGCCACACCCATTGGAGTATTGAAGGATGCCACTATTACTATACAAGGGGCCAAGTTTATTGGGGACTTTGAGGTCGTGATGCTTATCAAGTAGTTAGTTTTCCAACATTTCTTGGGTGCCTTTCATGTTACACAAATAATGTTGATATGTGCTTTAATAAAGGTTACATTAGTTTTGAGAAAAAATAAGAGCACATGATTATTCCTTTGACAGATGGGAAAGTTACACCTTATGTAGAACCTTTGAGTGAAGAGGATTTGAATAGGATATGCGTGCATACAGTTAGAGATCTTGAAGCACTCAAGCCATCTAAGGAAGGTGTTATTCAATGGGATGATGCTCAATCTATGAGTGATACAACTAGTGTTTCATGATATAACGGGCATATGGAATGTATGAAATGGTCGGGGAGATCAAGAACACAGCTTACCTATATGATTAGGTCATGCATTGTTTTTCATTTTGGTCATAACTAGGTACCATGGTATACTGGTAAAGGAAACCCTGATGTATTTCGCATGTCATAAAAGCTCAAAGTGGACAAATCAAGTAGAGAGAAGAAATATGCTGGTTTATACCATGCACAGGACATCTACACACCGGTAGACTACACACAGAGAACCTTTTGGAGTGGCGAGAAGTGAGAATCACCTTCTCTACTAAGTTTCTTAAGAACAATGTAACTTCACAGATCTATGAATTTCATGGGAAGGATTTTTCTTCGCATCAAGATAAGAAGTGTGAGAGACTCTAGATGGAGGAAGGAGGCCTTTCCTCCATCAATCTAATTACATAATTTCTATGCCACTCTAATCGATGCGCATGCACATGGTATGTTCATGCAAAGTTAACAAGAGAAATGGTGAATTGGTAGGAGATGACCTCAGGTATGATTCAGACCTTTGATTATTTTTCCACTAAACCTCCAATGAATGAAGCATTACATATTATAAAGTGCCTTATGATGGGGGATAGTGAAAAGATGAGGAAATCCTACTAGATATGTTTGGGGAGTTAGATTTGGAGGCACGCTTTGAAAAAGAAGAGACAGATGAGGAACAACCTATGCGCACTTTGCTTAGAAAATGAAAAAAGTAAATCTATTTTACATGATTGATGATGAGGAAGTGTAGAATTTGGATGTTGACCACACTTTGTAGGTATGTGCGAGGTCTTGGATAGTGGGGATGAAAATGCACGTTTGTATCATGAGCCTATGAAAATGAATAAGGTCAAATTTGGGACGATGTCGAACCTAAAGAGGCCATTATTGGTGACTATTGGTTTGAATAAGATATTTCTAAGATTATTGAGCTACTATGTGGATTCTAGGATTTATTTCTATAAGGATATCATGAGTTGAAGGGAGTGCATCCATCTTTGGGTGAGATGAGGATCAAATTAAAGGAAGGTGCATGCCTAGTTAGGAAGGGGCCTTATAGGATGAATCCTAATCTACAAGTCAAGGTAAAGGAAGATATTGATAAGATGTTGAAGTCTTGAATCATTGAGCCCATTGAGGAGTCGAATTAGTTAGCACTATGGTAATAAGAATAAATAAGGATGATAGGATAAGGATATGTGTGGAATACAGGGAATTGAATTCTTCTTGTGTGATAGATCTATTTCCCACACCTTTTACTGAGGAGATTTTGGAGGGTGTTGCAAAATGTGAAATTTACTCTTTCACTGATGGATTATCTGATTATCATCAGGTGCGGATTTCTCAAGAAGATCAATAAAATACAACTTTCACCACTAAGTGGGGAAGTTTTGCATACACAGTTATGCCTTTTGGATTGAATAATGCACCTGCATTCTTTTCATGCATTGTTGTACAAGCATTTGAAGACTTTCTACACAAGTTTTATAGGTTTATTTGGATGATTAGACTGTGTATGGACTAGTAAAATATCAATGTGACAACTTTAAACTCATGTTTGAGAGACGTAGAAGCTAAGCATCTCTTTAATCGTTAAGAAGTGTATCTTTATTACTCCCTTTGGAAATTTTTTAGGACATATTATTTGCAAGAAATGTCTGTTGGTAAATCTTGCTAAGGTTGTAGTTATTTTGGGCTTAGAGGATCCTATCAATCAAAGCAAGTTTTCAAGTTCTTAGGGCATACATGTTATTACATGAAAGGGTTATCCTAAGATTATTGCACCCTTGGAAAAAATTTGAAGAGTAAAGGAAATTTCCATCGAGAATGAGGTGCAAGGATAACATTTGAGA
The DNA here is from genome assembly GCA_018340775.1 of Taxus wallichiana var. yunnanensis. Classification (NCBI taxonomy): domain Eukaryota; kingdom Viridiplantae; phylum Streptophyta; class Pinopsida; order Cupressales; family Taxaceae; genus Taxus; species Taxus wallichiana. The sequence continues at coordinate 401,397,870 of CM031240.1, read as the reverse complement.
CATTGAAGGAGAGACTTACTTTTGCACGCATATTTTTCTTTCCCTCCCAGGATAAGGCATTTCATATGCATTTTTATGCCTCTTTCATGGCCATTAGCATAATATTAGCACATCCTAGAGATAGGATTATTGAAAATCCTATTTGTTTTGCAAGCGGGAAGTTAACACTCATGAGTAGAATAATACATCTACTGAGCACAAAGCATTGTTTATGATTTGTGTGTTGCATAAGTTTATACAATAATTCATGGAAAATCCCTTTATATTTTACAAAGATCACATGGCACTTAAGTACTTGGTTAATAATCCCATTTTTCAGGGGCACATATGTCGTTGGATTCTATTGTTTCAGAATTCGACTTTACAATTGTGGTAAAACTAGGGAAAAGTAATTTAGGACTTGATCATCTATCAAGGATTAATTCAGGGAAGGATGTGTAGAGCATTGAGGACACAATTCTAGATGTGAAACTATTTATATTGAACCGTGCACCCTCTAATTTAGATGATATTGTTGTATTTTTATTTACTAGCATAATACGCTAAAGAAATGAAGAGTATAGAGAAGAAGAAGTTTTCCTTTTATGTCATACCTTACATATTGATCAGTTGAGATTTAGACAATCTAGTTCAAGATGAGGTTTTACGTCAGCGTGTACTTGAACATGAGCTTGAAGCTATTATGGAGGAGGCTCATGGCAGAATTGCTAGGAGAATTTATGTAGGAACTACCACCGCACAAGATTATAATGGCTAGTTTGTGGTGGGAAATGTTGTATAAGGACTGTAAAGAGTATGCCAAAGGATGTCATCATTTTCAGCACCTTGGAAATCTTGGGTATAAAGATGAAATTCCTTTGAGTCCTATAGCTTGTTCAGGACCTTTTGAGAAATGGGAAATTGACTTTTGGATCCTATTTCCCCACCGCACGCCTTGATTATATCGCGCTACATTATAACTTATACTGATTATCTTACGGGGGTGGGTAAAAGCAACACCTACAAAGGACTGTACAACAACTATCAGAGAAGGTTCTTATGGGAGAACATCATCAACAGGTATGGATGTCCTTTGAGCTTGACCAGTGATATGGGAACTCATTTCTTGAATGATACTATTAGAATATTATTGGCAGAATTTATGGTGGCACACCATAAGACAACACCCTATCACCCATAGGCCAATGGGATTGTTGAGGTTTTCAAAAGATATTGGGACACACATTGACCAAGATTTGTGATGTTGGAAGGAAGGATTGGGATGAACTAGATTGTCCTTTCGGGGCTTGGGTATACAGGGATAACCTACAAGAGGTTGAATAAGGCCACACCATTTCAGTTGGTGTTTGGCACAGAGGTTGTTTTACCAATGGAATTCATGGTACCCTCTCTGCGTATTGTGTGCTCAAGAGGACTAGATGATGAGTAAACACTAGAAGATTGCATTGATAAACTGATGCAATTAGATGAGTGGTATGTCATAGCATGTTGAGTCAAAAGACAAAAAAGGCTAGACAAAAGGCATTGCATGATAGGAACATAAATAATAAATAGTTTGAGGTTGGATGACGGTTCTTCTTTATGATTCTAAATTTTTGCACCACCCTAGAAACATCTAAGTGCATTGGTTGGAGCCATATGTTATAACATACATACTTGATTCAGGACCTTGCCAATTGCGGACATATAATGGCACATGGTTTCCCAGATTACTTTAATGGGATTAGGATGAATACCTATTATAAATAAGTCTTTTGGGTGTTTTTAATAAGGCATTATTTCCATTTAGATTAGATTTCCTTTAATTCATTCCCTTTATATGTGTTTACTTTCATGTCGTTATGCCTTATAAATTTAGTTATGTGTTTTGGTTTAATAAGCATGTTTGTGCGCCAAGAGCTGATTACTATCTAATTGATTTAATGCGTAGAGGACCACACATACTTTTAGTGTGGGGGTGTGTTAGGGTGTGGAGCCTATTTTTGGTCTTAATTAGTATTGAAGTGTTAGAGTTCGAACGGTTGAGTTTGGATACTTCGGGAGCATTCTACAGGTCATCTGTTGTTTTTCATGTTGTGACGTGGCTATCAAATTGTTGTTTGTTGCTTATCAACACCGTGATAGTTTTTCAGCCATGGAAAGTTTAAATCTTGTGACTTTCAAACTTCTAGGGTCGGCTTTAGGACTTCTTAAAAGGATTTTAATCCTATAACTATAGGTGTTTGGGTATCTTGAAAGTATCATCTTGTGTGTTCAAGAGGTCTTGAGTCTTAGTGATCAAGGTTGAGTAATTAATGTATCAATTTTGGTTTATATGTGGTTTAACATCTTTGGAATTCTATTGTGAGTTCATAACGAGAGAGAAGATGCATGAGAGTTTTTACTCTTGTTGATAATTAAATCTGAGTAAGTTCTTAATGGACGTAGCCCACATTGGGTGAACCACATTAAATCTTGTCTTGTTTTCTCTTGTGAATTATTTATTTATGTTGTTATATTTATACAAGTATAATTCTACTAAATAGTTTCCTACTGTTGTGATTTTAAGAATTTTTTCCGCATATTTGTTCACTAATTCCTAACAACCGGTATTAGAGTTGTGGTGGTTTTTGTTGAAGTGGTAAATCATAGGAGATTTTATCTTAATTGGGAGCTATGGTAGAGGAGGGAAGCTCAAGGGTTGAGAATTTCAATGGGTAGAACTTTGGTTTGTGGAAGATGCAAATAGAGGATTAATTGTATCGAAAAGACCTCCATGTTCCTTTGGCTGGAAAATAAAATGAACCTATAGCCATGTCGATGAGGATAAGGAGTTATTGGATAGAAAGGCACTCGGGAAAATTCAATTATGCCTTGCATCTTCGATTCTTTCAATATATCGCAGAGAAGACCACAAAAGGTCTCATGAGTGCGTTGGGGAAGTTATATGAAAAACCTTCTACATTTAATAAAATATTTTTATGAAAAAGTTTTTAATATGAAGATGTAAGAGACTGTTTTTTGTTGTTGATCATTTGAATGAATTTAATATGGTTGTGAGTATGGTAAACTCGGTAAAATTTGACTTTGATGATGAGTTCAGGGGATTTGTTGATTTTTACTTCTTGCCAAATAGTTGGGACAACTTGGTTATGGTTGTAAGTAATTCGGTTTCTAATAATTTGAAGATGAAGTTTGAGGATGTAATAGGTGTGATCCTAAGCAAGGAAATGCAAAGGAAGAACACCAAATATTCTTATACTTCTAGAAATTCTTTGACAGGAGAGCAAAGGGAGACAAAAAGAACATAGGGAAAGGTAATAGTGGGAAGTTGAATGATCGTGAAAGGTCAAAGTCTAAGAGAAAGTTAGAATGTTGGCACTATGGGAAGGTTGGTCATGCTAAGAAATATTTTGGGCTCTTCGGATAAGAAGAACAAAGGAGGAAACTAAAGAGGCAAATGTGGCATTAGGTGATGTTTGTCGGGATGCCTTAATTATTTCTTTAGATAATATTGTTGAGTCTTGGGTGTTAGATTCAGGAGATTTTTTCCATGCCACCCCACATAGACATTACTTTACTAATTTTGTTCAAGGAGATTTTGGACATATATATCTTGGTGATGATGAACCATGTAACATAGTAGAGAAAGGTTGTGTTATGGTGAAAATGTAGAATGACAACACATGGTTACTTAAGGATGTCGTGCATGTGCCTAAGTTGAGGCGGAACTTGATATCATTGAGTCACTAGGTAGTAATGGTTATGCGGTTAGTTTTAGAGCAGATTCTTGGAAGGTTACCAAGGAAATTTTGTGGTTGCAAGAGCTAAGAAAAATGGTACTTTGTATTTAACCAGTGGTTTTGATTATTGTAATTTAGTTGATGTAGATGAAGATGTAACTTTTGGCACCCGAGACTCAGTCATATGAGTCAAAAGGGCATGCAAATTCTAAAGGATTGGTTTCTTGGATTAAAGGAGTTAGATTTGGACTTCTATGAGGATTGTGTTTATGGGAAACAAAAGTGGGTGAGATTCCTCAAGGTTGGACCTACCAGGAAGGAGGGTAAGTTGGAGTTAATGCATACATATGTATGGGGGCCAGCTAAGGTAAACTCTATTGGTAGTTCATGTTATTATGTCACTTTCATTGATGATGTAACTAGAAACGTTTTGGGTATATTGCATTAGAAATAAATATGATGTGTTTGAAACCTTCAAAATATGGAAAGCCTTGGTTGAGAATGAAACAAGTCTCAAGTTAAAATGTCTCAAAGTTGAATAATGGAGGAGAGTATTACATCAATGAATTTCTTGATTACTATTAGGTAAACGGGATCTATAGGAAAAGAGTAGTTCCAAAGACTCCAAAGGAAAATGGAGTGTTAGAGAGAATGAACAGGGAAAATCATGGAGCATGCTAGGTGCATGAGGTTACCTATGGTGCTGCCACTCATATTTTTGTAGAAGTGGTAAGCATAGTTGTTTATCTAATTAACAAAGGACCCTCTATGGCCTTGGATAGTGGTATGCCCGAGGAGGCTTGGTCCGTAAGAAAAATGATTAGTCATTTCTTAGAATATTTGAATGTTAGGTATTTGTTCACTTTTATAAATATGATAGGACCAAGTTAGAGGATAATTCGATAAATGCACCTTTGTTAGATATGGTGAGGATGACTTTGGTTTCCGAGTTTGGAGTCTTAAGGACAAGAAAATATTTCGTCTAGAGATATTGTATTTAATTAAAAAATTCATGTATAAAGATAAGTTACAGGAATAGAAAGATGAATCAAATAAGGAATACATAGTGTTAGAGGAAATTGTGGACAAGAAGGTGTCAAGGGACTAGTTTAAGTGCAACATGTTCCAACATAACCGGTTCAATAACATACTCATCAAGAACCCCAAACTCCCGAGGTGATAAGGTCTTATAGGGTAAGAAAGGAACTTGAAAAATTTACTCCATCTTTGAATTATTTATTGCTTATCTTGACAAAGGGAGAGCCGAGTGCTTTGAGGAAGAAGTGTAAGTAGATGTCGGGAAGAAGTGGGAGAAGTCCATGGATGAAGAGCATATATCTCTTATGGAGAACCAGACTTGGGATCTAATTGAGCTACTAGAGGGAAAGAGATCATTGTAGAACAAGTGGGTGTATAGAATCAAAGAGGAAGATGGAGGCAGGAAAATATACAAGGCTCGGTTGGTAGTCAAGGGATTTGCACAAAAGAAAGGTATACACTTTGATGCATTTTTTTCTCTTGTTTTTAAAATGACTTCTATTAGGATTGTTCTTTGTTTAGTAGCGACAAGACCTAAAATTAGAGCAGTTAGATGTGAAGACTAAATTCCTTCATGGTGAGTTGGAGGAGGAATTGTATATGCAAAGCACCACATCGTTATGATGTCAAAGGGAAGGAGAGGTTAGTGTGCAAATTGAAGAAGAGCTTGTATGGCCTGAAACAAGCTCCATAGCAATGGTACAAGAAGTTTGATAGTTTTATGTAGGAGAAGGGTTACTCTAAGTGTCACTTAGACCATTTTGTGTAAATCAAGAAGTTTCTTGATGGTAGTTATATTATTTTGTGCATGTATGTAGATGATATACTTATTGCGAAGGAAGAACATATAGGAAAAAAGGTACTCAATAAGTAGCTAGGTGACACCTTTGATATGAAGGATTTCGGGCAATAAAACAAATCCTTGGTATGAGAATAACTCGTAATGTAAAGGAGAGGAGGCTGGTATTATCTCAAGAAGAGTACATAAATAAGGTCTTGGAGAGGTTTAGTATGCAGGATGCTAAATTGGTTGGTACTCCTTTGGAAGGTCACTTTAAATTATCAAAGGAGTAGAGTCCCAAGACTAAGGAGGATAGGATCCAGATGTATAGGGTACCATTCTCATCAATGGTTAGTATCTTTATGTATTCTATGGTATGCACTAGGCCTAACATTGCCCATGTAGTAGGAGTAGTGACTAGGTTTATGAGTGATCCAGGTAGAGAGCACTAGAAGGCATTGAAGTGGATCCTTTGGTATTTGAGAGGGACCATGGGAGGAGCATTATGTTTCGGTGGATCGAAACTACATTTCCTAGTTATGTAGATTTGGAAATGGTAGGAGATTTGGACAATAGGAGGAGAATGACAGTTTATGTATGTATGGTTGGTGATATAGCGATGAGTTGGATTTCACGGTTAAAAAGGGTTGTGGCTTTATCAACCACAAAGGATGAGTATGTTGGTGCCACATAGGCTAGAAAGGATATTATTTGGCTACAATAGTTGCTTGATCAGTTGGGTCATAAGTAGGAAGTTGGGAGACTACATGCAAAGTGATAGTCATAGTGTTATTCATTTGGCGAAGACCTCTACTTTCCACTCTAGGATGAAGCACATTCAATTGAGATATCATTTCATCAAGGAAACTTTGGAAGAAGATAAGTTGAAGCTGGAAAAGATTCATACCAGTTAGAATCTTGTAGATATGATGACCAAGGTGGTCACAAGGGAGAAGTTGAATTTGTGTTCAACTTTGATTGGCCTTCATGGTTGATAATAAAGGGTTGAGAACTTTTCTCAGTGGAAATAATCTCCAAGTGGGAGATTGTTGGGGTGTGGAGCCTATTTTTGGTCTTCTAGAATCAATATTGAAGTGTTGGAGTTTAAATGGTTAAGTTTGGAGACTTCAGGAGCATTCTGCAGTCGTCTGTTGTTTTTCATGTTGTGACATGGTTGTCAAGTTGTTGTTTGTTGGCTGTCAACGTTGTGATAGTTTTTCCAGCTGTGGGAAGTTCAAAGCTTGTGACTTTCAAAATTCTAGGATTGGCTTTACGAATTCTTACAAGGATTGTAATCCTATAAATAGAGGTGTTTGGGTATCTTGAAAGTATCATCTTGTGTGTTCAAGAGGTCTTGAGTCTTAGTGATGAATAGGTGATCAAGAGGTGATCAAGAGTGATCAAGGTTGAGAAATTGATGTATCAATTGTGGTTTAGTATATTTGGAATTTTGTGGTGAGTTCATAACTGAGAGAAGACTATGAGAGTTGTTTTACTTTTGTTGATAATAAAATATGAGTAAGTTCTTGGTGGATGTATCCCACATTGGGTGAACCATGTTGAATCTTGTCTTGTCTTCTCTTGTGCATTATTTATTTATGTTGCTATATTTTTGCAAGTATAATTTTTCTAAATAGTTTCCTACTACTGTGATTTGAGGAATTGTTTCCACATATTTGTTCACTAATTCCTAACAGGTGGAGTGAAGTGTAGAGATGAAAATGTTTAGTGCCATCTTAGAACAGTTATTTTGGTTGAAGGATTCTTCTAGGATGTTGGCATGGAAAATAAAAATATGTTATGTGTTATGTAAAAGGTGTTCTGAGGAAGGTTGAGATGATTGAAGACCACGTAGGGAAAGTGATCGTGTAATGTAACATGAGGTCAGTAGTGGCATGAGAAACTATTTGGGATATGGCATAGAGGTTTTGTACTTTGTCATAGGGAGGAGCATGAAGGAGTTCGAGGTAGAGAAGTAGTATTAACATGCCGTGAAGGTTATGATTGTAGTGTGTGAGGTGAAGTAGTGGAACTTAACATTAAGAAGACAAAGTACTTTTTTGAAAAGTGACTTAAAACATGTGGGTCAAAGGGACAAGAAGGTCATGAAAAAGTATAAATAAGGGGGTTAGGGTAGTCATTTGGCTACCTTTCTTTCAAATAAATCAAAGTGTTACCAAGTGGATTGAAGAATGACAAAGAGCTTAGAAGTGACTCGAGTGTTTGTAACCTAGAAGTGCTTGGGAGCTATTCGGGAACCTTACGGAGAGGTGAGTTGGAGCTGGCAATGGAGTAGTGAAAGTTTTCATGTAATTGAAGCATTTAGAAGTTGAGAGGCTCAGGTAGAGAATAGTTGAAAGATAGAACACCTAGGGCCCACGGTGAGAAGTAAAATGGCACCCAAGAAGTTAGGAACAAAGAGACCTCACATGGAGGTGGAGGAGCCTTTAGAAGTGATATATTCTGAAATACATTACCCTCCTAGTGTTTTATAGGTGGAATTGTGGAAATCAAAGCTCACTCATTGCAAAATTAGTGAGTTTAACCACCATATGGAGGAAAAAAAAATATATATGAGAGAAAACTTAGTAAAGGCACTCCCGAGAGTGGGCGAGGTTGGAACCCTCGAATTGATGACTCTATGCATAGATAACTAGAAAAAATTGGTGTTCTATAATTATGGGAGGTTCCATTCTTCACAAAACCCACACATATGTTTCATTTGTTGATGTCACAGCACATGAATACTTCTTCTACTTCGTGGGAATAAGGATGCATCTCATAGGACAACCAATTGGACGAGTTACAAGATTAAAAATCATGGGGAGGATTTGTCTCTAGATCTGTGTAGATCGTGGACTTGGATGACCTACAACTTAAGGTTGTTTCCTACCTCATGAGCTACAAATTGGGTGCTTCAAAGTGCTGGAATGATATAAACAAGAGGCTCATATACGTGGTCTATAAAATCTTGAAGAGGGAACACTACAATTTGGCCCAATATGTTGCAGATAGTATCATAGAAGAGGTGAAGCTGCAGAACAAGGAAGGATCAAAGATTACATGGATTTACATCCTTATCTTGATTGTATTCTAGGAGATAGGCATTCTAGATGGGTGTAATGGAAATATGTGGGTTTACCTACCCATAGTTTAGTCCACCGGTTTCACTTGTGATGACACCATCACAAGTACTTATAAGGAAATAATTAATAAATGGTACAATAGACTTTGTGGGGCCTTTGAGAATGAATGACGCATTCTCGCATGAGTTTTCCACAATTTTGGAGACCAAGTGAAGTTTGTAGTGATGCAACACTTCAGTATTGTGAGATTCAAGATGGCAAATGGAGAGATGGGGCCATGGTGCAAACTCTCATTTGCATTCACAGAATAAGTATTTGAAGTGCTCCATCAATAGATTAAAGATGTAAAAAAATTGACATATGATGTAGATAAGGTGGATTCTGACCTACATACTTTGTGTACCACATACAAATATGACTCCAGGCCCGTGTACTTGGAGGTTTTGGAGCCATAATTTTTGGATCTGCATCCATAGATAAATGTGATGATTAAAGGGTTGATTAAAAAAATATTTGTGTAACTACACCTGAATACTCAAGGACGGGTCGAAGTGAAGTTCACATACTCCACTTTTCCATAGCCGAGGGGAAAACTAGTGCCTCCCATCAAGGTAGTCCACGAGGAAGAGGTGTAAGAGGAAGAAGAAGGAGGAGAGATGAGGAAGAAGGGAAGCTTGACACTTCCCATAAAATAATCTTCTATACTCACAGGAGTATCATTGGAGGCACTGGGACCTCTCAATAGGGTAGCATGGAGAATTAAAAGAATAAGCATGTGAATTTTCAATAAGTATCTAGTTCTGAGATGGAAATAGGGTCTTAAGAGATAGAATTTTCCATGCTAAGGGATGAGTTTTAATAGGAAATGGAGGAGTAGTAGAAGAAGGTGCGGAGAGAGGTAGCGAGTAGGCTCGTGAAAATAAGAAAGAGCCTATGAAAGAAGAAGAGATAAAGAAGATCCCAGTGAGGGAGGATTCTCTAGTACAACTAGAGGAGCATGGGGAGAAATAAAAAGTTGATACTTTTGTGATAGAGGAAAAGGGGCCTTAAACAGGTACCATCGCCTCTACCCCAAAGAAATAGAGAAAAAAGTGGAAGGTGTAAAGGAATTGGTGGACCCTAAGGTCCCCACATATTGAATACATTGATGACTCTTTGAAGGTTCTTCATGAAAGCTTCCAAAGTATGGTATCCACTGAAAAAATACATGTGTGGGAGCTACTAGACCAAAATGAGGAGTATCCAAAACCAAGAAGATGTTGAGTTAGAACCTGTACAATCACTCTAAGGAGCCAGAGTTTGAGGTAAATGAACATGCAATTAATACTATTTACTTGAAGAATAAATAGGGAGCGACATACAAAGCGGTGGACCCAAACCACTTAACTGATGAGAAATCATGCAATGCATTCCATAATTTTTCCTTTGAATTAGTACATAGAAATTTGGATTCAACCGCCATTTTTCACACACTTGTGGTGGATAAGAATGAGAATGAAAGAGAAATAGACAGATTGCACAAGGGGATGAAGGGTGAACAAGCATGGTCAAAAGAAGCATATGATAGGGTTGGCACACTAGTTAATAATATTTTGGCTCAATTTTTGTCCTTGATTAGTCATATGTGGACAAATTATGGTGATGAAATGGAATATCTTGAGGACTTGGTGGTAATTTCATTAGTTAACATTCAAAATGGAATGGGATCATCTGCTAAAGACCTCTCCAAGAAAAAAGAGAATAACAAGATAGTATTTGAGGCTCGGATCACTGAGTTGGAATATTTTCTCACCCAACTCAAGGAATCAAGTACACTGGTAGATGTGGGTATCAACTGATGCAGAAATTTCGATCCATTTATTGTTGTTATAATGGTGGATGAGGAAGTATTCTTGAAGATTATATAAGAAAATGTCCCCCACTAACAAACTTGAGTACACTTAACTAATTATTACGACAACGCATGATGTAAGGAAAAAATGAAGACAAAGTAGAAGAATCTTGAGTTTAGGATTGAAAAGTTTCAAAATTACATAGTATAACACATGGATTTTTTTAATGCAGCTTACGTAGAGCTAGTGGTGGTCATACAAGAACTGACAAGTAGGGTTGAGGAGATAACGCCAAATCAAGTACCGGATATTGTGAAGGAGGCATCAGGGAAGGATTTGAAATATTTTGAGGAGTGGAAGAAGCTAAAGGATTAAGTAGATGCAGATTTCCCCATGCTCCTCTAGGTGCCTTAAATATTTTTGGTATGTTTTTCATTTTTGACTTCTAAAACTTTTGTCTTCACGAAGCTTTTTGTACTTGGTGATTGAATAATTTCTAGGGGTGTCAATCCAACTAGTCCTGGGGTAATTTTGGATCCCTAGAAAAGATACTAAGCATAATTTGTGTGAGGCATTTTGAAGCATGGGAGTTAGGTGTGAAGGAACATGCGAGAGTAAGATAGAGAGTGCACAAAGGCTCACACCCTAAAATATTATATTCCATACTTGGCCGCATTATGATCCATGAGAAAAAATGGAAAGATAGAGGGTTGAAGTAGTGAAAAAGTAAGTTTTTTGAGATAATAATAGAGCATGAAGACTTGCACTTCATGAAAAGTCTATTTTGAGATAGATCTCATGTGAAGGAAGTTAAAGCATCATGTCGAGCTTAGGCTATTGATAGGATTAGATGTACAATTTATGATCTAATATTAGCGAGTTTGCATGCTCTTGGATTTGGCTTATAACACATGCATGGTTGTTTCCAGCATGTGGGCTATTTTTGGAGAGTGCATGGGTAGTGAAGGGAAAGTCCCCACCCCCTATATATATGTATTGATTTTCATGGCTTAAAGAGGATGTATCATACCATGAATTATTGTGAGGTTATGCTAATGTTTTTCTTATGCGCATAATCTTATGAAGTTACTATTGATGTATTCAGCTATTATGTTTCATGGTGATTAATAAACTAGAGATTTGTGGATGGATTCTTGTTATTGATGTCTTTGTTACTGGATCTTACATGGTAAACATGTTATTGATTATTTTTAGTTTGTTTTGCACATGGTTATGATTTCTTACTTATATGCTTAGATCTGGTTCATCTGGATTATCTGTTGTTATTATGAGATATATCTTCGTTCATGCTAAATCCTTGACAAAGATGGAATCAAAAGAGGGACCTGGTACCTTTGCATGCTTCAGGTGATCGCTCATCTTCCAATTGGATGAGGTTCCAACACACCTAGGATATTGGTAAATAAATAGTGACTACAACTCTTTAAAAGAATCTAACTATTACAATATTATATTATCGTCTCGATAAAATAATTCCACTCATAAATAACTAATGTTCACAATATCATATTAATTCCTAACATATTCATGTAACTTAAATCCCTTCCTTTTCTTGTAACAACATCATATACCATTTCTAGGTTTTAGTTTCACTTAAACAACATTTTATCCTCCGCATTACTCCTTTTACCTAACTCTATGACGTTAACACAATCTCTACTTATTGGAAATCTAAGGAATTCATGATTCTTCAAGGGTTAATGTATTTATTTTGTCCTCCTATAACTTCAAATTATCATGATAATATCTCCTATTAACTAACACCCCCTCACACCTTCTTACTTTGCACAAAAGTTCATCTCTTTACTAAAATTGTCCTTGGTTAGGTAGATTGTTTGATAGGCCTATATTTTGTGTCATTCATCATTAATCTTGCCACAACCCTCAACTATTTGGAATCACTATACCACCTTAATCAACCCTATGTAAACTTATAGTGTGGGATTTGGTTGTCTGTAGCTTCTTTGAACAATTAAGTACAAAAACATCTCACCGAGAGCTAAGGACTAAGAAATGACTCAGCAAGAATTTGATAACTTGATCCCTTTCCTTATGAAACACATTTTTCTAAAACCCCAACTTTGTACATTCAACCCGAGAGCATGTAAATTGCTCTTAATTTTTCATTTTCTCTCTTTAAGAACTTGTTGTCGATAAAAATAAGAATGACAACCAATCAACCAGCCTCTCCTATCACAAAAGGTCAAGACGAAATTAGACTAGTTTAATCATAGTTTTTACTTAAGAATTGGCTTAAGCATGGGTAGTTTAATATAGGTCAAATAATTATTTAACCTAAGATCTGGGAAAATTCTATTTCTAGCAACAATTATAATATACATACATAAATGAAGATAAAAGAAAACACATCAAAATACTCAACACAACACAACAAGATCACCAAAATATTAATACAAATGATAAGAGGATTTATCTTTATGCTTATATCTTTTGATTCAATTGATCACTCACATATCAAACTAATTTCTTTATATCAAAATAAATGTTATCAACCTTTATCCGACAGAGTGAAACCTATAGACAAGGTAACCTCTTGAAAAGGAAAACTGAGTGATATTATAACCTTTTCTTCACAATTATTTCTAATGTCATGATGATCTCATAAATAGAAAAACAAAAAGTGAAAAGATAAAGAAAGATATTAATGTTAGAGTAGGTATTTACCTTAGCTCATGTTCACCTAGGTACTTTATTTACCTTTATTGTATTTATCCTCACCCACTTATGTGTGTGGATATTTCTTTTATCTTATTTAGATATTAGGAGATATTATCTAGTTGTTAGGTATAGTTTTTCCTTATCTATGGTATTGACTAGATCCTTGATGTCTAGTTCTCTCTTAAATCTATGGTCTTGATTAGTTCTTTGATAACTAGTTATTTCCTTGATTTATGGCTTGATCTACGACCTTGACCGGGTTCTTATATTGTTATTCCTTTCCTATTAAGCAAGGCTCATTCTCATTGTATTGCATTGAGTTCCATAATAATATATTATATTGCTGCTCATTTTTTTGCAAAGGTTTGATGCAAAGTTATTCGTGAATTATTTTCATCTTATAGATCATGGTGTTTGATTAGCATTTGTGTTCTTGTCTTGGTACGATCTGGTTATCGTTCCTTTCATGGTATCAGAGCTACATGACTTACCGTCACACCAAAATCTCAAACTGATGGTGGAGAGGGATATCATCGTGTTAATCAATCTGCTACACCAACACCCTCCCACACGATGGAGTCGGGTATACACCCAATCAAGGCCAACAACATTAGGAGGTAGTGACACCGATAATTTCCTGGGAGATCACCCATCCCAAAGACCACTGGGGCTAGCGTGCTTAATCGCTCGGTATCGTAGCCGCACGACTTGTCGTCACACCAAAATCTCAAACTGATGGTGGAGAGGGATCTCATCATGTTAAATAGTTGTTACACCAACACCCTCCTACACAATGGAGCCGAGTATACACCCAATCAGGCCCAACAACATTAGGAGGTAGTGACACCAGGAATTTTCTAGGAGGTCACCCATCTCAAGATTACTCTAGGGTCAAGGCGCGCTTAACTACTTGGTATCATAGTTGCACGACTTGCCGTCACACCAAAATATTGATCTTACCTTGAAAAGAAATTATGGAATTTTTTTTTGGGTCCGTTGGTTTCTTGAGATCTCGCATAGGGTATTTTTCTTTAGTGGTATAGCTGTTTTAGTTTATGCACAGTGACGCTTTTCGGATCTTTCCTTTTTTTTGGGGGGTCAATGGATGTTATGCACATTTTTACTATTTTGGGAAAATCTACAAGTTGATATTTTCAGCAAACAAATTTCATTGTCCACACAAATTCCAGAAATAGTATTTTTTACCAAAAGAGGTAGTTGGATGTGACTTTCTTGAAAACACGCAACACACCCCAAAATAGTAAGTTGCACAAACACCCATTAAAATCCTTAGCCCTTAGTCATATGGTATGGTCATATGAGGGTTTAAAGCTTGTGATTCCTATTAGTAGGTGCTTAACTTTAGCCCCCTTTAATTTTATTTGTGTGGTGAAGGAAACAACAATTTATTTTGTTTTAGTGGCAACTAAAATAAATAACAAAGCAAAATATTAAAAATCTTGTAACTTTTGATCGGTAACTCATTTTTGAGTGTCATTTTTTGCAAAAGTGCTTGTTTTTTCATAATCTTTCTGTTGGAAATATTTATTTTCAGACTTGCACTATAATTATAAAGTGTCAAATATGGAGGAGTGTTGTAATCAATTGTGGACGTAATTTTGGTTGAGCCTAACTTCCTAAACTTCTGGGAGTTGTATTTTGAAACTATCATGGATTCTAAGAATGATATGCTTTTCTTTGAAGTGTGTGGAATTCAAGAGGATATTGTAAAAGTTTTGGAAGAAAATAGATCACTCAAGAAGTTAAATTCTCTTCTACAATCACTCATTCACGATAAGGATACAATAATACACTTCCTGCAGAACAAATTTTCTATCCTACAATATCACCATCATATTGTGGATAGCCATATCCATGCTCCTAGTCCACTTGCAGCTATTGCTCCTAAACCCACTAACATTGATCTGTCAATCTTTGAGTCTGTTCCTGCTCTTGATGCTCATACATCTATAAAGCTTATTAGTGCATTATCTTCCACATCTATGCCTATTACAGCACCACATGTTGTGTATCCTACTTCTACTTAGCTACATGGATTTTTTTGAGAAGCATACCACTGCATTCAGTTCTCGCATGCTCCATTCTATGGGTCTCACTAGTGGAGTCATTGGTAGACATTCACAGGGTATTGTTTCCTCTATTCCACATGTTAAGTGGAATTCTCGTCATGACATTAGTTTTCGAGCAGATACTTCATTGGGATCACACATTGACAGAGCTCCTTTTTTGTTCACTCAACTCTTTCTAAGGATCATGAGCAACACATGAGTTCTACACCTTCACTCAGGCTTGAGAAACCTGAGATTTTAGCTGTCAGACATGATCAACCTAACACACATTTTGATGTTCTTTTGCATGCACCCATTGTGCATTTTGCACCAAGTCATATGTAGGCATCTTCTTCATCCATCTATGTTGATTTAGGGTGGATATCTGATCACTTATGGTGACAACATAGGAATTCATTGAGAGGACTCTACAGGCATGGCTCCTCCACCATTCGGCCTCTTGCTCCACTTTCTATATCTTATGCATTGTAATGCTTTTTGTTTTGAGCATTTTTCTTTAGCAGATGTAGTGTATCTCTCTTGTTTGTTGAGAGATTTTGTATCTGTATTTTTGAAACTTTTGGCATGTTGATGTATCTCTTATGGGGGATCGATTCTCGTGCATTCCAGTGTTAGTTTTTCAGTGTTCGAGTATTTGTTTTGATAAATCATATAGATTTGTAACGCCACTCCACCCATTCAGTAGTATGGGAGGGTGTGGTGTTGATCCTACTTCTTAGGGTTTTGTGTCCTTACCTTGTTACCTTGGCTTTTCTTGGATCATGACACTATAGATTTTGTGTCCTTGCCTTGTTGCTTTGGTTTTTTTCTTGTATCATGGAACACAGATTTGCAGCATTGATCGGATTATGTTTGGTGTTTTTTTCACTTTTGACATCACTCGCTGATAGTCTCCTTGTATGGAGCTATTTTGGTGAAGGCCAATGTCAATTGCTTTTTAGTTTTTTGATTGAGTAGTGGATTCAGACCACATTGCACACCAAACTTCTTCAAAGATTGCATGATTTTTTTGAGCTAAGCTTCTTGGGATGCCTTGGAGTGGGTTTTTACTCTCTTTGCTTTGTTACTAGTATTAGGTACCTTGCGCTTCCCTTTTTTTCTAGTTATTGTACATGAGTACCTCATCGTGCCTAATTATCGACTCATACTATGGACATGCCACTTCTATTTTGGCCCCTAGCTTCACTTGAGGGGGTGTTAGAGTAGGTATTTACCTTATCTCATGTTCACCTAGGTACTTTATTTACCTTTATTATATTTATCATCACCCACTTATGTGTGTGGATATTTCTTTTATCTTATTTAGATATTAGGAGATATTATCTAGTTGTTAGGTATAATTCTTTCCTTGATCTATGGTATTGACTAGTTATTTTCTTGATCTATGGTATTGACTAGATCCTTGATGTCTAATTCTCTCCTAAATCTATGGTCTTGACTAGTTCTTTGATAACTAGTTATTTCCTTGATTTATGGTTTGATCTACACCTTGACTAGTTCTTAGATTGTTATTCCTTGCCTATTTAAGAAAGGCCCATTCTCATTATATTGCATTGAGTTCCATAATAATATATGATATTGATGCTCATTTGTTTGCAAAGGTTTGATGTAAAGTTATTCGTGAATTACTTTCATCTTATATCGTGGTGTTTGATTATCATATGTGTTCTATGATTGGTACGATCCGGTTATCGCCTTCCTTTCAATTAACATATAAACATATTTACACAATCAATAGAAAATATTTTGATATAGACATAATGAAGAAAAATATATTTTACATTAATGAAACAAAGTATAATAATCGCTAATAAAATTCCTTAACAAGGTCACGATCAAAATTCGAGCTAACATGGCTTCGTATTACATTCATTTGGGATAGAAGTGAATATATCATTAATATTTCTCTAGATATACAAATAAAAATATGCAATCACTTAAATTAAGAATACGTAACATGTAATCGATAATCAAAATAATAATATCAAAACTAGATATACCTGTTGCATTCGAAACTCACACTCAAACCTCAAAACAATGTTGTCATAACTCCTATAAGATCACTTTCCTCATAAATGCATTACACATAATTAATTTTAGAATGAAATAACTTTCAAATAGCTGCAAAATACCTAATTTTTCATCCCTTGCAATTGAATCCTCCATGTCCTTTTATAACATCCTCAAGAATGGAATTGGTTATAACCGATTTATTTTATTTTAATGATTTAAAGAAAGGATGTTTTCAAAGTTTATAATAATAAAGTGTCACCTTATACTATTAAGTGAGACTATATGTAACTTTAAAAAGAAATGACACATGCTTTTAATTTTAACTCTTATAAATGAATGAATGAGGTGTATATTATCAAAACAGGGGCTACATAAGTATTGCTTACATTAAATAAAGTAAACACAATTCATATTAACATTCATAAGTTAAAAATTAACACCTCATTATCATATAAAGCAACCAATCAAATATCCATAAATCCATATATATTAATATACCATCACCATTAATTTCTTAAATCTGTCTCAAAATATTAAGTATCATATCTCAAAATGTGAAAATGTATCCAAAATACCAAATGTATCTAACCAATTCTATAAAACCAAAGTATTAAAATCAATCATCTCTTGTTAAATATAATAGTGGCATCCCTATCTCAGTAACCATCTCCACATACTCATACATGATCAATAGGAAAATATTACATGTGAAAACTCTAGTTTCCTCTTCTACTTCCAGTTTTACTCTTTTTACTGTCCTCTTTCACCTTAGGTACAATGGAAGAGGACCTAACATGCTTAGAGGTGTGTGGGGACTCATGAGAAGGTACATTATTATTATTTTCAAGTAAAAGTGGTGAAGAATTGGCTTGTGGAGTATGTTACAGGACTCCACGAGGAGCAAAATGGATAGATCTATTAGAAGAAACTGATTGTTTTAAGCATGCACATGTTCAAGGTTTTACAGAGGTGGATTATTGAAAATGAAAAAATGAGGATTGGGGGATAGGACTCAAACACTTGCAGCACTTCATGTAAATAAGGATCATTAGCATCAAAATTAATAGAAACCTAAGTAGGATCGTTCTTGACAAAAGGTCTACCACCCCGAAGTGTATTAGTTCCCCTTCACCACCCCTAAGTGAACCTCTACGCCATGATTGACCACGGAAACCATTATTTCTCCAAGAATGGTGTGATTCAAACCTCCTATACCCCCAACCATCCAATCTTGACATAATGAATAGTCAGTAGAAACAATAAATAATTACCAATTCTTAGCATGCATATTCTTCTCAAAACCGAACTTTCCAATTCAAGAACATAGTTGACAATGAAAAAATAAATGACATGTCATGAAGATAAACAACTTTTATCTTTTTGTAGAATCATCTTAACTTCTTTATGTCATTTTTAACTATATAACTGCACCGATGCCATTTTATAAAATATGCACATGCTAATATCATTTTGGATCCTCGTATTGAAAACTAAACTGAAAGATATCTTCAAAAATATGTATGTACAAGTATATTGACTAATAAATATTCATATTGTTGTCTCTTTTCCATATATACCTGCCACATCCATGGACTTCTTGAACAACCAAACTATACAAATTTCATTTACAATATTGCACCTTCTTGAAAATTTTCAAACCATTATCACTGAAATTAAGAGCCAAAATAAATATGCATGCTCATAATGATAAAACTATCCATTCACAAGACTTTGTAACTTGCTTCATCACCATATTTCAAATCCGAATGCTAACAATCTTACATTATCATCTATAGCTTTTTTTAAAAGGAAATGCATGCATTTGGGAAATTTCATCACAAATTACTACAAGAATGATTCCAAAAATCAAACAAGTCATTCAAATAGTAAGCTCAAAAAAAAATTGAGTCGTTTCCATCAGTCATTGTTTCAAAAGAAACCATCAAACATTTTCAATGTCTAGATGAAAAAAATATCTCTTTTCCTCCACATTGAAAATCTCCTTTTACCTAAAACCCAAAAGCAAAAATTATATTTATTTTGAAACTTATTTAAAGTACCCATATGAAAATATTTTAAATAAATCATTGTAACTCAATATAAGAAACATTTTTGAATTTATGTAACCTAAAGACACAATAACCAGACATGCTTTTGAATCCAACAAGACTGAAACAAAAATTCTTTCATTTTTGAGTAACGAAAAATCCTTCATGATTTCATGCATGTTTTTTGAAGAGAATATAACTTAAAACGAAACTTATAGAGAAAACAAGTTCAAAACCACAAATAAATCACACATATTTTGTTATACATCAATTTAGAAATATTTAAGATTGACTCAAGCTATTAACAATACTTTTCACATATATTGTAGAGAATACATTTTGCATGCAAGTATAAAAATAAAAATGGATATGCGAGAATACTATTCAAATCAGGTAGCTCAAAAATATTCTCAAATAGAAATAACTAACTCTCGTTTTCCCCAAAAAAGAAGTTATAAAACTAGATCTAGTCTATAATCGAGAAAAATCTGTTAAAAAAATAAGCTCATACATGTAGCTTTTGATGCGTTGAAAACCAAAAATTGTGAGCACTTGCACAAAACTGAGAATGCCTTTAAGCTCTAAGACCTTGCATTGAAAAATCAAAATGACTACCAAACTGACAAGATTCACCTTGTTCAATGGCCTTACCTTCTCATTCAATTCCCATAACTCAATTGTCATCACTAACCCATTACTTGTTGCCACCTCATGTTTAGGGAGTAGGAGCTCATAGTTGGCATCTTTCTAATTATATTTCAATCAAACTCAAACATTATATCCTAACATGTCATTTATTTGAATCTATAAACTATGGAATTTATCAGATATGTATATATTATAAACATTGAACCATAGTTTAGGTATTATAATTTACCATCCATTATACAAAAATCACTCATTATATTCTGAAAACATCATTTCATGTAGATGAAATATTTTCCTACAACATGTACTAATGATAATCTGATTAGTATAGATATTTTCTTTCACTCACAAATGTATTTCGATATTTATTTCCAAAAAGGGAAGACCAAAAAATTGTAATATGGGCTTCAAACCCAAATAGGAGATCACAAAATGAAATTTATCTCCACATCAAACATTTTCTATCGAAATATTGAACAAGGTGATGCATATTTATATCGAAAATGAGATGATAGCCAAAATATTTTAAGAATATTTGAAACCACTTAGCATAAACAATTAAATAATGTAATTAATACTTAGTGGCCCCCGCCAAATTTATATGAATGTAATGGCAAGCAAGCTATAATATGAATGTCATTGTTTAATTTTTAAAAGAAGGGGGTGTTAAAATTTAGCAATAACATTGGTGACCATGTTGGTTGGTTTCTTGTAACAAGAGACTAGGCTGCATCAAAAATGGTTAAATTTTAACATGCTCAAGAGTACAATGCAGGCTCATTGTTTCTTGATTCAATCTGTGTGGACCCATAATAATTTCAAATCAAGGAATATAAGTCTGGAGGATCAAAAGCGGAGAAGGGAATACAAGAGATAGGGAAGTGAGGGTTAGACAAGATCAACATATAGAATCAACCTTCATTATTTTTAAAATTAATTATGCCTTATTTTACATCAAGTATATCAAAAATATTATATAAAGAAAATCTTAAAAGTATATTCCATAAATTATCCAATTTGAAAACTTCAAGAAATATTACCATCCGAGAAGTCTGATTATATCTTCACCTCCATCCAAATTCTTGAAAAATAACATGTTAGAATATTAAATGATCATGACAACCTATTAAGGAAAAACAAAACAAACAAAACCAAGAAGAGAAGACAAAACCAAAGAGGCAAAAGAAACAAAGAAAACCAAAACAAACAAACAAATATATACATAAAGTACAATCAATGATTCAGTTATAAAAATGCTTTAAATGTTGTCCATTCACCATGAATCTCAACCAATCACCATCTATTTCCCTTAAATGAAAAACATTATTACCGAGAACAAGCAATTTGGTAAATACCTAACCATAAAGAATCAACATTTTGGATCTTCCCATACTACTCAAATTTGAGTGAATGGATGCAAGATGGAGAAGCTATTTCCAAATCAATGGAGAATGCTCAAGATCAAAATGCCTATAGTTTTCACTATTCAAAACATGGTGTGTTTTAGAAAGGAAGGAGGAGGGTTCTTTATATAACCTTCATGTTTGAGAAAGCTTTGCAACTTGGTGCATGTGGGATAAGGGTAAAGAAAGATTAGGAATGGATAAGGTTGCTTTAGAAAAGGTAACCTTGATTTAGAAGAGTTTAATTTGTCATTAGTGACTCATGGGAGTTGAGGGGTGTTTTAATTAATCAAGGGTGATTAATTAATAGGTAGATGTAAGCTTATAGAAGCTAATTAGAGGAAAATTAGTATGATTTGAGGGATGTAAGAGAGAATTTGATCCAATAAATGGTGATTTATTGATTTAGAGTAGTGAGCGTAATTAATTAATAATAATTAATTAACCCAAGTAGAAGTGACATTAATTAACGAAAGGTCATTAATCGACATCTGAATGATAAGAAGGCTAATTAATTAGTGAAATGTAATTAATTAATGGAATAGAGGAAAATGATGGTTTATTGATGAAGTGTTAGTTAATTAGCAAAAAGAGAGTGAAGATCATGGTTAATTAGTGAAAATCACTAATTATGATGAGAAATAGAGAGAGATAATTAGTGCAATTTTAGTATTAAAATTACGTAAGCAGATTTTAGGTGTCTACATTTTCCCCTCTTTGGGGTGGCATAAGTGACACCACTTCAAATATAGTAGACAAGTATAAAAAAATAAATTTTTAAGGGATAGAAGAAAAATTAGTAGAATGAAGGATGCCCCCTCGAGTGTCGATGGGGTGATGAAAGAGGTCGATCGATGATCGAAAAAGATGAAAGGAAATGGATAGAAGAAATGTGAGGGGGGGGGGGATAAAAGGTGATCCCTATTTCCCCAAGTGATTTGGAAGAATAGTGTTGATAGAAGAAAATGATATAGAAAAGAAAAATGAAGATGAAGAGAATGGAAATAGATTTCATCTAGTGTTCATGTAAAAACAACTTTATTTCATCATTTTGCTTGTGATCTACGTCATCGGTCCTTATTAAAATATATACATACAAAAAAAGTATAATAACATGAAAAGCTATAATACTAACATTTTTCATTGCTAAAACACTAACTCAATGCAACATACATAATGTAATGCAATACAAGAAAGTAAACAAGCTAACCTAACAGGGAAAACAAGTACAAACACACATACTCAAACAAACAACATTCAAGATAGTTGCACCAATGTTTTTGTTATCAAGCTTCAATTCCCAAATGTTTGATTTAACGACAAGGGTTAAAAATGGTGCCCCAAGCAAGGATACATGTGAGGGAATAACGAGAGGACACATGGGTCCTATGAAAAAGAAATCATGCACTATGAAATAATACCAAGAAAACAACGTTTCAGCAAAGGGAGTACAACATAGTAAGAAAAAAACCAACTTTGTTAATGGAGGAGGGTAGATCCAAATGATCCATGAGTCATTTGCAAGAACAATGAGAGAATCAAAGAAAGATGTTTTGTAGGAAATTTTTGATGTTTGAGTATGATGCATTTGACATTTGATTTGCATGCATGCTTTTACCAATTTTTGAAAAATTTTGATTTACAATTTTACAATTTTTGGATTTTTTAATTTTTTACCAATTTTTTTGGATTTTTTTTTTTTGATTTTACCAATTTTTTGGATTTTTTGAATTTTTACCAATTTTTTTTTGATTTTTTTTTTATGGATTTTTGGATTTTTGAAAGTTTTTTATTTTTAGGAAAAAAACTGTTTTCAAAATGAATGAATGTACAAAAGGAAGATGAAAAATGCAAGATGTGAAGATGCCCCCCCAGCAAGAGATGAGAATGTACAAGGGAAAATATTTACACATATATACAAGAAGAAGATAAGTCGATCAAGGCCAAGATGGATAGGTTCAACATGATGATGAACTCAAACCAATGAAGTGCTAGAAGGAGTGAAGCATGCCCCCAGTGCAAGTTGGCCAAGAAAAATATGATAGAAAGAAGTAGAAGATTGTTTTATTAAAAAAGGGAAAATGTTCCTCAAACATGGTAAAAAGGAAATCTTATACACATGGATGTTCTAAAAAAGAAAAGAATAAAAAAAATGTTATGAAAGGATATGGAAAATGTAGCTAGAAGATTGGTGATGAAAAGGTGATTAGCCCAAGGCACAAATCATGAGACAAAATATAGACTAAAGCAAAGAGTTTGAACAAGGTCCAAAAACACTTGGTAACATACTAATCTTGTTTTCTCATCGAGATCCAAGTGTGTGCATGTGGAAATTAATTACTTCTTGAAGGAAGATTTGATAGGTAGTAAAAGTGAAGACACAAACTAGCCAATGTGTAGGAATGATTTATTTTGAAAGTTGATTTGTGAATGGAGGGTGGAAGGAGAGTCATACATTGCTCCTTGCCATCCAGGCATCCATAGCCCCGATGAGATGTATTTGATTCTAGTCACAACATTTCTCTACTATCCACCTAGGCATCCATAGCCCCAATAGAGATATTGAAATACCCCAAGAGAGAGTTATATATTTATTTTCTTTTTTTTTTTTTTTTTTGATTGATTTTTTTGCTTTCTAAAAATTATTTCAGCTCTCTCTGATTGTTTTGATAAGGGGTTAAGAACCACTTGATGGCTTGATGGAAGGATGTGGAAGTGATTGTGATGACGACATTGGCTAGTGTCAAAAATACATCCCAAAATTTCTTCACAACAAGTTTATTAGATGTAGATAGTGATAGGATCTCTAAGAGGTCAGTCATTCTTTAATTTACCAAGGTGATGAAAGACCAAGGTCAAATGATACTATAGAGATAAATGTCACACAATGAGTGCAAATAGACTAACCAAAAAAATATCATCAAAGGGATGAAAATGGTGGGAGACTTGCAGAGGAATGGAATGAAAGGGAAGAAAGAACATCCATGTGTATGCAATACCTTGATTACAATGTTTGATCTTTGTACCTTTTTTTTTTTTAATGTTTTAATGTTTTCTCATTTTTTTTTTTGATTTTTGAATTTTTTTTTTTTTTTTTTAGATTTTTGAAGGGAAAACCATTTGGGAAGATTGGGACCAACAATGTCACTCTCATGTGATAAGATCCAACAACAATGTTTGTGATTTATTTGATAAGGGAGACTAGGAGTTTTTTTATCAAGAGTGATATTATCTCCAATCTCGATGACCGTAGTGAGATCATATTCGATAAGTGACTATGTGACTTATCTTTCAACATGGATTTTGTATGTGGGATCTTGAGTTCCCTATCCATAGGTTTTTACACTTTTGCCATACTTGATGGTTACATTGGTGTGCATTCTTGAATCACATTTGATTTTTAACTTTATGGTTGTTTGAATTGTTGGGAGCTTTGAGCTCTTTGGAGTTTTTTTATCTTAGCTTGATAAAGAAACTGTTTGGGTTTCATATAAGCTAATGTGTGATTTTTTTGATCCCAGAAGTGGGAGAAGAAAGTGGATGTTTAGGATTGATGATAGGAATGTGAGGAATGATGGTGGGCTTGCCCAGTCATTGATAGAAGGATGATATGATGGAAAAAGAGGATATGGTCCAAGGATTGAAGAGGATGGGCTACCGGGAGGTGTCCCATAGATGGAAGATGAAGGACTACTAGGATGTGGCCCAAGATAGAAGAAAATGGGCTACCAGAGAGGTGTCCCATAGATGGAAGATGAAAAGGATACTAGGATGTGGCCCAATAAGATAAAATGAAGATGGCCCATAGATGGAAGATGATGGACTACCAGAGGTGTCCCATAGATATAAGATGGGATACTAGGGTGTGGCCCAAGTATAGAAGATGATGGGCTACCAGAGGTGTCCCATAATAGAAGATGAGGGGCTACTAGGATGTGGCCCAAGAATGGGCTAGGATAATAGGATGAGGGGCTACTAGGAGGTGACCCACAAAATAGAAGATGATGGGCTACCTAGAGGGGTGACCCATAAGGAGATGAAGGGCTACTAGAGGTGGCCCACATATAAGAAGAAGATGATGGGCTACCAGGAGGTGACCCAAGGTGAGATTTTGATTGAGGAATTGTGATATGTAAAGAATGATGGGGTGATGAGAAGATAGGCCAGGATCAATGATAGACCCAGAGTTTCTCCATGTAATGGGGAATGTGAAGATGGAAGAATAAGAGGAGGATCAAGTTTGATGATCTTAGGATCTTCCTCTTTTTTCAAAAAAGGAATCAACTCTTCCCCACAATACGTGAACACATCAAGGTCAAAAGAGAATCCTTTCTCATGGTCCTCTAGAGGGATGTCATCATGTGTAGCCCATGAATTCTCTGATTGCTTCTTCATTCTGAAAGAAATCGATCGGTATGGGTTGTTGTTCTTCGATGATAGTAGGTTGATTAGAAGAAAGAGGTCCAATAAGTGTGGAAGATTTAGAAGATGTTTGATGATGATTGATAGAAGAAGATGACTCAAGAGATGAAAGTAGATTTGGATTTAGATGTCTCATGTGAGTGGAAGAAGATGTAGATTTGGAATGGGTTGGTATTGGTTTTCCTAGAAGATGGCATAGTGTAGGTAGAAAAAGAGGATCATGTAGCTAGTTAATGGATTGTGACATGGGGGTCAACTTGGATGATTGATTAGAGGAATTTTGAGTCACATGGATCTTCAATGGAGGAAGAGGTCATTGAGGTGAACTGATAAAAGGGGTCCTGTGAAGAAAGGGAGGACCATGACTCAGGAGTCAAATTAGAGGAATGATTGGAGGAACTTGGAGTCACATGATCTTCAAAGGAGGAAGATGTCATCATTGAGGTGACTTATAAAGGGGGTCCTATGAAAGAAAGGGAGGACCACATAGGATTCAAATTAGAATAATGATGGGGAGATTTTGTGGTGACACAAATCCTTAGAGGAGGAAAAAAATTTTTAGGTGATTGATTACTCCTTAGAAGAAAGTTGATTGATGAGGCTCAGGAGACTGAGAGGAATCTAAAGATAGTTTGGATTAGAATCATCAAAATATTGAGAGGAATCAAAAGAATAGTTTGGATTAGAATTAGAAGAATAACATGAATTATTAGATCATAAATCATACCACCGAATATGAGATTAAATCAAATGGGTTCTCTAAAGATAAGAATAATATGGATTAGGGCATGTTTTGATGTGAATCATAAACAGGTTCCTATTAGATGAAGGTGGGGAAAGGGGTAGCTGAATGGGTTCTCTAGCATGCGAAGAACCAATCAAGGTTTAGTCATGATGGGCATATTTTGATGTGAATGCCTAAACCTAGGTTCCTATTGTCATAAGTGTGAGGAACCATGTGATAGTTAGTCATTGTTGGCATTTTGGTCCAAATTCCTAGACCTAGATAGTGTGATTGAACTCCTTCAAATGGAAGGAAGTTCCATGTCGATTTGTAAATGTAAAATGGTTTATAAAATTTAGAAAACCAACTAGAAATTTTGTTCAAGTTGTGGAAGATGTTTGTGTGATTTTCTGAAGGGAATCTAAGGAAAAAAATACATCATGATGACAAAATTTTGATAATCCAACAAGGTTTGGACAACAAAAAAGCAAGTGTAAATGTCAAAAAATGAAAAGGGAAAAAGAAAAAGAATCAAAGGATCAAAAGGATTGTCCTTAGAAAAAAGTCTACAAGATGAAAGATCACAAGGAACAATCACGCAAGTTCAAAAACCAATCCAATCTACAAGGAAATACTCCCTATGTAAAATGTGTCTCAATGGTAGTTTGATGCAAGATGATCAACACAATGTCAACACTTAAGTCAAGTTTAAAATAAACAAGGCATAAGTATTAACAAAGGGTTGAAGTGACTTCCAATCAAAGTATACTATAACCAATCTAGATACAAACAAGGCCTAAATCCCAAAAAGTGGAAGTTACAAATGTGAGCAACACAACAATACCACTTAGATATACGTTAATCAAGCTTTGTGGAAAAAAATATATTAGTATCAAAATAATATTGATACGATGTGAAAAAATGTAACAACAACACTTTTCAAGGTTGAGGAAATGTTTGGAAGGAAACAAGGTCAAAGTATACCAAGGAGTTGTTAAGGTGCGAGCAACATAATGGTATAATCTAGACACTTAAATCAAGTTTACGAGAAACAAGATGTAAGTATCAAAATTGTATCAAGACAATGCGAGAAAAGTAACACCTCAAGGGAAGATCGATGATGAAGCAAGCCTAACTACGATGAAAATCTTGACGTGGGTATCAAGACAAGGCTATCAAGATATTGAAGACGTACCAACACACTTTCAATGCTTACTATCACAGTCATAATAAGGAAGGATGTAAGTGGGTGCAAAAGTGGTGGACACAATCTTAAGTAACACTACGTATGTATGCTTTATTTTTTCCCAAAAAATGACAACAAGAAAAAAAGAGTAGAGACAAGTGGGGATGAAAAATACTTGGCATCACTTTGGTAGAGTTTTTCCTTGTCTTAAGACAAGTGAAAAACTAAGACAAAGTAACACTTCACAAATTTCGTGATGAATGTCACAGGCTCAAACTTTAATGGACTCTCCCCTTGTTTGACTAACAAGGTTTTGACTCCAATTTTTTTTTTCTTTGTGAGATCTCTTTGAAACACGATTGGTTTTTGGTAAAGTTGGCTCATGTGCAAAATGGCTTCCTATTAGTTCACTCTCTAGGTGTCACAAATTATCTCTGCAAGTGAGCATGGTTTTCCAAGGAAGTCACACTAACTAAACCAAGGAGTATCCCAATTTACTTTACCCCCTTCATACAATGAGAAATAAAAATTGTTCAGTTTAATCTCACTGGGGTCATGTGTGAAGATAATTTTGACTCTAATCTCACAAAGGCGTACTAGTCAAGTGGTAAGTGGAGCGCTTCCCATTTCATCCACAAGGTTCCCTCTTGGTGTGAACTACTTTGGGGTTCCTGGGGAATCCTTATGGGTTTATGGCTTATGCCAAGGCACTTCCCCCAGTTTTAAAGTGATGAGCCATAGCTCTTAACCAAACCTACAAATACAATGTTTTGAATAGTGGTGTGTTTTTTAATCTTTTATCTTAATGTGGTTTTGTACACCATTGGAAACCTGCAAAAAAACTATTAGTATTGGTTTAGATCCTTTTCTTTGACAAATGAATATTTGGTCTACACTCAAAATTAGTAGTTCTCCAAAAATCAAAACATCATGAAAAAGGATAAAATGTTTTTTTTGATTCTCAAGATCATCCTAAAAAAATGAAGAAGAGAAGAGCATACACAACAAGAATAAACCAAATATACCTGTAAATGGAAAAACTTAAAAAAGTGACATAAGCAACATTTTTTAAAAATTATTCATTCCCTTAACCAAATAATTTTGAAATTTTCAAATTAATCCAAATGTTAAAAATAAGACAGAGTTTGTTTTGATTCCCAAGATCACCTAAAAGGTGCGAGGGAAGAGCATACACAAACTTTATCTAACTAAGTAAAAATGAAAAAATTAAACATTCATTAAAGATCATTAAATGTTAGCAAAAACATGATTCAAAATACCTTAAAAATTAAATTTTTATTTTCCAAACCTACAAAAAAATGTTAGAAAAGAAGACCAAAGTTGCTTTTGATTCTCAAGATCACCAAAAGGCGCAAGAGAAGAGCATACACAAACTTTGATCTAACTAAGTAAAAATGGAAAAACAACATTCATTAAAGCATTTAAATGTGTTAGAAAAATATCCATAATCATATCCATTTCTGATTCTCAAGGTCACTCAAAAGCACAAGAGAAGAGCATATATGGTGTTGATCAAAAGTGAATCTAGCATGCAAAAAAATGACCAGTTTATAATAAATGAAAAACCCTACAATTTTGTGTAAGTCTAAATCCTAAATTTATGTTTTCATTGCATATTTCACTTCAATACCTTTCCAATGCAAAAAAAAATGGAGTCATTTTGAAGTTCAGAGCAAAATTTATGGCCTTCAGAAGATGGGTTACGCATATGCTCTTATGCTCACGGGTATGCACTTAACATGTACTCAAAAAATGTCAAAAAAAACATCCCTTAATCTGCAAAAAGGTCAAATTTTTCCAACCAAGATTCAATTTTGAAAAAACCATCTCATTAATATATGAATAGAAGACTCAACGCTATCAAACATTAACATTCATGATCAAAAATTTAAGATTTTCAAGAAATTGACAAAACTAGCATGTAAAATGATGAAAAAGTAAGCTCTAAAAATGAAAACATGGAGAAATCTTGAATTTTTCTCACAAATATTCAATTTTGACAACAACCCATCTCCTTAATATGTGAATAGAAGACTCAACACTATCAAACACTAACCTACATGCTCAAAAATTTAAGATTTTCAAGAAATTGACAAAACTAACATGTAGAATGAAGAAAAATGAAGCTCTAAACATGAAAACATGGAGAAATCTTGAATTTTTCCATCAAGATCCAATTTTGACAGACACTTCACCTCCTTTATACCTACAAGGAAGACTCAACACATGCAAAATCAACAAAACAAGTTAAGAAAAATAAGTTATGTCAATATATTCAAAAAGAGGGTTAGTAACCAAAATTGAAACTTAACTACAAAAACTTGAAATTAAGTGCAAAGGAAAATGGAGTAAGTCCCACACTGGTGTGCCAAAATGTGTTCATAAAAAACTTAGAAAACTAAAACTGCAAAGTTATAATACATCAATGAATTCAAGTTAAATAAACTTTAAAAAAATGGAAAAAAAAAAAAACTTGAAATCAAATGCAAGGACTAAAATGACATGCCATAATGTTTATATAAAACTAACTTCTTCAAGCTATAAATCAAATCTAAACTAAATATAAATGATAAGCATTTTTAATCTAACTCAATAAGAGCTTATGCTAAAATTCTTCAAACATAAATGAACCTATTTATATCATTTCTATTTAGATTATCAAACCTATTAGATGATTTAAGCAATCAAATGGGATGTTGGTGAAAGAATTGAGGATGGAATCTCACCAAGAAATGGCTACAAGGCCATTTTTGGATCTTCCCATACTACTCAAATTTGAGTGAATGGATGCAAGATGGAGAAGCTATTTCCAAATCAATGGAGAATGCTCAAAGCAAAATGCCTATAGTTTTCACTATTCAAAGCATGGTGTGTGTTTAGAAGGAAGGAGGAGGGTTATTTATATAACCTTCATGTTTGAGAAGAGATTAGCAACTTAGTGCATGTGGGATAAGGGTAAAGAAAGATTAGGAATGGATAAGGTTGCTTTAGAAAAGGTAACCTTGATTTAGAAGAGTTTAATTTATCATTAGTGACTCATGGGAGTTGAGGGGTGTTTTAATTAATCAAGGGTGATTAATTAATAGGTAGATGTAATCTTATAGAATCTTTATCGATTAAAGGAAAATTAGTGTTATTTGGGGATCTTAAGAGAGGAATTTAATCCAATAGCTTCAAAACCGTAAGCAAGCATAAAAGGTGAAAATCCTATACTTGACTTAATAGTTGTTCTATCTGCCCACAAATCTTCAAGAATTTTAAGGTGTCAATTTCTCTTACTATCATTGACTCGATTTTTCATGATATTGATTAAATTTTTGTTCGTAGATTCAGCTTGACCATTACCCTGTGGGTAGTACTTCGATGCATGACTTGAAATAATGGAGTACTTACTAAGGAAATTCAAATATTCTTTAGAAATAAATTGAGGACCATTGTCAAATATAATTTCTTGAGGTACTCCAAAGCAATAAAAGATCTGATTTTTAAAGAAAATGACAACTTCATTAGCCATGCAATAGCTTAGACCCATTTTGTAAAATAGATAGTAGTTGTTAAAATGTGTTTATGACCAAAAGAAGAAGGGGGATAGATGTTTGAAATAAAATCAATTCCCCACTTTGAAAAATTTCTTTATGGTATAATAGGGTTCAAAAGCATGTTCGGTAAACGTTTAGGAATAGCAAACATTTGAAAAGGAGCACAATACCTTACCCATTTATATGCATCTTTGAATAAAGTAGGCTAACAGTAATCAACATGCAATATTTTATGGGAAATTGTTTTGGCAGTAAAGTTTCCACCACAAACACCTTCATGATAACTCCTAAGAACTTTTTCAGTTTGATCATGAGTTAAACACCTCAAAGTATGCCATCATGATTTTTGGAAATTAACAGATTCTCTAAAAGCACAAATTTGAGATCTTAAAAATGAAGTGCTCTACGTTGTTTTTTATCTAATGACTCAAGACATGATTGGTTTTTAAAATAATAAACAAGATCATGATACCAATCATCTTGGGATAAAAACAATCCCGATTCACACATGTTGAAACCTATGTTAAATTTAGATGACAACTCATTACCTATCATAGCTTGGAAATGAGGTACAACATGTAAAGCATCATCAACTATCAGGATAACCACATTGATATTTGAATCAACATTTTCAGCTAAATGTTTGGCAAGCTCATTTCCTTTGATGGTTTTGCACATTTCTAGCTCTAGATCAAATTGTTGGATTTTGAAAATCCACTTAGCCAATCTTCCAACAATCACAAGTTGCTTAAACAAGTAAGCTAAAACAGAACATTAGAGCACACAATAGTTTTATTTCCCATCAAGCAAATACTTGTATTTTCCTAAGACTAAAACTAATGTAAAAACAAATTTTTCAATCAAAGGATACCTAATTTTAGCATATTTTAAGGTTTGAATGAAATAAGAAATGGAATTTTCATTATTTTCCTCAAAGTAGTGAGTTATGACTGCACCCAAAGCTTTATTAGTCACATTAAAATACAAGACAAAATGTTGTGACAAATTAGGTTTAGCCAAGATAGGTGCAAAGCAATAGAATTTTTAACATCAACAAATGCAGAATCAACATGTGAATCCCATGTGAAACCATGATTATTTTTCAACAAAATATGCAATGGGGCAGCCTTATCAGAAAAATCATATATGAATTTTTGTACAAAATTGATTTTTCCAAAGAAAGAACGTAAACCGGATTTGTTTTTAAAAGGTTACGCTTCTGAATAGCTTTAACTCTTTTAGGGTCAATAGAAATACCTTTTTGTGTGATGATGTGACCCAATAATTTTCCTTCAATAATGCCAAAAACATATTTATTTGAATTGAGAGATATACCATATTTACGACAGTGAATAAAAATTTATCTCAAATGATCCAAATGCTTCTTTCTTTTCTGGAATACATAGTTAGATCATCTAGGTACACCTGAATTATTATCCCAATTAAATCATCAAAAGTAACATGCATTACTCTTTGAAATGTGGCACCTACATTTATTAAGCCAAAATCCATATGATTAAAAGAAAAGGTACCTCTTCGTGTAGTAAAAGTGGTCTTATGTCTATCTTCAGATTTACAAAAATGATTATAACCTAAAAATATTTCTAACAGAGACATCATTTCATACCTGGTGACCTACTTATAAAATTTGAACAATATTTGGTAAAGGGAAGTTATATTTGGTGCTCGCATAGTCTAAATCTCTAAAATTAGCACAGATATAAATGTCTCCATTTTTATTTCGTATCGGCACCAAGTTAGCAACCCACTCATAATATCTAACCGGAAAAATGACACCACCTTCTAACATCTTCTCAAGCTCCTTATTAATGGCATCTTCCAACAAGGGACTTACTCTTCTAGGATTTTGACAAATGTGGTTGATTCCAGGTTTAATAGGGATATCATGTTTGATGATCCTAGTATCATACCCTTTTAATTCTTTATAGGACCAAGCCAAAACATCAATGAACTCTTTCAACAATTTAATGAAGGCTTCTTTTTCTTTAGGATTCAAGAAAACACCTAAATAGACGTATTTCAATTCTTCCTTAATACCAAGGTTCACAACTATAGTTTCCCCTATGATTCTTCTAGAAATTTCTATAGAGGAAAACAATTGAGGTTGATCGTGAGGAGAAAACATAGATTCTAAACTTACCAGACCAGCAGGCATTTTATTACTTGAGAGTTATAAACAATCACTACATTTTAGCACATAATCATATGAATCAAAGTAATTTACCTTTAAGAAAGTATAAATATATTCATCACAGGATAAAATAGGTGAATTAGTCTTTAAATCATGTATAATAGGCCTATAAACTTCCTTAAAAATGCAATCAATCTGGTCAACAAAATTAGGATTTGAAGCAAACACATCCAATTTATCAGCCCTAAAATTGAACTCTTGAAACATGTGATTAATATTAAATGCTTCAAATTGTTCAATAAAGGACCAAACTTTCTGAGTGTAATGATGAAGCCTAGTCTAATTATTTTTATAAATCTTTTTGACCTATCTAATAACCAGTTCTAAATCTCCAAAATAGATAAATTTCTAATTTTCAGACTTAAGGCTTGTTATAGGCCTAAACATAAGGCTTCAAATTCATCTATATTATTTGTTGCTTCAAATTCCATATAAAAATCATGATTAAATTTTCTTCCTGTGGGTGACTTAATGAATACTCCAGCACCATTTCCAAATTGGGAACTAGCTCCATTAAAACACATTTGCTAAATATCATCAGAAGGTAATAATATGGCATGTTGGTAATCTTCATCATCAAAAGCATTAATGTCTAAAGTATTTAAACCATAAGTTCCCATACCAGTTTCTACAAATGCAATAGATGATGTAGTTCCTTCAATTGGTGTTCCCGACCATTATTCCTTTGAATGAAAAATATGACATTTCCTACTAGTGCCCAAGTGAGATCATTTCCAACAAAATCACATGTGGTTATAGACCAATCTCTTCCAAGTAACACAACATAATTAGAAGGTATGTCTAAGATATGTGCACTTCTAATAAATATAACCCTTTCATATTTTGTTATCTTAATCATTATGTCCCTAAACTTACCACAACATTTGGTTTAGCGAGAATCAAAATTGGTCAGCTTTCTATTTTCTTATTCACATGGAATACCCAATTGATTAGAAATGGATTTGTGTTATGTTTGTGGAGCCTATTTTCATGTTAGAGTTTGGTACACCTTCCACGTCTTACACTCAAATATTTTTATGGTGGTCCCACTTTCCTGGTGAGTGGGTCAAGGGGGTTCCGGCGAAGCCCCAAGAAAATTTTTATGGGTGGTTTATTAACCCATGGGTAATGGGTAACCGCACGGCCATTGGATTTTCGTTTCCATTGTTTTGTAAAACCGCCTCTTCGGCTACCTATTGATGTACTTATAAATAGATGGACATACAATAGGATATATATCAGTGTGTTTTGTGAAGGTGAATAGTGTGTGTGAATTCAAGTGTGAATTCGGGAGGGTTTGTTGAGCACAACTCCAAACAAGATCTGATTATTGTAATTGTGAAGATTGTTGGCTTGTAATAAAATTTGAGCAAGTGTTCTTGGTGGATGTAGCCCACATTGGGTGAACCACGTTAAATATTGTCTTCGTGTTGTGCATATTTCATTTCTGTAATTCTATTCATACTTCTTATTATTGTGATTCTGAGGAATTATTCTGCATTAGATTCTATTAATTCCTAACAATTTGGGCATAATGTTATTTGAAGCACCTATATCTAATATGCATGTATGTATGATTTTATTCTAAATTGTAACTATCACATGCAAAGGTGGAATGTAATTAGGTGCAAAGTTATATTGACTCATTACTTGGTATTCATCATTTTTGGATTCGCTTTCAAATTCATTTTCTTGGAAAACCACCAATGATTTAGGTTCAGATATAATTTTGTGGGAAACTTTCACTTTTTCAATCTATCCAGGATATACAAGACTCTCAAACATATTCATATTACTCCTATAATTCTTCATATCAACCACAATATCATAACTAGAAGTAAATATAGAAGTTTTAGTAATAGTTTTACCTTTATAAGGCTGATATTGTGCATTATTTAGACCATAAGGGACATAATCTAAAATAGGATTGGTTGGTTTATCATGGTGATCATATTTATGTTTCCCTTTATCATTAGTAGTTTCTTTACCATTCTGACCATCATTTTTAGCATAGTATTTTGACCAAGTTTGCACTGCATTTACGTCATAGTCAACAAAACTACACATTTCTGAAATATATTTTCCTTTGATGAATTTGCTAACTTTATCATGTAGTTTTACACATGTCGGGTCATATTCTAACTCTAAAACTCCACTATACATCACTTTGGGTTCAATTTTGAATTTTTCTTGTTCGTTCTTTACCTTAGTAGATCACGTGGACGTGTTTTTTGAGGATGAAGGTTCATCATTCAACTGTCTTTTAACAACGACCAGCTCATTGCCTAAATTCCAAATAGCATTCAAATTTTTTTGTTTTTGGTAGAAGAGTTAGATGATGATATATCTTTAAAACCAATTCTCTTCAACTTCTTTTCATACTGCAAACAGAAAGTAAGAGTTTCCTCAAAGTCATAGATTTCCTTATCTTCTAGCAAAAGTCTATATTTGGGTGGTAAAGCATTGCGTAATATAACCTTGCTAGATTTTTTGAAGGTCTTACCTTAGGAGGTATCTTTTATCTCAATTTAGTGAAATGAATAGTAAAGTGATAAATAGTTTCACCAAGGTCCATATTCATGTTAGTAAGTTCATTCATGAGCTCAAATTCATATTTTTATTTCCCAAAATAGTCCTCTAACCAGTCCTTTATGTTTGACCACTTTTTCATACATTTTGAAGGTAAACTAATAAAGGCTTTGTAATATCTTCCTTCAAGAGTTTGGGAGAAAATCCTCAAAGAAGCCATCTCATTAGTCACCCCTATAGAATCACATATCAATTTGAACAAATCTAAATGATCTTCTCAAGATGAGTCAAACTCACTAGAGAAGTTCGATGATTGGATACCTTTTAATGATGGTAATTTGGGAGGATTTCTTCCAATATCAATTGGATTTCCTTTGAGCCAAGGGATGAGATTATCTTATTCATTATCATATGCCTAGTTTTTTAATTATTGGTAAATGGTTTTGAAGGGGACCATACCCCAAAGTACAAAAAGGCTCAAAAGCCAAGATATACAATGAAAGCATTGTGGTTTTTTTATAAGTGGGGCCACACCCCAACAAAAAAAAATCCAAAAAGGATATATTTAACAAGGAAGAACAAGGCAAGGGCAGACTACCTACAATAATCCCAACAATAAACGAAAAGAAGTAAAACAACAGCTACAAAACAAAATCTAAAAAATGTCAAGACAAAAACCAAGTAATAACAAATACCTATTTGAGAAACTTGTTAAAAAATTATGAGCATCCTTTAAGGCCTTATATAAATTGATGGTATTTTTTTGGGTAGGGTCTTGGCTACTCACTGTTATGAATTTCTTCTTAAGTTTCCCATCCTTCCATACATCCTCCAAATTCCACTTATGTCACAAATTTATTTAACTTGAACTTGAATAAAATCAAGTAGTGTTTTGTGCATGGAGAGCTGGTTGATCTGCTTGTTCACTACTTGTTGCACTCTCTCCTCCAAGGCATTGTGTTTTTAGTGATATTTTCCATCTTCTCCTCAAGCCTAGAAAGAATAGAAGGGTCCAATTCCTCCTTGATGCCTTCATTAAGAAGAAATTAAACGTTTTCTTCTATTCCTCGATAGTGTCAAAGATACTACTTCAATTGGGATCTGAGATCAAAGCTAGCTTGAGGGTCAGGGGAAGACTAGATGATATGAAGAATATTTTGAGCCACAGCAATATCTTTTCCCTTAGATTGACTACACAAAACTCTTTTAGCTAGGGAGTTAGAGGTAGAGGCCTGAAGCCGTGTTTTTTTATTCGACTCTAGGATACCGAGGAGGGGGCTAAAGGGTGGGGGTTTGACCACAACCTCATAGAAGTACATGTGCATAAGGAAAATAGCCCCTAATGAAGGGGAGAGCACACAACTAGGCTTATACATTAAGGATGTGAAGACTTAACACATGCAGTTCCATTACTAACACATCATTCTACAGAGCATACCAGATCTATACCTAAGGGAGAACATAATTAAGTATTAACCATGATGAGATCAAGAACATACTAGATTCAGATACACACAAGAACTAACACTTAGATTTAGCCAATATCCTCCATTATATTAAATGCAATAAGTATACAGAAGCTTCATTACAATAACAATAGTAGTATGCATGCATAATAGATTTAGCAACATAATCTCCTTATGTATGCACACCTATCTCTATATCTCTACTACACAGTTTACTACATACTTATAAGGGTGGGGACTTTCCCTTCACCACTTATCTAATCCCAAAATAGGTCACATGCTATTACTTAGCCACGCACCATTACAAAAATAGCCACACATGCAAGTGCACTAACAATAGACTACTGTTAGTTAACTGACAATAGTAGATCTATTTTTGGCCTGTGTCCATGCAAAGCACTTCATAGCTAATCCTCCAAAATAGCCAATGCGTGATGCACAAAGTCTCCAATCGGTTTGAGTGCTCCACACACTATCTCCAAAAATAGATCCTTGTCATGAAAATGGCTAAGTCCCAACCTGTTTCTGTTCTTCACGTGTGAGCCTTTCCATATATCATCCCGCCTTTGAATGCACTCTTCTCTCCCACACGAACCTTCTATATTTTCTTTACTAAGTGCTAGGGTCTGACTGATCAACATTACCCCACACTAGTTGTATTTCCACCACCCCAAAAAATGGTTGTCTCCAAAATGAATCAAAGAATAGAAGAATAGAAAGAATTTGGATGAATGAAAGAATGTTTTTAACCTGTAGTTTCTTCTTCTACAACCTAAAAATTAATTCAAGATATTCCTCCTTTATCTCGGCCTCCAAGGTCTACCACTCAACGAGTGCTTCCTCTACTTTTTTTCTAGAATGTCCACAAATGGACTCTAGTTCATCCTTCACAATCTCTCCTTTCTCATTCTACAAGACCAACACAATGTTGACATTGCAGTCATCCTCCCCTCTAGAAAATCCATCTTCTGCGCAATGAGTTTCCCAAGCTCCTCTAGCCATCCTTGTGTGGTTCTTGGCTCTACTTCAGTGGCCTCGCACTTTTATTTAACCATTGCTAATCTTTCTATGTGGCCCAATGTGTCATCCTCATCACTTTCTAGACCTCATTGTTCTCCTCCAGGTTTTTATTTTGATGAGCACCTCTGGAGCTGTACAGATGTTCAAGGCTTGGTCTACCTTCTTTAGTTCTTCCCACAATGCTTGCAGTAGTAGTCCTTCATATGATGCAATCTTTTGCATCACTGAAGCCTTTTCTCACTTTACATCTTGTGTTGGATCCTTTGGCACTGCATGCACAGAGGTTCATCTTCAAGCACTAAGTCCACCAATGTACTTACATAGTGTATTTCCGAAGGAAACATCTTTGGTACCTTTGGCTCTAAGTGTGGCCTAGCCTTCATGACATTATCACCAATTTCCTCTGTACGATGCTGATAAATACAACATTCTTCTTCTTGCTAAGTCTCTTTCCTATGTTAGGTGCACGCTATCTCCTCATCCTTAGTTTTGATCTCTTCCCTTAGCACCCTAATTGTGGCAGCTTTTTCCATATTCCACCTTGCCACCTCTATTGAGACTTTTACCAATGCATTGCTCACCTATTCATCTGACATAACAATAGGCTTTACTTGTTATGTGTCTAGCCTGAGGTGTCTTTTTCAACCTCCTCGACATGCACATGACTCCTCACACACATCAAAATCTGGTTCATCCATGTGTGTGTGCATTGACCATGATAATTTCTTCCTTGTGTGCATTGTTGCCATATCTTCATCCATTAATTCCCAGCCATATAACTCCTTTTGTGTCATGTGTCTAGAAACGGGCATGTGAAAAATTTTACCTATGTCCTCAACATAACCCATGGCTGGTGGAATGTGCTCCCACTTGTTCTTCTTGACCTAGGCTGCTTAGGAACTTGAGCTTCTAGATTTGGGACTTGTGTTTCCATGTCCTGAGTAGTCTCGGTAGTTGTCTCATCTGTTCCCTTTTCTTCCTCTTCTCCTTCCTTCATTTCTTCATCTTGTTGTCCTTCTACATTCTCTGGAGGTGTAGGAGAATTAGGCACTTTCCTCTACTCTTCCACTTCCTCATTCAATTTTAGTTTCCTTCTCCTTTTCTCGGTTTGTCTCCTTCTATGGAGAGAGTCAGGGTGATCTACACACTTTTTGTGAGTAGCACCTTGGGTCCTTGTTCTCCTAAACACTCTCTTAAATCGGTGCTCTCCTTGACTACATCCAAGTCCTCATCATCCCCCTCTTGTGGCTGAGGTGGTGTAGTTACACACTCAACTTCATCCTTATTCATAGGATGTCTTCTACCTCTATGTTCCAAACCACCACTATCCTCACACTCATCCTCCTCATCCTCTACTTCAATTGTCTCTTGTGGGCTTAGGCACTGGAATGTTCTCCATGGTATGCTTACCCTTCGGTGGTTCCTGGGAGTGCAAACTCATCTTCCACATACTTGTTGTTTTCCAGCTTTGGCTTCAGTTGGAGGTACACCAAGTGCTTGCTCCAACATCTCCAACAACCAAACTTACTAGCTTTATGCTCAACACATCTGAGATGAGCCTTTCAATATATGCATTACGTCCTGGATATACATACTTTTCCTCAGTGTGTGGTAGTCAGTAGTCTACCTTGTCTACATTGAATGTTAGTCGGCACATGTGTCTGAGAACCTATGAACCGATGCCTAAAATACCTTACTGTGAAGGCATACGGTAGTTTTCACCATGGGCTCCAAGCCCCATCCTTCATCACAAATTCACGTGATGAAAAAAATGTTGGTATATGGAAAAACTGAACTACCTTACCCACCACCGATGGTAAATCCTTTGGTATGCACCACTCTTCTTCAACACCACATGGAGCCTATCATACCACTTCTCAGCCCTCTACTTGACTTGTTTTGGTCATCGATCCTTCACACAAGTACTTGCTGAATCATTCTACAGGTGACTTGTTCTCCATAGGATACTCCCAGACCTTCTCTTTTGGTCCATCTGAGCACCCCGATCTCCATGAATACTAAAGACAACAAAACAGCCCCAAAACTGATCTTTCCTCCTAAACACACTTCTTCAATGATATAGTTTCTACAATGTAACCTAAAATGTTATAGATCACTCCTTCAGACATCCTTTTAGCAACATGTAGCCACATGGTGTTCACTTGTGACCACCTCTCTTGGTCATTTAATTTTGTCACAAGGTGTGTGGCTTCCTACACAACTAGGTACTTTTTCAGCTTGTCTATGTCCATGCCACATGGACCCTTTGTGTACCCCAACTCCTCCCTCTAGTCTCCAAAATTATGGCCTTGTCTATTAAGTCCTCCTTGAGGTCTTCACCGTAGCCTTCAACCCTATCACTGTGGAGATCAACGTGGCTGAAATCCTTACTCTACATCCTACAAAGTAGAAGAAGTCTTCATGTACTCTTCTCATGAGCCATTGGTACAAGGGCTCATATTTTCTAAAGTAGGGGAGCTCATATAACTGATATACTCCAATCTTCTTCAATAACTTCTCCCCAACGTCATCATAGACCGACATGTCCTCCATCCATGCACTTATTTGTCTTTGTGTTCAACAGTGCATCCAACTCCTTCTTATTTTCTATGGTACGATGGTTGTACTCACTTATCTTTCTTTTCCAATGTGGGAATCCCACTCCTAGCCTACTATAACCCCCTCTGATATTGCATCTCTGAAAAATTTCTCTCAGGGGTCATTTCTTCTTCCTCCACGACCACCTTCTTCTTTCCCTTAACTCCTACTACAACTACCTTCTTTGGTGCCATTTCTACCCTACAATCCTCTAAAATACTCATCTTTTGACTTCTACAATGTGCAACTCAAACCCTAGCTCAAATCTCCATCCATGCCCTAGTGGAAATCATGTGCCCTAGCTTGGTTGTAATGCTCTTCTTTCACTCAAACCCTCCTCCTATGGGAACACAAGCTTCTTCTTCACACAAACCTCCTTTCCACATCTGGTTTCACACTCTTCACACCTCAACATGATTTCTCACTCTTCTTCACTTACTCTTGTCAAATTCTCTTAATCGCAATGGTAAAGAATGAACTCACATCCCATCCTTATATAGATTTTCAAATTTTTGATGCATTTATTACTCCTTCACCTACCCAATGTCCTCTCATTTATTGACCAACTTTTTTCTTTCCATGGTACATCTTCACACCCCAGCTATAACCTTCTAGCGTGCCTTCCTACCCTTTGGTCATAGACTTCTCTTCAGCACGCTTCCTTGCACCCGAGTACCTTGTCACTACACCTTCCACTGGTAGTTGTTATGGCCTCCGCTTACCTCACGTTATACTATCCCTTCATCCATCTCCATCTTTGGTCACTTTTTAGAAGCAATCCTTTGACTTGAATAGCACCCATAGTAGCTTTTTATTCCTTTCATTTTTAATTCCAATAGTCTTGTACCTAGATACCAACAATCCACCCCACACTAAAAGTATGTGCAGTCCTCTCACATAAAAATTCTTCAAATAGTAATTAGCTTCTGGCACATAAACGCGCTTATTACACAACACACCAACTAAATTGACAAAGCATAGCAACAAAGAAGGAAACACATTAAGGGAATGCAAAATTGAAAACCTAATCTAAATGGAAATACTACCTTATTACAAACACCAAGAAGACTTATTTATAGTAGGGCTTCAACCTACTCCCGTTGAAGTAACTGGGTAGCCATGTTCCATCAAGTGCTTCTAACTAGAAAGCACTGTTTCAAGGATGTAAGTGATAACATACGGCCCCAACCAATGTACCTTAAGTTTTCCTAGATGGCACAAGAACTTAGAGTCATAGAGAAGCACCATTTGTCCAATCTCAAACTTCTTGTCCCTTATGTTTCTGTCATGCCATGCTTTCTTCTCTCCTTTTTCTTTCTTCTGACTCCAACGTGCTATGGCTCATCACTCATCCAACTTAATTATCTTTTCAATCCATTCTTCTAAAGCTTTCTCATCAACTAGACCTCCAACGCATGTGCAATACACAAAGAAGGTAACATAAATTCCATAGGAAGAATGGCTTCTGCGCCAAACACTAACTGAAATGGTGTGGCTTTGT
Source organism: Taxus wallichiana var. yunnanensis (assembly GCA_018340775.1). NCBI lineage: Eukaryota > Viridiplantae > Streptophyta > Pinopsida > Cupressales > Taxaceae > Taxus > Taxus wallichiana. The sequence continues at coordinate 401,355,291 of CM031240.1, read as the reverse complement.
TCAACCTTTTATATGTTGTCCGATATGCCCAAAGTACTATGCAGAGACTTTATCATCCCAATCCTTTCTTCCAACATCACATATTTTTGTCAATGTCTGCTCAAAATTTTGTTGAAAGCCTCAACAGTTCCATTTTCCTGAGGATGATAGGGTGTAGTCTTATGGTGTGCAATCATGAACTCATCCAATAAAATTTTGATTGTCTCATTAAGAAAATGTGTGCCCCTATCACTGGTCAAACTTAAAGGACATCCATACCTTGTAATAATATTTTCCCATAGAAATCAGGTTGTTGTAGCTTGTACAATCCTTTGTAGGTGTTGCTTCTGCCCACCTTGTCAGATAGTTTGTGTAAGTTATGATGTAGCGCGATCCAGTTCTCACACGTGCAAATGGTGAAATAGGACCCACAAAATCTATAGCCCATTTCTCAAATGGTTCTCATGCTAGTAATAGGTCTCAGAGGCATTTCATCTCATTGACCTAGTTTTCCAAGATGTTGACAATGATCACATGCCTTACAAAATTCCTTACAATCTTTATATAGGGTCTCCCACCATAATCCAATGAGTAGAATCTTGTGCACGCGTGTGGCATCACCGACATAGTGGCCACCTGCAATACCACCATGAGCCTCTTCCATAATATCCATGTGCTCATGTTCCAATATACAATGATGCAATACCTCATCTCAACCCAATTTGTACAAGTCACCACTGATTAACATATAAGGTGCGGTGCATATAGCAAGTTGTTTCTTCTCCAAGGATTTCATTCCTTCTGTGTCATCCCTATGTCAGAAAGACAACAATGTCCTCTAGTTCTGATGGTGCACTCATTGTAACCTGTAACTATGCATCTAGCATGGTATCCTCAATTGCATGTGCTTCTTCTCTGACTGTATTCTTGATAGATGGTCTGGTCCAAAATTACTTTTCCCTAGTTTTACCACAACTCGTGAAATCAAATTCTTGAAATAAGAGCACCCATCGACATATGCACCCTTGTAAAATAGGTTTATTTACCAAATACTTCAATGCCATGTGATCGTATAAAAGAAAAATGGTGTAGCTAGTAGGTACTATGGAATTTATGTAGCATATATCATTGAAAAAAGCTTCACGCTCTCAGTAGTTGTGTAATTTTGTTATCTCACAGAGTCAACTTTCTACTAGAAAAATAGATAGGATGATCTACAATACCTTCTCCAGTTGAGCTAACACCACACCAATGGCCATGCCAGAGGCATCAACATGTACATGAAATGGTTTGTCCCATGAAGGAAAATGTAGAATAGGCATGGTAGTAAGTTTCTCCTTCAATGTCTCAATGCGCGTTACGTTGTTTCTCCCCAAAGAGAACGTACCTTTCCCTTTCAATAACTCTTCTAATGGTGTGGAAAAACTTTGGCATATCCTTTGATAAACTTTCTATAATATCCTATATGACCCAAAAATCCACACACCTCACTTTGACTGGTAGGCTCCTTAGGCCTATAATGACTGCAACCTTTGTTGGATCAACCAACAAACCCTCCTTTATAGATTATGTGTCCTAAAAGTATCCCAAATGGTGTAGCAAATATGCACTTTTGATGTTCAAAGAGATACTCAACTATCTACACCATTCAAACATTAAGCATGATTGTCACAAAGTGATCCTTAACTAATCCATACACCATCCAATCATCTAAATATACCTGTAAGAAGTTGTGAATAAATTCCTTGAATGCTTGGACAACTATGCGTGAAAATACAACAGGCACATTTTTCAGACCAAAAGGCATTACAATATAGGTGAAGCTACCCCATTCAGTAGTAAATGTAGTCTTTTCCTGATCCTCCTGGAAATCCAACCTGATGATACCTAGAGAACCCATCTATAAATGAATAGATTTCACACCCTACAACTCCTTCTAGTATTTCCTCAATGAATGGCATAGGAAATGGATCAGTTACACATGCAACATTCAGCTCCCTATAGTCCACACATATCTAATCCATCCATCCTTCTTGATACTGATCACCATTGACTAACCCATTCTTGACTCATCAAGGGGCTTGATAATCCCAAACTTCAACATTTTATCAATCTCTTCTTTGACCTTTTCACACAAGTTGGGGTTCATCCTATAAGGTCTCTTTCTAACTGGGCGTGCACACCTCTTTAAGCTTTATCTTCATCTCCCCTAATGATTCATGCATGCCTTTAAGTTCATGGTACCCCTAGGAAATAAGTCCTGTAATCCCTTAGTAACTCTATGATTTTTTCCACTTCAGAGTCTGACCAATAGTCTCCAATTATGGCTTCCTTAGGCTCAATATCCATTCCAATATTCACCTGCTTTGTCTTCATAGGTTCATGATAGGTGTGTGGTCTTATCCACACTGTCCAATACCTCACGCCTCCCTATTGAATGGTTTACATCCAGATTATCTACTTCTTCATCATCCACTAAGTAGACCATTTTTCCTTTCTCTTTCTCAAGGCAAGCACGTTGAAGTAATGTTGCATCGGCCTCTGGTTCTTCACCAAGATGCACTCCTCCTGAGTCTTCTTTATCTAATAACTCCTAAAGGAGTTCTTCATCCTTGGCACTATCTCCCATAGTTAAGCACTTTATAATTTCAATGCTTCTTCCACCGAGGCTTTGTAGAGAAGAAGTCAAATGTCTGGGCCATTCCTATAATTAAATTCCTACCAATTTCTAGTTTCTCTCTATGGAGTTCTACATATACATACCAAGCACACATGCAACCTTGTAAAGTGGAATAAAACTTGTGCACCCATAGTGAAGGTGGTAAAGCTTCCTTCCCTTCTATCCAGAGTCTCTCACACTTCTAACGTGGTGTTGAACAGGTTGATTACCATGATAAGTACTTATTTGAGTAGGTGCATTGCTCCTAAAGAACCTAGTAGTAAGAGCAATCCTAATTTCATTCCATCCAACAAGATTATCCCTATGGACCACCCACCAACGATGTGTTGTCCCACATAGTGTATATGCTAGCATATTTCTTCTTTCCAGTGGGTCTATCCATTTTCTTCCATGGCACACAGAATACCATGGGATCCCCTTCTCCTGTAACAAGGTACCAAGTTGTTACCTATCCTCCTGACATAACATGGTTTTGTGCCTCGAGGAAATATGCTCTTTACTTCACCCTACCAACTCATAAGTGTTGTGAGCCCAATTATCACAAGAAACACTTGTAGTATCACTAATAGACTATGCATCCTCCCACTAAATTAGTCCTTCTTTGGTTGGTTCAATCATCTCTAGATCTCGATGGCATACATAAATCCTATTCAAGATCTTCTTCACTTAAGGGCTCAACATAGGGCACATATTTTCCATCTGTTAAAGGGATAATAACTCTCTCCTCTTTTTTTCAAAACTGATATAGCCCTTGTTGAACCAAGATCATCAACATTATTTACATAGCACCAAGGATGCCCCAATAGAGCTGGGAAGCTATCTGACTCTACCAATGCTAAAACTTCAAAGTCTCCAGTGAACTTGGCTCCTTGTATGGTAATGGATGCATCTTTCAAAACTCCACGGAGTGGCCTTAGTCCGATTAGCCATGAATAATACATTAGAGGATGGCTTTAATGGGGGTCTTCCCATTTGTACCCATGCATCCAAGGTAAGAACATTGACTTCCACGCCTGTATCAATCAATATATTACTCAATAGCCACCCATCCACAACAACATTCAGAGTGATTTCCTTGTCATAATCTAGGCTATGAGGGGGAGATTCACATGCAGGATCTACCATCTAGTCTCAGTACTTGTGCATGGAGTGTTTCCTTTTAACCAATCCCCTAATAATGGAATGATATTTTCCTGGCACAACATTTTACACACTTCCCTTAAGTCATCTATATCAGTTTGACCATCTCTCTTTTTCTTTTCTCCATCTTCCGTGATTTCTCTTTTAAGTATTGTATCTCACCCTGAAGATTCCTTAGAACTTCCATGGTTTCCTGATAAACCTCCTTCTGATAGGTAGGATCTGGGTACCATGCATGAAGAACTTCTTCTTTAGTGATGGTAGGTTTCTACTGCAATGCTTCCCTGGCACGTGCCACCTCAACATGCGGGTCATGATCTTCACTTGTAGTGCCTTAGATTCTACCTCCAACTTAGGCATCCATTGATTTTCAACAACGTGTTGTATCCTAACCATCCTGCACCTTTTTTTTCTTGTTTATGTTGCTTACTCAGATGCTCATATAAGTCCGGGCACTCCTCATAGCTATGGTTCTTTCCACAAAAAGAACATGTAATATTCTGAGGACATTCACACCTATAGTGGTCAAGAGATCCACATGTATAACATGTTCCATGAGGGAACTCACTTCTTCCACCACCACGGCCTCATCCTCCAAATCCACCATGGTATCCTCGACCTCTGCCACGACCACCTTCAAAACCCCTTCATTCCGATCATAGCACACCTGATTGTGATCCTGGTCCTGATGCTCATTCTTTCCTTAGAGTTATCTCAAAAACTCCTGTCTATCATACACCAATATCTATAAAATCATGGATCTTTCCAATCAGCCGTAGTCTTCCATGTCATGAGTCATGGACCTACAAATTTTACAGTAGCTTGAAACATTCTTCCTTATCACACATTGTAATAATGGGCAAATGGCTAACATCATGGTTTAAATGGCATATTTCACAATCCATCAACAATGAGTGTACTATTCTGTGAGGAAAACTATCCTTTGTGTGACCTTCTACTTCACAATCTGTGCACCAAATCCCTGTGTGCGTCATCTCATGTGCTGAATTTTTGATAGTTTCTCCAACTATTTTTCCATAGCTATTATTTGTGCTTCTAAAAATGGGCTCACCCTAGTATCTATGCTTCCAACTACCTCAGCGTGCAAGGTTGCTTCAAGTGCTTCACATGATCAATGTATGTCTTATGTGATAATGCCCTCCTAAAAGGGGTAATCAAGCCCCCAACAAACCATTGTGCATGTTGGCTTGTGTATGTCATAAGAAAGCTTTGATAACAATGTTTTAAACCATGCATCATACTCTCTAACACTTTTAGTAGTGCCTTGCTTAATATCCTTGAGCACACTTATACTCTTCTACTCAAACTCAGGGATATGAAACTCTTTAAGGAATGCATCCTTTAAAGTTGTATAATCTACGCAAGTCTGATCAGGGTCAAACTTTCTATACCAACTGTGTGTGCACCCTTGTAATGTAGTAGCAAATTGGCTTTCCCTACACTCAAAAGCCATGATTCCTTTTGCGCCACAATATTTCACACATATGCACATGTTCAACAACATCATCTTCTATGCCCCTATACTCTGAAGATGAAGAGACATTTCCATGTAAATATTTTGGGGTTGGTGCAGGACCTTGCCCACCTGATCCAGAACCTCCTGTGTTTCCCCTACCTCCAGAACCTCTAGATCCACCTAAACCAGAGCTACCTATGCCTCCTGATCCCAAACCTATAGTGGGGTCAGACCAGAAGATGTACTTCCTTGTGTCCCAATAATAGAACCAAACTATACTCTATAGTCTGCATGAAGCATTACTACTACTCCAAAGTTAGTCCAAAATTAGCGCACTTGTATTCTGTGTTGATGATACACCCAAAAAGGTACTCCCATATAACAATGAATCCATTTGTGTTGCCATTATTATGCCTCTTTATAATACTCACTCCTACTCTTCCACTACTGGAATTAGAGTGTTGACTACTTGTTGTACTAAATGCTGGAAAACCAAGCACAAGGGCAAGGTTTCAGTGGATTCAGATGCGCACCCATGCGGCCCAGGTCATCTCTCTGGCATGCACACTTCTACGTGAGGCCGAGGAGGGTTCCCTATCATGTTTTCCCAAATGGGGAGTTCCTGAGGCTCAGGTTCCACATCTTCTACGTGAACTTCAACTCCTTCCCAAACTATCTTTCTCCACAACGCCATTTTCTCTACAACCTCCCACTTGCTTCTCTATCTCCCTCTCGCGCACCTCATTATACTTAAGCCACCTTTCCTCTCTCTTCCTTTCTACCACTAGGTCTTCCATCCTTCACCAAACCTACTCCTACCCCCCATGCATGGTGAGGTTTAGTTAGCCATCGGTTTACTCTCCAAATTCAAAGTTACCATCAGATCTTGATTTCCAGTGGAATTCCTTGTAGGTAAGTTCCCCTTGGATATCGTAAAAACTAGAATTCAGCTACCTCTGACATGAATAAGTGGAAATTGAGTACTCCAAGATATAACTATTTCAAAACACCATGGAACCACATATCCACAACTCAAGTCCAAATCAAATCAACATCATAAAGGGCCTAAAATTCTTCCTGTGTCCAAACAAGTGCACGTGATACCTCCAATTCCACTTAGATGCATAAGCAATCAGCCACTCATACAATTCTACTAGAAAAATAGTGAAAAAGCTCTCATATAAATTGTCATATATTTTGTTCCACCCATACGCATGTGTTAAACTCAGATCCAAGTGTTGAACCACCATGCGTATTCTTCTTCCAGATCATGTATCCACTCTTCAACACTTGCTAAGGTCAACCGGTATGTCTTCATCATGAACCATCCTAAAAACAACTGAAAAAGAGGTCCCAAAAAAAACCAATGATGCAGCCTAGAATTCAATAATACAAGCCCAATAAGACCCTAGACGCACTAAGCACATCACTCAGCCTAGACTGAGAGCTCACCCAAGTGCACACAAAGGTACCAGTCCCTCTTTAGGGTTGTTGTTGTAGGATGTTAGCATGATGAAGACTTAACACATGCAGTTCCATTACTAACACATCATTCTACAGAGCATACCATATCTATACTAAGGGAGAACAAATTAAGTATTAACCATGATGAGATCAAGAACATACTAGATTCAGATACACATAGAACTAACACTTAGATTTAGCCAATATCCTCCATTATATTAAATGCAATAAGTATATAGAAAGCTTCATTACAATAACAATAGTATATGCGCGTAACAGATTTAGCAACATAATCTCCTATGTATGCACACCTATCTCTATCCATCTATCTCTCTACTACATATTTACTACATACTTATAAGGGTGGGGACTTTCCCTTCACCACTTATCTAATCCCAAAATAGGTCGCATGCTATTACTAGCCACGCACGCCATTACAAAAATAGCCACACATGCAAGTGCGCTAACAATAGACTACTGTTAGTTAACTGAAAGTAGTAGTAGATCTATTTCTCGGCCTGTGTCCATGCAAAGCGCTTCATAGCTGATCCTCCAAAATATCCAATGAAGTCTCAATTGGTTTGAGTGCTCCACACTATCTCCAAAAATAGATCCTTTTCATGAAAATGGCTAAGTCCCAAACCTATTTATGTTCTTCATGCACAATCCTTTCCGACACCTTTGAATGCGATCTACTCTCTCACCCTTTGAATGCACTCTTACTCAAATCCGAATACAAAGACCCAAAATAAAGTGCCCACAGAGAAAATGGATAATGCAAACTTCTATATTATGCAAATCACAGTAGCGAAATCCCAAATAATAATTCTAATGTCGAGTTAACATCTAGTTGATTGTTTCCAATAAGTAAACCAACCTAGTCAAGAGGTGCAAAACTTGTAATGGTCATTGATGAAATTCAAGAGAGTATATAGTCAAAATAAATATACTCTGCAATAACTTTCAAATAGCTACAAAATGCCTTATTTTTCATCCCTTGCAATTGAATCATCCATGTCCTTTCATAACATCCTTGAGAATGGAATTGGATATAGCCGATTTGTTTTATTTTAATGATTTAAAGAAAGGATGTTTTCAATGTTTATAATAATAAATTGTCACTTTATAATCTTAAGTGAGACTATATGTAACTTTAAAAAGAAAGGACACGGGATTTTAATTTTAACTATTTTAAATGAATGAATGAGGTGTATATTATCAAAACAAGGGCCACATAAGTATTGCATACATTAAATAAAGTAAACACAATCCATATTAACATTCATCATTAAACAAATAACACCTTATTATCATATAGTGACCAATCAAATATCCACAACTCCATATATATATTAATATACCATCACCATAAAGTTCTTAAATTTGTCTTGAAATATTAAGTATCATATCTCAAAATGTGAAAATGTATCCAGCCAAGTCTATCAAATCAAATTATAAAACTCAATCATCTCCTATTAAATCTAACAGTGGCATCCCTATCTCAAGAACCATCTCCAAATACTCATATACTCATACAGTTCACCGAAAGAATAGTATCGGTAAAAACTCTAGTTTCCTCTTCTACTTTTAGATTTACTCTTTTTACTACCACTTTCACCTTAGGCACAATAGAAGAGGATCTAGCATGCTTAGAGGTGTGCAGGGACTCATGAAAAGGTACAGAGACTAGATTTTTTCAAGTAAAAGTGGTGCGGAATTGGCATATGGAGTATGGGAATGCACGAGAAGGAGCAGAATGGACATATCTATTAGAAGAACTTGGATTGTTTTCGTATGCACATGTTCAAGGTCTTACAAAGGTGGATTATTGAAACTGTGAGAAGGAGGATTGCGGGGATAAGACTAAATCACTTGCATAACTTCATGTAAACAAGGATCATTAACACCAAAATGAATAGATACCCGAGTAGGATCATGCCTGACAAAAGGTCTACCACCCCAAAGCATACTAGTTCCCCTTCACCACCCCTAAGTGAACCTCTACGCCATGATTGACTAAGGAAACCATTATTTCCCCAAGAATGTTGTGATTCAAGCCTCTTAGACCCCCAACCATCCCATCCTGACATAGAGAATAATTGTAAAAATAATAAATAATTACCATGTCTTAGCATGCATATTATTCTCAAAAACGAACTTGCCAATTTAAGACCATAGCTAACAATCAACAAATAAATGAAATTTCATGAAGATAAACAAATTTTATCTTTCTACGAATCATCTTAACTTCTTTATGTCATTTTTAACTATATAACTCCACAGATGTCAATTTGTAAAATACACACATGCTAATATCATTTTGGATCCCTGTATTGAAAACTAAAATGAAAGAAATCTTCAAAAATATGTATGTACAACTATATTGACTAATAAATATTCATATTGTTGTCTGCTTTCCATCTATACATGCCACATCCACAAACTTCTCGAATAGCAAAAACTATACAAAGTTCATTTACAAGTCTCCACCTTCTTGAAAATTTTCAAACCATTATCATTGAAATAAAGATCCAAAAGAAATATGCATGCTCGAGAATGATGAAACTATCCATTCACAAGACTCGTAACTTGCTTCATCAACATATTTCAAATCCAAATGCTAACAATCTAACATTATCAGCTATAACTTTTTTTTTAAACAAAATGCACACATTTGGGAAATTTCATCACAATCTACAAGAATGATTCCAAAAATCAAACTAGCCATTCAAATAGTAAGCTCACAAAAATTTTTGAGTCATTTCCATCAGTCATTGTTTCACAAATCAACCATCAAACATTGTTAATGTCTAGATGACAAAAAGATCTCTTTTCCTTCAAACTAAAAATATCCTTTTACCCAGAATCTGAAAAGTGAAAATTATATCTATTTTGAAACTTATTTAAAGTACCCATATGAAAATATTTTAAATAAATCATTGTAACTCAACATAAGAAACATTTTCCAATTTATGCAACCTGAAGACACAATAACCGGCATGCTTACGAATCCAACAAGATTGAAACAAAAATATTTTATTTTTGAGTAACGATGAATCCTTCATGATTTCACGCATGCATTTTGAAGAAAATATAACTTAGAATGAAAATTACAGTGAAAATAAGCTCAAAACCACAAAGAAAGAACGCATTTTTTTATATATTAACCCAAAAAAATCATGCTTGACTCAACCTATTAACAATATTTTTCTTAGATATCGCAGAGAATACATTTTGCATGCAACTATAAAAAGAAAAATGGGTATGCAAGAATACTATTTAAATCAGGGTAGCTCAAAACATTCTGAGATATAAAACCAAATCTAGTCTCAGAATCGAGCACAACTATCAAAAATCTGAGCTCATACATGTATCTTTTGACATGTTGAAAACCAAAAATTGTGAGCACTTGCAGACAACTGAATGCCTTCGAGCTCGAAGACCTTAATGAAAAATCAAAATATATACCAAACCGAAAAGTTTCACCATATTTAATGGCCTTACCTTTGCATTCAATTCCCATAACTCAATTTTCATCACTAACCCATTACTTTACACCACCTCATGCCTAGGGAGTAGGATCTCACAATTGGCATTTTGCCACTTCGGTTTCAATTAAACTCAAACATTATACCCTAGTGTGCCATTTATTTGAATCTATAAACTATGGAATTTATTGGATATGTATGTAAGATAAACATTGAAATATAGTTTAGGGATTATCATTTACTATCCATTATATAAACAATCACTATATACCTGAAAAACAACATTTCATGCAGATAAGACATTTTCCTACAACATGTAATGATGATAATTTTATCGGTATAGATGGTCTATTTTTCTCACTGTCGTATTTCGATATTTATTTCCAAAAAGGGAAAACCATAAAAATTAGAATACAAGCTTAGAACCTAAATAACGAGATCACAAAAAAAAATTATATCTCCATATCAAACATTTTTTATTGAAATGATGAACAAGGTGATACATATTTATATCGAAAATGATATGATAGCCAACATATTTTAAGAATGTTCGAAACCACTTAGCATAAACAATTAAATAATGTAATTAATACTTAGTGTCCCCAGCCTGATTTATATGAATGTAATGGAAAACAAGCTATAATATGAATGTCGTTGTTTAATTTTGAAAAAGAAGGGGGTGTTAAAATATAGCAATAATGTAACTTATCAAATCTCACAAACCTTCGTGGAGGTCTTATCACAAGGACATTCACCTTTTCCAACTATAGTAAACTCTTTTTTTCATATAAACTTGATTTAAATTCTTCACAAAGTGCTTCATCTCTTGTTAAAACCCTCATATACAGTTTGATTGAGAAAACTCTTCATCCGAGCAACCTATTCATTCTCGCAACAACTTGAACCTTCAAAATGGATAGTCATTTCATATAATGCATTGGGGATTAGATATAAAATCATAAGAATCACATGCATCACTAAGATAAATCAAGAAACATACACATTATGGAGTGCTCAAGAGGAAATCTGATTTATTCATTATTCATACAACTTACAGATCCCTGGAGCTTCTTAGGGATCTTCCTATGTATGCTCCACTCCAAAACCTTCTTCTACAATGCATAAATGACTACTCAAATTTGAGTTTCATCTCATATATACTTTACTCAAGGTGGTTAAACCAAGTTTACATAACTTACTAAGGTTATAGGATGAGTTTTAACTCATTGACCCTTACTGCAAAGGGTGATACTACCTTTCTTTACTTGGTCAAGGTCTCAAATGACCTCTTACGACCTAAAATGGCATCGTTTTAACATTACAACTTTCAAGATACACCTTTCAAATTCAAATTTCAAATTGTCTCTTTTTTGAGGGAAACTCAAAATAGCTTATCTAACACACTTATGAGGGTCTTGAAAGACCATGGAGGAGTTATAAGACACCTAATAAGACCTTTAAGACTTAACATGCATATTTCTAACACAAAATTATAAATTTTGATGCCTTTACAATAATTCTCTTGCATCGTGAACCAATTAATGTACATTTATTATAAGATATTCAAGAAAAGACTCTTTTCGTAAAGGGAGTTGTAGATTTATTGCTTGTTTGAGAATGTACCCTTGTGATGTTAGGCTATGAATTATAAGTACCATGGAGATTATTTTTCCAGCTTAATAAATCTTTCTTGTGTTGTGAAGGTAGATGTGATTTGACCCTCTCGAAAACAAATCTTTGAGAAAGCATAGTTTCTAATTTTGGGAATCAAAACTTAATGTATAAATGTTAAGAAACTTCTAGTAATCAATCAGGTTATATGATGTATTCACAATAAGACAAGCAAACTAAATTGGATGAAACCAGTATAAGCTAAGTGATAAACAAACCAAAAGGAATGTGGTCTCCAAAAAGGAAAATGTGTGCTTTCATGTTAAGTACTCCTAAATCATTGAGGTTAAATAACGAAATATGAATATAATAAAGATGTAACCTAAAAAATGTGGTAATGTGAAAGGTTCCTTGGGTAATGTGTAATTCTTGGTTGGGTCATGGTCATGGTCATGTATTGTGTTGTCTTCTTATTATTATGAGTTATTATTATTACTTGACTTGAAAACAATTACTCTTTACTTTAACATTGAAAAACTATTCTAACAATATGACTTTCAACTTTGACTCATAATCAATTGTGGACTCAATACAAATGAATTTAATATAGCAAAAGGCTATAATTTATTAAAAACAAGGATCAAATAACTAAATACGCTTTAAATTGAATATAACATTTAAATGGTAATCAAACTATTGCTTTTAAAATTATGACTTTTGACACAAAGTCTAATGAGAACTAAATAGAGACTAGACTCATAAACTCATGATCAAACTTGATAAAATATACAAAATACTTATATCCTAAAAACTAAATAATGACTTAGTAAAATTCACATGAATGACTTAGACGGGAGGCAAATGGATCAATGAATAAACAATGTGCACGTTGAAAACACCTTTGAAGAAAGACAAGATACTAACGTGAAAGCTCGTGGTGAAGTTGGATTTGACGGAAGCGTTGAGTAAGCATAACCATCTAATAGATTTTTAGAGACTTATGTGGAGTCTAGGAAAATATCTTGATATGAGGTTGATTGCAGATGATTGTGCACGAGTCTGATCCTTTTTCTCCAAATCAGTTCTGAATTTCATACGATGAAAAATATGAATGACAGGTGTTGCATTTATAAAAGTGATGAGAAGGTAATGGATTCATAACAAAATAGATATGAAATTCCCTTGAGTTGGAAATGTGAAATGATGCCACCAATTATGTTGCAATCTAAAACCTGACCAATACAAACTGAATCACTGCAATAAGACTGTAAAGATATCTTCTTCCAACGCCATATTTGAATAATATGTTAGCGTCAATCTATAATATGATTAAGCTGCTTTCTTCCTTAGATGATTGATCCTCGGACCTGTGTCATTTTTTTAACTTTTCTCATAAACTATGGCGTGGGTTTTGTTGAAATTTTTACTGTATTTTCCTTAGACATTCAGCATCAAACCCATTAAAAATTGCAGACACCCAGATTGTAAATTACAAATTATGATCTCTTCTTCACATTGGATTTTTCAGATTGTCTACAAGCTACAAACATTCATAAGAGTAATAAAGAATAATGACTGCTCCTTCAAAACTCACAACTCCATATTGCAACCTGCACTGATACCAAATCTTGAATTTGGCAGATCTTTGATAATACAAAATAAACACAATAACATTGAATTATTTCATACGGGATCTTACAAATATATAGGTGAGGTTGTTCCTGAAATTTAGGAAACAACTCACAACAATAAACTATATATGTAATATTTTTGTAACTCACAACAATAATACTCACAAAATATTATATTCTAATCAATTAACATTTACTTGTTCACATTACAATATTAATCAAATACAACTCATAATAATAACTCATGTAAATACTACCATAATTTCCGAGTGAAGGTTCATACTCTCGAACCTCTGGGACATTTCGGTGTTGTGATGGACTATGCATGATGGTGGAGGAGTTGGAAGAGTAATGTGTTAATTTGTTGTGATGTGACAAACTTGGTACTTGTGATAACGTGAATGCACCTATTGTGCATACCACTTGGTGTGGGCTTGTAATGATGTTGATGTGATTCCTAATGAGATTTCACTCTCTCTCTTCTCGTGTATTCAATGTGAATTTCAAGTGTGTTACCACCTTTGTGTGTAAAAGAAATGTCATTGTGGACTACGAAGCATTGTAATGTTTCATTATCTTGTGATATTGTATATGGGTACTAATGTGTTGTATGACAAAAGTGCTTCATCATGAAATATGTCTTATCATGTTTCCACCATGTTGTGATGTATCATGATGTTATCTTACAAGTGATGTTGTAATGGTGTATATTTTGTGATGTTAGTCACTATATTCATCATACATTGTACTCATATGATACATGATAGGTTCATGTTGAGAATTGGGGAAAGATGGTGATTTTATGACCCCCTAATGTATTGTACTCATACCCTCTATGTGTTATGTGGAAGTGTATGTGTTTTAAGTCATGGAATTATTATTCGGTTATACCCGTAAATTTTACCATGCGTAAAACATTATGGTTGTTGTGCATATGTCTTATTGTGCTAGTAATGTAGTTATGTGTATGTTGTGTACCCTACACTAATTGACCCTAAGGGAAGCAATTAGTAAAAGTGTATGTATGGAGTGAGAAAATTGGACCATTGACCATTTGACTCAAGTGAGTACAACCTAGGAAGTGGAGTCTAACATAGACTAAAAATACACTTCTATTCATTTAGTATGTATGGTGTTACTCCACAGGATCCATGCATATTGTGTTGCATGGACACCTTAAGCTCAATAAATGGAAACATGTACCTCTTTATCTCTCTTTGTAACTAGTTGTCTTATAGACAACCTTGTGTGATTATGACTGTGTTGAGCCTTGTGGGAGTTTGGAGGTGATGATTCCGACAGAGACTATGGCAATACATGATTTTGATCAATTATTATTTGTATTTTGCGAGATGAGGCTCAATATCTCGAGTTCCAACAACTTAATGAGTACCCCTTTGGTGGCCACGGAAGGGCCACGTAGTGATCATAATGTGATATTTTTTTATTCGTAAATTTATCTTCTTCTCTTTACTTTTAAGAACCAACAATTTTCTTGACTAATGCATCCTTAAATTTTTGGGCATTTAATTTGATTTTGTGCTAACTAATAGCTCTTTGCATTGCTACAACTATTTAGCCATTTATTTTTCTTAGTTTAAAACTTACTTTTGGAGTTTATATTTTTCTAGTCTATCCCAAGGCTTGGTATTTGTTACCACTTGGCATTTGAATCTGGTTTATATGTTTTTTCTAACACCATTATGTGTTGCATTAGGTTCATGGGATTCACAATGGAGTGGACCTATGTGTTGTCACCAAATCACTGCACCCTCTGAATGGCCAGAATGTGAACAGGACATTCGATGTGATTGGGAAACATGGGATCACCTCTCAAGCTATGGGACTTGGACTTGAGGTGAACCTCTAGAGAAGTCTCGGCTTCCTCTTCTTAAACTAAGTGTTGTACTACTCCTAGTGTAATAGAATGGCTATCTAGTCCTATGCTAACATTTTCATGGGTTTTAGGAAAGAGATTTACAGAAATGAAACTATACTAGGGGTGGTAATGCACCAAATAAAGGGTGTTTCCAGGACTCAAGACTGGTTAATTTGAAGAGGGTGTGTGAACCACAAGTAAAATTCACCTACTCTAACTTAGAGAGGGTATAGAATACCACGAGACTAGGAAGCAAGCATTCCCTTTGTTAAACTTGATCGGGCAACAAGTTATCGGTCTTCTAGTGAAGAAGGAACTTGAGAAGGGTGAACAAGCACCACAACTCAACTACATGCTACGCTCCACCACTTGATAAGAAAACAAATCCAAGAACCTGTAATAGAAATATGAACTTGCACAAGTGTACTTGCAAGTATGAGAAAAGGCACAAAGAAGTACGTAAGGATTGAAGGACCGAGATTAGTCACAAAACACACACTTTTATTACTTAAATAAAATTCACAATGCATCATTACATTAGGAAGAGGAAATGGTTGCCACTACACAGTCTTGAAAAAGGGGCTTAAAAGTTCCCTCAACATATAAGGACAACTTGCATAAGAGAGAGGACTCTTGAAAAATTGTACTTACCTAAGATATCTAACTGCCCAACCTATTTGAAATGTTGGAACCCTTTGGAATGAGCTTCCAACTTATGTTTATAGAATAAATTGAGAGAGAGGAGAGAAGGTGTCATAAATTTCCTTCCTAAATTAAAGGCACATGATGTATTTATTATAGCTAGTGAACCACTTGAGAAGGATCCATCATGTATCATTAATACCTAGTTGACCTAGTTCTCCTTAATTAATTAAACTAATATTTAAATAAAATATTTTAATAATAATAATAAATAGCGTTATCAAAAAATTTAAATAAAAATATTAATCTAATAAATTTATGGTGGGCCACTTTCAAATTGGCTTTCCTTGAGGATTAATTTTCAAAAATGGACCAACTCAATGGTTAGCTCGCCTACCAACCCACCGATTTGGTTGGTGGGTTTCTCTCCATTCTCCACATTTGGCAACAACAAGATTCTTTTACCATCGCATCATCCAACAAGCTCCTTTGAACTCACCTTGACTCCCATGCATGTGTGTACGTTGACACCGAGCTTCTCGGCCTCCACTCCCCGTTACCTTTTGTTTCGTCCAACGAGTTGATTCATGTAAACGAGATCCCTTTAATGAGTTCCTCATTTCACTACGATTTATTGAGTTAAGATGCTATGATGAATTTTCTCCTTGAACCAAGCCATTAACTAGTTTTACCAAGTTCTCATGTGTCGAACTGAGCACCGTGGCCAATCTCCTTCTACTTCTTTCACGTCGAACCCAAAATGAGCTCTCCACCAGTCTTATTCCATCAATTGGCTTACATGGTTCCAACTAGGTCACTTGAGCTACATGTTAACTTGGGTTTATGGCGCTCTCCTCCTATGAATCATTATCATTTCCAACCCATTCGAAATCGTCAACTTCCATTTTCATCGCTCACTCTGACCATTTATGTTGCACTCCAACTGAGTTCTCCTAATGTTGTAACATCAATGTCGAGTGGTGATATCTTAAATTGATTCTCACCTTGGCTCGAGTTCCTCCATGTTGTGTTATTTTGTCTTGGGTGAGGTTCATCTTCATGTGTGTGATGCCTTCTTGTTTTCCCATTCCATGGCGAGCCACTTCATCGTATTACTATAAGCTCTTGGTCGAGCTATGCACTAAGCATGTTGAAAACTTAACCCGAGTTGATTTGACTCTATGTTATGTGCTTCTGCACTAAGCTTGCCAAGGTGAGCTAATGTGAACAGGACGTTCATTTCAACTTGACTCGTTGATTCGAAAATTTTCCCTTCACTACAAGTTTCATCTTCCTCACATTGTCACTCCAACTTCAATGACTGAGCTGAACCCAATGAGTCTTACCTTCGATCCCATAGATGATTGTTACACACCATTCTAGATTAACTCAATGTACCCTATAAGGTAATTCGGTAAGCCCATCTTTCCCTTATGTTAACTATAACTTGAGTGCCCACCGTATAACATTTTGATCTTGCTAAAGCCTCCCATTACTAATCATTTAAATAATCAATTGATTTTCATTCCATAACTTGATGACATGAGCTATCTCTTGTCCATCTCCCACGAATTCAACATCGAGCCAATTCAAAACACTATTCTAACATGGAACGATCGAGCTCCTCATGTATTAAATGGCCGAGCTCCTTGAACTCCTCCCCGTGCCATGCATGTTTTCTTTGTCCTTTGTATCGAGTTCTTCTGAAAGTACATCGAGATGGGTTTTATATGTATTGGTTGGCTTGGGTTTGGCTTAACTTGACTCGGTGGCCTACACTCTTACCAAGCTCAACCTGCACTAAGTCAAACACTCTTAAACGAATCAATCCACCCAAGCTTTCCATGCATTGTTACACCGAGATATCTCTCATTCTGCTACATCAAACCAAACCGACCCGGTTCCACATTAATGGTAGATCAAGCTCTCACCTTGACTCGAATGGCTTTATACACCATGACGAGTTTGATACAACACTTTTCATCTTGAGTTCTAACTATGGGAAATCTTGTGGATCTCAGTGTAGGTGATTCATAGAACTTTATGGCGGAAAAACTTGATAACTGTGATGAAGGACCCCTACGAGTGATTTCCATCATATAAAACAGATGTGATTGATCTTCTTTTACTCAAACATCTCAAAACTTAATCAAGTCATGCATCCCTATGTATAGGATTGGCTCATTCCCATATCCGCAAGATTGTTACATCAAGGCTCCATGGCTTGGTTTTATCACCCATCTTCTATGTGCACTCAGAATTCATTTTTACTCCATGAGCTAGAATTGACCTTGTCATATCCCGTATTCTCAACTTAGACTTGCCAATGTTGGTAATCCATGGTGTTCCACCTGGATCCTTCTTACAAAAAATTTGGTGCCACCTTAAATACTTCACACCACTCTCTCTTGGTGAATTGCTAACTAACTCAGACTTCTTCTTTATGTGGGATCCCCATGATGGCTTTTCATTATGAAATTTCCACCATGGTGATTAGTTAAATTTCTCCCACCTTGTAGAAATATCGACTTAGCTTGACGTTGTGAAAATCCCCCTCGTCCATGCTTACATGAATCGCCATGTTCTAGGACAATTTCCTTTGTTAGCCATAGTCAAAGTTCCATTTGGCCATTTGGTCACTAATCTCCAAAACCCCCATTCTCGTGTGGAATTGTCATGAAATCTTACCTTGTGCTCGACATTGTTTTCTCTAGTCCGGCTATGCAAGCCCTAAACTTGTTCAATTATCCACACCATTCTGTGTAGTGGACATTTGGATCTTGGCCACTGAGTGAATCGTTCCCTACGGAGCCTCTGAGCTTGTGATAGACACATCAAGCTAATTCCCTTAACAACTTGTCAACTCGAGCCAAATTATTTTTCCCGAGTCACTCGATGCTAGAATGATGGCTCCATTAATGAACTCAAACCAAAATTTCTCCTCTATACATTTGATCACAAATTTCTAATTATCCCATTGAGTCATTTGATTCTACGACACTACTCATTTCTCAACATTGAACTTGTTTAGCTAACATCTAGATCTCTTTGTGATACTCAACTGATTTCAATAAATCTTGGCCTAAGCTTGAATGAGTCATTTCCGAGGTAATCCCAACGTTTGAAACTCCGATTCTTGAATCATAGATCAAAACTCCAAAATTACTTTCCCTTGTTAATGTCAATGACTCCTTAAGCTCCTACCATATTTCTCGAGTGAACCTAAATATTCCAAAGTTCTCGGTCAAAGCATCTCCTGTACCGAGCCAAAACTTAGCTCAAGCTTCATACCGTAATGTACATATGTTTTTCAAAATTAGGAGCTTGTCCAAAAATCCACTACAACGAGCTATGTCTCACCCCGATGATCAAGCTATCAATTTATCTCTTAGCAATTAAGCTATGTCCCAACGATCCGTCAAGTTCTCACTTAACTTGAACCTCTAAGCCAAGTTTTCCGTACAATTTTTTTGCATTTGGGCTCATTCTTTTTCATCATTTGGGCTCATTCTTTTACATTGGTCCTTGATCAACTCACTCGAGCTTGTTTATGGTTACTTCACCAACATGTCTAAGACTCACCGAGCTCATTCTTATCTCAACCGAGCTATTCCTGGAGGACACTTAACATGAGGGCCCAAGAAAATTGGGTTGTGCAATAAGTCATGTGTTGAATCAGTACCATATGATTCCTTTATAACAACTTAGTTTCCTTTATAACAACTCACTTGATATAGGTATGCTAATGGGCCCCCAACCCATCATGTTTTTGATTCACCATAACCCGAGCTAGCTCTTAAACCTTATCAAACACAATGTTCCAATTTTGAACTCGAGAGCCTATAATAATTTACCTAATTCAAACATAAGCCTACTAAAATGATTTTAATTTGTATTAATGCACGTATATGTTGATTTGGGCTCAACTAAGCTACGTGGAGGGTTGTCTCCATTTTGTAAAAAATGTAATCATGTCGAGCTATCAACATAACCCGTATTATGTCCATTTAACGAACTAGGTTATGTTTGAAGATCCTTCTTCCCTTGTGTTTGAAGATCCTTCTAAGGCACCATGAAGGTATAGAAGAACTCCGGAAAATTTTTATACACCAACTTTGAAAATTTTATCCTATAGACCCTCATTGTTCATTTTTACTCGAGAGGATCATGTTAGTGCAAATTCACAGCACCCCCAAATGAGTTATGGATCTGTTTTTCTACGGAAAATTAATTTGGTGTGATTGCACAAAATTAAACTTTCCCAAAGTGCGGACTTTTGCAAATGGGGAAAGCTTTATAGAGAAGGTTGGTTCCTCTTCCAAAACTACCTACCACAAGCTATTCCATTGCAGAAAGCTAATCTAACCTAATCTAACTTCCAAGGAGACAAGGAGAGGAAGAAAACAAGGAAAAAAAAGCCTACACTAAAATGGTGATACACTAGAGAAGGAAAGTGTTGATTATCTATCAAAACTACCATGGAACAAGAAGAGGTGAGCAATGGAAAGGATGGAAAAGTGCATCACAGACCAAAGATGGATTTCACACGAAAATGTTCCAAAACTCCATGAACACAGCTCCAAAACCTATAATGAACATTCAAACATGCATAAATACCTGCAATGAAGAGAGGCAAGAAGAAAACAACCAAAAACAAGCAAGGATGGACAAATGCATCACAAAACATGTTTTTATTGCTCTAGAAGTTTGCACAAAACATCATTTCATGGGTAAGAGGAAAAATGCCATTACAAAGTAGGGGAGGAGGTTCAAACTCCATTTTCAACCCTGGGGAAGAAAAGAAGGGAGAGGCAGAGAAGAAGGATGAACAACTTTTTGTAAAATGAGCCAAAACTGGCTTTTATTGCTCGAACAAAATGAAGGAAATGAGAAAAAATGTAGGAAAATTGATTTGACATCTCCAACCATTGATAAGATTCATTAAAATAGCAAGGGAACCCTCAAAATCCATTTTTTGATGCATTTGGCCATGCTGGAGAAGAAACGGATGCCATACTTCATCAATTTTGGTGGTTGGGGTCGATTTAACATTTTTTCCTATGCTAGGGACATTTCTTAAATTTTCTCCCAAAAAATCCATCAAAATTTAAAATTGAAGTTTCCATCATGTGGATAATTTAACCAGCTTTCCAATGATACCAAAATCGTGAAAATCTAAGCTCTAGTGCGAAAGATATGCCCCTCTGAATATTTAGGGGAAAATGGTGAAATTAGGGCAAAAATTGGGTTCGTGAGGCAAAATCCTGATTTTTCCTCTTTTTTCAAATTGGGAAAATTTCCCAAAAACCTCTCTGCACCCCACTCCTTTGATGACACATGGCACCCTCTAGTTGATCCACGAGCCTCAGGAGAAAATTCTACCCAATTTGCCCGCCTCGGAAAATTTTCCAAAAGTCCCCACCGGCCCGACCTCCACTGCTGATGTGGACACGTGGCACCTTCTGATTCGGTGCAGAGATGTGGTTCAAATTTTCACCTTTGCACTTTTATGGTTTTGGCAAAAACCAAAATCTTTCTGATGCCTCAACTCCCACTACTGACTTGGACACATGGCGCATTATGATTGGTGCGGGTCTTAACCAATTTTTCTCCATTCTCCTTTGCGGGCTTGTGGGCCAGATTTTGACTTTAACCCTTTTGCCCCAAAAGGCTAAGTGGAAAATTTCTCTCCACACCTCCGCCAACTCACCAAATTCCTTGGAAAATTTTCCTTCTCTGCTTTGCCATCCCAAGCCTCTTTAGCACAAAACTCTCCCAAGCTCCGCGGCCCGCCTTAGGAAAATTTCCCCTCCAAACTCCACCGAGCCATAACTCAAAAAATACAAGGAGTTAGGAGGACTTCTTTACCTTTCTAGAAAGGGGAAGAAAAATCCTATCTGATGAAGCCATTTCTAGAATCTTTTGAGTGCTTAAAATGTTTGCAAATTTAATTTGAAGCATAAGGAAAGAATGCGAGCAAGTTAGCCAAAATAAGCAGGGGCTCATTTTGGATAACAGGCCACAATGGACAACATTTTTAGCGACCTCTCAAGGATGATTTCCTGCTAAGCATGATTCTAGTATCCTTAAGTCATCCATTGGGCATGGATTCTATATTGGAACCCTGAAAGTAATTTGATCCTCTATGATACATCCTAACCCTCTTGATCAAATCCAATCCTTGATCTCCCTAGAATGCTATGGATGAAGTATACTAAATTTGATGAACACTTGGCGTCTAGAGCATACTACAAATTTTTTGAATGAAGCAACCGAGGAATTGGGAATATCTTTTAAACTCTTATGGAAACCTTGAACCTTCCTTCTCTTTGACACCTTCCTATGATGAAACAGTATGTAGAAAAATACAAAACACAACAAGGAAAACAAAAGAACAACACACAACAACAATGTGCATAAGCACTTAGAGGAAAACACCTAACTAAACTATACAGGGGAAACACTTCTCAAAAATAAGCTTTGAGATGTATCCCATTCACATGAATGGGAATTTCTTCTCCATTGAGCTTGGATAGATGAAATTAATTCACCTCTTTATAATCGGTGATGATGTATAGACCGCTCCAAAGAGCATCAAACTTGGTGTGCTTTCTTGGCTTATCCATGTCTTCATCCCATTTGAGAACTAAGTCTCCCTCTTAAAAATGCCTATCGACACCTTTTCAAAATATTTCTTAACCTAAGCCTTTGATGTTGCTCCAAGGTTCTCATAGCCTTGTTTTGTACTTCCTCTAACTCCATGAGTTTAGCAAACCTTACTGTCAGAGGATCACTCTCCATAACTTCAAGTTGATGAGCTAACTCCAAAGAAGGTAACTCAAAGGAGAGCAGAAGTTTTGCTTCTCTTCCATATACAAGCATGAAAGGATAATTCTCTATGGCCCTTTTAGGTGTGATCTCGATCTACCCATAAGGTGTTCTTAAGTTGTGTATGTCAAGTCCTCTTGTTATTTTCCATCGTGTGCTTAATAATCCTTATGAGGTTTTTGTTACTAGACTCAACCAATCTGTTTCCTTGTGAATAGTAATTGGATGAATTCTTGAGGTAGACCCCATTTTTAACATCCCATTTACTCAACTTCATATAAAAAAATCCATCGTGTTGTTTGAAATGACCGTAAAAAGGAACATTGAACCTTATCAATATACCTTTCAAGAAATCTAGAACTACCTTTTAATTGCTCTCTTTTAATTCTACCACCTCTGTCCGTTGATTAAAATAGCCTATCACGAGAAGGACCCATTTATGTCTCACAATGGATGGAGGATTAATCATTCCGATGAAGTCCAATGCCCATTAAACAAAGGGTTGATCCACTTGGATAGGATACAAATGGAAGCAACTTTGCCAACTTCTACTTGCCTATGAAAAAGGCACATTCTTTACATTTCCTTACCTAGAGATGGGCATCTTTGAACAAATCTGGCCAATAGTAACTGGCTTGCATGATCTTGGTAGTAGTTTTTCACGTAGAATTATGTCCTCCGATAGGTCATTGTGAAACTCTCTTCTAGTATCTTACTTACTTGCTCCGATCCTACATGCCAAAGGAGGACATCATTCAAATCCTTTTGAAAGAGAATGTTATGAGTTATATACCAAAACATATGGAATAGATTGAATACGGAAAGTCCATCTTTGATTTTTATCCATGTTCATAGGATATACTCCTGAGAAGAGGAAATTATTCATTTTGGATAACCAGTCAACTTGCTCATCACTCTCATATGTGTTTAGGAGCGTCACATCCTCATCACCTTTTTAATCCATGTCTACCACAATTTTTTGGCACAAACCTTTACCTCTGTCAAGTTTGGTAACCTTGATATGCACATCATACTCCATCACCTTCATGATCTATACAACATTCTTCTCATTCATCTTTATATTTAGCAAAAACTCCTTGACACCTAGATGAGACACCATCAGATGAATTTTGTTTCTGGACAACATGTGCTTGAATTTATTCAAAGGTCAAATAAATGAAAATACTTGTTTTTCAACAAATGAGTATTTGAGCTTGTAGTCTTTGAGGGATTGAATGAAGAAAGTAATTGGTTGCTCCATCAAGTTGTTGTTTTGCTGGGTGAGGATCCCTAAAATGCTCTCTTGACCTGAAAAATCATAAAGGATAAATTCTTTATCAAACTTGGGGTTCACTAGCATGGGAGCTTGAGAAATTTCTATTTTTATGGCTTTGAAGCTCTCCCTTCCTTCCTTTTTCCATGAGAATGGAATGTTTTTCTTCAGCATGGTTATCGTGGTTTATCCAATGTCATGAATTGAGGAATGAATCTTTGTACAAATTTTATGGTTCCCAGAAAACTATGGAGGCCCTTCTTATGACTTGGGAGAGATAAGGAAATAATCGAACGAATCCTAGTTGGATCAATTTATAGTCCCTTTGATGAAACAACATGCCCCAACAACTTTCCCTTGTGCACTGTAAAAATACACTTCTTAGGATTAAGTGAAACCCCAAATTCCCTACACCTTCGGAAAAACTTCCTTAGATGTGTGATGTGATCATCTGCATGCTTAGAATATATAGTTATTTCATCTAGGTAAACCAAAATGATATCGGTTATTAGTCCTTTAAATGCCATGTCTATGGACTTTTGGAAATTAGCCCCAACATTGGATAATCTGAACGACATTTTGTTGTAGGCATACATGCCCCACTTGGTAGTGAAATCCATTTTGAATTGGTTGGATTCTTAGACGAGAATTTTATTGTAACCCGAATATCCATTGAGAAAGAAAATCTTTGAGCTCCTGCCACTGTTTGAATAATTTTCTCCATTGACGGGAGAGGATAATGGTCTTTCAACGAGGCATGGTTCAAATCCCTGAAATCTACGCACAACTAAATCTCTTTGTTCTTCTTCCTTACGGGAACTAGATTGGCTACCCAAGAGGAGTGCTTGATGGGAAAAATAATACATGCTTCAATGAGTTTGGTTAGCTCATTTCTCATTAGTGGCTCAATTTTGGGATTAATTGGCCTCTGCTTCTTATGAACTGACTTGGAATCAGGATCCAATTTGATGGTATGTTGTTCTAGACCTAGATCAAAACCACGTAGGTCTTTATATCTCCACACAAAAATTCATGATACTCTTGACAAATTTTGATGAAAGCTTCTTTCTCTTCAAAAGTACACACTTTGCCAATCTTCATAAACTTCTCATGCGCTACCTTGACTTCCTCAAAATCTTCTTCTTTGACCACCATGTTAGAGCTTTGTCTTTTGGCTTGATCATCTAAATTGAAAATGGATTCCAGAGTGACTAAGCCTTTTGGTAGTTTTTTCTCTTCAATTGTATAATTTGATCACCATATGACTCTTGAAAATTATCTTGGTTTCTTGCAGAAAATTCCGCTTCTTCTTGCAAGAAAAGGACAATTTTTTTTGTCACTATCAAACAATTGCTAACTACTCACATTATCAGGGAATGTAGGTCAAACCACCATTTTGAAAATTTTCTACCCTTCTTTCATGATATGAACAGTAGGTATATGTCGTATTTGTAGCATGCATATCAAAGATCTTGATTTTGATTTCTAGGAATTGCATGGATCCCAAAAGCTTCAAAATCTTTGATCAAGTCCTAGACTCAGTTATTGTATGATATTAAAATATTGTTCTTGGATGCAATGGGTGTCATCACTTGATGAAAAACTAAGTCACTATCTCCAAAAATATCCAGATCTTTGATTCCCTTCTTTTGGGCTAGCTAAATTCCTTACACAAGGGCCTCGTATTCAACAACATTGTTAGTGCAACTAAACTGCAATAGAAAAGATGAGAAGTATTTATCTCCCTCTAGAGAAATTAACATAACACCAGCACTAGATCCATTCTTACTTCTTGAGCCGTCAAGAAGAATAATTTCCACAAATCCTTCGAGAATCACTTGGTGTTTTTACAAGTTGTGGTATGATCATATATTTTTCATGAATACAAGTATGTACCCAATCATGTTTCTTCCAAAATTAGAAAACTAGCTTATTCTTCTACCAACACATCAGCGTAGGGATCATACTGATGATATCCACTTACTTCATCTAGCATAGTATCGGGGACTTCTTCAACAAGAGTGGTTGGTTCATGATCAACATCTTCTTCTTCTAGATCTCTGATGGTGTAATTCCCATTTACAGGACTAGTAAGGTATGGTTCTACATGATTATGGAAGATTGGTTCTGCTCTTATAGTCACTTTTTTTCCATATTGATTCCTAAGAATCATATGTGACCAATTGGCCAATAGATAACTTCCCATCTTGGCAGTGAAATCTTGTGATAGGCAGATGGTGAAGAGAGGAGGAAGATCAATGACTGATATGTCTTGGGTGAATGAAAAACTTGGGCATGCATGGATGGTAAGTTGAAGTCCTTTGATAACTCCAATAGTTTTAATAGTTGTTCCATCCATCTCGAACAACTTCTCTTGAATCGGTGCATAGTGTATGCCTAGTACGTTTGTAATTTGTTTGGGCATGACCGAGCTACTGGCACTAGAATTGATCATGTAATTATGCACCAGGTGGTTTCCAATGATTAAGGAAATATAGAATGGTGGTGTTTTTTTGGATTTAGGAATACTTATCCATTTCAATTGACACAAACTTGTAGCAATTGTTGTTCCATGACTTAATGATCCATCAGTTACCAAAACTATTTAGAGCCTCTCGCAACAAATTTCTTTGAGAAGGAATTGAGAGTGCATCCCACATAGTAACGCTTAGATTGGTTTTCTTCATTTGTTCTACTATGTTGAAGGGAATAGCTCCAACTTTTTTGACACTTCTTTGGGCATTGGGATCCTCCTTTAGAAAATGCTTGTTAGGTATCATGATGCCTGAAGAACCTTCTTTCCTTATAGCTTGGCTAACAAGTATTTCTGGACGGTTTCTTTCCCACATCTTTATCAAATGCCGCTTGTGTTTTAGGTTGTGAAGTGGATGTTTGATCAGCTTTGGAATTTTGAAGTTCCATTTCTCTCTTCTTGGAATGAGTGTTTTCTGCTAATGATGAGGAATTTGTATTCAACCCGTAAAAATCTTCTGCTTGTCAGTTTAGCAAAGTGGTTTCTTCAGGTGCCTATGGTTGATCTATTATTTCTTACGTAGATGTGTTCTCTATTAGCTTAGAAGGGGAATATATGCTTTGAACCATAAGGGCCTGGCCAAGAACTCCATTGGGACAAATATTTTTATTGTGGGGTTGAGAACAAGGATATCACCATTCGTAGTCTTGAACTAGATTATTCTTGATAGGTACTATGGCTCTAGATGAGCTAGCAGCAAGAGGGTTCTGAAAGTTCAAAGGCCTAACATTTACAACTTGATTTGTAGCTTGATTTTGTGGCTGATTATTCCCTTGAAAAGGAGTATGCAGTCAGCCTGATATTGCTGATTTGTTTGCTGATATGGACGATTGTATTGAAATTGTTGCCTCTTGAGTGCAACGAGCTCATTTCCAAAAGTTTGCAGCGTGACTTGAATTCAAATAGATCATTTGAAGAGGCAGGGGAAGATTGAGCTGGTTGATTAGATGCTACTATAATAAGAGATATGATAGGTTTATTGTTCTTAAGATCTAGAGACAATGGCATTGGAGGTTGTGGAGCTATCTTTCCAGCCTGAATCAAGGAATTTTCTGCTCTTAGGGAAATGTTATAGGAATCGGTAATACATCCCCTCCCATGGACTATATCATAACGATACATCACTATTTAAGGCTCACAAATACTACAAGAATTCATTATGTGGAGAAGGCTTTATAAGTGTCAAAATCCTATTCCAGGTCCTGTGGAATCAGAAGTTGAAATCACTCATGTATTCTTGGGGATATCTCTTTATGGTAGTGAGTTGTTCCAAAAGTGATAGGTGGTCAATCTTGTCTTCAAACTATTTACAGAGCTTTTCTCCTAACTCATCTCAAGTGGTTATACTGCCAACACTTAACCCTCGAAACCATTGAAGTGTTTTTCCCTTGAAAGATGTAGCAAGAAATCTAACCACAAGGTTTTCCTCCTTGATGTTATGTATGGCAAAAATGTTGGCTACATCAATAATATGTTCCACTGGAGTAACGTGAGTTTCCCCTATGTAAAAGGGTAAAATTTTGAGTGCCACAATAGGTATAGGGTCACGTTGAGCCAATAGAAGAGGACTACTTGCATTGAAAGGGGGAAAAATTTCTTTCATGCCACAACAGCAAGAGGTTTATTATTCCTTGGTGGAGGGAAACTTCCATACAAAGGAGTTGAATGACCTCTATGAGGTAGAGTTGTAACTAAAGATGTTGAAATGCCTCTTCTTCTTCTCTTTGGAGGAGATAAGGAAAGTTCAATATGCTGATAATTTCCTTGCTTTAAAAAATCTCTTGTTTGAATTATTCACATAAGTTAACACATAGAGATTTAGAATCCAGAGATATAGATTCACCAGGTACTTTGACTTGTGTAAGTGAGAAGAGAAGTACCAACTCTATCCCAACAGATTGCTAAAAATTATTGTCGCCAAATCATCACTACACGCTCTAAAAGGCCGTAATGTGATAAGGATGTTTGGTGTGATTGAGATACATGGGATCACCTATCAAACTGTGGGACTTGGGCTCGAGGTGAGCCTCATGATATGGTTGGCTTCCTCTTCCTAAAATAAGTGTTGTACTACTCCTAATGTAATAGAATGGCTATCTAGTCCTATGCTAAAATTTTCATGGGTTTTAGGGAAAGATATTTACAGAAATAAAACTATACTATGGATGGTGATGCACCAAATAAAGGGTGTTTCCAGACTCAAGAAGGGTTGATTTGAAGAGGGTGTGTGAACCACAAGTAAACTTCACCTACTGTAACTTAGAGAGGGTATAAAATACCACAGACTAGGAAGAAAGTGTTCCCTTTGTTAAACTTGATTAGAAAAACAAGTTATTAGTATTCCAGTGAAGAAGGATGAACTTGAGAAGGGTGAACAAGAACCACAACTCAACTGAATGCTATGCTTCACCACTTGATAAACATAGAAATCCAAGAACCTTAAACTTGCACAATGTACCTACAAGTATGAAAAAGGCACAAATAAGTACATAAGGATGAAAGGACTGAGATTAGTCACAAAACACACACTTTTATTACTTCAATAACATGCACAATGCATCATTACATTAGGAATAGGCAATGGTTTCCATTATAACCTTGAAAAAGAGGCTTAAAAGTTCACTCAACATACAAGGACAACTTGCAAAAGAGAGAGGACTCTTGAAAATATGTACATGCCTAAGATGTCTAACATCCCAAATATCTCGACCTATTAGAACCCTTTGGAATGAGCTTCCAACTTACATTTATAGAATAAATTGAGAGAGAGGAGAGGAGTCATAAATGTCCTTCCTAAATTGAAGGCACGTGATATATTTATTACAGCTTGGCTTAACCACTTGAGAAGGTGCCATCATGTATCATTAATACCCATTTGACCTATTTCTCTTTAATTAATGAAACTAATATTTAAATAAAATATTTTAATAATAATAATAAATATCATTATTAAAATATTTAAATAAAAATATTAATCTAATAAAATTATGGTGGGCCCCTTTTGAATTGGTTTTCCTTGAAGAGGCTTGATTTTCAAAAATGGACCAACTCGGTGGTGGGCTCACCTACCAACCCATCGAGTTCATTGGTGAGTTTCTCTCCATTCTCCACATTTGGCAACAACAAGCTTCTTTGACCAACACATCATCCAACGAGCTCCTTTGAACTCACCTTGACTACTGTGCAAGAGTGTACATTGACACGAGAGGTTCTCACCTCCACTCCCCATTACCTAGTGTTTTGTCTAATGATTTGATTCACTCAACCAAGCTCCCTTTAATGATTTCCTCATTTCACTACGATTTGTTGAGCCAAGCTCCTATGATTAATTCATTCCTTGAACCAAGCCACTAACTAGTTTACCAAGTTCTCATGTGTCGAAATGAGCACCATGGCTAACCTCCTACTTATTTCACGTTGAACCCAAAACAAGCTCTCCACCGATATTCTTCCATCGATTGGTTTACATGGTTCCAACTCAGTCACCCGAGCTACATGTTAACTCGGGTTTATGGCACTCTCCTCCTATGAATCATTATCATTTCCAACCCGTTTGAGCTCGTCAAACTTCAATTTTTATAGCTCACTCGACCACTTATACCATACTCCAACCGAGTTCTCCTAATGTCACAACATACATGTTGAGTGGTGAGCTCTTAGATTGATTCTTACCTTGGCTCGAATTCCTCCATGTTGTGTTAGTTTTTCTTGGGTGAGGTTCATCTTCCCGTGTGTGATGCCTTCTTGTTTTCTCACTCCATGGTGAGCCACTTCATTGTATTCCTATAAGCTCCCAGCTGATCTATGCACTAAACATATTGAAAACTTAACCCGATTCGAGTTGACTCTATGTTATGGGCTTCTACACTAAGCTTACCAAGGTGAGCTAATGTGAAAAGGACATTCATTTGACTTGACTCATTGATTCAGCAAACTTTCCCTTCACTACAAGTTTCATCTTCCTCACATTGTCACTCCAACTTCAATGATTGATCCGAACCCAACAAGTCTTACCTTCGAGCCCATAAATGATTGCTACACACCATTCTAGATGAACTCGGTGATCTCTTCTTTCCCTTATGTTAACTATAACTTGAGTGCCCACCACATTACATTTTGATCTTGCTAAAGCCTCTCATTACTAATCATTTAAATAATTGATTTATTTTCATTCCATAACTTGATGACATAAGCTATCTCCTGTCCATCTCCCAAGAATTCAACATTGAGCCAATTCAAAACACTATTCTAACATGGAATGATTGAACTCCTCATGTATTGAATGTCTAACCTCCTTGAACTCCTCCTTAGTTTCATGCATGTTTTCTTTGTCCTTTGTATCGATTTCTTCTAAAAGTACATCAAGACAATTTTTATATGTATTGGTTGGCTTGGGTATCGCTTAACTCGACTCGGTGTCTCGCTCTTACCGAGCTCGACATGCACTAAGTTGAACACTCTTAAACGAATCAATCTATCTCGAGATTTCCATGCATTGTTACCTTTGAGATATCTCTCGTTCGCTACATCAAACCAAACCGACCCGGTTCCACATTACTAGTGGAATGATCTCTCACCTCGATTCGAGTGGCTTTATTCACCGTGATGAGTTTTATACATAGCTTTGCATCTTAAGTTCTAACTCGTGGGAAATTTTGTGGATCTAACTATAGGTGATTCATAGAAATTTGTGGCAGAAAAACTTGATAACTATGATGAAGGACCCCTACGAGTGATTTCCATCATATAAAATAGATGTGATTGATATTATTTTACTCGATCATATCAAA
This sequence comes from Taxus wallichiana var. yunnanensis, assembly GCA_018340775.1. Classification (NCBI taxonomy): domain Eukaryota; kingdom Viridiplantae; phylum Streptophyta; class Pinopsida; order Cupressales; family Taxaceae; genus Taxus; species Taxus wallichiana. The sequence continues at coordinate 401,323,876 of CM031240.1, read as the reverse complement.
ACATGATCGAGTCAAGTATCCTTGTGTATAGGATTGGCTCATTTCCACACCCGTGATATTGTTACATCAAGGCTCCATGGCTCGGTTTTATCACTCATCTTTTGTGTGTGCTCAAAATTCATTTTTTACTCTGTGAGCTAGAATCAACCTTGTCAGATCCCATATGCTCATCTTAGACTTGCCAACATTGGTAATCCATAGTGTTCCACCCCAAATCCTTCTTATAACAAATTTGGTGCCACCTTAACTGCTTCACACCACTCTCTCATGCATTCAATTCTCCTGATGACTCTCCTAGTGAATCAGTAACTAACTCAGACTTCTTCTTTGTGTGGAAGCCCCATGATGGCTTGCCATTATAAAATTTCCACCATGGTGATTGGTTAAATTTCTCCCACCTTGCAGAAATATCGACTTAGCTTGACATCATCAAAATCCCCCATCCATGCTCACATGAATCCCGTGTTGTTCGAAATTTTCCTCGCTTAGCCATAGTCAAATATCCATTTGGCCATTTGTTCACTAATCTCCAAAACTCCCATGCTCGTGTGGAATTGTCATGAACTCTTACCTTGTGCTTGGCATTTGTTTTCTCGAGTCCAGCTATGCAATCCCTAAACTTGTTCAATTATCCACACCATTCCCACGTAGTGGACATTTGGATCTTGGCCACCGAGTGAATCGTTCCCTAAAATCCTCTGAGCTTGCGATAGACACATCGAGATAATTCCCCCAACAACCCACCAACTCGATCCAAACCATTTTTTCTGAGTCACTCGATGCTAGCACGATGGCTCCATTGATGAGCTCAAACCAAACTTTCTCCTCTATGCATATTATCACAAATTTATAATTAGCTCAATGAGTCATTTTATTCTGCAACTCTACTCATTTATCAACATCAAACTTGTTCGGCTAACATCTCAAGATCTTTGTGATACTTAACCGATTTCAATACAACTCGGCCTAAGCTCGAATGAGTCATTTCTGAGGTAGTGCCAACATTCAACACTCCGATTCCTAAATCATAGATCACAACTCAAAAATTACTTTACCTTGTCAATTTCAATTACTCTTTGAGAGATCCTACCATATTTCTTGAGTCGACCTAAATATTCCTGAGTTCTCAATGCTAATCATCTCCCATACCAAGCCAAAACTTGGCTCGAGATTCATACCGTAATGTACAGATGTTTGTCAAACTCACGAGCTCGTCCAAAAACTCCACCACAGTGAGCTATGTCTCACCCTTATGATTAAGCTATCGATTTATCTCTTAGTAATTGAGTTATGTCCCACCGATCTATTGAGTTCTCACTTAACTCGAACCTCTAAGCCGAGTTTTCCATCGAACTCTATTTTCATTCGAGCTCATTCTTTTTCATTGGTCCTTGATCGACTCACTCAAGCTCGTTTATGGTTACTTCACCAACATGTCCAAGACTCATTGAGCTCATTCTTATCTCGACCGAGCTATTCTTGGAGGACACTTAACATGAGGGCCCGAGAAAATTGGGTTGTGTAATAAGTCATGTGTTGACTCGGTACCATCTAATCCCATCTTCATTTCCTTTGTAACAACTTGCTTGATATAGGTATGTTAATGGGCTCCCAAGCCATCATGATTTTTGACTCACCATAACCCGAGCTAGCTCCCCAACCTTGTCAAACACAATGTTCCAAGTTTGAGCTCGAGAGCCTATAATAATTTACCTAATTCAAACACAAACCTACTAAAATGATTTTAATTTGCATTAATGCACTTATATGTTGATTTGGGCTTAACTAAGTTGTGCATAGGGTTGTCTCCATTTTGTAAAAAAATGTAAGCTTTTTGAGCTATCAACATAACCTATATCATGTCCATTTAGCTCAACTGAGTTATGTTTGAAGATCCTTCTTCCCATGTGTTTGAAGATCCTTCTAAGGCATCATGAAGGTATAGAAGAACTCTAGAAAAATTTATACACCAACTTTGAAAATTTTAGCTTGTAGACCCTCATTGTTCATTTTTACTCGAGGTTAAAATTTGACACCACTATAGACCCGCTTCATTGTATGGTGTTATGCCCCAGGGGTCATAAGGTTGTGTCATATTGAACTATAGGTTATTATGCCACATTGGTGGAGGTGACAGGCCTTTATGTGTCTAGGGCTATAGGGTGACTCGGCCTCATTAAATGAAGAGATATAATGATGAGAATCTTGGTGAGTGACACAATATGGAAAAATAAGGAGATGTGGCTCTATGGTGAGTGACCCAACGATGGAGAAATAAGGTAACGAGGCTCTATAGTGAGTGAAACAGCTTTGGTTTTGGAATTATGATTCTTTATCTATTGGGAGGCATATGGATTGGTTTTCTGAGGCAAATGGAGTTATGTGGAAATTTCTTATTCGTATCTTGATACTATGTTTCATTGTGTAAAAATATAAATTCTCCCTTTGTGACATCTTATCATTTGGTTTTCTATATTGTGAAACTTGTTAAAATCTTCACATCATACCATACTTCCATGAGAAAAAGTATGAAAATGACCTTGTGTAAAAAAATCCTAAAAGGAAATGCTTGTATCCAATCATTCTTACCTTGTCTTGTAAGACGAAAATAACCTCCTATACTTGAAAACCACTAATTAATCTTTGTGATGGAAATATTCTTATCATGTTAAAACAAATGGAAATAACTTTAGATCATACTCTTTGCATTTTAGTCCTAGAATATTCTTTTCTCTCCTCTATGTACCACATGTGCAAAATAAACTATCACCTCTAATCCTTCAACCAGTGGGAAACAATGAAAACTTGTTGGCTTATGGTATTTGATTATTTTGGTGTATGACATGTGAATTTTGTTGTTCATGATATTGGGAGGTGGTGGATCATGCTTGGTACCTTGGGAGATGTTATTACTTGATATTTCTTAGATCACATATCCCATTTGGGAGTATTGATGTTGATATGCCTTATTGTGGTGTTTATGTGGATCGATGAGTTACTCATGTGAGTCTTGTTATACATTATTATGTTTGAGGCTTGACGTTCCTTGTTTTTGGTATGTATTATTATATCTCACCCTTGGCACTGTGTGTGGGTACAATCATAGTTTAAGTCATGTCATACCAGTTGCATAGGTCTATATGTGATGCTTCATTGTTTGTTAGTCACATGTGTGTGATGGATCTATGTCTGGGGCATAATTGTTGGAATTTCTATGTTAGGTGGACTACTTGTTATCATTCCATGGTGGATTTAGAGGTCTTGTGATATGATTTAGTCATGAAAATGTGTTATGTGGGTCGTTTGTAATGTGTTTTGTACCTTGTGTGATATCATTAGGTCAACTATTTGGGCAACCATTTGGAACCTTAAAAGTTAGAATCCTTAACAAGTGAACACTAGATAAGTAAATTGTGTAATCGATATAATTATTAATTGGTGAATACCCTTATGAGAAAACACATGTGAGTGTGTTTTGAAATGAATATCAAAATTTGGATTTGAATCCACTATGGAATTGAAATGTTGAATTAAGAGGTTTTATAAGCTTTGAAACTAAGAAAAGGTTTTAAGGAAAAGATAAGTTGGGTAATAAAATAATAAGTAATGCCAATCTTCACAGAACATGAAGAAAATGAGAAAATTTTAAAATATGCTTAAACCTACTAGTGGTTACGTCTTAAGAAACTTATATTTTCTTTTGCTAATTGGAAATTTTCATTGTCAACTTTCCTTGCTTACTCTACCCACTTAGTGTTTGGAGTGTGTCACATCGTGGATGATGATTTTTAAGGGGGAGATGTAATGCCCCTTTCATTACCACCTCTCAATTGTAGTTGCATGGGCTTGAGTTGGCCTTGGTTTGAGTGAGTTCGTTGTTCTAGCGTCATGCTTACATTATGAATAATTCGTAAAATAATGGTAATATTTAAATTAAGCATTTGTGATAATAAAATAATAAGGGAAGTTTTGAAGTGTCCTTTCATGGACTAACCTTAGGATCCTTTTCATGTCTTTGATTTATGACATGAATTCTTTCTTCTCACCTCTCATCTAACTCAGATCATTCTCAAACCTTGAGTTTGAAATATTTATAGATTTCTTTATAACGTTAAACGTCGATCTAACTAAAGCGTATTTCAATATCAATAAAAGGATTCCGCATAATTCTCAATGAAGATATTTGTATGTTAATTAAGGTGATTTAATAAAAATTTGAATAAAATATATATTACAGTGAGTAATTATTATTCCTAATGATATACAAAATGATAATGTACAATTAGATCCAAGCAATAATGCAAAACCCTAAGAAAATGAGGAGATGAGACTACTTAGCTCATTTATGAGTGCATGGGAAATGGTCTGAGTAGGTGTGAGTGCTTAACAAGACTAAAAAAAACATCATAAATGCTCACTTTGTAAATTTTAGACTCGAGAATAATTCCAGACATGGGAACTCATTATAGGACAAAGGCACTTGGGTGCTGGTGACTGGATCTAGGCGTTGATGGCTATGCAGGAGTTCATAATATGCTTTCTTCTATGTCACAAGGTCTTCATTATTGGTTCATGTTGGTCACTTGATGTTCACTCCTTGATCACCGAAGGTACCTATAACCTAAAAAGATAAGTTCACCTACACATACCCACAAACCACATCAAACCTAAAAATGAAAATACATAATGAGGAGTCAGATTGACCTCGAAATCACCCCAAGAGTGAAGTTATGACCGAGTGTTATACTACATCTTAGAATCCATGTAGTTATAATGTGTGTGTGTGTGTAAATTTCACCCTAGGATGCCCTTATGCAAGTTACAAAAATGATAGCGGGTTGTAGAAATGGATTGTAGCAATGTAATAGTATGTGTGGATGGAATAGAATAGAATTCCCCTTCCTATGTTGTGTATGAAAAAGTATGCAACCCTTATCCCTTGAATATGTTATATGGATTATTTTGGATTTTTTTAGTTCCTTTAGAATGTAAGCTTAGGTGATAATATTAATGTTTAGTGTTTGGTTCTTTATTTTGAACACATAACTATGTATTTATATGATTCCCTTGTTTGAATTTTGTAATTGAAAATTGAAAGGTTGGCCCATAAGTGAAAAAGATTCCCAAAAGATAAAAGATACCCAAAAAGAGTGAGTAAGGTGAGAAAGAGTTAGGGGCACCCAGGAGGGACAAGAGTTCTTGAACATTGTTGTCCTGGTTGGGCACTGGTGTCTGAAGCCATGAAAGATAAATAAGTAAAGTTTCAACTAGGTTTTAGGGTGTGTAAGACCAAATAGAAAACAAGAGACAAATAAAATAGGTCAAAAATAGTTGTCAACCACTAGTTTCCTTGCTTAGGAATCATGTAACTAATAACATGTTTTTAGGACCTAGACATGTACCCAAGTGCATGATTTATCTGTCTAAATTTTCCCCAACTTTATGTTTTTGAGTGAAAACTTGATAACATAAAGTAGATAACAGATGCTTACCTTGTGATCCTATAGAAAGTGTGGCAAATAGTTTTTTTAGTGAACAAGTGAAGCGTGGAATGATTACAAAGTGAAGCATGGAGACTAGGAAAGGAAAGTGAAGTGTATGTGTTGCTTGTACATGTTGTTATGTTTGTGTGTGCTACTCCTTATAAGCATGGACTTGAAAAAGAAGAGAAAAAAATGTAGTCAAAGTTTTGTATATGATAGATCGGAGAAAATGTTTATAAGTACATAGAAGTATGTAAAAGTGTGTAAAAAGGAAAGTGTGCACCTGATATGTGAAAGAATAAGAGATAGAAAAAAATTCTTTTTGTTTGGAGATTGTTGATTTGAATGTTGAAGGTAATTTTGTAGGTGATCTCATGCCAATAGTGATTTTTTAGGTGATCTCATACCAAGTGTAAATTTTGTAGGTGATCTCATGCCAAGTGTGAGTTTTTGTGTAATCTCACACCAAAGAGAAAGTGTTGGGGAGAGAGGTATAGATTTACTCTCCTTCCATGACTTTGCTCGATAAGCACCACTACAGATGGTGCATCCTAAAAAAAAAAAATTTATTCCTTTTGTTTTGAATTAGTTTCAAACTGTTCGATTGTGCCAATTGAAGGAGATATAATGCATTATATAACTAAAGGTTTGTGCTTATTGTATAAATATTCTCAAGAATTTTGTAAATTGTGTTGATCTCGAGAAGATTAATGTGTCTTCCCCTAGGACATTAGTGCCTAAGGGAAGTTAGGAGTGCTTAGGAACTAGTATCTCGATTATGGGAAATGTTTTCCATATTATGTATTGGACCCAAGTCGAGATTGTAGGCCATCTTATGATTGTGTTCTGTTCTCGATTTTATACTTTGTGCATATTTATATCGTAGCTCGAGATGTTTTAGGGGTGATTTATTCACCCAATATATGCACATCTTTGTTTGGAGTGCATGTAATGATAGTAGGATAATTTTTCCCAAAACATAGGACCTAACATTGATCTGAAGTGGATACCTACAGGGGGTAGGGAATGTGCATGGTAGAGACCAAGGCACATGCAAAAAAGAGAGGCTAGTAACATGTGTTAGTAATAAAAGTAACAAGCATGCAATATAAGACAATGTAGCAAGAAAGTGTGCAAACAAGATGGACCATAAAAAAGTGTCTTTCAAACATGGGACATCACTCACAATTTCATAAGATAATCAAGGCCTAAGTGGCCAAAAGCATATAATGAGCATAAAAGACATAGGGAATAGCCCACAAACAATAGTATATAGTGGCAAACAAGATAAAAAAATGTATCTATCCATGGTTGCAAATATTCCTACAAGGAAAATGCTACACATGAAGCACTTGTTAGCATGTTAGAAAGATAAAGAGTATATCAAGGCATGTATAAATCAATGAAAGGTGAAGGAACTATAATGAAAAGTAGTGAAAAAATCTAGCAATATAACCTATGTAATGTGTGATAGTAGAGAAATTAGATGCCCCCATGAGCCTCAAAGGGGACTAGTAAAAGGTACAATGTCAAGCATCATTGCAGCATGTAAGAACCCAGTAAGAGATCTGCATTCACCGCAAAATACCAAGTGAACACACATGTGTATATATATAATGATAATGACATACTAAGAATCTTTATATCATAGAAAATAAAGTGAAACATGTAAATAGAATAATCTTAGCAAGAGTAGATGCAACCAACATATGCAAATGAAATTTATGAATTTGATGGAATGATATGCAAAATGTGATGATGATAGGAGTAGTGTGCCCCCAAGTGAATGTGTATGAGATGAGGTTCATTTATAGGAACCCTCAATAGTCAAGAATGAACCATAGAACAAGAGTGTGTCATCGGTAATGAATGTGTTGTGTGAATATATGCTAGAAATATGTACCATGAAGCACAAAGTGTAAAATGTAGATGATGTGAGGTTCATTTTAGAATTAGACCCTCAACATTCAAGTATGAATTGTAGAACTAGAGTGCATCATAGGGTAATGGGTTTTCATGTACAGAGAGTGACTAGAAAATATATGTCATGAAGCAAAAATTTGGAAGCGTGGAATGGGAGGTTCATTGATGTAATATTCCTTCAATATTCAAGTGCGAATTGTATCACGAGTGCATCATAGGGTAATGATGATACATTGTGTGTATCAAAGGGTATGAGAGTATGTAGGAATACTAGTGATGATGCAAGGAATGCATAGTGTAGTAATAGATTCTAAAGACAACTGGTAGGGATGGAAAAGGGGGAAGAAAATGTGATTCCCCCTAAGTGTGTTGATGATGGAGAGATATGTGATGATGAAAGAAATACATTGTGATGACAGTCTTCTAGTTTCATTTTAGGTTTGTGCTTGTTGGCACTTCATCCAAACTAGTCTGAATGCTAACTTGAAGCATTCCAAACTATCAATATCATCCTTTGTGATGCTTGTCGGGAATTTAGCATGTATATTTATAACAGTAATTAACCTTGAAACCATCTAGTAACAACCATTTCATACAACTCACTTTGGTAGCACATATAATAAGGAAATATAGTAGTCTAAATAATAATCAAGATCAATTTAATTGTTAAATAACCATACTTATACATATTATCAATCAATATCCATCCACAATTACCCATCATAAATAGAATTCATTACATCATGGGAAAGTTGCATACATGATCAAGTGTTACATCGTTCGTAGATATGTGCATAAAATCGTACATCATAGTGTAACAATGTATTAGTTAGCTATGTAAAGGGAATTGAAACTAATACCTTAATAGATTCAAAACATGAACTACTGCACAAAGATCATCATGTTAAGAGCTAAACAAGAATAAATACCAACATTATGCATTAGAACTTGAAATAGAAATCAAACTAATATGCTAAGCATTTAAATCTCTAATAAATTAACCTAGATAGATCCATGGCAATAAAAGTTGATTTTTTTGATATTAAATGGTTTGGGAATGGAGGCTCATCAAAGTATGGCTACAAAACCATTTTTATTCTCTCCATATGACCCAAAATCTTGGATGGATGAAATGCAAGAATGAGGCTATTAGCTCAAATGAAAGATGCTCTAAGATAAAATGCCTATAGATTAGCTATAAACATGCAAGGTGTAAGTAGAAAGGTTAGAGGAGGGTTCCTTTTATAACCCAATGGTTTGAAGAAGCTTTGCATCCTATTGTATGTGGGATAATAGAAAAGCTAGGTTAGTTATGGATAAGCATGGTTTAGAAGTGGTTGAGTTTACTTTAGGAGAGTTTAGTTTGTCCTCTAGTGACTCATGGGGATTGAGGGGGTTTATTAATTAACCAAAGTGATTAATTAATAGGTGTGTAATATTATAGAAGATTTTTAGAGGAATAGTTAGTATGATTTATGTTATGAGAGGATTTTAATCAAATAAATGACAATTTATTGATTAAATAGAAGAGAGAATTAATTAATTAATAATAATTAATTAATCTAGATAGAAAGGGGAGCTTAATTAATTAGAAATAATTAATTAATCTAGATAGAAAGGGAGATGATTAACGGAAGGTCATTAATTCATGTCGTTGTTGGATAGAAGAGTTAATTAACTAACATAATGTAATTAATTAATGATGATAGCAGAGAAAATGTGTGATATAGATGATATTGTTGTCAATTTGTGGGAAAGGTTATAATTAGCATAATTTAAGTATTTAAATTTATCGAGATAAATTATAGGTGTCTACATTTTCCCCTCTTTGGGGTGGCGTGGCGTAAGTGGTGCCACTTCAAACATAGTAGACAAATAAAATTTTGAAGGGGTAGAAGAAAAATTAGTAGAAGTGAGAGATTCCCCCTCGAGTGTCGATGGGGTGAGTGAAAGAAGGAGATCGACGATCAAAAAGGTGAGAGAAATGGAAAGAATAATGGGTAGGGGCAGGATTCCCCATGTGAATCAGAAGAATAGTGTTGATAGGAATATGATGTAGAAGAGGAATGAAGATGGAAAGAAAAGAGAAAACTTTCATCCAGTGTATTGAAACAACTTTAGTGTCATCATATTGCCAAAGATCTACATCATCGGTCCTTATTAAAAATATAAGCATACGACAAAAGTAGAATGACATGAAAATTCATAATACAAATAATTGTCCATTGCTAAAAATACCAACTCCATGCAACATAAAAAATGTAATGCAATACAAGAAAGTGAAAGATGTCTAACTCCTTACAACATATATAATGCAATGCAATATGAGAAAGTAAAAAAGCTAACCTAACAGAGAAACATAATGCAATGTTTTTTATTAATCTTTGATTCTGACCTGTGCGAATTAATGATAAGTGTTAAAATATGGTTCCCCAAGAAATGATGCATGCAAGGGGAATAACGGAGGACACTTGGGTCCTATGAAAAGAAATTGTGCACTATGAAATAGTACCAAACAACTCATTGTGCCCCAGAGTACAAACATAGTAAGAAAACCAACTTTGTTGATAGAGGTAGATCAAGATGATCCATGAGTCATGCACAAGAACAAGGTGAGAACCAAAGAGAGATGTTTTGTAGGATGATTTTTATTGTTTTTATTTTTAGAAACATATTTGAATTTTTTATTTTGAAATTTTTCTAAAATTATTTACAAGAATAAAAAGAAGCATGGATTCCCCCAACGATATATAGGATGTGCAAGGGTAGAATGCCATGCATATGCAAGAAAGTGAAAATGTGAAAATGCCCTAGAAAATTAGGTGGGAGTATTCAAAGGAAAACTCTTCACACGTGCTGAAGGGGGATCAAGGCCAATATAAAATAGGTTCAATCATGAGGGAGCAAGGATGCCCCCAATGTAAGTTGGCCAAGAAACACATGAGAGAAAGGAAGTAGAAAATTGTCTTATTAAAAGGGGACAAAAGTGTCTGCAAACATGGAAAAGAGGACATCCTATACACATGGATGTTCTAAACGATTTTCAAGAACAAGAGGATGTTATGAAAATATTTATAAGGAGGTAATGAAAAAATGATTAGCCCAAGGCACAAATCATGAGACAAGACATGCGCTAAAGCAAGAGTTTGAACATGGTCCAAAATCAACACTTGGTAACATACTAATCTGTTTTACTCATTGATATCCCGTGTGTACACTTGGAAATGAATTAAATCTTGAAGGAAAAATTTGATAGAAAGTAAGTGAAGACACTAGCCAATGTGTAGGAATGATTTATTTTGAAAGGTGGTTTGTGAATGGATTGTGGAAGGAGATCCATACATTGCTCCGTTGCCAACGAGGTGTCCATAGCCTTGAGAGATGCATTTGATTCTAATCACAACATTTCTCTACTTCCAGTCAAGCATCCATATCCCTAGTAGAGATTATTGGAAATACCACAAGAGAGAGTTATATATCAATTTTTTTGCTTTTAGCTTTTGCTTTTTGATTTATTGATTTTGATTCTTTTGTTTTGTTTACTAAAAACTTATTTCAGCTCTCTTGTTTGACAAGGGGTTAAGAATCACTGATGGCTTGATGGAAGGATGTGGAAGTGATTTTGATGATGACATTGGATATTGTTAACAAATATGCCCAAAAATTCTTCCCAACAAGTTTATTATATGTAAATAGTGATAGGATCTCTAAGAGTTCAGTCGTTCTTTAATTTACCAAGGTGATGAAAGACCAAGGTCAAATGGATACCATAGAGATAAATGTTACAAAATGTGTATGAAATAAGCTAATGAAAATATCATCGAAGGGATGAAAATGGTGGATGACTTGTAGAGGAATATGAAATAAAGGGAAGAAATAACATCCATGCGTATACAATACCTAATTGTAATGTTTGATTTTTGTTACTTTTATTGATTTTTAATGTTTTTCTAATTTTTTGTATTTTTGAAAAAAAAAATCAAGAATTTTTCAGTGTTTTGGGAGATTAGGACCTACCATGTCACTCTGCATGATAGGATCCAACAATGATGTTCGTGATTTCCTTGATAAGGGAGACTAAGCACGTTTGTTTATCAAGAGTGATATTATCCTTGATCTTGATGATTGTGGTGAGTTCACACTCAATAAACTGAATGTGAATTTTTTTAAAACATGGGTTTCGTATGTGGAGCTTTGTGTTCCCTATCCATATGTTTTTGCACTTTACACCATACTTGATGGGTATATTGGTGTGCATTTTGGAATCACATTTGATTTTGAATTTTATAATCATTTGAGTTGTTGGGAACTTTGGAGCTCTTCGAATTTTTGATCTTAGTTTGATAAATTTATTTTTTGGGTTTCTTATAAGCTAATGTTTGACTTGTTTGATCCCCGAGAAGTGAGAGAAGAATGTGGACATTTAGAATTGATTTGAGAAATGACGGTGGGATTTCCACAATATTTGGTAGAAGAATAATGTGATGGATGAAAAGGATACGGTCCAAGAATTGAAGAAGATGGGATACTGGGAGGTGAGCCACATAAAGAAGACAAAGGGGTACTAGGTTATGGCCCTAAAATAAAAGGAGAAGGGATGTTGGGGCATGACCCATAGTTGGAAGATGATGGGCTACTAGCATGTGGCCCAAGAATATAAGATGATGGATTACCTAGGGGTGACCCATAAATATAAGATAAGGGGCTAGTTAGACGTGCCCAAATAATAGAAGATAGTGGACTACTTGAAAATGTCCCATAAATAGTAGAGGGAGGGATACTATAATGTGACCCACACCTAGACGAAGATGAAGGGCTACTTGGCATTGACCCCATAAGAGATTGTGATTGAGGAATTATGATTGAAAAAGAGTGATTGGGTGATGATAAGATAGGTCATGGATCATTGCAATACCCATGAGTTTCATCATGGAATGAAGAATGTGAAGATGGAAGAATAAGAGGAGGATCAAGTTGCATGATTTAAGGCTCTTCCTCTATTTCTCAATAAAAGGAATCAATTTTTCCTCACATTACGTGAACGCATCGAAGTCTAAAGAGAATCCTTGCTCGTAATTTTTAGAGGGATATCTTCATGTGCCCCTATAAAGGCCATGATCACTCCTTCATTCTGAAAGAAATCAATCAATATGGGTTGTTGATCGACCATGAGGGTTTGATTGGATGAAAAAGGGCCAACTGGTGTGAAATATTGAGAAGATGTTTGATCATGATTAATATAAGAAGGTGACATGGGGGATGAAGTAGAGATGGAGCTATATGTCTCAAGATTAGATGAAGGTGGTGTGGACCTACTTATATGATGGTATATTTCTCCGTAAACTAGTAGGATTAAGTACAAATTTATTAGATTGCGACATAGGAGTCGATTTAGAAGTTTGAATAGAATGAATTTGAGTTGTATGAATCTTCAAAGAATGAAAAATTCATGGGGATGATCGATGAAGAAGGTCATGCAAACAAGGGGAGGACTGCGATTCAATAATTGCATTGATGGATACTAAAAGGGATCATGCGAAGAAAGAGAGGACCACGATTCAAGAATTATATTAGATGTTTGATTGGAGGGATTTGAAGTCATGTGTATATTCAAAGGAAGATGACATCGTTGAAGATGACTAATAAAATGGTTCATGTGAAGAAAGGGAGGATTACGATGTAGGAGTCATATAAAATGGATGATGAAGAGGGTCCTACGAAGATAGGGAGGAGTACGACATAGGAGTCATATTAGATGAATGATGAAGAGAATTTTTAGTGACACAAATCTTTAGAGAAGGAGAGCATTGTTTAGGTGACTGATAATAGAGGTCCTATAAAGAAGGTGAGGACCATGAATTAGGAGTCGAATTAGATGAATTTGAATAGTAGTTTGGATCCGAATCATCAGAAGAATTGGATGAAATATTTGGATTGAAATCCTCATAAGAAGAGGAAATGTTTGGATTAGAATCAAGAAGAGTGGGGGGAACCCAAATAATAATTTGGATCATAAGTGTCCAAACCATACCACCAACTATGAGATGAAGATGGGGAACGGGTTACCCGATGGGTTCTCTAGCGTGAAGAACCAAACAAGGTTTGGTCATGATGGGAATATTTTGATGTGAACTCCAAAAATTTGATTCCTTATTTTCATATGTATAAGGGACCTTGTGATAATCATTCATTTTCAGTGTTTTGGGTTCAAATGTCTAAACCTATATTGTATGATCAAACTTATTCAAAGTGAAGAAGGTTTCATGTTGATTTGGGCAGCATAACGACAACAACTAGACATTTTGTAAAGATTGGGATGCTTTGTGTGATTTTAAAAAAGGGAAGCTAAGGAAAACATACATCGTGATGACTCAAGATTGATAATCCAACAAGGTTTGGAGGCGTAAATGTCAAAGATTTATCAAAATTTTAGCAACATAAAGGATACAAAGGAAAGATTTCTAATGTTCGATTGATGCAAAATTAAATTGATAGGAAATTTTTTGCTAAGGTTTGAAATATATGTTAAAAATGACCATGAATTTAGGCAAAAACAAAAATAAAGAGGATCAAAAGTCCCAAAGGATTTTCCTAGAAACAAGTTTATAAGATGGATAAACACAAGGAACAATCATGCAAGTTCAAAACACAAATCCAATCTACAAGGAAATAATCCTTATGCAAAATGTGTGTCAAAGGTAGGTTGGTGTAAAATGATCAACATAATGTCACCACTTATGCCAAGTTCAAAAATGAACAAGACATAAGAAATAACAAAAGGTTGATACGATTTCCAAACAAGGTATACTAAAATCAAGTTTAAGTCCAACCAAGACCTAAATCTCAAAAAAGTGGAAGTTACGAATATGAACAATGTAACAATACCACTAAGATACGTTAACCAAAATTTACGAAAAAGTAAGGTATTAGTATCAAAATAATATTAATATGATGTGCACAAAGGTAACAACAACACCTTTCAAAATCAAGGTAATGTTTGAAATAAAACCAAGGCTAGAGTATACCAAGGAATTGTTATGATGCGGTAGCATAATGTTATAATCTAAACACTTAGGTCAAGTTTGCAAGAAACAAGACGTAAGTATCAAAATTGTTGTGATACGATACAAGCAAGATAATAATTCAAAGGAGAATCAAGTGATGAACCAAGCCTAACTATGATGATGATCTTGACATGGGTATCAAGATCAAAATGGATGTCAATGATATGAGAACATTCCCACACACTTTAGACATTTAAAAACCCAACCACAAACATGGATGAGCATAAACGGATATAAAAGTGGCAACATAATCAATTGGGAATATATGGGTAATCAATTTTATTCTAATCAACAATGTGTCAAAAGAAAATGAAAGGAAGTAGATTAATTGAGGATGAAATATGTTGGCCTCACTTCAGCAGAGTTTCACCTCGCCTTAGGGTGAGTGAAAAACTAAGAAAAAGTAATGCTTCACACATTTCGTGATGAATGATGGCTCTTTAACTCAAATTGGTTTTGAAAGTGGTCAAAGACTAAAGGATTTCCTAGGTGGTTCACTCAACTAGTTTTCAAAATTTATCTAAGAGAGAGCTCAATTTACCAAAAATTTCCCAAGGATTATTCATGGCTTTATCTCACTTTACTTTACCCTTAAGCATAGTGGGCAATAAATGTGTCCATCATGTACTCTCACTGGGGTCGAGATATGAATAACTTTGACGCTATATCTCATGTGTATAAACTAATCAAGTAGGTGTGTGGAGCACTTCCCATTTTGTCCACAAGGTTCCCTCTTGTGTGGACTACTTTAGGGTTCCTATGACCACCCCATTGTTGTAGTTTAAGGCTTATGCCAAAGGGGTTATGTCTCAATTTTAAGCGATGGGGCGTACCCTTATCCAAACTTGCAAATCAAGTGTTTTGAATGTGGTGTGTTTTTTTATCTTTTATACTTAATGTGGTTTAGTCATTTTCTATTTGGTAACTTGCAACACACATGTAGTTAGAAATTTGTTTTGAACTCCTTTCTTTGACAAGCATTTTTAGGTCCTGCACTCAAGTGTTAGTAGTTATCCAAGTAAATCAAATTATTTAAAAAGAATTAAGATTTTATTTTTAATCTCAAGATCATCCAAGGATGTAAGAGAAGAATATACACAACAAATAATCCAACTAAAAATAAAGGAAAACTTTTAATTAATGAACCATACAAAAAAAAGATTGATAAATGTAAATTCTCTTAAACCAAAAATGAAAGATGAAGTTTCAAATCAACCAAATGTTAGAAAATGAAGAATAAAGTTGTTTTTGATTATCAAGATCACCCTAAGGTGTAAGATAATAGAGACACAAACTTTATCCCAACTAGATAGAAATGGAAAACTTCAAATCAAAGAACCATAAAAAATGCTTTGTAAAAGGTTAATTCTCTTAAGCAAAATGAATAATAAAATATCCAAGTTGATCCAAATGTTAAAAATATAGAGATAAAATTTGTTTTTTATTCTCAAGATCACCAAAATTTGAAAGATAATAACATACATAATCTTTGGTCTAATTCAAGTAAAGCATGGAAATACAACATTCATAAAAACATTAAACATGTTATAAAATGACTAGTTTTATAATAAAGGAAAAACCTACAATTTATGTAAGTATAAATCCTAAATTTATGTTTTCATTGCATATTTCACTTCAATACCTTTCCAACACAAAAAAATGGAGTCATTTCAAGTTCGGGAGAAAAATTTATGGCCTTCGGAAGATGGGTTACGCATATGCTCTTATGCTCACAGGGTATGCACTTAACATGTACCCAAAAATGTCAAAAAAATGTCCCTCAATCTGTAAAAAGGTCAAATTTTTCCAACCAAGATTCAATTTTTACAACAACCCATCAAATTATGTATATGAGTAGAAGACTCAATGCTATCAAACATTAACATTCATAATAAAAAACTTAACATTTTCAAGAAATTGACAAAACTAGCATGTAAAATGATGAAAAAGTAAGCTCTAAAAATGAAAACATGGAGAAATCTTGAAATTTTCTCACCAAGATTCAATTTTTACAGAACCCACCACATTAATATGTAAATATAAGACTCAACACTATTAAACACTAACCTACATGCTCAAGAATTTAAGATTTTCAAAAACTAACAAAACTAGCATGTAGAATGTTGAAAAAGTAAAGAAATTGACAATACTAGTGTAAAAATGTTGAAAAAGTAAGCTCTAAAAATGTAAATATGGAGAAATCTTGAAATTTTCTCACCAAGATCCAATTTTAAGAGTAACCCACCACATTAATATGTAAATAGAAGACTCAACACTATCAAACATTAACCTACATGCTCAAGAATTTAATATTTTCAAGAAATTGACAAAACTAACATGTAAAATGTTCAAAAAGTAAGCTATAAAAATGAAAACATTGAGAAATTTTGAAATTTTCCCATCAAGAAATAATTTTGATAGCACTTCTCCTCATTTATACCTCAAGGAAGACTCAACACATGCAAATTCAACAAAACAACTTAAAGAAAAATAAGTTATGTTAATATATGCAAAAAGAGGTTTAGTAACCAAAATTGAAACTTAACTACAAAAACTTGAAAGTGCAAAGGACAATGGAGTAATTCCCACTAGGTGTGCCATATGTATCAATATATTAGTTAGTTATGCAAAGGAAATTGAAACTAACACCTTAATTGTTAGGGAATAAGAGATAAAATATGTGGAATAATCCTTTGAATCACAATAAGAGAAACTAATATGCGTAAAAATTTACAGATCTCAAATAAAAGTGCAGAATAAATAACACAACACAGAGAGACAAGATTTAATGTGGTTCACCCAATTTGGGCTACGTCCACCAAGAATCACTTGCTCATATTTTATTACAAGCCTCCACTCTCTCAATACAATACCCAGATCCATTTGGAGCTATGCTCAACAAACTCTACAGAATTCACACCTAAATTCAAAGCACATCTGCAATACATTTGCTTGTCTATCTATCATATGCATAAGACCATATAAATAGACAATTGCTTAAGCAATTTTGATACAAAACCGTGGGTATCAAAACCATGGGCAAAAACGTGGGGGTATCAAAACAATGGGCAAAAACCGTGGGTATCAAAACAATGGGTACCAAAAAACCATGGGCCCAAAAATAGCCCATAACGGTTACCCATTACCCATGGGTTAATAAACCACCCATGAAAATTCTTTGGGGGCTTTTCCCCCGATCCCCCATCGATCGAGGGGGCTTCACCCCCAAACCCCTCGACCCACTCACCGGCGAGCGGCGGGACCGCACCATAAAAATACCCGAGTGTAACACATAGAAGGTGTACCACACTCTAACATGAAAATAGGCTCCACAAACATAACAATCTCCCACTTGGAGACTGATTTCCACTGAGCAAGCTTCTCAACCCTTCACTGTCATCCGCGAAGGCCAACCAAAGCTAAACATAGCTTTAGTTTATCCCTTGTGACCACCTTGGTCATCATGTCTGCAGGATTCTGAACTGTATGAATCTTCTCCAACTTCAACTTATCTTCCTCCAAAGTTGTCCTGATGAAGTGATATCTCAACTGTATATGCTTCATCCTAGAGTGGAAAGTAGAGTTCTTAGCTAGGTGTATAACACTCTGACTATCACTATGCAACTTACATTCCTCCTTGCTTATGCCCCAACTCCTCAAGCAATTGTTGTAACCAAATCATCTCTTTGTTTGCCTCTGTGGCAACAACATACTCAGCCTTCATGGTTGATAAAGCCACCAACTTCTGTAGTCGTGAAATCCAGCTCACTGTTGTCCCACCTATAGTGTAAATATAACCTGTCATGCTCCTCCTGTTGTCAACATCTCCAGCCATGTCTGAATCTACATAACCACGTAAAGTGGTGTCTGATCCACTGTAGCACAAAATTGTCCCCATGGTCCCTCTCAAATACCGAAGGATCCACTTTACTGCTTGTCAATGCTCTTTACCTGGATCACTCATAAATCTACTCACAGCTCCCACTGCATGGGCAATATCAGGCCTAGTGCACACCATAGCATACATCAAACTACCAACCGCTGATGAGTAAGGTACCTTGGACATCTAGTTTCTTTCCTGCTCTATCTTGGGACACTACTCCTTTGATAACTTAAAATGGCCTACCAAAGGAGTCCCAACCGGTTTAGCATCCTACATGTTAAACCTATCCAATACCTTCTTAATGTACTCTTCCTGAGATAAAGTCAGCTTTCGTTCCTTCCTATCCCGAGTTATCCTCATACCAAGGATTTGTCTGGCTGCCCCCAAATCCTTCATATCAAAGGATTCACTTAGTTGTTTCTTGAGTACTTTTATTTCCTACATGTTTTTACCTGCAACCAACATGTCATCAACATACAAACACAGATAATATAACTTCCATCCTCAAATTTCTTTGTATACACGCAATGGTCAGAATGACATCTAATATAACCTTGCTCCATCATGAAGCTATCAAACTTCTTATACCATTGACGTGGAGCTTGTTTCAAGCCATACAAGCTCTTCTTCAATTTACACACCATCTCCTCTTTACCTTTGACTTCATATCCTTCTGGTTGTTGCATATATAGCTCCTCCTCCAAATCACCATGGAGAAATGTAGTCTTTACATCTAACTGTTCTAAGTGCAAGTCTTCTGCTGCCACTATTCCAAGAATAGTTCTAATAGAAGTCATTTTTACTACAGGAGAAAAATCTCATCAAAATCTATACCTTGTTTCTGTGCAAACCCCTTGACCACCAACCGGCCTTA
The DNA here is from genome assembly GCA_018340775.1 of Taxus wallichiana var. yunnanensis. Lineage (NCBI taxonomy): Eukaryota > Viridiplantae > Streptophyta > Pinopsida > Cupressales > Taxaceae > Taxus > Taxus wallichiana. The sequence continues at coordinate 401,304,649 of CM031240.1, read as the reverse complement.
TATCTTTTCTTTCCTCCTTCTTCATCTTTAACTCTATACACCCACTTGTTCTGCAATGCTCTTTTACCTTCCTGGTAGCTTCACCAAATCCCAAGTCTAGTTCTCCATGAGAGACTTATGCTCCTCATCCATGGCTTGCTCCCACTTCTTACTAGGCATCTACCTACATTGCTTCATCAAAGCTCTCTGGCTCTCCACTATCAGTGAGTAATAAATAATAAAGAGAAGGAGAAAAACGTTCAGGTTCTTTTCTTACCCTAGAAGACCTCCTCACTGTAGGAGTTTGGGGTTCCTGTTGAGTAGGTTCCTGAACTGATTCATGGGTCACTTTCCCATCCGGAAGATCCTCTACCACTGCATATTCTTTCTTGGATTCTTCCCTATTTTCCTACAACTGTTGCTTATACATGACTTTCTCATTAAAGACCACATCCCTAGACCGAATGATTTTCTTGTCTTTAATACTCCAACATTTAAATCCAAAGTCATCACCACCATAACCAATAAAAGTGCATTTTTCTGATTTAGCCTCTAGCTTGGTCCTATCATCCTTGTCAATATGAACAAACACCTCACATCCAAAGACTCTAAGAAATGAGTAATCAACTTTCTTACCATACCAAGCCTCCTCAGGTATGCCTCCATCCAAGGCACTTGAGGGTCCTCTGTTTATCAAGTACACAGTTGTGCTCACCGCTTCTACCCAAAAATAAAGAGGCAATCCTACATGTATCCTCATGCTCCTAGCACGTTCCATTATTGTTCTATTCATCCTTTCTGACACCCCATTTTGTCATGGGTTCCCGAACCGCCTTTTTTTCCTGGATTCCATTCTTAGAACAATAATCATCAAATTCATTGCTGCAATACTCCCCTCCATTATCTGACCTGAGACATTTTAACTTAAGGCCTGTTTCATTCTCTACCAAGGCTTTCCATTTAACAAAAGTATCAAATACATCAGATTTGTTTCTAATACAATAAACCCAAACTTTCCTTGTTACATCATCAATAAAAGTAACATAATAACTTGAACCCCCAAGAGATGATACCTGAGCCGGCCCCCACACATCAGAATGTACCACTCTAACTTACTCTCTTTCTTCGTAGGTCCAACCTTGAGAAACCTTACTCACTTCTATTTCCCATATATGCAGTTCTCACAGAAATCCAAACCTATTTTTGTATATCCAGAAAATTCTTCTTTATGATGTCCATGCCCTTATGGCTCATATGACCGAGCCTATAGTGCCATAATGTTGTATCTCGCATCCAAGCCACAAGATTACAATCATTAGTACTATCAAGGTTAAATACAAGGTTCCAACCTTCTTACCTCTTGCCACCACAAGAGCACCCTTGGTGACCTTCCAAGAGTCAACTATAAATATCACAATACAACCATCACTTCCCAATTGCCCCGATATCAAATTTCTCCTTAATGTAGGCACATGTCTGACATCCTTCAATAGCCATGTATTCCCATTCTCGCATCTTAACTCGAATGTAACCTTTTCCAACTATACTACAAGGCTCATCATCACCAAGAAAAACATGCCCAAAATCCCCTTGAACATAATCAACAAAATAATGCCTATGTGGAGTAGCATGAAAAGAAGCCCCTGAATCTAAAACCCAAGATTCATTAATATTATGTAAAGAAAGAATCAAAGCATCCTGGCATACATTACCCGATGCCACATTTGCCTCCTTGTTTTCTTCCTATTGTTTCTTCTTATCCCGAAGCTCCCAACAGTCCTTCTTTGCATGCCCAGACTTTCCACAATGCCAACATACTATCTTGCTTTTGGATTTTGACCTTGCCCGATCCTTTGATTTTCCACGATTTCTCTATTCTTCTTCGTCTCCTCTAGTTTCCATTGTCAAAGCATTCCCAAGTAGAAGATTCACCAAGCTTTTTCTTCACATTTCCTCGCTTAGAATCACCCCTACAACATCCTCAAACTTCAACTTCGAAGTTAGCTGAACCGAGTTGCTTACCGCCATTACTGTGCTATTCCAACTTTCGTAAAGAGCACATAATTAATAAAGCCCTAACTTCTTCATCAAATTCTATTGAATAAAGCTAGCATATTCACAACCATATTGAAATCATTTAAATGATCTGCTACTGAACCATTCTCAAACATCTTCATATTAAACAACTTTTTCATTAAAAATATCTTATTAGAGGCAGAGGGTTTTTCATACAACTTCCCTAATGCATCCATTAGTTCTTTTGTAGTCTTTTCCTTTGAAACATTAAATAATACCAAGATGCAAGACATAACCAGATCATTCCAAGTGCCTTCCGATCCAACAAATCCCATTCCGCATCTGTCATACTCGAGGGTTTGTTCACCTTCTCAGACAATGGAGTATAAAGATCCTTCTGATAAAGGTAATCTTCCATCTACATCTTCCAAAGACTGAAATTCTACCCGTTGAATTTATCAACCCTAGATCTTCCATCATCTGCCATAGCTCCCACTCAAGCTAAAAAAATTTCCTACGATTCAACACTTCAAAGAAACCAAACCAAAGCTCATACCAATTGTTAGGGAATAAGAGATAAAATATGTGGAATAATCCCTTACAGAATCACAACAATAGAAACTAATATGCAGAAAATATTACAGATCTCAAATAAAAGTGCAGAATAAATAACACAACATAGAGAGACAAGATTTAACGTGGTTCACCCAATTTGGGCTACGTCCACCAAGAATCACTTGCTCATATTTTATTACAAGCCTCCACTCTCTCAATACAATACCTAGATCCGTTTGGAGCTATGCTCAACAAACTCTACAGAATTCACACCTAAATTCAAAGCACATCTACAATACATTTGCTTATCTATCTATCATATGCATAAGACCATATAAATAGACAATTGCTTAAGCATTTTGATACAAAACTATGGGTATCAAAACCATGGGCAAAAATCAGGGTATCAAAACAATGGGCAAAAACCGTGGTATCAAAATAATGGGTACCAAAAACCATGGGCCCAAAAACAGCCCATAACAAGTTACCATTACCCATGGGTTAATAAACCACCCATGAAAATTTGCTTCGGGGGCTTCGCCCCAAGCCCCCATCTATCGAGGGGGCTTCACCCCCGAACCCCTCGACCCGCTCACCGGCGAGCAGACCGCCGTAAAATACCCGAGTGTAACACATAAAAGGTGTACCACACTCTAACATGAAAATAGGCTCCACAAACATAACAATGGTTTTATCTTCAAGGGTTTGGGAATGGAGGCTCGTCAAAATATGGCTATAAGACCATTTTGATTCTCTCCATATGACTCAAAATCTTGGATGGATGAAATGTAAAAATGAGGCTATTAGCTCAAATGAAAGATGCTCTAAAATAAAATGCTTATAGATTAGCTATAAACATCTAAAGTGTAAGTATAAATGTTAGAGGAGGGTTCCTTTTATAACCCAATGGTTTGAAGAAGCTTTGCATCCTATTGTATGTGGGATAATAGAAAAGTTAGGTTAGTTATGGATAAACATGGTTTAGAAGTGGTTGAGTTTACTTTAGGAGAGTTTAGTTTGTCCTCTAGTGACTCATGGGGGTTGAGGGGGTTTATTAATTAACCAAAGTGATTAATTAATAGGTGTGCAAGCTTATAGAAGTTTTTACAGGAATAGTTAGTATGATTTATGTTATGAGAGGATTTTAATCAAATAAATGATGATTTATTGATCAAATAAAGAGAGAATTAATTAATTAAGAATAATTAATTAATCTAGATAGAAAGGGGGCTTAATTAATTAGAAATAATTAATTAATCTAGATAGAAAGGGGAGTTTAATTAATTATAAATAATTAATTAATCTAGATAGAAAGGGGAGCTAATTAATGGAAGGTCGTTAATTAGCGTTGTTGTTGATAGAAGAGTTAATTAACTAACATAATGTAATTAATTAATGACAATAGCAGAGAAAATGTGTGATATTGACGATATGTTGTCAATTTGCAAGAAAGGGTATAATTAGTGCAATTTAAGTATTTAAATTGCTTGAGCTAAATTATAGGTGTCTATACATAGTATCAACTATATCCTTCATCTACAAACATGGTATTATCTATATATCATCCATGGCATATAAATAGGGGTGGTTATTTCCCTTCACCGCCCATGTACTTTCCTAAAAATAGGCATGCTCTTAAAATAGACAACATGCATTACATCCGAAAATAGCCATAAAGCATACATGATTTTACAACAATCGTAATAATAGATTAATCTAAATATAACTCATGTTTTTAATCATATTATTATATTGATTCGTGCATGATCATATTCTAGTCTCTCGAATGTTATTTTTCCATATTTAACTTCCTCTGCATGTGTCCCAAGGCTTCCCGATGTTTTCTAAATATAGAAATTTTTTGGACTCCAATCTTCCTTTGTTATTCTATTTTTAGCCATGGATTGATAAAATTGATTAAGTCCCAACTTTTCCTTCTTGGCGTGAACCTTCATGCGATGTTCCATTATGAGCGTGCATACCCCTTTGTTCGTTCTTCCTTGCACTCACCCTATACCTTCGTGTGTAGCTCATACTTAGCCAATTCATCCATTCAACATCACCCCACACTAATTTCATTTTCATCCTCAAAGAATGGTTAGCCCAACTTATGCCTCCAAAGAATGTATAAATTTAAGAATCTTTAAAGAATAAAGAATGGAATCAATGTATGTGATCCCAAAAATTCCATCCCGCCTATAAAAATTTTACATCATGCTGTCTGACTATTGAAGAAGCTCTGAAACTATGAATTCAATTTTCCCTCAAATGTAGCCCATTCTATGAGTTCTTCTGCGGCCTTCTCTCGCGCCTTTTCTACTATGCATGATATATGTTTAGGCACTAAATCATCTACCTTCCCCGTAGCTTCTTAATTACCTTTTTCAAATTGGTGCTGACCCCTTCCAACATGTTCATACACTCAAAAATTAGGAGCTAAAGTTATTGGATTTGAAACTCTATTGTTTCCCTCAAGGATTTAATCAAATTCCTTCTACACTCGATATCTCCGCCATGAACTTAGTGCACTCGGCTTTAGTATTGGGAATCTTATCTTGAATACCCTTAAGCTCTACCTCTTTATTGATGAATCACACATCAATCATAGGGTCACTCTTCTTACACTTTTAAAGGACACCTCCACCTTTTTATAGCTCCTTTTATTTGCACGAGTATGGCCTCAAGTTTGGTTATCTTAGCCTCAACAATTGTTTTGTTTTCCTCCTTATTTTCCAATTCTTCAATTTATTTTCCCCACGCCACTCTTGATGTTCACCAACAACATCCTAACCAATTCCTCAAGATATTCCACCACATCATTATAGTCACTTTGTGCCTAATTCACCAAAGTTAGGCATGCACCTAGAATCGGTTTCATTAAAGCACCTTCCTTATCATAGCTTTCTTTAGTGCAATTTTATTATCCCTTTAAGTCATTCTTCATGCTCTCCGATTCTCACTCATTATTCTTATCTTCCATCACGACCCTTGTGGTTTCCTTTTTATCTAGATTCCTCTATGTCACATCAACAACCATCTTATTCAATTTTTTGCACGCATGTTCATGAGTTAGAAACATTAGGTCCACATGCCTATAATTTTTCCCTAGTTATTTCTTCAATTATAAGGTGGTCAAGGATCTATTATTTATCTCAAACTTTAGATCTTCTAAATGGGTGTGCATATTCCAAGATAACATATTTTACATGTGTGAGATCCCTCCATGTTGTTTTAACAAGTTCCATCCAAATATCTTCTCCTTCAGACCGTTCTATAGAATCTCGCCCTCGGTACCTTTGTGCGATCATCTATGAAATCCATGTGTGTTGATCAAGGATCTATTTTCTTTTGAGTTTCCTTAGCCTTTTCTATTATTTCCTCAATGTGAAAGGGCATGTTTTGGTTCCTCCTATCACACCCTTATCTTATTTAATCACATAAGCATCATCATCCTCTTTATCCTCTCCATGTGCCTCCTCGTGCACAGTGACTTCTCCTTGCGTGGAATATTATGTTGTTCTTCCTTCTCCATGATATGATATTCATATGTTAGGGCCCCTTTCTCTACATCTTGTGTGGCCCACTTGCACTCTAAATCCTCTACCAGATTTTCTTCCACATCCTCATCGCTAGAGACTATGTGTGTCCCTCCACACTTGGTCTTTATTTTTAGTGAACTCTCTTGGTTGGTTGAGACGGTCCTACACAGGTCATCATGTTTTCTCATTTTGTAATAAATCTCCTTTCTGCATGTGTGGTCAAGCCCACCTTCCTCTTCTTCTTCTTCAACAAGAGATTCCTTATGAGTTCTCTTAGGTTGTGGCATAGTGTTCGTCTTAGGCTAAGGTATTGTTATCACCAAATCACTGCCCCTCCGAATGATCATAATGTGAATAGGAAGTTCAGTGTGATTGGGTAACATGGGATCACCTCTCAAGTTGTGGGACTTGGGCTCAAGGTGAACCTCCAAAGAAATTTGGCTTCCTCTTCCTAAACTAAGTTCTCTACTACTCCTCGCATAATAAAATGGCTATATAGACCTATATTAAGATTTTCATGGGCTTTAGGGAAAGATATTTGTAAAAAAGTAAATTATACTAGGGATGGTGATGTACCAAATAAAGGGTGTTACTAGACTCAAGAAGGGTTAATTTGAAGAGGGTGTTGCGCACCTCAAGCCAATTTCACTTACTGCAACTTAGAGAGGGTAAACAGAATATGATAAACTAAGAAGCATGTGTTCCCTTTATTAAAATATACTATATAAAAAATATTTTGGTCTTCTAGTGAAGAAGTATGAAATTGAGAAGGGTGAACAAGCACCACAACTCAACTATAGGAAAAACTCCACCACTTGATAAGCACATAACTCCCAAAACCTGTAATGTAAACTTGAACTTGCACAATGTACCTGCAAGCATGAGAAAGGCACAAAGAAGTATATAGGATGATGAAAGGACTAATAGTAGTCACAAAACACACACTTTTATTACTTCAACATTGTGCACAATGCATCATTACATTCAGAAGAGGCAATGGTTGTCATTACAGTCTTGGAGAAGAGGCTTGAAAGTTCCCTAATCCACAAAGATAACTTGCAGAAGAGAGAATTCTTGAAAAATATGCACTTGTCTAAGATGTCCAACTTGTGTCACACATCTAACTTCTGTAACCAATGTGTAACCCCTTGGAATGAGCTTCCAACTTACATTTATAGAATAATTTTGTGAGAGAGAAGAGGAGAAGTCATAAATTCCTTCCTAAAATGAAGGTACATGATGGTCAACATTTATTACAAAGTTAGTTGAACCACTTAACCCTCCATCATGTGCCATTAATGACCAGTTTGACTTAATCCTCTTATTTAATTAAAGGAATATTTAAATAAAATATTTTAATAATAATTAAAATATTATTAATTAAAATATTTTAATAAAATATTAATTTAATTACTATTAATATTAAAAATATTAATTTAATAATTAATAGTGGGACCCCGAGGACTGGTTTGCATTAAAGGGGCCACTTGAGAGCATGGAATAACTTGGTGGTTGGCTCACCTACCAACTCACCGAGTTGGTCAATGAGTCAAGTTTTCATGTCCACCAGAATTAGCCCAAGAATCCCTTACAGATTTCACCTTGAATTAGCCTCAACTTACTCGGGTCAAGCTCCTTGCCACACAGTTAGTGAGTTACGTGAACTCATCGAACAATTCACTCTCCGCCTAACTCATTTCATGATGCCCATCTCCCTCTTGATCTCTCTTCTAAACTCATATTCTTCTCACATTTTCCATGATCTCCATGTCATGCCCTCATCGTCATTGAAATACCCTCTAACTAGGCTTGATGCTTAGTTCACCCAAATTACTTGTTACCCAAACCTTTGAACCTGATCCCGAGTCATTCATTGTCTTCACGAGCTACCTCCATCACGATATCATTCCACATATACCACCCAAGTTTTGTTTATGTCATCAAACTCCATTCTCGTCCCCGACCGACTTGCTACATGCATGGCTCAACTCAGTGAGTCAATCTCACATACACTCCATCCACACAAAGCCTCTCCCTTTGGCTAGACCCACGAGCTCTACTTGTGAGCTCACCATCGAGCTCCTCTAAGAAACTCCTCACTAATGATCACCTCGGTGTCCTTGAAATTTATGTCAAGTCATTTGCTCTAACTTGTTGGCCCATGCAAGCTTTCCATCCTAGAACTTGGTGCAATCATGTTCAACTTGGCATTGGCTCGAGCCACGACTCCTCAGTGATCTAACTCTTCCAATCAAACTCGACCTCCACATCTCTTGAGCTTGGCATGAGCTCACCGTAACTAATTTCCAAGATCCCTCCACTCCTTCCGAGTTCTATGAGTTCGGTGTGCATTGGCCGACCATCCTTGAACTCAATGTGCATCACCAAAAATGAGTCCTTCATGATCTCTACACACAAAATCACCATCGAGAAACTTGTCTAAGCTTTCCTAGCTTACTTCCATGATCTCTACTTCATTATATCAGCTCGATTGTGAGATTTTTTTAACTGAGCTATTAAAATGAGCTCCTTCTTGGTTGACTAAGCCCACCATGCATAGATCTCTTGTTCAATATAGAATAACTTCTCAACCTCTGAAGTACCTTCCTTTCGCCAAGTTAGTCGGCTTCTCTACATAATGTCAAGATCCCTCTCAATATTTCCTCACCAATGATCACCTTGATGTCTTCGCTATGAGCCTGACCCTATGACCATGATTCGGCACCATATGTATCTCTAAGTGAGATGATCCATGAGCTCCTCATAATCGAACTAATACTTAACGAGCTCATCACGATCTTTTTTTTGTATGCTTACCACCGAGCAACTTGTCCATCGTTCATCTCACTACTTCCGAGGCTAGACTAAGCTACTTTTTTGAGTTCTCTTCCTGTTGAATCGACTTGGATAAGCTCTTCCCATTTACTCATCCATAGTAATGAATCATGATGACCATCAGAGTAGAGCTTGATATGTTTAGGTGTGTACTAGCTTGAGTCCTCTATATCAACACAACTCGTTGTAACCACTCATAAAGATTAACTCCTCTTGTGACGTTGAGATTCTCGACCACATTCTACTTAGTTCGTAAATCCCAAGTCTATCAAATCAATGCACCATTTTTTTCAACCATCACCGAGTTCCTCGGTCTTGTCAACAACCACTGCATAACTTGGTGAATGAATCACCATCTTGTTTATGACCATTCAATCATGCCTTAACTCCCTTGATAACCTACCTAGTTTTCAAGAACCATCCTAGACCTCTTCTCTGCATAGAACTATCATGATGGCTTGTCATTATGAAATCCCCACCTGAAAATTAGTTTGAATTTCTCCCAACTCATGGAAATCCCATTATGGTTTGTCATGGTTTTATCCCACTTGGCCATGTTTTCCTGAAACTCACCCGATGTGGAATCTTTTCCTTGGTTTACCATGTCAACATCTCCACCTAGAAATTCTTCCCATGATCCCTACATTCTTAGAATTTTAATTCTTATAACCCATAGAACCACTGAAATAACTTTTTAGCTCATGACTCAGAGACCGAGCTATGTCTCAACTCCAAGACTCAAAAAGCTCCCCAACTCAACTTTATTCTCACTAGCCCCTCGTATTTTCACCGACACTCCTTTCTTTTAGCTTTGTGCACCAATTTTGAATTCTCGAGCATCTCACGCACTGAGCTCATCACCTTGCCATGAGTTAATGCCTACATCCACACTCCCAAGCTCATTGCTTTCAACGATTCACTCGAGAAACTTCCTAGACAAGATAACAATCCATATGAGATCACCATTCTTTCAAGATGACTCAGTCTCAAACTCTCTTCCCTTTCCAATGCTTGTCACAAGTCAGATTTCCATCTAAATATTTTTACCATCATTCCACAGTCAGCTTCGACTGATCCCAAGCTCCCCTTACGAATTGGAAGAGCTCCACATATATCTTTTCAATGTCAATCTATAACTCAAATCACCATGAGTCCACCAACCAATCTGAGTTAACTCCTTTGATAATGCATGATTCGCAGAGTCATATACCTTGCATCCTGTGAGTACCCATGTGATCTTGAACCACCAAAGCTCACTCATAATTCATTCTCCACCAATGTTGGATTCTCTATGTTGACTTGGATTCAATGCTTGGGTAACTCATTACATGGTTCCACGAATGGATGAAGGGTTCGACATCAAATTCAACACCTCAAGCCCCCTATGAACCTTAGCTTCACCGATCACTTGCACGAGCTACTCACCGAGTTTTTTTAAGCTCATACCCACTTGACATTATAATGACTGATTTTGATCTGGATTTTAACTGTATTAGGATTTCTCACAAAACTAGAGGGTAATAGAAACATGATGAGATCCATAAAACATGATTTATTTATTTTGACCATTTTTACCCATGTTGACCAGGGAGTGATCCCTCTAGGCGTTTTCCAATTTTACCCCAAGGTTAAAATTGGATAACAGAATAGGTAAGTGTTTGCGAACCTCTATCTCCACCATATCCTATGTTTTTGGTTTCAAAACTACAAAGACTTTGCATATCATCTCTTTTATTGTAGCATTCAGTTGTGATTCAATTCCAATGTGTATGGTTCTATAATTTCCAAGTATGTAGGCTTGGAGTATTACATGTAGGTGGCACATAAAGGTATGCCAATCTGAAACCACCTTATCAGCATCAAAGACTATTTTTTGTGTGTCCTTGATCCAATTCACCACCCATTTTGTAGTGAATGCAAATGGCATTTTGTACCATGGCCCCATTTCTCCATTTGTAATCTTAAAACATACAAGGCTATAGTGTTACATCACTATAAACTTTTCATGTTCTCTAACATCCTTAGGTATCTTGTGGAATGTGTCATTCATTCTCAAATGTCGTGTGCATCCTTGCGTACCACTTGTCTACTTTTTCCATGTATACATTATTGATTTTCCATCACACGTATAACCTATAAACTGTATTGTATGGGATTTTTTTCTGGTGGGTGAATCCACATGTCCTCATCTAGCCCATCTGGGACACCAATTTCCCATAAGACAATTAACAAGAGTATTAAGACATAAGTGATTTTTGCCTTCTTCATTTTGTTCCCTGGCCTCTTCAATGATCCCATTGGTGATAAATTTTGCTATGTTATATTTTATCTTATGAGACATCTTGTGCATAATGTAAATGAACTTCTTATTTACATATCCCCATCTCTCCAAAGTGCCCAATTTACAACTCGATGATCATGGCTGCTACCCTATTCGTGGGGTTTCCAATATTCTTTACACTCATATCCTTTCCCCCTTTATCATACCGTAACTTAATGACCAACTCATCAGTCTTCGTGTCATCACATAGGTCTAGATTTAGGTATTCCCTTATCTCTCACAACCCCGTGATATGTCCAATCGATGGATTTTATCCTCATCCTTTTTCCCGTGAAGTGAAAATAATCCTAGTGTACCCTAGACATGATCCATTTGAAGAGATGTGTGGATTTTGCAAATAAGGGTAGTTTGAAAAGTTATAGGACCCCCGCCTTCTTGAAGGTTCTCCTCATGGATTCATCCACTAGTACCTATCCCTCTTCATTTTTTTCTGGAAACTCTCGTAACATGTCTGCATTCAAATTTTCCTCATTTCCTAGAGCCATGTAGTTAAACACACTTATCTTGCACTTTGTGGGATATGATTTCCATGTTTTTGCCATAATTACTCTAAGGGGTATTAAATTTTTGAGTAAATATCCTCCATTGGGTCCTTGATCTCAACCCTCTTTGTTTAACCCTTACCTCTACCCCAGGATGATGAGGAAATTCCTTTCTTAGGTGTTATTCTTCTTATTCCACACTATGAATTTTTTCCCTAGGTCACCTACTCTACAACCCTTCTTCAAACCCTACGAACCCTAGCTGCTTGGTCTATAAACCCTTCTTCACTCGTTATTTCTCTTCACTCAAACTTCTCACAAGGATATCTAGATCTCTTACAAAACCACTTAGGTTTTCTTTTCACTCAATTTTTCTATCGCACTAGGTTGCTCGGTTGTTCAATTCTTGTGAATGTAAGGTGAAAAATGATTCGATTTTCCCCATTTTATAGTTTTTTCATACTTAAAATTCCACCACTTTACTTTTTCACTATTTAAAACACCTTTTACAATACTTTTACCCTTTTAAAAACCTTTTTGTCTAAGGCACTTTTTACTTTCCTCCATGCCTTTATTTTTCACATGTGATAGTCATAACCTTTTGGCATGCTTACTACTTCCTAATACTACAGATATCCATATGCGCACTTCTTTGTGCCAAAACCTTTTTCCTCTATGTTATATCCCAAGTTTTATATCTTTTTGTTTCCTCCTTCATGTTATATTGCATCACCTTCTATTGTATGGGTTTCCATTTGAGCAACTCATTCTATATACCATCCTTCTTAGGTAGCTAAAACATATTCCTCTACCTTCAAGCCTTCTTAATTCTTATTCAATGAGAACTTACCTTTTATTCATGTCATGCACATCATCGCATTTTCTACATATTATCTTACAACATGAAATTTTTCTTTCTCAATAGATACCTACTTCTAGACACTTATATCCACCCCAAACTAAAAGTATGTGTGGTCCTCTACACATGAATTCAATCGATATTAATCATCTTCCTACATGCAAGTGCGCTTATTACAACAAAACAAGAAAGTAAAAAAACAAACAAAACATGAAAGGGAAACCTATTCTAAGTGGAAATATTGCCTTATTACAAACACCCAAGAAGCTTTATTTATAGCAAGGCTTTAGCCTACTCCCATTGAAGTAATTGGGTAACATGGCTTGATCTAGTACCTGAAATTGACATTCTCTTGATTCAAGTATCTTGGTTACTACAAAATGTCCCAACCAATGCACCTTCAACTTCCCTAGGTGGCGCACAAAATTGGAGTCATAGAGAAGGACTATCTTCCCAACCTCAAACAACTTGTTCTTAATTTTTCGATCATGTCAGGCCTTCTATCACACCTTCTCATTCTTCCGACTCCAATGTGCAATGAACCACCTCTCATATAGTTGTATTACTTTTCAAAGTGGGATCTTTCACCTCCTCTTCATTTTATAATCCACCTACGCATGTAATACATAGGAATGGCTATAAAAACTCCACAAGGATAATAGTTTCCGCCCCAAACATCAACTGAAATGGTTTTTCCTTATTCAACCTTTTATACATGGTCTTGTAAGCCTAAAGTATAAATTACAATTTATCATCCCAATCATTTCTTTCAACATAATAAATATTCATTAAAGTCTATCCCAAGATCCTATTGAAAGATTCTGCAGTACCATTAGCTTGAGGGTGATAAGGAGTAGTTTTATGATGTGCCACCATAAACTCTACCAACAGAATTATGATTGTCTCATTTTAAAAATGAGTTCCTCTATCACTGGTCAAGCTTAATGGACAACTCATACCTACTAATAATATTTTCCCATAGGAATCATGTTGTTATAGCTATAGTACAATCCTTCATAGGTGTAACATATACCCACCTTTTTAGATAACATGTGCATGTAATTATATAGTACGCTCCAGATCCTGCGTGTGGGTGGTGTAATTGGTCCCAAAAAGCAATATCCCACTTCTCAAAAAGTTCCATGCTTGCTATGGGTCACAAGGAATTTCATCTCTTCTTCCTAGTTTTCCAAGGTGTTGAAAATGATTGCATGCTTTAATATAGGCCTTGGTCTCTTTGTACAAATTTCCCACCATAAACAAGCTACAAGAATCTTGCACATTGTCGTATCTCTTGCATAGTGTCTTCTGCTATACCACCATGAGCCTACTCCATAATGGCTTCACTCTCATGCTCTAGAAAACACACACAAAGATTTCTTAATCTCTTCTTATCTTATATAATTATCCACCAATCGATGATAATGTGTTGCATGTATAGCAATATGCTTCTTTTCCAATGTTTTTATCCCTTCTAGTGCCAGTCCAAAGCGTAGAAATATTGTTATATTCTCCAAATCTACTATGTCCTCAATGCTCTGTGTTTCCTCTTTAGAAATTATCCTTGATAGATGATTAGGCCCTAAATTTCTCTTGTCGGGTTTTACAACAACCGTGTAATTCAAACTCTTGAAAAAGAAGTATCCACTGCATGCGCCTTGCTAAATAGTCATGTTGAAAAATATTTCAATTCCATATGATCTCGTATAGAAGATAAACATTGTAGCCAACAAATACTACTAAAACATGTGAAGCATGTAGATCATAAACAAAGCTTTGCACTCTATTTTTATATAATTCAACTCTGCAGTGCCAACTTATTGCTTACAAATAAAATAGGATGATCAACATTAACTTCTCCAAGTTGCACCAAGACTATGCTAATCACCATGTCGAGGCATCCACATGTACATGGAATGGTTTATCCAAGTAATGAAAATTCAAGATAGGTTTAGTATTAATTTCTCCTTTAATGTTTCAAACATTTGTTTTTGTGCATCAACCCAATGAAACTTCCCTTTAGCTTTGATAAATTCTTCAAGTGGCATGGAAATATTTTCACAACCTTTAATTAATTTTATATAGGTACCCATATGATCCAAAATTCCAAATATTTCACTTTGATTGGTAAGCTCTTCTAAACCCAAAATCATAGCTATCTTGGCTGGATCTACCAATAATCCTTCCTTACAAATGATGTTCCCAAGAAAAGTTCCAAAAGGTGTAGCAAAGATACACTTATTAATGTTGAGAGAGATTCTCAACTTCTTGCACCTCTTAAACATGAGCCTCAGGTTATCACAGTGATCCCTAATAAGCCCATAGATAATCCACTCATCCAGTACACCTATAAGAATTTTTTAATTAATTCATGGAAATCCTACACAACAATGCATGAGAATACCGTTGGTGCGTTATTCAACCCAAAAGGCATAACAGATATGTATGAAAACTTTCCCACTCGGTGGTAAAAGTGGTATTTTCTTGGTCTTTTGTTGCAATGTGCACATGGTGATATCCTAAGAACCCATATGTGAAAAAATAAATCTCGCACCTACAACTCCTTCCATGATTTCCTTAGTGAAAGGTGTGGGGAAAATATATCCGACACATGAATCATTCGGTTCTCTGTAGTCCATACTACCCATCCTTCTTTTTTATTGATAACTATAGGGCTAACTCACTTAGACTCTTCAATTATTTCAATAATTCTAGACTCAAGCATTTTATCGATTTCTTTTTCACCTTCACATGCAGGTTTGGATTCATCTTGTAAGGAATATTCCTAGAAGGTCATGTTCCTTCTTTTAGCTTAATCATCATCTCCTCCAATGAAGGGTGTACTCATTTTATCTCATGGTAGCCTTGTGGAAATAAGTCTTAAAATTTGCACAAAATCTCAATGATCTTTTCTATCTCCTTCTCCAACTAGTAATCGTAAATGATGGCCTCCTTATGTCCATCCTCTGTGTCAATATTAACCTTATTCACTTTCATAAGAGCATGGCATGCACATGCCTTCTCATCCACATATTCCATGACCTCACGTGCACCCTCTATGTGGCTAACATCCAAGTTCTCCACCTCTTCACCATCAATCATATATACCATATTTCCCTTTTCTTTTTCTTTCCATGTCTTTGTGTTCATCATTTATACCACATTTCCTTTGTCTCAAACATGTCTTTGTGTTCATCATAATCAGGTTATCCAACTATATCAAGCATAATCTCTACTTCTTTTGTGATATCCCCCAAAGTGATGTGCTTTATAATCTATATAGCTTCATGTACAGGTGGTTTATTATAAAAATAATAAAAGGTTTGTACCATACCTACATTCGTATCATGCCATCTCACATTCTCCATTTTTATCTCTGCATGGACATACCATGTGCGCATGCATCCACGTAATGTGGAGTAGAACTTATGTACCCATAGAGATGGTGGTAAGGCCTCTTGGCCTTATGCCCATAGTCTCTCACAATTATGGATGTGTACCAAATTTGAGGTCTTCCCATGATATTCACATATGTGTGTAGGTACATTTCTCTGAGTAAACCTTGTGGAAAAGGTGATTCTCACTTCTTTCCATCCCAAAAGGTTATCTTTGGGTGTTACCCATTAGTGCATTGTTGTCCCAGGGCAAAGTATAAACAAGCAACATATTTATTCTATCTCCTTCATTTAGCCATTGGCTCTCCATAGCATGCAAGAATGTATTGGGATTCCCTTCACTAGTATACCATGGTACTTGAGTTGAGCCTAATGCCTTCACCATGTGTGGCCTAATCATCCTAATGACTCGTCCCTTAACTTCATGCCTGACCATCTTATATGTTCCATGAGCCTAATTATCACAAGCAACATTGGTAGTTTCACTTATAGAATGCACGTATTCCCACTAAATTACACCTTCCTCCGATGGTTCCGTTCTTTGGATCACACACCATCTATATATAAATACTATTAAGCTCTTCTTTTATTATGGGCTCAACATAAGGCTATGCCTTCGTATCAATCAGAGGTATGATCACATGCTCATATTTATTCTCAAAATTTATGTATCTCTTATTAAAGTACAGGTCAACATTGTTTGCATAACCCCAAGGATGCCCAAGTCATGTTGGGAAATTATCTCGATTTAGCAAGCTTTAATACCTCAAAGTATCCTCAGTAAAATTGGCTCCCTGAATAGTAATGGAAGCATCCTTCATTTCCCCAATATGCATAGCCCTAGTTTGTACACCATATATAACACATTGAAAGATGGCTATAATGTAGGTCTTCCCATATGGTTCGATGCATCAAAAGTCAACACATTTACCTCAATTATTATATCAATCAAAATATTACTTACTAACTAGTCATCAATCACTGCATCAAGTGTGATCTCCTTGTCAAATTCATGGTTTTGTGGTGGTAAGTTTATATATAGAATCTAATGCTAACACCCAACCCTCGTGCGAGGTAATTTTTCAATCAGCCACTCCCCTAACAATGGGATAATATTTTCCTAGTGCAACATCATACATACCTCTTTCAGGTCATCCACATCCTTCTGGGGAGCTCGGTGTTTTCACGTGCTTCTTCTCTCGTGACTACTCCTTTAAGAATTGTATCTCACCACCTGCATGTCTATAATGACTCACATAGTCTCTTGATAGGCCTCATTCTTATGGGTATCATATGGATACTTAGCATGTATAATATCTTCTTTCTAGATGAGAGGTTTAGCCTTGAGAGGCTTGCGAGCATGTGCTACCTCCACGTGCATAGTCACTAATAGAGGTTATAACTCTAGATCAAAAAATTTCTTAGGAATCCATTAATAAGTATTCACATGTTGTATCTTGATCATCCACGTTCCCTTGTCCTTCTTCTTATTTTCCTTACAAATGTGCTCATACAGTCCAACAATCTTCTAACTTATGTTGCTTCCCACACCATGTGCGGACTATATTCTTTGGATACTCACATTGGTAATGATCGGGAACCTACAAGTGTAACAAGTTCCTTACGTGAACCTATCTCTACCGCCACCACAACCTCCACCTAGATATCCTCCTTGGAAGCCTCGATTCTTATTATCCCCATTGTTGTTCTCTTCATTATGTTTTCCTTTATGTAGTGCAATGTTGTTTCAATAGCTTTGTGGATATGGTCAATCATTTTGAATTCAGTTGTATCATGGGTATGGGCATCACAAATCTTATAATACATATAAACGTTCTTCTAAATTGAGTGTTACAAGTGCGGGAAATTTGACACATTAGAACTCACAATAATATAACAATACATGTATATTATGACATCAACAACTATCTTTAGTGTGTCCCTCCACATCACAATCTATGCACTATAACCCACTTTTGGTCTCATGTGTGGATTTGGTAGATATCTTCTCTAATTCTTAGCTTAGTGGTAGCTAGTATCTACACCTCCAAAAATGGGCTCACTCTAGAATTAGCACTCCAAACCACCTCATCACACGGAGTTGTTTCTAAGGCCTTGTGTGGGTCTGTGTATGTCTTATGAGATAAATCTCTTGAGAATGGATTCATTAACCCTCTAAAAACCATTACGCATGTTGAATCAGATGAATATCATAAGATAATTTAGACAAAAATGTCTTAAAATATGTGTCATATTCCCTGACACTTTCTGATAAACCTGGTTGATATCCTTAAGATCGTTGATGCTCTATTGTTCAAACTCAGGGATATAAAACTCAGCCATAAATGTAACACATATGACATCATAATCCTTACGGTCTAGTGGGGGTCATAATTTATGTACCAACTATTTGTGCACCCTTAAAGTGTAGTGGAAAATTAGCTTTCCTTTTTATCTGGAGTTGTAATCCCTTTAGTGCATCATAGTAATCCACACTTGTGCACGTTTATTTTTGCGTCCTCCACACCTCTGTACTCTTATAAGTGGAGATACATCTCAAAGTAAACCTAAGGTATCTACTAAATTGGTTGTTGAGGTGGTGTCTGTTACGGTTGATGCGATGGTGGTTGTGGTCCATATCCACCGATTTAGATCCTAGACCTCCCCAGGATTTCCTCCGTGTGGTGGATGACTTGATCCTCCCACACCACCGATGCGGGATATGGCCCAGGTTGATAAACTTCTTTATGTCCTAGTTATAGTATTGAACTAGATACTTAGTGTCTATGTTGTCACAACACCTACATAAGTGCTTCCAATGGTCTACGTATCAATACTCTACCCTGTTGATGCTCCTAAAAACAAGCATGAAAGAGTACTCCTAAACATTGGTTGTTGTTTTTGGTCATGGGTGAGTTACTAGTCTAAGATACTTCTTGATTCAACACAAAATGATATCTACATGTATCTATCTAATTACCTTCACTACTTTTTCCTTCAACTACCTTTAGATCTGGAACACCTAGCATAAGGGATAGGTATTCAGATTGAGTTAGATGCATACCTATAGTTCTAATTCTTTCCTCTAATTCAATCTCATCTAAAAATGGTGGGGATTCTCTACTACACTTTCCCAAATTTAGGAAGACATGATCTTGTGGCTCCTTATCTTCTATGAGAGCTTCAAAACCTTTGTGATCCATCATTCTTTTTACTATATGATCACTTGCCTCAATTTCCATCTCTCGTGATTCATTATACTTAAGCCATATTTTCTCTCTTTTTATTTCTTACGCCAAGGCCGCCATCCTCCTCCACACGTTCTCTTTCCCTTGTGCATAGTGGGGATTTATCTATCCATAGGAAATCTCTCCAAATCCAGTTCTATTTTCAAGATCTTTATTGCTAAAGGTATCACGTGCAAGTAATATCCTCTAGTCTCACATAAAAACTTAAAATCATCTTTCTTAGAGCAAAAATACGTGGTAATTATGTACTCCAACGTATGATTGTGCAACACACTAGCCCACGGGTGATCTATAGCTCGATCTACTCCTCATCTCGTATCAAAGAGAATTTGGTAATCTTCTTTCATCTAAACCCTCGGCCTAGGACCCTAAGATTTATTCGATGTATACACTACCAACCACTAGGAAAATTATACTGGGAAAAATCGAAGAACATCTCATAGATTTTGTGATAAAGATTATCTTCCACCCACTTCCATGCATTAAAATTAGGTCCATGACAATACCTCTATGTAAATTTATCTTGTATATCTTCCACCCAAGTTTCAATATATTCCAAAGATAATCAATATTTCATCTACATGTAACATCCTAGAAGACAACTTGAAAATAGGTCTTGACAATGGAACCAAAATGTAGTCTTCTAGTTTCACTTTAGGGCTCTGTGCCTTTGGAACTTCATCCAAACTAGTCTAAATGCTCACTCGAAGCGTGCATGGCTACAGTCCCTCCCTTATGACATTTGTCATAAAGTTATCATGAATATTTATAACGGTAATTAACCATGAAACCATCCATTACACATAACCATTTTATACAATTCACTTTGGCAACACATATAATAAGGAAAGATAGTAGTCTAAATAATAATCAAGATCAACTGAAATATTAAATCACCATACTCAGACATATTATCAATCAAGATCCATAAAAATTTCCCCATCATGAATAAATTCACTACATCATGAGAAATTTGAATACATGATCAAGTGTTACATCAATTCACGACCTATGCCGAAAATCCGACAACATATTATCAATTGTATCATTCAACCACATAGACGATATTCTCTATAGATTATCCATGACATATAAATAGGGGTGGGGAATTTCCCTTCACTGCCCATGCACTCTCCTAAAAATAGGCATTCTCTCAAAATAGAAAACATGCATTACATCCAAAAATAGCCATAAAGTGTGCATGCTTTTACAACAATCCTAATAATAGATTAACCTAAATATAACTTTTACTTTTAATCCTATTATTAGATTGACTCGTGCATGATCATCTTGTAGTATCTGCATGTTATTTTTCTAGATTTAAATTCCTCTATGTGTGTGTCCCCATGCTATCTAAATATAGAGGTTTTTAGATGACACTCTTCCTATGTTCTTCTATTTTTAGCCATGGATTGATAAACTTTATTAAATCTTAATTTTCCTACTTGGGCGTGAACCTTCATGTGTTGTTACTTTCTACTCACATGTGCCCCTTCGCACCTCCCTCATGTGCACCATATACCTTTATGCATGGCTCATACTTATTTAATTCATCCATTCAACATAGTATGTAAGAATAATAGTGATGATGCACGGAGCGGAGAGTGTAGTAATAGATGTTAGAGACAACTGGTAAGGATGGAAAGGGGGGAGAAAGCATGGTGCCTCCCAAGTGTTTCGATGATGGAGAATTATGTGAAGATGAAAGAAAGACATTGTGATGGTGATGGCGCTTTAAATTTATCATAATAAATCATATTGTTTTCATAATGGTAGGTAGTATCAAAACTAGAACCAGGGTTGGATTTTGTGTTAAAATGAGGAAGTCTAAGGAGGTCATCTAGATTTTTTTGGTCTTACATATTGAGTGGTTTATTACTTGTAATTGGTAACACCATAGAAGACTTGATAGCAGGAAGGGGACTTATTTTGAGTGGTGGTTATTTGATAGTAGGAGGAGATGCAGGATGGATTTTGATAGGTGGCTTCTTAACAGGAGGAGGAGATAGAGGATGAAGTTTGAGTAGTGGTTTCTTGATAGGTAGAGATGGAGGAAGGATTGTGAGTGGTGTTTTCTTGACAAGAGGAGGAGATGAAGGATGGATTTTGAGTGGTAGTTTCATATTGTGAATATGTTGGATATGCTTCTCTTGACTGGTCGAAGGAGGAACATTAATGATTAGGGATTGATGCTCACGAGACATGGAAGGATTGGGTTTAGGATCTCATTGGGATTTAGTAATTAAAGATGAGCATGAAGTATAATATTTTTGTAAAATGAGATAAAACCCTGATGCTTAAGGTGATTAATTCTTCATTTTAAAGCATAGAAATCACTTTCATG
Organism: Taxus wallichiana var. yunnanensis; assembly: GCA_018340775.1. Classification (NCBI taxonomy): domain Eukaryota; kingdom Viridiplantae; phylum Streptophyta; class Pinopsida; order Cupressales; family Taxaceae; genus Taxus; species Taxus wallichiana. The sequence continues at coordinate 401,283,056 of CM031240.1, read as the reverse complement.
ATGTCCATTAATTTTTTTATAATTGTAAAATGGGATACCTTAGTATTTGGTAAGCTGATAAGGATGGTAGCAAGGAGTACTAGAAAATTTGATCAATAGTTGAGTAATAATCTTGGGAAGCATAGCATGTTGTTTAGCATTTAGATCAAATGTGAGAGGTGTAGGTAGCGGTAAGACTTTGGGTTCACTTATTTGAGCACATGTATAAGACATGGCATTAAGATGAGGTGGAGAACAAGAACTAGCATGGGCATGGCAAGTATCCTTAAGATGTTGGATTTCATCTTTGAGGGATGTAACCATGGTTTTCATAGCTTGAAATTTATCTTTAAAATCATGATGTAGATCTTTAATTGACTCTAAAATGGGTTAATTGGATGGATGATAATAAAGGCTAGGTTCATCGAAGAGATGATCAAAAATGGCACTTACTTGTGTAGGTGGTGTATTGTGAGGGAGTATTATAGTATTTAGGTATTTTTAGAGAACATATTTGCAAGGTGTATGCATTTGTAGTAATTTATATAAGGAGATTTAAGGAATTTTAGGAGCAATGAAAGAAGAACCAATAAAATAGGAAAAATAAGGATCCAACTGTTCGATCACGAGTAGAGTTTCCCAAATGATTTTATATTTTTAGAAATTAAATCTATATTTCAAAGTAACTATTGTAATAATGTATGAATGCTAAAATAGAGTAAAGACACAAACAAAAAATCATGTAAAATGTGAAACCCTAAGTAAAGGAGGGAGATGTGATGACTTAGATAATTTTAGAGTGTATGGGAAGTGATCGGGGCAAGTGAAAGTGTTGAATAGACCGTAAATAGCATTGTAAATTCTCACTTTGTAAATTTTGGAACTCAAGAATAATGTCGAGACAAGGGCACCCGGTGAAGGATATAGGCACCTAAGCACTAGTGACAGGATCAAGGTGATGGTGATTGTGTAAGAGTTGATAATTTGATTTCTTCTATGTCACAAGGTCTATGCTATTGGTTCTTGTTGGTCACCTAATGTTTTCTCCTTGATCATTGAAGGTAGATATAACATGAAAAAGATAACTTCACCTACACATACCCACAAACCACATAAAACCTAAAAAATTAAATTACATAATGGAGAGTTAGACTAACCTTGCGGTCACCCCAATATTGAACTTATGAGTGAGCCTTGTACTACATCTTAGACTCCATATAGTTTTGGTTTTTGTCTATGTAGAAATGATTCCCTAGGATGCCCTTGTGCAAGTTTCACAAATGATAGCGGGTTGTATCTAGAATGTAGCAATGTAATAATATTTCGGATGGAATAGAATAGACTTACCCTTCCTATGTTATGTATGCAAAAGTAAGTGTGTACATGTATAAGTGGAAAATATATGGAAATGAGGTTAGAGAACCTCAAATATTAACTAACTCAACTATGCACCATGAGATAAGAGCTAAACAAGAGTTACTCTTATACATGCATCATAAATTTGAAAAAAACATCAAAACCTAGCATATATACTACTCTCTACTCTTTTGAAAGCTACAAAATATTGAACCTATGAAGATCCTAACAATTAAATGTGATGTTTGGTATGAATCTCAAGAATTTTAAGAATGAGAGCTCACAAGATGGTAATGGCTGAAAGGCCATATTGTTCTTCTCATTTACTTTTGAAGCTTGGATGATGGATGGTGTATTAAGATATTAGCTACAATGGAGGAGGTCTTAATAATGGAGTATGACCAAAATCAAATGTATTATAGATTAAAGCTAACACAAATGAGGTCTAATGCCTTTCTAAAGAGTCAAGAGGTTTTGTATGATAATCAAGAATTCCAATTGAAAGGGAGGGCTTAGCCTTCTATTTATAGCTTTCCAAATGGGAGAGTTTGGAAATTTGTTGAATGTGGGACTAAAGCTTAGCCAAAATCACTTTATGATTAGGAGTGATAAACATGTTTTAGGATAATTAAGTTCATCTTAGCTATTTAAACTTGATAAGCAAGTGATTAGAGACTCATTGAGAGTTGAGGGGAGTCTGATTAACCAGATGTGATTGATATATAACCTAGGAAGCCTATAGAAGTGATCCAGAGGGAAATAGGAAGATGTTTAGCTAATAAAATGGGGTTTATTAACCAAATGGGTTAAATATAGGAGGAATATGACCAAGGTGTCGTAAATGGGCATCCGAGAATGGAGCGAAGAGTAGCTAATTGACAAAGTGTTGTTAATTGGCTGAATTGTAGAAAATGCTAAGTGTAAGCATATTTTAGGTGTCTACATTTTCCCCTCTTTGGGGTGGCGTAAGTAACGTCACTTCAAAGAAAGTAGAAAAACATAAACAAGTAAATTTTTTGAAAGGGATGGAAGAAAAAATGAGTAGAATGAAGGATGCCCCCTTGATTGTCGATAGGGTGATGGAAGAACTCAATCGACGATCAAAAAGATGACATAAAGAGAAGAAGAAATAATAGTGAGAAGAAGAAGAAAATAAATGTGATATAGAATAAAAGGAGTATGAGGGAGGTGGAATGAGCTAACATCCATCCAGTGCCTTTTAAACAACTTTATTTTTCATCATATTGCTAATGATCTTCATCATTGGTCCTTATTAAAATGAATGAACACAAGTGTAGTATGACATGAAAATCCATATATGAACAAATTTCCATTACTAAAAACACCAACTCTATGCAACATAAAAATGCAATGCAATACGAGAAATTAAAATATTCCTAACTCCATGCAACATACATAATGCAATGTAATACAAGAAATTAAACAAGCTAGCCTAACAGAGAAACATAATGTAATGTTTTTGTTATCAAGTTTCAGTTCCAACCTGTGTAAATTAACAACAATGGTTTACGATGGTGCCCCGAGAAAATTATACATGTGAGGGGAATAATGAAGGACACTTGGGTCCTATGAAAATAATTGTGCACTACGAGATAGTACTAGGTAACTTGTTGTGCCACAGAGTATAGACGAAGCATGCAGACTAGCTTTGTTAATGAAGGTAGATCAAAATGATCCATGATTCGTTTATGATGAGAACAAGCAAGAACCAAAGAGTGGCATTTTATAGAATAATTTTTTATTTTTAGAATTTTTCTAAAACATATTTGAATGTTTTGATTTTTCTAACATATTTGAATGTTTTTGTGATTTTGAAAGTTTTCTGAAGCTATGTATAGGAAGACGAGTAAATTTGGATGCCCCTAGCGATAGATGGGATGTACAAGGGTAGAATGCCATGTGCATGCACAAGAAAGTGAAGATGCAAAAATGTTCCAGTGTTAGGTGGAATTATTAAAAGGAAAAATCTTCACACACATAAGTTGGATCAAGGCTAATATGGATAGGTCCAATGTGATGATGAACACAAACCAATGACATTCTAGGAAGGATTAAGGATGCCCCAATGTATCGTTGGCCAAGAAACACATGATAGAAAGGAAGTGGAATATTGTTTATTGCAAGAAGGTACAATTTTTCAAACATTGTCAAAAGGCAATCTTATACAAATGAATGTTTTGAACAAAGTGGAAGAAAAGTGTAACCTTGAATGGGGGTAGCTTAGAAGATTTTCCCTAAGAAGGTGATTATCCAAAGGCATAAACCGTGAGACAAGATATAGACTAAAGCAAGAGTTTGAACAAGGTCCAAAAAAAGACACTTGGTAACATATTGATCTTGTTTTCTCATAGAGACCCAGTGTGTGCATGTGGAAATTAATTACCTCTTGAAGGGAAGATTCAATAGGAAACAAATGAGGAAAAACTAGCCAATTTGTAGGAATTATTTATTTTCAAAGGTGATTTGTGAATGGAAGGTGGAAGAAGAGTCATACATTTCTCTGCTAACAATTAGGCATCCATAGCCCCGACAAAGATGTATTTGATTCTAATTGCAACATTTCTCTACTTCCATTCAAACATCCATATCCCTCAAAAATATATTGGAAATACCCCAAGAGAGATTTATATATATATATATAAATTTTCTTTCTACTTTTGATTTTTGATTGATTTTGATTTTTTCACTTTCTGAAAACTTACTTCAGCTCTCTTGTTTCATAAGGGGTTAGAACCACAGATGGCTTGATGGAAGGGTATGGAAGTGAATGTGATGACAACATTAGCTAGTGTCAATAAATATGTCCAAAATTTCTTCACAATAAGTTTTTAGATTTTGATAGTGATAGGATCTCTAAGAGGTAAGTCATTCTTTAATTTACCAAGGTGATGAAAGACCAAGGTCAAACAAATACCATAGAGATAATTGTAATAAAATTTGTGTAAATAGGCTAACCAAAATATCACCGAAGGGGTGAAAATGGCAGATTCCTTACAAAGGAATAAAAATAAGGGGAAGAAATAACATCCATGTGTATACGAATACACCATTGAAATGTTTAACCTTTGTTCCTTTGATTTTTAATGTTTTCGTATTTTTTTACATTTTGTCTTTTATGAAATTGTTTTGAGTTTTAGGATTTTTAATAGATTTTGGAAATTTGGGAATAACAAATTCATTTCATGTGATAGGATCCAACAATGATGTTTATGACTTCCTTGATGAGGGATATTAATCATTTTTGCTTATCAAGGGTCATATTCTCTCCTATCTCAATGATCATGGTGAGCTCATATTGAATAAATGACTATGATTTATCTTGAAACGTGGATTTTGTATGTCATAGATTGAGTTCCCTATCCAATTTTTTATGCACTTGGTGCCATACTTGATGGTTGTGTTGGTGTGCCTTCTTGAATTGTGGTGGATTTTGAACCTTATGGTTTTGGTCAATTTGAGATCTTTGGAGCTTGTGGAATGTGTGACATGTGATTGATAATGAAGTCGTTTGGATTTCTTATAAGCTAATGTGTGACTGCGTCTAGTCCCGAAGTGAAAGAAGAAATTGGATGTTTATGATTGATGATAGGAATGAGAGAAATCATGGTGGACTTGCCTCAATCATTAATAGAAGAATAATGTGATAGATAAAAAAGGATATGGTCCACGAATTGAAAAGATGGGCTACTTAGAAGGTGAGCCAACGATAGAAGATGATGAGTTTCTGCTAGGATATGTCCCTAAGATGGAAGAAAGCTGGGCTATGAGGACATACCCAATAATAGAAGATGATGGGCTACAGGAGGTGTCCCATAAATGGAAGAGGACGAAGGGCAACTAGGATGCGACCCGGGAATAGAAGGTAATTAGCTACCCCAAGGTGACTCACAAATAGAAAATAACTAAGGTCTTTAGGACATTGCCCCAGAATAAAATAAGATGGCAAGGGATTACTAGGGGGTAACCCACAAGTATAAAATGGAGGGCTACCAGATGGTGGCCCAAGGATAGAAGATAAAGGGCTACATGGAGCAGACCCACTAATAGATGATAGAGGGCTACTAAGATGTGGCCCAAGAGAAGATGAGGATGGGCTACCGGAGTAGACCCAAGGTGAGATTGTGAATGAGGAATTGTGATAGATAAAGAATGATTGGGTAACGAGAAGAAGGGCCATGGATCAATGCTAGACCCTAGAATCTCATCATGCTCAAAGGAAGGTGAAGATGGAATAATAGAAGAAGAATCAAGTTCCATGACCTTAGGATTTTCCTCTATGTTCTGATAAAAGGAATCAAATTCTTCCTCTCCATATGTGAGTGTATCGAATTCTAGAAATAATCCTTGTTTGTAACCCTCTATAGGAATATCTTCATGTAGCCTAAGTGTTTTGCCATCCCGAGAGAAAATAATTAGTAGAGGTTTTTGTTCTTGACCATGGGAGGTTGACTACAAGAAATGGATCCGATAAGTGAGGAAGATTGATTAACAAAATAAGATGAATATGTTCAATGATGTAGACGAGGGGAGGCTTGACCTTATCAATCCCACGAATATTTTTGATAGTGCTTTGAAATGATATCTTAGCATATTGTTTCTTGTGAATTGTTCTCTGTGGACACAAACATTCATCTTTAGAAGATGGATGAATATACAATAATGCATGAGTGAAATGAATTAGAGGCCAAAGAGGAATTGGATCCTGATTAAAAGAATAATATGACTTGAGAGAAAAATTAGACTTCGATCAAGACGTCTTACAAGTGGAAAGATATGGAATAGGTTTTCCTAGAAGATAAACTATTGTGGGTATATAAAGAGAGTCATCCATTCAAGCAGGATATTGTGACATAAGTGTTGATTTAGATGAATACAACTTGAGAGTTGACTTAGATGATTGATTATAGGAACTTCAAATCAGAGAGCTCTTAGATGCGGGAAGGGGCCATTGAGGTGATGGATAAAGGATGTTGTGTGAAGGAAGGGAGGACCGTGACATAGGATTCACTTTAGATATTTAATGAAGAGGGTCCTACAAAGAAAGGGACGACCGTGACATAGGAGTCACATGAGTCTTATATGATTAGGAATAAAGGTCCTTTGAAGAAAGGGAGGACCGTGATTCGAGGATTTGATCTAGGGGTATCTAAATTATAGTTAGGATCTGAATCTTCAGAAGAAGAGTGGGAATCCGAACAATAGTTTGGATCTGAATCAGAAGAAGAGTGAAGGAACTGAATCATAATTTTGATCGAAATCATCCAAACCATACCACCGAATATGAGTGAAGGTGGGGAAAATGGACCCTGAATGGGCCCTCTAGTGTGAAGAACCAAATGAGGTTTAGTCGTAATGGGAATATTTTGATGTGAATTCCTAAACCTAGGTTCCATATTGTTGTAAGTATGAGGAACCATGTGATAATCAGTCATTGTTGGCATTGTTGTAGATGTGAATGCCTAGACCTAGATAGTGTGATCAAACTTATTCAAAGTGAAGAAGGATCCATGTCGATTCGGGTAGCATAACGAAACCAATTAGACATTTCATAAAATACGGAGATGCTTACATGATTTTCCAAAGGGAACCTAAGGAAAATATATAATTTGATGGCACAATTTCAATGATCTAATCAAGGTTCGGACTACAAGTCACGAGTACGAAGGATCAAATAATATAAAAGGATTATCCCTAAACAAACAAGTATACAAGATGAATGATTACAAGGAACAATCATGCAAGTCCAAAACATAAAACTGATCAAAAAGGAAACTCTCCCTATGTAAATGCATTTCTCAATGACAGGTTTGATTTAAAGATGATCAAAACAATGTTAATGCTTAAGTCAAGTTCAAAATGAACAAGCAATAAGTAGAAGCAATGGGTATACTTGAATCCCAATCAAAGGATACCATGATTATTTTAGTAACCAAAAATGCCTAAACATCAAAGGAAAACATTACAAATGTAAGCTACATAACTACACCAATTAGACACATTAATCAAGCTTCATGAAGAAGAAATATATTAGTGCCAAAGTGGTATCAAACCAACACAAACAAAGTAAATGACACTCTTCAATATTTTGGATAATGTTTGAAGTAAAAATAAATCAAATTATATTAAGGATGTGTTAAAATGTGGGCAGCGTAACGCCATAATGCGGATACTTAGATCACATTTACAAGAAACATGACGTATATATCTTAATTTTCTCGATACAATGTGAACAAGGTATCACACCTATGGGATATCAAAGGATGAATCAATCTTAACTATGATGATGATCTTGAAATCAATATCAAGTGGTTATCAAGATATAAAAACGTACCCACACACTTTAGACGTTTAAAAACTCAGCCGAAAACATGGATGAGCGTAAACGGACATAAAAGTGGTGAACACAATCTATTGATAACACTCGTAAAACATGCCTTCCCTTGTCCCAAATGGGCAACAAGAATGCAAAGGAGTAGACCAAATGGGGTGGAAATTAACTAAGCATCACTTAGCCAGAGTTTTGCCTCATCCTAAGATGAGAAAGAAACTAAGCTAAGTAATACGTCGTAAATCTCATGATGAGTAACACTTAGTTTCAACTTAAGTGGACTCTTTGCCTTATTCAAAAAATAAGGTTTTGATTTCAAGTAATTCATCACATCATGAGAGTTTGACAAGGCATGATGGTTTGCACTAGCAAAGTGGGTTCCAAGAAGATATGGCTTTCCTATGTAGTTCACTCAACTAGGTGTCACAAGTTTGTCTAATGCAAACTTGATTTACCAAAACATTCAAAATGACCAATCTTATATTATCTCAGCTTTACTTTACCCCCTTCTAACAAAATGAGAAACTAGTGTGTTCAGTTGTATTATCATTGGAGTCGCGATACGGAAAAATTTGGCTCTAACTCACAAAATATATCACTAGTCAAGTGCATAAGCGGAGTGTTCCCATTTCATCCATGAGGTTACTCAATGGTGGACTAGTTTAGGGTTCCTAAAACCACCCCCATTGTTATAGCTTAAGGCATTATGCCAAAGGGCTTACATTCTAGTTAAGCAAATAGGGATGTACCCTTTTACGAACTCAACATACGGTGTGATGAATGTGTCGTTTTTATCTTTTTAAGCTTAGTGTGGTTTTTTGTAGCACACCTTTTGGCAACTTTGTAATAACACATGTATAAGTATTTTTAACGTCCCAAATCTCCTTTTTTGACAAGTGATTTTAGTCCTATACCAAAATCAGTATTTTTCTGATAATATCATATAAAGAGGAAAAAATATTTCTTTTGATTTCCCAAATCTTCCTAAGATGCAAGGAAAGAGCATACACAACACGCCATCCTACTCAAAATGTGGTAAGAATTGGAAAACCACTTAAGTAATTACGAAAAAAGAGTTCCTTTTAGCCAATTTTGAAATTTAATCCCTTATGAAGCCTAAATAAAGTGTTTTGAAAGCAAGAAGAAGTATTTGGAAGTGTTTTTGGTTCCTAAGATTGCCTATAAGGCACAAGGGAAGAGCATACACAACACAAAAAACTTAACTATAAATAATTAATGAAAAATACTTCATCTATTTTTGTGTAAAAGGAATTTTTTTTATCCAACTTTGAAGATTAATACATTATGAAGCTTAAATCAAGTGTTTTGAAAGCAAGAAGAAGGATTTGGAATCGTTTTTAGTTCCCAGGATCACCTATAAGGTGCGAGGGAAGAGCATATGCGCTTTGAAGAACTTTATCAATGGTAAATTGAAAAAAATTAACTAAGTTAATCAAAACAAAACCAAAGAACCCTGTAAACAACTATTAAGAACCTGCAAACAAGTTAGCAAAAAACTAAAAAAAATGATCTTACATCTCATAATAAATTTCAACTTTTAACACAGATGCTTGCATGCCTAGACTGATGTATGCATGCCCCAACCAACGGATGCACACCCTTACCAAAAAATGTGTGTAGCTAGAGGATATGACTATGGAGCTTGACACATACGCAGTAGAAAGGCATATGCACTAGGGTTTCAATGAATCCATGCCCTAACAAACAAATGTGTGTGCAAGGAAAAAGTAGGGTCAACACAATATACAAAGATACTGCGCTTCCAAAAAATTGGATGTGCATGCATTACAGTGCCTACGCGTGGGATAGGATGGATACACGTCCCTTTGTAAATGGACTGACAATTCAAAGTATAGACACGGATATGTGGTGAGTTCAAAAATGCATTCATGTTTTGATATATGTACATCATTCTAAGACACCTACACTTACCCCTGTAAAAACCTCAAAATTCACGAAATGAAAAATTTAAAGAATCAAACAGTTAACTGTTATCCATATTTTCCCCACAGGTAAAATTGATCGCACAACCCCACACAAGAAGAAGCCAGATAATTCACATTCAAATCCTACAAATAGGCAATAGAGGAACTCTCCAATGGAGTGGCAAGGCCTGTGAAAGATCAAACAACCCCATGTGAGAATAAATTCAAGAAATGGATCTATCGATCTAACCCGTGCTTCAAATATAGAAAATAGATTACGGTGGGCTTGGAAATGGAATAGCAAGGTCAAGGTAGGAGGCTAAGCAATGTCAAATGAACCAAAGGATAAAAGGAAAAGAAACATAAAATATTCAAAGTCTTTGAGCTTCATAAATGGTTTAGAACGGGCCCAAAAATGACTAAGTATGGAGGAGATAGTGGAGGGAGCCAAGTGTCCAAATGGTGCACCTCCAAAGATTAAATCCAAAGGGGTAGACCCAAACGAGCACCAAGCTTCCATGCATCCAGAGCCCCAAAAATTTACACCAACCATTGAAAAGTATTCAAATTAGCGGAGGGTGCCAAGTGTCTTAACGATGCACATTCAAAATGGGATCCAGGCCGGAGACTCAAACTTGCACCATCCCTCCACGTAGAAAATGGTCAATATATGTCAAAAAGAGCTGACCCAAAATGACTAAGTATAGAGTGCAGGCGGAAGGTGCCAAGTGTCAACACAACACTCCTTCAAAGGTAAAATCCTAAGTGGGTTTTCAAATGAGCACGGGCCTTCCACATGTCTCAGAGTCCAAAAAGGGATAAATTTGGGGTTGAATAGTCAAGTCGAGAGCGAGCCGGTGGAGGGGAGCCAAGTGTCAACACGGCACTATTTCATAGGTAAAATTTGGGGTAGGTTTCCAAACAAGCACTAGGCCGCCACATGTCCAGGGTTAGACTTTTGGCCCCACCAAGCAAAGAGACTTAGGAAAAATACAAAAGAAGCCCAAGGAGCACACGGAGGCCACCACATGGACCCTATATGGACAAACTCTTTAAAATATTGTGCGCCCACGATCCAAATATTCAAATGGCCATATCTTTTGACTGGAGACTCAGATTTGGGTGGGAGAAGACTTTTTGGAAACGTCTCGACACCCTCTATGCCATGGAAACATAAAATATCATTCTTAATAGGATTTGGTGGGTGAAAAATGGGAAAACATCTTCCAGGCCATTAATACAAAGCTTGATTTCTCCAACTACCAGATCTGATTCGATTTGATCCATGGGGAACAAACATGATAGATTTGGGGTGGATTTGAGAAAGGCATTGATTGATAGTGGTTGAGCTTTCAAAGTAGGATTCAATGCGTATCTCTAGGTGGTTGAAGCAAGATTCTAATTTTCCCTCTTCTCTCTCTTATTCTTCCTATATATTGTAATGAAGGGGCATATTCAAAGGGTTGGTCATTGTTTCTCCTCTCCTCCCCCCTCTCTCTTTCTTCCTTAGGGTAGAATGCGGAGTCTAAGCCTCCTCCCATGGCTCTGTAATGGTGTTTTCTTTCCTCTTTCCCACTGATGATGTATTGTGTAACATTTTGGAGCAATAAAATTTGTTTCGTGATGCATCTATCCATCCTTGGCTTATTTTGTTGTCTCTTCTTACCTCTCATCATTACAGGGTATATTGTGCATATTTTGATGTTTGTTATAGGTCCTAGGAGCTGTGTTTAATGGGTTTTGAAGTGGTGTCTATGTGTGAAATCTATCTCTAGTCCGTGGTGCATTCTTGTCCACCCTCTCCTCTTCTCACCTCTCTCCACTTCAGGTGGTCGGGTCTGTGATTCAACCACTTCCTTTTCTAGTGTATCACCACTTAGTGTAGGATCTTTCACCCTCTCTCTCTCTCTTTGTCCCCTTGGAATGGTTAGATTAGGATAGAATAGGTTCTACCTACATTGGAGTAGCTTGTGGCAGGTAGATTAGGAAGCAAGAACCGGATTTCTCGGAGGTCCATCTCAAGTTTTTTGTAAGTCCCACAGCTTGAGAGATGGTCCCATGTTGTGCAATCACATTGAATTCCCCACTTCACACCCAGCCATTCGGGGTGTTATGATTCCACACTAGCATTTTTAGCACGCTCGGTGGGACATGTCTGAAGTACCTTACCACTTCATTTCATCAAGTAGATGTGTTCTTGGTGGGATTCACCTTTTGAGGCACATGCAAGCACATCTGGCAACTCCATCTGGTCAAAACCCATTCTCTGAGTTATAAACCTTTTCCATCCATTTCCACTCATTTTCATCCATTTTCTTCTTCCATCTCTTTCATTTTCTCCCATTCCATGAGGTTGTGCAATCATGACTTCATTCCCTTCATGGAACTCACACTTACAACAATGCAATCCACCTCCAATGCATTTCCCAACTCCTCCAAATCAACATTATAATCAGATCTAGGACCATTATGCTTACCCATATGAGCAGGGTCAAAGTTAGTTTGGCCATGGAGCTTATCAAGAACAAGGGGATGCATACAATGGTGAAAACTATGTGGAGAATGTTGGTTTATTGGAGAAAATTCAAAAAATGGAGGTTGGCATGGTTCAGTCAAGGGGCATAGCACAAATGAAGGCATTCAAGATTGGTTGCAGGGCACCTTGTCCATGGGAAGGCCCTTTTCCAAGACATTACAGCCCTCAAGAGAAGCTTGGCTTCATGGTTGAAGTGTTGCCTCAACTTACATAGTGGATTGAGGACATTGAGGCTTATGAGAAAAGTGCGAGACAACCTTGTCAATGGGTAAGTCCACCACCTCTTAGCTCTTCATTTTCTCTTCCTCAGTCTTTATCATTTCAGCATGATCAAGAGTCAAGCCCCTCAGTTTCTACCCCAAGTGTTAGTTTCTCTTCTCCATCCCTTGATCTTCCACCTCATCTCAGTTCTTCTACCCTTTTCCCTTCCAACAAACATCCCCTCCAAACAAACAAAGTTCCACCTCCCTCCCCACAAACAATTTCAAAGTGGTTGAACCCCAACCTACCACTCCTCTTGCTTTCCCAAGTCCATGTTGGGAAGATACTCAAGAATCCAATCAAGGATAACAAGAAGAGGAGCCCAACAAAAAAGAAATAACAGAAAATCTGATGAGTTGGGCTGCTAAATTTGGGTTTACAAAGATCCCCTTGATGGTCAAGCCAATAGAGGAGGTCAAGGTTGAAGATCCAGTGGTGGTTGAGGTTGAATTTTTAGTAGAGGAGGAGGACCATATAGTTTCAGAGGCCCCAAGTGTGGAGTAGGCTACAGAAGAACCTTCAGTTCTTCCTCCCACTTCATCCCCTTCTTGAGATTTGATGTTGAAGAAGAGTTTGATCTTTCAAACTTCATGTTTGAGGAAGAGGGAAACCATGGTGAGCAAGTTTTAGATCAGGAGGACACCATGGAGGAGGTTGAGCACATGCAACAGGACAACAATGAGGCAAATTATCTGTCTGACTTGGAGGATTGCTTTGATGGAGAAAATCCCATGGAGATCACATCATTTTCTCTTCCATCATCCATCTTCCAAGCATATGAGCCTGCTGCCATGAAGGAGGGCATTCAAGAGCAGCAGCCTATGTCTCACAATGTATCTCTGGAACCAAGGTTGGAAGATATGAGTCTTCCATGTTCTTCACAAGAGAAGGAAGAAGAACAACCAACTCCAAGCCCAGTTAAAAAGGAGCATATGGAGGTGACCAAGAAAAATTCAGAGGATTGAATCATGATCGGTTGTACAAGAAAATACAGCCCCTCTCCCATTCAACCTCTCCAAAATTTTGATATTTTGGAGGATCCTGAACTCATTAGCTTCATGTTTAAGATGAAGCTTCATATGGTGAAGATAATGAAGATTTTAAGATCACCATGCAAAAGGGAGAGACCTTGTTACAAGCAGGATAGTAAAGAGTTTGATTTCCTACCAGACTCAAAAGAATGTTTTGATAAGAGGGATCCAGTTGAAATTGCAATATTTTCTCCCCCATCATTCATTCTTCAATCACAAGAGCCTATTGCCATGGAAGAGAGCGTGTAAGCACAACCTGTAGTTTACAACATGCCTCCTGAATCAAAGTTGGAAGATTTTGATCTTCCAAAAGTCACACCTACTGCAGAGGAAGAGAAAGAGTATGAGGCTATCATTCCTCCCACACCATCCATCCATGAGGGTCAGCAAGAAGGCTCCATTCTTGGAGTTAGAGTTTAGAACCATGGGCAGATTCAAAGGACCATACCTTGCCCAATCAGATATTTGGCTTCATTGGAGCCAAGGGAGAAGCCAAAACTAGTCATGCCTACTTCAGGGCATGAGGATGAGTATCAAAGCACCAAGGGTCACCATCAACACCTCCAGGAGTCCAATGCAAATCAACTTGAGGAGGTATTTTCCATTAATGTTGATACCTTGCTGATATGGGTGGAGGATCGACTTAAAGTCAATTTTTCACTCATACAGGCAACCATATTTAGTGTCAAATCATTTACATGGCTGCCTCTCTTGAGAAAGGGAAGCTACTTCTCCCTACCTATAGCAGGATTTGTTTAGCCCCTTTTCTCTCTGGTTAGTTTAGGAGTAGGAGTAGACTTTGTTTCTAGCAGAAGAAGTGCTTGTGCACACTCTGCATGTCTCATTTGAGGCATGTATGATTTTTTCTTTGTACATAAGTTTTGTTCATATTGCTCCAGAGCTACTGAGGCCAGGCCCTTCACTATTCATGGTAGAAGACTCATAGTTTCCTATAACAGTTGCAAATTTCAAAATAAAACAAATGCAAAGCAACTAAAGAATGTTTTCAAGACATCCCATTTAGGGACAAATGAAATCCCAGTCAAAACAATTTTCTACTCTCAGAAGCCTTGTTTCAAGATCTCTTATGAAAATTGAGAGTGCGGATGCGCGGAGGCAGGCTCAGGGTCAAGAAAAAGTGAAAAGTGGGCAATCGAGAGAGTCCATTTTGAAAGAAGGGTCGGTACTAGGCCATTAATTGTGACTCCATGCCCAATGGATGCTTCAAGGAAACTAGTCCTCTCATCTAGCAGGAAAATACCCCTGCGAGTCACCAAATTGTTATCCATATTTTACCCCGAAAAATTGATCAGCCATGACCCCACACAAGAAGAAGCTAGAGAATTCACATTCAAATCCTACAATCATGCAATAGAGGAACTCTACAATGGAGTGGAAAGGCTGTGAAAGATCAAATGACCCCGTGTAAGAAGAAATTCAAGAAATGGCTCTGTCGAGTGAACCCGTGCTTCAAATCTAGCAAACAAATTACATGCGGGCTCGGAAATGGAATAGCAGGGTCGGGGTAGGAGGTCGAGTAGTGTCAAAAGAACTAGAGGCTCAAAGGAAAAGAAATGGTGAAGATTTGAAGTCTTCGGGCTTCATAAATGGTTCAGAATGGGCCCAAAAATGACTAAGTATGGAGGAGACAATGGAGGGAGCCAAGTGTCCAAATGGCGCACCTCTAAATATTAAATCCAAAGGGGTAGACCAAATGAGCACCAAGCTTCCACGCATCTAAAGCCCCAAAAATTTACACCAGCCATTGAAAATTCTTTGACTTAGTGGAGGGTGCCAAGTGTCTTAACGACACACATTCAAAAGTGGGATCCAGGCGAGACTCAAACTTGTGCCAGCCCTCCACATAGCAAATGGTCAACAGAGGTCAAAAAGGAGAGCGGGCCCAAAATGACTAAGTATAGAGTGCAGGTGGAAGGCACAAGTGTCAACATGATGCTCCTTCAAAGGTAAAATCTTGAGCGGTTTTCAAATGAGTGTGGGCCTTCCACGTGTCTTAGAGTCCAAAAGGGACAGAGTCGGGGTTGAATAGTCAAGGCAGAGGCAGGCCAGTGGAGGGAGCCAAGTGTCAACATAGCTATTTTTCATAGGTAAAATTTGGGGTGGGTTTCCAAACAAGCGCCAGGCCGCCACATGTCCAGGGTCATAATTTTGGCCCCGCTAAGCAAAGAGACTCAGGAAAAATACAAAGAAGCCCAAGGAGCATGTGGAGGCCGCCACGTGGACCCTGTATGGACAAACTCTTTAAAATATTACATGCCCATGATCCAAATATTCAAATGGCCATATCTTTTGACTGGAGACTCATATTTGGGTAGGAGAAGACTTTTTGAAATGTCTCGACACCCTCTATGCCATGGAAACATAAAATATCATTCTTAATAGGCTTTGGTGGGTGAAAAATGGGAAAAATCTTCTAGGACATTAATACAAATCCCGATTTCTCCAACTACTAGATCTTATTTGATTTGATCCGCAGGGAACCAGACATGAAAAATTTGGGGTGGATTTGAGAAAGGCATTGATTGATAGTGGTTGAGCTTTCAAAGTAGGATTCAATGCATATCTCTAGGTGGTTGAAGCAGGATTCTAATTCTTCCCTCTTCTCTCTCTTATTCTTCCTATATATTGTAATGAAGGGGCATATTCAAAGGGTTGGTCATTGTTTCTCCTCTTCCCCCTCTCTCTTTCTTCCTTAGGGTAGAATGCAAAGTCTAAGCCTCCTCCCATGGCTCTGTAATGGAATTTTCTTGCCTCTTGCCCACTTGATGATGTATTGTGTAACATTTTGGAGCAATAAAATATGTTTCATGATGCATTTGTCCATCCTTGGCTTATTTTTTTGTCTCTTCTTACCTCTCATCATTGTAGGGTATACTATGCATATTTTGATGTTCGTTGTAGGTCCTGAGATTTTTGTTTAATGGGTTTTGAAGTGGTGTATGTGTGAAATTATCTCTGTATGTGTGTGCATTCTGTCCACCCTCTCCTCTGCTCACCTCTCTCCACTTCAGGTAGTCGGGTCTATGATTCAACCACTTCCTTTTCTGGTGTATCACCACTTAGTGTAGGCTCTTTCACCCTCTCTCTCTCTCTCTCCCCCTTGGAATGGTTAGATTAGGATAGAATAGGTTCTCTTCGGAGGTCCATCTCAAGTTTTACAAGTCCCACAGCTTGAGATATGGTCCCATGTTGTGCAATCACACCAAATGCCCCACTTCACACCCAGGCCATTCAGGGGTGTTGTGATTCCAAACTAACATGACCCCTTAAAATCCTTAACAAAAGGAAGATAAACCCTTTTAAAATGTGAAATAAGTTAAAATACAAGCTTTTAAACCCTAGAAAGCATAAAAGTGGTTAGAAATGAACATGTAAACCGTATAAAAGACTTGAAAAGGACTATAGAGTAAGACCCACTAGGCATTCCAAATGTGTACATGTATAAGTTGAAAAGCTATGGAAATGAGGTTAGAGAACCTCAAATCTTAATTAACTCAACTATACACCATGAGATAAGAGCTAAACAAGAGTTACTCCTATACATGCATCATAACTTTGACAAAAACATAAAAATCTATCATATATACTACTCTCTACTCTTTTTAAATCTACAAAACATTAAACCTATGAAGATCCTAGCAATAAAATGTGATGTTTGGTATGAAACTCAAGATTTTTAAGAATGAGAGCTCACCATTAATGGCTACAAGGCCATATGGTTCTTCTCATTTACTCAAGCTTGGATGATGGATGGTGTATTAAGATATTAGCTACAATGGAGGAGGTCTTAACAATGGAGTATGGCCAAGATCAAATGTCTTATAGCTTAAAGCTACCACAAATGAGGTCTAATGCCTTTCCAAAGAGTCAAGAGGTTTTATATGATAATCAAAAATTCTAATTAAAAGGAGGCCTTAGCCTTCTATTTATATATTTCCAAATGGGAGAGTTTTGAACTTTGGTGTATGTGGGACTAAAGATAAGCCAAAAGCACTTTATGATTAGGAGTGATAAACATGATTTAGAATATTTAAGCTAGGTTTAGGCTAGTTAAACTTGATTAGCAAGTGATTAGAGACTCATTGAGAGTTGAGGGAATCGATTAACTAGGTGTGATTGATAGATAGCCTAAAAATCCTGTAGATGTGATATAAAGGGAAATAGGAAGATGTTTAGCTAATAAAATGGGGTTTATTAACCAAATGGGTTGAATATAGGAGGAATACAACCAAGAAGGTGTCGTAAATGGGCATCCGTAATAGAGAAAAGAGTAGCTAATTAACGAAGTGTTGTCAATCAATGAATTAGAAGAAATGCTAAGTGTGATCATATTTTAGGTGTCTACAATAAGCAACCCTTTTCCCTTGAATAGATCCTAGATTGATTCTTTTGGAGTGCTTTAGTGCCTTTGTAATGCAATATTAGGTGATAATAGTAATGCTTAGTGTTTGGTTCTTTATTTTGAACACATGACTATGTATTTATATGATTCTCTTGTTTGAATTTTTTAGTTGATAACTGAAAGGCCAACTCATAAGTGAAAAATGTTCCCAAAATATAAAAAATACCCAAAAAGAGTGAGTAATGTGAGAAAGGTTCAAGGGCACCTAGGAGGGACAAGAACATCTAGGTATTGTTGTCCTAGCTAGGCACTAGTGTCCAATCCATGAAAGATAAATAATTAAAGTTTTAACCTAGTTGTAGGGTGGGTAAGACCAAATAGAAAACAATAGACAAAGAAAATAAGTCAAAAATAGTTTTTAACCACTAGTTTTATTGCTTAGGAATCATGTAAATGCTAGCATGCTTTTAGGACCTAGAAATGTACCCAAGTGTGTGATTTTGTGTCTACATAAGGGGCGTATTAGGAGTGGTGGAGGTTTTGATTAAAGAAAAATGTTAAAAATTTAAATAAATCATGAAATGAGCACAATAATAGATTTTTAGTTAAAAATCAATAAAATAAAATAAATAAAATTTAATTATTATTTTTGGATTATGGTAAAAGTGAGGGTTTTGGTAGGACCCACATCCTTGTTACAAAAGGCCCTTACCGGCCAGATATACTTTGATATGACATAATAGTAGCTAGTCTATCGACAAAAAGTAAACCATAATCCAAAAATTTCACAAAAATCCCACACCCCGGGCTATATAGGTATATTATTTTTAAGTTCATTAATAACCTCCTTCATAACAGAGTCCTCAGTTTTGCTAACAAAATTTTCAGCAACATTTAACAGATCCTTACAACTATTATGAAGATGGAGTCAAGGTGGCGTCCGTAGTGATTTTCCAACTCCTAATGACATTAAAAATAGTGGTAATGTTACCAAGGATGCCATGAATGAGTTCCACACCAGATTCTCGCACACTTTTCAACATCGACACTAGGTTCCAAATCATCTTCCTGGGTTGGCCCATCCTCAAAAGCTTCCTCAAAGATAGTCCATGGTAGTTACTTTCTCGAAACCTCATCGAAATTTCCTTAGTAAATTCCTCGGTGACATCCTCCTCTCGTATAGCCTTCTACTTCTTCCTCGCAACTTCCTCTACTTCAAAACCAGAATCCTCTTCCATCTCCTCATAAACATCCAATTTTCCTCCATAGCCTAAGATAATCGAGGAATCAAAGGTGTAGGCGAGTCACCCAAGAAAAATCTTGGGAATTGCATCAACTTTAATAGTATCCAAAGCATCCAAATTAGGAGGAACAGTACTTCCAAAAACAATAGTGGGGAGACATGAGAGGAATGGTAATCAGATTCTGGGGTGGCATAATCCAATATCTAGGGTGAAGAGTGAGCAGGGGGAGAAGAGGAAACATCACACTGACTGGTAATTTCCACTTCCGTATCGAAAGAAGGTGAGGTATTTAGGCGGTGGCAAAGGAAATGAGTGATAGGGTGGGGAAGAGGTGGAGGAGGGGATCAGTGGCAAACCAAGCCAATGATAATGGGAAAGCAATTTAGGTCATGGGCATCCACAGCATGCTTAAAGAGAAGATAAATAAGACCTTGGTGAAGTAAATTACCTTCACCTACTCTTTCCTTTTGTATGGATAAAACTAGAGACTAGTAAAGGAAATTAGCAAGATTAACCTTACCCCCATTATGAAAGTGAGCCAGGATAAA
Organism: Taxus wallichiana var. yunnanensis; assembly: GCA_018340775.1. Classification (NCBI taxonomy): domain Eukaryota; kingdom Viridiplantae; phylum Streptophyta; class Pinopsida; order Cupressales; family Taxaceae; genus Taxus; species Taxus wallichiana. Next base: position 401,263,443 of record CM031240.1, on the reverse strand, counting down.
GAGTTGGGGCCCGTAAACCAATTTGTATCTACCCTCCAAAGTAATGTACCTCATAATTTGTTCAGCTACGTGATTAGGGCTCCTTCAGAGAGGTTCTTTCATATCCGACTTATAAATGTAAACTTTCTCTTTCCTTTTCACCAAAAAAATCTACCATTTCAGCTTTTAGAGACCTCTTAAAATAAATATCCCCTTTATTGGGAAGCCCAGTCACTTCAGAAATTCTCTCCACTAAAATTACAAACTTCTTTTTTTCCCACATGAACATTTCCTACTTCCAGGAGGACAAAACACTACTAGAAACCACCAAGGAGTGCCCTGAGATTCTTTCTATGAAATTTGTCACCCATTTTTCCACCAAAATCTTCTAGATAACTTCATCTTGTTTAAGATCATTGTAATTAGCGGGCTCAAGTTGAACCAGGGCACCCCCATGTTTTCCAGAATCGAGAAACAAAGATAACAACTAGCACAAATGGTATGAAATGAAGTTTTAATGCGGGTATAAATAAATAGACCCAAATCTCTATTGACACATGCCCATGAGAGAAAATACTTCTTGCAATTATTTTTGAAAATCTGCATTAATGATTCAAATTTCACTTAGTTTCCCACATGCGACGAAGGTAATCAAAAAAATAAACTTTCCAATCATCATAAATGTGATCATCATCGGTGGTGAGGGAAGCATACGGCCAAAGGAAATGAAATCCCAAGTAATCATGATAAGAGGTGCCAACCTTATACATGCAAAACTTAGCAATGTTTATGATAGTCATCCTTAACTACTTTTAGAATTAATTCAGGAAGATTCCCTATCCATTGTTGTTGATTCTGTTGTGAGACTCCAAGATTAGCAAGCAGATCAACCACTTTGTTTCCTTCCCTAAAAACATGCTGATATTTAACATTGCTAAATTGAGATTGGAGGAGTCTTATGTCTGATATGATGTTGCTGATAGTCTAGCTGGCTACACCCTTGTTGTTAAGAAGATTAATCAAGTTTAGTGATTCATTTTCCACAATTATGTTAATCTTTCCAAAATTAGTAGCTAGTTCAAGACCCTTTAAAATAGCCAAAGCTTCAACTCTATGGTTAGTGCCGAAATCAAAGAAGGAGGCAGAAGTTGCCATCGGTTGTCCCAAATCATCCCTAATAGCAGCACCCCCACCAGAGAGGCCCAAATTACCTTTATCATCCTCTTATGGATTAAATTTAAGCCATCCAATAGGACGATAGGTCCGATATTAGTAGTTCCCTAAGAGCAGTACAATTGGGAGGCTTGAGGGGAACCATGAGTTGTTGTAACCATTGTCTTTCCATGTTGAGAATAATTTTACACTTGTGTTGTTTCCAAATGTAGCAATTCAGATTTTCTTGAAGACCAATAGAGATCAAAGTGAAGACCTGTTGGGGGTACTTTGTTGATCCTTAAATATTCTCTTGTTTTTCTCTTTCCATATGTTCCATAGGGTGTGAGGGAGAAGTAATTTCCAGGAAAGATTGACAACTTGATGATGAAAGAATGTAATCCATTGATCGATAACTTCCGGAATTATTTTAGGGAAAATCCAAGACACTCCAAAAATATTAAATAGAAGACTCCAAACAGAGAAGTAATTACAATGAAAGAGTAAATGGGCTAAAGATTCAATAGCATTAAGACAAAGCATGCACCTGGTTGGTAATGAGTATCCCCTCCTTTTTAGGTTTTCTCCCGATAGGAATGTGTCTCTAGAAGTGAGCCAAGTGAAAAATCCCAGTTTAGGGATCACCTGAGGCATCCAGATTTGTTGTAATGCAGGGCCCTCCGAGCTGTGTGGAAGGGAGAGGTAGGCAACCTTGACAGAAAAGGAGCTTGAAACCAAAAGAGGCCATATTCTAGCATCCTCCACATAAGAAGTGGGTAAAAACTATTGCACCAATAAGAGCTTCAATTTTTCTATCAATTACATTTCTGAAGACAACTAGCACCTTCCCAAATAGGTATAGACCAACATGGGTGTAATGATGATCTATCGACATAATTTGTGACATAAGGACCACAGTTCTAATAAGTCTAGATCTTATAGGATCCCATAAGGGGTCATCAGATAACACCTTATCTCCCATCCATTTATCGTTCCAGAAGGTAACCATGTGGCCATTGCCAATTTTCCATCTAGTGCCTACCTGAATCAAGATTCTGGTACTCTTAATGGAATTCCAAATAGCTGAGCCATTTGGGGTATTTTCATCATAGAAGTCCTCAACCAAGAAATATATTTAGAGATCATCATCTGAGTCCAAGAGGCTCTTCCATTGTTAGCAATTTCCCAACCTAATTTGGAAAGCATGGTAGCATTCATATCAGCAATTCTGCACAAACCCAATCCCCCTAAAGTTGTAGGTTTACAAACCACCTTCCAAGAAACTAAGTGAATTCTCTTTCTTTCTTCAGATCTTGATCAAAGGAAAAATTTATGTATTTTTTCAATAGTGGTAGCTATAGAGGAAGGAATTTTCAGTAAAGACATAAAATAGATTAGAATTTTTACAATGTGGCCTTAACTAGTTGCAACTTACCTTCCTGACTGAGGAGGGAGCCTTTCTAGCCCACTAGTTTCTTTTTGAATCTATCTATAACAGAATTCTAGAGGCACTTAGTTTGTCTTCCTAAAAAGAGAAGAATACCAAGGTAAGAAGAGGGGAGATCCATAATCCTATAGCCAAAGATGTCATAATCTTTATGTCTTCTAGTTGGGGTGTTAATGAAAGTAATGCTACTCTTCCCAAATTTTATCTTTTGACCCGACACCGATTGATAACAATCCAAAATATGTTTCAACACTTTTGCCTCCTGGACTAAAGCTAAACCCAAGAAAGAATGTCATCAACGAATTGGTTGTGAGTGGAAGCTGAGACCCTAGAAGTGATAGTGATACCTTTGATGTTGCATTCACCTTTAGCTGCTTCCAAAGCTCTACTAAGAGTATCAACCATAAGAATAAACAAGAAGGGGGATAAAGGATCCCCTTGCCTGATTCCCCTACTTGAGTTAAAGTATCCTTGAGGGATATCATTAATGAGAATGGATAATTTAGGCATTGAGATACAGTTATAAATCTAGGATCTCCATTTTTCCCCAAAACTAAATTTCTGAAGGACCTAAAGTAAGAAAGGCCAGCTAACTCTATCAAATGCCTTTTGCATGTCAAGTTTAAGGATCATACTAGCCAAATTTTTGAGTGAAGCTGAGTGCATCACCTCATGAATAGTAATGATGCCTCCTTGGATCAATCTACCTCCAATGAACCCATTTTTTTGTTTTGAAATTAAACTTGCCATAACTGGTTTGAGCCTAGAGGCAAGCATTTTTGTAATAATCTTATAAGAAGTGTTACATAGGCTAATGGGCCTATAATTAGTGATCAATTTAGATCCCATTGACTTAGGTGTGAGGGAAATAAAGGTGTTATTCCATTCCTTTAACATAAGGTCTTTTTGCTTTGAAACTCAAGAATAGTTGCATGAAGGTCAAATTCAATGATGTGCCAGAAAGATTAAAAAAATCCATAGGGAATCCATCAGGCCAGGTAATTTATCACCCTTCATATCAAAGACAACTTTCCTTATTTCATCAATAGAGAAGGGTTGGGTGAGTCTGACATTCATATCATCATTGATTAAATTAGGAATATGACTGAGCATTTCTGACAATCCTCTTCATTTGGTGGGGGAACTCATGTAAAAGGTTAGCATAGTAATTGATAAGTTCAGCAACAATTATATCATCTTTGTTAATGTAGGCACCATCCTTTGTGACTAACTCTTTTATTTTGTCCCTACTCTTGTGTTTCATAGTAGTCATATGGAAGAATTTTGTGTTTTGATCTCCCTGCTTTGAAGCCAGGTGGCTCATGATCTTTGACACCAATAGATTTCTTCCTCAACCAAAGTGTTGTGATAGTCACTAAGTAGGAAAGTTCCTTATGATGAAGCTAAGGGGATCTCCCTTTCGAATCAATCTCCTCAGAAATAGCAACAAGCTTTAGAGATAACATCTCCTTTCTTCTATGGATAACCCCAAAAACCCGAGTTTTCCAATTTTTCAGCTTATTCTTGACATAGCTAAGCTTCTTTGCAAATTTGTACATAGTTGTGCCCTGAATATCCATTTGCCACCAGTCCTTGATAAGAGATTCTAATTGATGATTTTGTAACCAAGCCAGTTCAAAACGAAAGGGAGGATGTTTCAAGTTTTGAGCTTGTGAGGTGGTAAGAAGCAAAGGGAAATGATCGAGGCATATCTTAGGCAAAGCCATAAAAATAGAAATCATTATAGTGAGCCATCCAATCCATAGAAACAAGGAATCTATCCAATTTACATTGAATGTGATTATTTCCCAGCCTTCTGTTAGACCAAGTATAATTGGCTCCATGCAAATCAACATCAAAAAATTCCCCCATTCTGATAAATTTAGCAAGAGCTTCCATGCTAGAAGTGTTGACGCTGGTTCCACCTTGCTTCTCAAAGAGGTATAAAGGAGTATTAAAATCTCCAGCTATCAGCCAAGGAAGATGCTTGCAGGTATAACGAAAATCCAACAGCAGGTCAGCCCAAAGTTTTTCTCTCTGAGACTCAGTGTTAGGTGCATATATATTAACAGCAATCCAACCCAAATTAGACCCAATTTCTTGGAAGAACATTCCTAAGAAATGTGGGGATTTGATGATACATTCCCCAAAGAGAATCTTCAGATTCCAAAAAGTGCATAAACCACCAGCATTACCAACCAACTCCTGGGAAACCACAGAGGCATTGGGCCAAAGCTTATTAAGCATATTCTCCTCTTTCAATTTGGTTTCTTGAAGCATCAAAATATCTGGAAAGTGTTTGAGTCTAAAATATTTAAGGATACATTTTTCTAGGGAGCATTCATTTCCCAAAACATTCCAAGAGAAAATATTCATTTTTTTTTTTGGCTTACCTCCACTTGGGATGGCAAGGATTCCCTGTATTCCTTGAGTTATATTTAGAAATGCTTCCTCCTGAATATTTGCTTGATTTGTGAGTCTCCCTTTGGTTTTCTTAGTGCCCACATCAATATTTACCTTAGTTTTTTTTGGTATTCTTAGCGGGATTACTATCAGAAGATAATGAAGCAGAAGGAGAGATGATGGCATTCTCACACGAGAGGAGCAAGAAGTGGTAATTCCAATGACCGAGTAGAAGGAAAATAGTGAAGGACAGGATCCAAAAATTACAAAGAGAAGGTGAGCAAGGAGAAGAGGAGGTAGAAAGGGAGGAGCCAAAAAGAGGAAAGGTGAGAGGAAGATCGAAGGAGGGGGAGGAAGCCGAAAGAGGAGCAGAGGGAGAAGGAAAAGTAGAAGAAGGGAGGGATGGAATAGAATGAGTAGGGGAGTAGGCGGAGGAGCGAATCGGAGAAAATAGGTAGTAAGGAGGAAACCACCAACGAGGAAGAGGAAGCAGGAGGGGGTGGGGTGGAGATATCTAGAGCCACCGAAGGAGATGAAGAAGGAAGGGGAAGTGAGGCTGAAGTAGAAGGGAGAACAATATCCTCCGAAAGAACATCAAAAGGATTAGAAGTACTAATAACATTAGAGTTTTTGGGAATGTACTTGCCTTTGTCTAATTATTTTGTAATTGGAGAAATCTTGAGGAATATATTCGTATTCAATGGGCTGAACCCAAGTTCCCAGCTCAAATTGTAGATCAATAGAGGATGGAAGGGGTGAGCTTATGTCAACATTGACACAAAATCTGGCATGAATGAATCTGGAGCCCACCTTGGTAGCTTGATCAACAGCTATTAGGGTACCAATGGATCTGGTGATGCCTTCAATGACTACAGAGTGCCAAAACTCTAAGGGGAGGTTGGGAAGACAAACCCAGACCGGAGCTTGATTCATTGTTTCAGTCTTAGCATTGAACCTAGGTGTCCAACTGATGGATATAGAAGCCTCTCCTTCCAAAAAACCAAGGTCCACCCAGAAGATCTCGAGAAAAGTATTATTTGTGAGAGAAAGTGAGAAAAACTAACCAATTGGAAAGAGTAGCAATATCTACCGGACCACATGGGGGCCCATTTAATATGTACCCATTTTTGTATCTCCTCCAAAGGTGGTCTAGGACCCATCATCTTTCCTATTAATGACAGTTCCCTAGAAGCTTGCATCGCTACAGTGATTGAGGTAGGTATTTGAAGAGATAAAGTCCCATCAATATTCCGAGGTTGGAGTTTTCACGGTTTCATAGGTTTCAAAGAGCTAGCAACTACATCCTTTTAGAAGCTGATCGAGATGTCAACAGAGTCGGGAGGGGGTTCAGTGCTACACCGATGAATCTGCCATCGAAGTAGGACGTAGTCACAACAAAAATTCAAAAAGAATTAGAGTGGTAAATTTCTTCGATAACTTCACCAAAATTGTGAACGTGTGTGTGTGTGTGTGTGCATACGTGTTGATCATATTATTCGTAGACTCATTATTGATATGAATTAATGTATAATCAAAAACAGCTTTATAATCATTTATAGAGATTATAAAATTTAATTCTTTATTATTCTTAAATATCTCCAAATTTATTTTGGAGCTTAAACCAAACCTTATTTTAAGAATAATTAATGTACCTTGGTTATTGTAATTTTGGTTTGTCATGAGAAAATTATGAGAATTTTTCTTGAGGCTTGTGAGTTTTCTTATGGGATGAATTTTGAGAAAATTATTTGACACAAAATGTCTTTTGGAATCCCCATGATTTTGAATTGGAGCTGCTTGGTGTATGTGAATATGTTTTGGACACCCAAGGAGGTGTGAACTATGTTAGGCCCCGGAAAATTGACTAAGTATGAAGGCACATGGGTGTGTGGGTCCCATTTATAAAAGGGTACGCAAGGTAAAAGTGTGCAGGAGGAAGAGTTAAGAAGGCACATGGTTCACGCAGCGTGCAAAAGGAGGTTCGAGACTTAGCCAATTTAAGAATCCAAGGAAGAACACATGAAAATCATGATCAGTTACATGTGGATAAGATGCTAGCCTGCCAATAGGTGGCTGAGGAAAGATCATGCCAGCGATGGGATCTTATAGAATATCTTCATGAGATGGAGTGGAGAGCTCAGGCCTGAAAGAACATGCTCGCTTGGAGGACCACATTCAACACTTGGCGATGGATCTAAGGGTGCGGCAAGGTGAGTTGGTAGTGTGGGAAGATGATAAATACAAGTGCCTGCGGTATAAAAAAGAAGAGAGAGGAAAGAGACCGAGATAACATACAGATGGGGATATAGAGATAGAGGAAGAAATGTACACAGAGGGAGAGATAACATGGGTGAGGCTCTACAGGATTGCTTTGTGAGTGGAACTTTGATTCAGATAGGAATGTACTAGGCCCAGTATTGTAATTTCTTTTTCTTTTGGCATAGTTATATAAGCCTAGTGATGTGCATGGTCTTCCCTCTATGGCTCTTTGTAATGAAACAATGAATACAATGAGGTTACTTGTTGTAAATAGACATGGATATCGGTATCTTAATGTATATTTCATTCATAGGAATTCTTTTTCCTTGCATGCTATGAATGAATGATTGTATCTTTCTTTTGTTATAATATATGTTATGGAGTATGTGTTGTATATATTTACTCCCGGATAAATATAGACACCCAAAGAAAATCGGGTCTCGGAGGCGAGAGAAACATGGTGGAAAAACATAAATAAAATATGTATTCGGTCTCCAAAACCCGCCAATAAAGAAAATATGTCGTCGGGTCTCCAAAACCCGACGTAAAAGGAATCGGGTTTCGGTGGCGCAGGAACATGTCGGGGGGTCTCTAAAACCTAACATCAAAGAAAAGATGTCATCGGGTCTCCAAAACCCGACGCAAAAGGAATCAGGTTTAGGTGGCGCAGGAACATGTTGGGGGTCTCTAAAACCCGACATCAAAGAAATCGGGTCTCAGCGTCGGGGAAGCACGTCGGAGAACATGGTAAAGAAGCATGTCACAAGGGTTGGAAAATCTGACATCAAAGGAAAATCAGGTTTCGGGTTTCGGGAAACATGAAACATGAAACATGCGATGCGAAAGGATGTCCCGATGCTCGAGGGTTCCATAAACCCAACAAAGAAAGAACATGTCGCAAGGGTTGGAAAACCTGACGCAAAGGGAAAGTGGGTTTCAAAGGTAGAGAAGCATGGCACAGAATCATGGGGTGAAAACATGTCGAGGCATCCTCCAAACCCGATGCAAATGCAGAGGAGAACCCCGAACCCGACTGAAACAGAGACCCTGACGCGGGAAATATTCAGATCGCCATAACTTTTCACAGGGAGCTCAGATTCACACAAGGTTGGACTTTTTGGAAAGCTCTTAGCATCCTCTACGCAAATATGACTAGATATATTTAATTGGGTGGGAAAAAGTTCTTTAAAATGTAAAATACACTTCGCCACTATTGGGTTGTCGAGATTCTCGCCTACCGCCATGATTTGTTGAAGTTAGGTGCAGTCTTGGAGGTAGTTGGGGAGCTCTGAATTCTTCTCTTCTCCCTCATTTTTCTTGTATAAATGGCTGGGAGAGGCTCTAAAAATGGGTTAGACATTTTTATTTTGCATCCTCCTTCTCTCCCCTTGCTGAAGAGAATTTGTGGAGTTTTAAAGCCTCCCATATGGATTGTAATGCTGTTTTTTGCCTCTTGGCCATTGCAATGTATTGAATCGATCCTTGAGCAATATATGTATGTCTGTGATTGATTTTAAACCCTCTCATATATTCATTGTTGTTATTTTGATCTCTCATTGTATTTTGGTTGCCTGTGCATGGTGTGGTATTACATCTATGTGGTTTGTGTTTAATCTTGCAAAACGGGTGTCCAACATTCCTCGGTGCATCACCTCCTTAGCTTAGGTTTATTTTTATGCATTTCTCTCTCCCTGTCTCCTTGGTAGTTAGATTAAGTTTTTTGGGTAAACCTCTGTGTTTTATTGGTGCATCTGAACAGAGGAATAGGAGCCGGCCTTCATCCGGAGAGCTTTTCCGATTTCGCAAGGTCCCACACTTGGGAAAAGCTCCATGTTGTGCAATCGCACTGAGATTCTCAACCCATCACGTTGCAGAGTCCCAGGGGTGCTGCGTTTCGACACCAATAGTTTTGGCACGCCCGGTGGGACCAAGAGGTCATTCCATCAAAATTTGAAGGAGTTTTCATGAAATTTGCACTAAAAATTACAGTTTTTTACAAATTTCGGATTTTGCACCTCCTAGCCTGAACTCCGAAATCATTTTTCAAGGGTTTATCTTGCTCAAAACAGGTCAAAATTTCAACAGTTGGTAGATCTGAGGGTAATCTTCAAAAGGGTATCTTTAGTTTTTTGAGATTTTGATTTTCAAAATTTCATGGTTTTTAGTGATTTCGGGTTTTCGGGATCCGAGAACATCAAAGCAGATCATTTCGGGTTTTGGGGATGTCGACATGTTCCAAGTTCCGACACATGGCAATTCGGGTTTTGTGAGTTGCATCGCATGACCTGAGTTCCGCCTGTACTTTTCGGGGATCCGCAGCTGCACAACAAGGCCTAAATTCCGAATTGAAGTTGTCTCCTCTAGGTCCTTCAAATTTTTAAATTATATTTTCAATATTGTCAAGTTTGGTGTGTAACTTGGCAAAATCCATCCTTTTTGAGGCTTGTTATCTAACACATCTGGCGACTCCGAAGGGATAGAGTTCAGTGGTGTAGCAGCACAAGTTGCCCAGGCACATGAGAAGAATTCGAACAAGGTCTAATACTCGAGAAGAAGGGCTATTTTTCCACTTACAAATTTCACCAGGCAGAGGAAGGAGAGGAAGAAGACCACAAAGATCACCATCTCCACCTAACAGGACTTTGTCTATGCCTCCACAGGTAGGCCTTTTCTCGCATCAACCAGGGTTCTTAGGCCAATCATAATGGCGCATCTACCACCGAATCCCTTTGTCAATTTCACGGGTAGTATTCCACTTGCCCTAAATGCTCATAATCAAATTCCAATGCAGGGCAAAAAGAATATCCCCTATTTCACAGGAGAAAATCATACTACTCCTATTGATCACATCCAGATATTGCTAATGCATGTGCAATCCACGAAATAAATGAAATGGATGTTTGCATAATCAAGTTGTTGGCTTCATCTTTCAAAGGCAAGGCCTTACTGATGGTTTAGGAGCCTAATAGCGGGGTCTATTACAAATTGGAACCAACTTTGTTACTCCGCTCTTTGCGAGCCAATTCGGGAGAGGGCGACAATTTATCTTTATTCGAACAACTAACAACAATCAAAAGGGCTCCTAACAAACAAATGACAGATTTCAACTTCAGATTCCAACGAACATGGGACAGATTCCAATAGGTGTTAGACCAACTGCCGAAGGAGCATTCCTTTGTTTCTTAAAGGCTATAAATTCGAGACATAGCCATGATGATCCAATCAATGGGAGGAACAACGCCGCAGAGGGCCTACGACCGGCTATCGGAGCGAGAGAATTGTTTGATCCAAGCTAGCAAGCTTGCACTAAGGCCACCAATGCCTCTCTATCCGGATATGGGAAATCCTACAACCAGTCAAGCACCGTGAGTTGAATCTCATTCCAACTCCTAGAAATCAAATCAATAATGAGGCGTCGACTTCTTCAAATACTTCAAAGGAATTGTAGGAGGTCATGAAACAACTGCAGAACCTTGGAAATGAGCTAGTGACTATCAAAAGACAACAAGCTCAAAGTGCTAGACCGTATCAGCCTCAAGCACAGTACCAAGCTAGGCCCCCATACCAACAAAATAGACCACCAGCTCAGGCTACAAATCAAAACCAAAACCAAGGACAACCTCAAGCTGCCAGGCCATTTCGGCCGTATGATCCAAATACAACGACGTCCTCAAGAGCCTTGGTCCCGACACAAAATAACATGGCACAGGAGTACGACTGGTGTTACCCTTGCAATCTACCTCACAATCAGTCAGCATGTTTTAATGGTGCACTGAATCAGGCCTTGATGGTGCAAACCATTGGTGTTCCTCAAGAACCAAGCCAGGAAGAGAATCAGCAGCAAGGAACACAACAAGAAGGACCTCCGACAGAAACCACATTGGCCAATTGGTAGACGGAAGACTTCTGTGGAGTTAACCAACAGCCTTTCCAAGGCGTGGCTGCCAACACACGGTCAAAGAAAAGAAGCATAGAAGAGGGACAACCATCTAATCTAGTTGTTTCTCAACCCACTCTTACACAACAAGGAGTCAGTAGACCAAACATAGCTCCAAATGTGCAAAATCAACTTAAGGTACCTGTTGTAGCAACACATGCACCTATTCAAGCTCCAGAAAAGGTTGCGCTAAGTAAGGGATAGCAAAAGGACAATTCATCCCCTTTCAACATCATCGATAAAATGAAGAAGACACATGTGGACATTTCCATGTGGGAATCACTTGCAATCCCAGGACAACGAGATTTATTGCAAGCTGCAATGCATGCTAATGCTAATTGTCCCAAATGTATCAAATCGGGGACATGAGAGAGTTCTCACTAATGTAGTGCAACATGATGGGGGCCGACAAGGAAAATTTGAAGCCTCCACCATTCTACATTTCGTTGATTTTGGAAACCACTTGGTACACAAGCGCATGATAGATTCGAAAGGGCAAGTAGTTCGGTGATGCAAGTAAATAGTGGATCAGTGGGTTTGAAATATGCGCCAAGTGCTTAAAGGAGTAATACAATGCTAGATGGAATGGCGGTAGGAACTATTGGAGTCATCAAGGGGTTAAGCCTAACACTACATTCCCGTCCTTATGTTACGATTACGTAAGATGTGTCTCAGAATTGACCTCCCACCACTCTTTGCGTTGTGTCTATCAAGGACTTCACCGCAAAAATCGATGGATATTTATCTACGATTGGTCACACATGATTTTCGAGGACAAGGTATGGAGCTAAAGCAACAATCAGTCGAGAACCAATTGCCAATTTCCATATTGAGCCTTATGTACGAGTCCTATCAATGCAAATTGCTCAGCTTTTGATCAAGAGGAGTGTTCAAGTGATCTAGAAACAGGTACTAAGGTTGAGGGAATTCCTGATTTAGCTTTGGATGAATGGGCAAACAAGAGTCATGAATTTGACCCATACAAGGAAATTGAAGAGTCTGAATTGGGCGTGTATTGTATACATGAAGAAAATTCACCCATTCCCGACATCATTCGGCTTGAACAAAAGGATGAAAACAATGAAGTTTGGAGATTATTCTTCGATGGTTCGAGAAGCAGACAAGGTGCTGGAGGTGGTGCAGTGTTGATTTCACCACAAGACATCAAATATTATTCAGCTTTTCGTTTCTAGTTTTCTTGTTCAAACAACATAGCTGAATATGAGGCCTTGATTCATGGACTTCATTGGGCCAGGAAAAAGGGCATAAAGAACTTGCAGGTGTTTGGAGATAGTGAGCTAATCATCAACCAAGTTAGGGGACAACATGCTACAAAGAATGACCTGCTAAAGAGCTACAAGAATAGGGTATGGGACCTCATTGAGGATTTCGAAGCTTTCAACATCATGTCCATACCCAGGAAGAAAAATGAAGTTGTAGATAGGCTCGCAGCAGTTGGAGCAACGTTTGATGTGGTTGACAACATCGAGAGGAAAAACACAACCACATATCCATGTGATTGTGAGGCCGATAGTTCCGATAATAACACAAGTGTAGCGGTGTGTTTGAGAACGATCAACAGATCGTCAATTTCTTACAAGAAGAGGCTGAATTCTCAGCTAGAAATCAGGACAGATTAGAGCAGCAGTATGGGGATCAAGTAGTGTAGCTGCGGACAAACAAGCTTCCCAAGGGTTTAGTAACGTTGGAGTCTATCTTCAACCCTAACAACCAGTTCCGTAAAGAAAAGGCTAACATACAGGTCAAGAGAGAAGATTCAGAGCCAATTCTGGTTGGGGAAAGCAAAACACTTCAAATTGGCAAAGTGGCTACTGAGCAGGAGAAATCAGATTTCATACAGCTTTGCCAAGAATTTCCAGATGTCTTCGCTTGGAGCTATGAAGACTTAAGAGGATTCGATCTAAAGTTGGCACAACATACAATAGAATTAGATCCAGATGCTAAGCCCATTAGACAGAAGCAAAGACCTGTCAACCCGCACATTGAGCCTCTAATGAAGAAAGAGCTCAATAAGCTAATAGAGGCACATTATATTCCCGATCAAGCACTCAAGCTAGGTTGCAAACTTGGTTCCGGTCAGGAAGAAGAGCGGAGAAATCAAGTTATGTGTGGACTTCCGAGACCTCAATAGGGCATCTCTCAAAGATCATTACCCTCTTCCTTCAATGGAACAAATATTGCAAGTAGTATCCGGTTCAGAGAGATTCTCTCTCCTAGATGGCTACTCAGGATACAATCAGGTGATGGTGAAAGAAGATGACCAATTCAAGACGGCTTTCACCACCAAATGGGGGACATATGCCTACAAGAAGATGCCATTTGGGCTATCAAATGCTGGAGCCACCTTCCAAATGGCAACGGACTATTTCACCAAGTGGATCAAGCGGTAGCGCTCAAAGAGGCAAACGCAGTATAATATACTAGAATTTTATGAAGGAATAGTGACCAGGTTTGGTGTGCCGGCCACTATTATATCGAGACAATGCATTGGCATTCGTCGGTTCCAAGATCACGGAATGGGCTGTCAAAAATGGAATCTACTTGAGCACCTCTTCCAATTATTACCCACGGGTAATGGACAAGCGAGATTCCACGAACAAGAATTTGCTAAGGATCATCAGGAGGACTCTGGAGGAAAATCAAGGAACATGGCATACCAGGCTGAAATCAGCATTATGTGCTGATAGAATAACACCAAAGAGGTCTATAGGCAATTCCCCTTACAAGTTGGTCTATGGAAAAGAGCGATGTTGCCTATATCATTAGAACTGCCTGCATTGGAGTTCATGAAGCAGTTGGAGCTGGCTGAGTTCGAACCAATGGAGGCTAGGTATGCAGAGTTGATGGAATTGGAAGAAATTAGAGAACATGCAGTTCAAACGATTGAGAAAGATCAGGCCTTGGTGAAAAGATGGTTTGATAAGAAAGCAAGAGCAAGGACCTTCTCAGAAGGAGACTTAGTTCTGAAATGGGATGCAGATCGGGCAAAACCGGGAAAGCATTCCAAGTTTGATGCCATTTGGAGTGGCCCTTACATGGTCATGAAATGTAAGAATAGCAATGCCTTCCAATTGTCTACATTGGATGGAGAAGAACTCCCGATTCCGGTCAACGGAATCTATCTTAAACATTGCTACTGAAGAGAAAAGTTCTACCCTTGTAAATATTAGCCTAGATTTCAATTCCTCTAAGTGCGTATGCACATTGTCTTGTTGTAGTTAGGTTTCAGTTTCCCTAAGTGCTTTGGCACAGGTTTTGTTGCTCCTGGGTTGGTTTTCTACAGTTCAGCGTGTTCTCGGAGAAGGAGTTGCGGTATCAGGTTGGTTTCAGGGTTGCTTATGACTCCATGCCCAATGGATTGCTAAAAGGCCATTGATCTTCTACCTAGCAGGCAGGTAACCCCGTGAGTCACCAAATTGTTGTATATATTTACCCCAGATAAATATAGACACCCAAAGCAAATCGGGTCTCGGAGGCGGAGAAACATGGTGGAAAAACATAAAGAAAATATGTATTCGGGTCTCCAAAACCCGCCAACAAAGAAAAGATGTCGTCGGGTCTCCAAAACCCGACGCAAAAGGAATCGGGTTTCGGTGGCGCAGGAACATGTCGGGGGTCTCTAAAACCCGACATCAAAGAAAAGATGTCGTCGGGTCTCTAAAACCCGACGCAAAAGGAATCAGGTTTAGGTGGCGCAGGAACATGTCGGGGGGTCTCTAAAACCCAACATCAAAGAAATCGGGTCTCATCGTCGGGGAAGAATGCCGGGAGAACATGGTAAAGAAGCATGTCACAAGGGTTGGAAAATTCGACATCAAAGGCAAATCGGGTTTCGGGTTTCGGGAAACACGAAACATGAAACATGCAGATCGCAAAGGATGTCCCGATGCTCGAGGGTTCCGTAAACCCGACAACAAAGAACATGTCGCAAGGGTTGGAAAACTGACGCAAAGGAAAGCGGGTTTCGGAGGTGGAGAAACATGGTGCAGAAGCATGGGGCAAAAACATGTCGAGGCATCCTCCAAACCCGATGCAAATGCGAGAGAGAACCACGAACCCGATCGAAACAAACCACGACGCGAAATATTCAGATCGCCATAACTTTTCACAGGGAGCTCGGATTCACACAAGGTTGGACTTTTCGGAAAGCTCTCGGTGTCCTCTACCCAACTACGACTGGATATCTTTAATTGGGTGGGAAAAAGTTCTTAAAAATGTAAAATACACTTCGCCACTGTTGGGTTGTTGAGATTCTCACCTACCGCCATGATTTGTTGAAGTTAGGTGCAGTCTTGGAGGTAGTTGGGGAGCTCCGAATTCTTCTCTTCTCCCTCAATTTTCTTGTATAAATGGCCAGAGAGAGGCTCTAAAAATGGGTTAGACATTTTTGTTTTGCATCCTCCCTTCTCTCCTGCTTGCAAGAGAATTTGTGGAGTTTTAAAGCCTCCCATATGGATTGTAATGTTGTTTTTGCCTCTTGGCCATTGCAATGTATTGAATCGATCCTTGAGCAATATATGTATGTCTGTGATTGATTTTAAACCCTCTCATATATTCATTGTTGTTATTTTGATCTCTCATTGTATTTTGGTTTCCTGTGCATGGTGTGGTATTACATCTATGTGGTTTGTGTTTAATCTTGCAAAACGGGTGTCCAACATTCCTCGGTGCATCACCTCCTTAGCTTAGGTTTATTTTGATGCATTTCTCTCTCCCTGTCTCCTTGGTAGTTAGATTAAGTTTTTTGGGTAAACCTCTGTGTTTTATTGGTGCATCTGAACAGAGGAATAGGAGCCGGCCTTCATCCGGAGAGCTTTTCCGATTTCGCAAGGTCCCACACTTGGGAAAAGCTCCATGTTGTGCAAACGCACTGAGATTCTCAACCCATTGCATTGCGAGTCCTAGGGTGCTTTGTGTTTCGACACCAACGGTATGTTAAAACATCTGTGCAAGAAGCTACAAGGATCCGGGAGGCCGTTATGAGCCCCGTGATTCTTGTATGTATAAACTTATTTCTGAATACTCTTACACTAATCATAGATAAATGCTTCCCACTAAAAATCTCATAAAGAGAGACTCAAAGACCCACACATGCCTCGGTGAGCACTTAGCTTCTGCTGGGTGATAGGCCAACGCACATGGGATTCCTTCCTTTTATAGTGGGAGTAAAATTGACTACATCTTGGTTCCATTTCCGGACCTCTTTTCGAATTTGTAGTGGGATATAGCATGCATCATGATCTATGTAAAGAGTAATGACGGATTGGTTAACATTGGAAAATGTTGAATCATGGTTTAAGAGCATGGAGGATGAATTTTCTTGGAGATTCAAGACTGGACCTATTTTCAATACACGTAGATGGGTAGAAGAGAATCTCTACCATGACCATATGAGACTTTTTTCTGCTACTTCTCGGTAGAGTTATATGGATGGCTTTTAGCCTATGCATCTAGCTCAAGTTGGTGTTATAGATTGCGGATATGGACCGAAGAAGACTACCGATGTTGCGGATGCAAATATGATGTGGACCCATGCTATAGATCAATAGTGGGAAGGAGTACTAGCTAGCTACACTTTGGGATATGCCATTTCCACGTATTCTTGCTCAAAGATTGCTAGGTTTGAGTTTCTACAAGAACCTAGAGGAAAATTTCTACATGTTATTCCTCTAGCTATGAAGATATTGATGGTTACCATGAGTTTAGAGGCGCTCCCGATGGCCGGCTAAGCCGTTCTGAGTGTTGGGTAAGGAAGCTTAGGTGGAGGAAGATGGTAGATGATACGATAGAAAAGGAGAGGGAAGAAAGATGGCTCAAGTATGGAAAAGTGCGTGAAAGGGAGATTACTAGGCAATGCGAGGCTGCTAGTGTGATGGATCTATGGAGATAGACGTTGTGGGAATGAGTTGAGGTTCATGTGGAAGATGTGGAACTGAGCAGCGGTTTGTGCTTTACCCCATCTTGGCAAGCACGTGAGGGATACCCCTTTAGCTTCACGGTGAGAGTTCCTCACATAGAGAAAGGAGAATCATTGGCAAATATCTGAACCCACCTAGTGACCGAGCCTCTGGTGCTTGGTTTTCCCAATCTAGGAGGAAGTATTGACCCAATTGAAACCAGTGGAAGAGATAGATTTGTTCCTAAGAGGTATAATTTTTTAGTTCCTTCTTCTATGGCTGCACATATTCCAGTATTTGGAGGATTTTTTGGACAAGGGGCAAGTGTACAAGCTTTTGGTCTCGCATCAGGGAGTGGCGCGCGACAAAGTAGAGGTAGTGGGGCGCTATCACATACCATCAGCGCACAGTTCAGTGAGACCATGGGGGCACTTGCACAACTCTTATAGGCCCTATTAGACCCATCGATTACCCGGTGGATCTAGTGGCTCTGGGAGTACGAGGACCTAGTGGACTGGTGGATCGAGTGGTGGAGGAAACACCGAGGGAACCAAGACTTTGGTTCGGACAAGGACCCAAACCACCATCTCAAGTATTCTTTGAGATGTCTATGCATTTACCGATGATTATAGGGGCATTAAGGATGTTGCAGAAAATGTTCACAAGTGTGAACTGCTTTATCTTTACGCGAAAGGATGTTGCAACAAGTGTGACTAGTCTATTTACAACCATGTTGCGAGGGCGCGTGCATAGCTGGTATAGAAAGTATGACCCTCATCAAATGGTGGTGGATTACACTACCTTAAAGAATGCATAATCGTAGGATTCTACATTCCTAAGTTTGAGAAAAATATCATTAGCACGTTAAAGGAGATACAATGAAGGAATGGTAAAGAGTGTGCGAGGAGTATGATGTGTGCTTTAAGACTCTCTTGTTTAAATTATTTTATGATATACATCCTTCTCAAGCATACACAAAGTGGTTTTTTGGAGGATTGATCACCCCTTTTAGAAGGGCCTTGTCTCATAAAACTTTTACAGATCCGTGTGAAGCATTGTAGGCTTCCTTGCACACCGAAGATGTGGGTAGTATTGATACTGGCATTATCCCATTCTTGGAAGCTCAGATTGCTACTATGGCTAAGCAGTTAGAAAAGATATCTACGAACTCAGTCCATGAGACTCACGATGGTTTGTGGTGCACAAATTATGAGATAGAGGGGCACACTAAGGACAATTGCCCCGGTGGGCAAGGTACACGCCCGTGTGACATTAGACTGTGAAATCTATAATGGAGACCATGATGCAAGTAGATGTCCCTTGTTGTAACGTGCGATCAGGAAGAATGTATCTTGTTATTACAATATTTACACCTCCATGACCCATGATACCAAAGACTATAGGCTCATTGATCGGATACATATTGCCATTGATCATGGGGTGTGTAAAAACTAGCATTGCTAGTGGTTCTAAAAATGATGATTGCCGTTATGAAGAGCGCGTAGATGGAGGCGCGCATGGAAGAGGTTTTCAAGGAGGATTATGTGGATGAGGTAACCATAGAGGAAGGATTGAGTTCCCGCGAGGAACATGTTTTATTTGTGGATCTATAGAACATTACAAGTGTGAATGCTTGAACTTGTTACATTGCTCATGGTGCGAAGAAGCATAAGTATGAGAAGTGCTTGGAATTATTTGAGCATATGAATTAGCAGCATCGAAAGGAAAAAAAACGCTGCGAGGGTAAGCATAAAAAAGTAGACATACGGTGGATGCCTCGGGTAACACGGCATGAAGGTTTGGAGCTGTCTTAGTAACAATAAGGGCGAAGCCACGTGTGCAAGGGAGATACCAAGATAGAAGAACCTAGTTTCAAGAGAAGTGGTCATTCATGGAAAGTATCTTTACCCTATGCATCGAAGGAGATATATCAAGACACCATGGATGTTATTCAAAGCTTGCAAGGGAGATCCAATGTCTAAAGGAGCAATCCAGGAAGGAGTAACAAGGAAGGATAATCGAGGCACAAAAATGACCTAGATGAGGTCAAGGAGGTGTGTAAAATCCTAAGGCGAGAGAACATCATTCCTTTGCTAGGATCCCGGTTGAGACAAAACATACCATGTGCTAAAGAAGAGCATGAGAGACAAGTCTTGCACGTAAACCTTCCCCCTCATAGACTTGACTATGACAAGGAGATTACATTGAATGCGGTTGTGGATGAATGGCTCCTCAAAGCAATATACTCATTTACACCGCAGCAGAGGTTAATGTTTTGACTTTGGATGCATGGCATCAGATGGGGAGACCTGCATTACATCCATATTCAAATGTGTTGTATATGGAAAACAAGACAAAGGTAATGCCCATCGGTGTCTTGAAGGATGCAGCAATTACTATTCAAGGAGCCAAGTTTACTTGGGGACTTGAAGTCTTAGCGCTCACCGAGGTGGATAATTTCCCAGCATTACTTGGCCACCCTTGGTGTTATAAGAACAATTCAGACCTTCGGTTCAACAAAGGGTACATCAGTTTCAAGAACAAAGAGGAGCGATTCATTATACCCCGCTTGATGGGAAGTCAGTGCCCTACATTGAACTGTTGGGAGAAGAAGTTCTGGACAAGATTTATGTGTGCTCAATCAGAGACCCTGAGATGGTACACCCTATTAATGGGGTTATCTAGTTTGAAGATGCTCAATCAGTGAGTGATACCACCAGTCTGGCATGTGACAATTGGGCACATGGGACTTACAAATTAATGCGATGAAAGTTGAGAGGATCGGTGAACAAGGTAATAAAGGCATGCACGGTTCGGTGCCTTGGAGGAAAAGAACTGCCCAAGTACTCTAGAGGAGCCTTCCCTGAGATCTTTCTATAGGAGATAGAGGCTCAGTGGAAAAATGAGAAGGAATGGAGGGAGATGTTGAGATACATCTTGCTTGTGCGTAAAAAATCTCGTTGGTGGGCCACGCATCAAGAGATCCTTTTAGAGTGGCACAAGTTAAAAATTTCTTTGTCGATTTTCTAGAATTAATAAACCCACCATCATCGTGGAGTACCATGGGAAGGAGCCCACCTCTTTCCATATCTAGGAATGTGAACGCAGTGCCTGAGAGAGAGGCACGGAAGCCTTGCCACCATCCCTCTAGGTGCACAAGTTGTATTCTACACTGCAAGGTTGTGCACGTGCATGGTACATTCATTTGGAGACATGCCACCAGAAAAGGAATTAGCAAGAGCTCGTGGCTAATCTTATTCAAACCTTTGAGTATCGGAGTACCAAACCATCGGTTGATAAGGCCTTATAAGGTATCAAGCACCTTACCATGGGGGATAGTGCCATAATGGAAGATAGGTTTTTGGAACTATTAGGTGAACCAGGATTGGAGGAACACTTCAAAGAGATTGAAGAAATAGAAGAGTTATAGCTTGAGCACGCATGTTTGGAAAAGGAGAAGGGAAAGTTAGTATATGTGATTGATGGAGAGGAATCGGAAAGTTTAGATGTTATCCATTCTATAGGGACACGTGAAGTAGTGGATAGTGCAGATGCTCATGTGCATGCTTACCATGAGTCATTAAAGATAAAGAAAGTTAACATCGGTTCAGGAGAATAACCTAATGAAGCTATTATTAGAGATTATTAGACGGAGAAGGAAGTATCAAAGATCATTGATACATTACAAAAATTCAAGGATTTATTCCCATGTGGGTATCATGAGATAAAAGTTGTTCACCATTCCTTGGGGTAGATGAGGATAAAATCTGAAGGAAGGTGTGTGCCCGGTTAGAAAAAGTCCCTACTAGATGAATCCCAACTTACGCGTAAAGGTTAAGGAGGAAATAGAGAAGATGATAGCTTCGGGGTCATTGAGGTAGTAGAAGAATCGGAATAGATAAGTCCAATGGTAATTAGCATCAAGAAGATGGGTGGATTAGAATTTGTGTGGATTATAGGGAATTGAATGCAATTTGTGTCATTGAT
The DNA here is from genome assembly GCA_018340775.1 of Taxus wallichiana var. yunnanensis. Classification (NCBI taxonomy): domain Eukaryota; kingdom Viridiplantae; phylum Streptophyta; class Pinopsida; order Cupressales; family Taxaceae; genus Taxus; species Taxus wallichiana. Next base: position 401,242,361 of record CM031240.1, on the reverse strand, counting down.
CCATTTCCGACCCCCTTCACTGAAGAAATTTTGGAAGGAGTCACTGGGCACGAAATCTATTCCCGTGCAGATGGATTCTCGGGATACCACCAAGTTTGGATTACAAAGGAGGACTAGGAGAGGACAACTTTTGCCACCGAGTGGGGAAGTTTTGCATATACAGTCATGCCCTTTGGGTTAAATAATGTGCTGTTGTCTTTTCACACATAGTGGTGCAAGCATTCCAGGGAATTCATTCATAAGCTTCTCCGTGGTTTATTTGGATGATTGGACGAAAGTATATGGTCTAGTTAAGAACCATTGTGACAACTTGAGATTAATGTTTGAAAGGTATAGGTAGTTGAGGATATCCCTCAACATTAAGAAGTGTGTGTTTTCTACACCCTTTGGGAATTTATTGGGGCATATCATATGTAAGGAGGGCTTGTTGGTAGATCTCGCTAAAATTGTAGTTATTGTGGGGTTAAGGGAGCCTACTAGCTAGAGCTTAGTGTGCAGATTCCTTTTGAATATGAGGTATTATAGGAAATTCATTAAGGGGTATGCCAAGATCACCGCACCCTTAGAGGAGCTACTTAGACACAAAAGTACCTTCCATTAGGAAAGGCACAAGAAATGGCGTTTGATACATTAAAAGATAGGCTTATTACAACACTTATTTTATGATCACCCTCTTGGGACAAGCCTTCCATGTCCATGTAGATGCCTCAGGAACCACCATTGGAGCAACACTTGCACAACCAAGTGAGGGGATTATTGATAATCCTCTTTTTTTGCATGACGAGGAAGTTAACACCAGCAGAGTAGAATTATACCACAACCGAGCATGAGGCATTGTTAATGATCTATACACTTTTCAAATTTAGACAGTATCTACTGGTGACACCCTTTGTATTCTACACCAACCACATGGCATTAAAATATTTAGGAACAAGCCCATTCTTCAAGGGCACATATGTCGATGGGTGTTGTTGTTTCAAGAGTTTAAATTCACAGTGTAGTGAAGCCCAGAAAAAAGCAATTGTGGACCTGATCATCTGTCAAGAATTGATTTAGGAGAGGATGTGCAAAGTATTGAGGAAGTAATGCCAGATGCGCAATTGTTTAGATTGTGGCACTCAACCTCGGATTTGGAAGATATTGTTGTATTTTTAAAAGAAGGTGTGGCGCCAGATGGGATGAAGGCATTAGAAAAGAAGCAGTTGGCCATACACGTTGCACCCTACATGTTGATTAGTGGAGAATTATACAAATTAGGACGTGATGAAGTTTTGTGTGGATGTGTGTTAGAGCATGAGTTCCTGGCCATCATGGAGGAAGCACACGAGAGGAAGTGCGGGTGGGCATTACGTAGGTGACGCCACTACACACAAAATATTAATGGCAGGTTTATGGTGGGAAACCTTGTATATAGATTGTAGGAATTATTGTAAAGCATGTGACCACTGTCAACGCATTGGCAAACTAGGAAGAAGAGATGAAATGCCTTTGCATCCTATTCCTAGCGTGAGCCTTTTAAAAAATGGGTGATAGACTTTGTAGGACCTATTATACTTTGGTAACACGTAGGACGAGTCACATTATGTCATCACTTGCATGGATTATCTCACAAGGTGGGCGGAAGCAGCCCCAACTAAAGATTACATGGCAACAACAATGTAAGGTTCCTATGGGAGAACATTATCATGAGGTATGGATGCCCTTTGAGTTTGACCAGTGATAGGGGTACACATTTTCTGAATGAGACCGTGAGGATCCTACTATCTAATTTCATGGTGGCTAATCATAAGACTACACCCTATCACCCACAAGCAAATGGAACCATGGAAGCATTCAACAAAATACTAAGTCATACCTTGACAAAAATCTGTGATGTTGGAAGACATGATTGGGATGACAAGGTATCATCAGTTTTATGGGCTTACAAGACTACGTATAAAAGACTAAATAAAGCCACACCTTTTCAATTGGTGTTTGGTGTGGAAGCTATTTTTCCATTTGAATTTATGTTACCTTCTCTAGTGAATAGTGCACACAGGAGGATTAGCCGATGAATAAGCACTTTGGAAGAAAGAATTGATGAACTAATGAAACTGGATGAGAGATGATCACTTGCCCGTTGGAGCCAAATAGTGGAAATGAAAAAGCAAAAGGCTTGGCATGATCACCATATTAGAAATAAGAAGTTTGAGGTTGGGTAGATGGTATTACTATATGATTCTAAATTTCTGTGCCATCTTGGAAAGTTGAAAGTTCATTGGTTAGGTCCCTACACAATCTCGTACATCCTTGATTTAGGCACGTGCCAGTTATAAGCGCTGGATGGAACGAAGTTACCTAGACACTTCAATGGTAGTAGGTTAAAGACCTACTATAAATAAGTCTTCTTGGTGTTTGTAAATAAGGTAGTTTTGCTAGTTAGTTTATAAGTTTTCCTTTATGCATTTTCCTTCCCTTGTGTTTCCCTTTCACATTTTTGTTTTGTTTTGTGCCTTGGGCACTGATAACCTTATTGCTATTTTTAGAGAATTTATGAATGCGCAAAGGACCACACATTGTTTAAGTGTGGGGTAGAGAAAAGTGAAGAAGAAAAGTGAAGAGGCGCATGATTTAAAGTACCAAGGAAGTTGTGTTGAAGAGCCTTGTTGAGTATCCTAGTTGAAAGAGAGATGAAGAGAAAAGATAGAATGGTTGGTGCTAGGATAAAGCTACTTGTATATCCCAAGTACAAAGGAAAAAGAACCACAGTTAAAGTAACACAAGGTAGGTGAAAGCAAGAATCGGATAGAAGAAGTGCCTTTGGCACGTGTTGAGCACGTGTAAGAGTCTCTTGTCGGGTTGTTTTATGCATCATAAGGTTGGAGGCGTTTTCACGCAGGGAGGGCACGCGAGTCAAAGAGGGTTTTCACACCGGAAGGGTGTGTGAGTGAAGGCAGACCGAAGATTGGATTTTTTAAAAAAATCCACATTAAATGAATAAAGTACAAGGTAGGTAGAGTAGCATTTAATGACTAGAAAAAGGAAAAACTATAAATAGAGGGTCGGGGAACTCTCATTTTACTTTCCAAAAATGAAGAGTTGGAGATATAAGCAAGTGCTATCAGCTAGGGTTTTTCAAATTCGATCAAGTGGAAGATCTGTGTGATTAAAAATGTGAAGATCTAGTTTGAGATTGTGAACCAGAAGGAAGGAATTACATGAGCGTGGAAGGAAGTAAAAGATGTTGTCTTGTGAAGAGTTTATCAAAGTTAGGGTTCGATAAACTAGGGCACGGGTTTAGAAGAATTGTATCGTGGATCGAGATCAAAGTTTGGGAGAAGGAAATTAGAGTAACAAGGAGAGGATTAGAGTGATAAAATTACCTCGATCGTGGTACCCAAGAAAGGAAAGGGAAAATCTAAGGCTAAACAACCAGAACCCGAGGTAGATACAAACGAAGAATGGTATGCAGAAATGCAGTACCCAGATGGAGTGATGATGGGGAAGGAATGGGAATCCCATTTGAGAAGCATACCGGTCAGTGACTATAATCACTGCACCAACACTATAGAGAAAGAAATGGCATTAGAGTTGGTATGCCCAACCAACAAATGAGCACCTGAAGGTTTTCCTATCTATAATGATGACGTAAAGGTCAAGTTGGCAAAGGAAGGGTTACTACAACTCTATGAGTTTCCTTATTTTGGGAAGCTAGATCGCTTGTACCAGTGGTTGATGTCTCAAGTACATGAGGACTACTTCCACTTTTCTGGGTGCAAGATGTGTGTGACTCCCTAGTTGATTTCACAGTTTACAGGCCTCATATGTGAGGGAGATAGCCTAGAAGATGACCTTGGTGACAAGGAGGCTATTCAAGAGATCGTCACAAAGTATGCCTACAAGAAAGGGTCGTGGTACTATGACATCTCAAACATCAAGGACCCTATTATGAAGATGGCCACACACCTGGTAATGAAGTTGAATGGCCAAGAAAGATGGACACAAGTCAACAAGCCATGGCTACATGTCTGCAAGAAGATTGCAGAGGGGACTATTTACAACTTGTCTGCATACATTACAGAGGAGATAGTTAAATGTGCAAAGGAAGGGGATAGGATCCTCTTTGGAAATGTCCTACTCACCATAGTGTTTGCAGAGATTGGAGTGTCGGATGCATCGATAAGTTTGTGTGGGAGTACTCAGCCAAAGACCCTTCACCCGCAAAGAGGTTTGAAAAATATGCATGTGATACAATGATAGCTCCCACAAAGCACGGCTAGAAAAGTGGTATACGCACTTGAGAAATGCATTCGGGGTAGAATGGAGGATCCCTAAATAACTCCCAGTAGCCACACAGGGAGAAGCGAGTTCATGGTGTACTAGTACTACTTTTGCTTGGGCGGAGTTCAAGCTTATTGATGAATCATGGAGCCCTTGGTGCAAGCTCCCTTTCGCATTCACTTCCCAATACTTCCAAGCGGGGTAAACCAATTTAAAGAATCAAAGAAGCTAAGGCTAGAGCTAGGAAAGTTGGACTAGGAGCATAGGGATATGAGGAAGAAACTAAACTACCCCAGAGGTAAGCGCGCATACGTGGAGAAGTACGTGTTGCATGAGATCCATATGACTAGGCCAATAATGCTTCCCATCACTGGAGGATCCACGACGTGCATGTACATGCGCATAAGGCCAAAGTTCAAGAATGGCGTGTACTTGGTGGATGAGATCTCAATACCTGAGGACCCTTGGGGAAAGAAGAAGCTAATTTCTAAGAAGAGAGGTAGAGGAGAGGAAGGAGCACCAAGTGTTTCGACTGCTCAGATAGTGAGCATGCCTTCTACAAGCGCCAAGCCAAGCACCTATGTTCAAAGAAAGAAGTCTCCAGTAAAGGAGAAGATGCTAGAAGTAGAGGTGCCTCGAATAACCCACCACCATGGAGGAGTCACAAGAGGAAGAAGAGAAGGTAGAATCTCCTGACTAGAGGACACCTCTTAGGAAGAAGTAGAGGGTGGATGAAGAAGCTAACTCGGAGGTGACCGAAAACTTGGAGAGATACCTAGGAGAAGGAGAGGATGAGAGTGAAGGAGGTGGTGACGAGGAGGAAGAGCCAGAGAAAGACAAGGAACCTTTAGAACCTCATGTATTTAGTGTCTATGACTCAGAGGAAGAGAGTGGGGATGAAAAGAAAGAGTTCATATCCATGCAACAAAAAGGTGCACAAGGTGATGAAGGCACTAAAGATACAAATATGGATGAGAAGGATGCCATGGAGAAGTAAGGAGACATAATTTTTACCAAGGAGCAGATAACTGAAATAACAGAGTGAGAAGTGAAGAAGATGCTCAAGGCCCTTGTAGACCAGGAGTTAGAGTGTAGCGCAGACATAGTACTTAAGGAAGGGAAGGACGAGAGCGTTGAAAAGGGACATGATAGTCTAAGAGGCCCTGCTCGGCGAGTTAGCTTCCCCAAAGGCGCACGCTTGGGTAGAAGAGCTTTGGATGCAAAACAGAGGTAAATAATGGGTTGTGGATGATTCAAGGAAGATGTTATGCACACATTTCTAGAGCATGATACCCACTAAGAAACTTATAGCCGTGGGATCATTCAAGAAGGAAGGCACATACCCCAGGACCAAGAAGATGCTTTCTTGGGCATTTAAGTCCCATGTTGACGAGCCAAACTTTGAATTCTACCAAAAGGAACTTATCACGTTACCAGAGTCTAAGGTAAACAACCCCTTAGTAAATTCCCAGGAGCTCTTAGACAAACAAGTGTGCAATGCTCTAAACAAGGTCGCAGCTTGAAATAGAGGGGAGGCTATTCACATGGAATGACAAAGATAAAAGGATTTAGAGGGAAAGTTGGCCAAGAAGGAAGAGGAGTTGACTTAGGTGGCTGTAAACTTGAAACAGAAGGAATTAATCAATGTGTAGCTGAAGTGTGAGCTCAATGAGGAAAAGGAAAAGGTGCAGGAGGTCTACAAGAAAGTAGAATCGATAAAAAGTGCCATAATTTTAAAACACCCAGGATCTAACGCCAATCCCAGTGGTAGTACGCATCGATGCTGGAATGCCTAGAAGACTTAATGCACATCCTTACCATGGAGAGACGACCCTTGGCATTGGAATTTGTGAAGGAAGTGGCCGCACGCCTAAGGGAGGAGGACCAGTTAAAGGTGATAGCACTTTTTCCGAGTACGGCCAGTACTCGAAGAGATCAAGGTCGCTACCCGAGTCTCTGAAGCCACATATGACACATGCATGGATCGATATAAGGTGGCAAGCTCCTTGGTTGCCATGCTTGAAGTAGAGCTAAAGGAGTTCTAGGAAAAGAACAAGGGGAATAGGGCAAAGAGGGACAAGGTTCTGGCCAAGGTAGAAAAGAAATTAGAGGTAATTGAGGCTTTAAGAAGCTCAATTAAGGCCCAGTTGAAGGAACTATACCCCTAGATTACCAGAAGAATGGACAAGCTCGCAGACCTAGGTAAGGAAATGGAACAAATTTTAGACACTTTGGGCCCGGGAGCTGGCCTAAGCTTTGATGAAGTGAGCACCCTGGTGGGCGACCTATGCCAGAAGGCAAAGGGTGAGGTCAAAGTGTGGAACAAGCTAGAGGCAGATCTATGACGGGACTTCCCCAGCCTTTTGAATTAATGTTCCCCCATTCTTCATTCTTTCCCCTATTCTTTCATTCCTTATTCATTTTGTAAGATATGTCTACATCTTGGTTCCATTGAACCAACTTGCACCTTGGTAAAGTAAAATGTTTTCGAGGATGGAGAACAGGCATAGTGTGGGGTGATGTTGGGCCCCTGGAAAATTGACTAAGTATGAAGGTGCATGGGCATGCGGATCCCAGTTATAAAAGGGCACACAAGGTAAAAGCACATAGGAGGAAGAGTTAAGAAGGCACATGGTTTGTGTGGTGTGTGAAAGGAGGTTCGGGACTTAGCCAATTTAAGCATCCAAGGTAGAACACATGAAAAGCGTGATCAGTTGCACGTGGATAAGATGTCATCCTGGCAATAGGTGGCCAAGGAAAGAGCATGTCAAGTGATGGGATCTTCTAGAAGATCATCATGAGATGGACTTGAGAGCTCGGGCTTGAAGGAACATGCTCGCTTGAAGGACCACATTTGACACTTGGCGATAGATCGAGGGCGCGGAAAGGTGAGTTGATAGCATAGGAAGATGATAAATATAAGTGCATGTGGAATAAAAAAGAAGAGAGAGGAAAGAGATCGAGATAACATACGAGATGGGGAAATAGAGATAGAGGAAGAAATGTACACGAGAGGGAGAGATAACATGGGTTAATCTCTACATGATTGTTGTGAGTGGAACTTTGATTTAGATAGGAATGTACTAGGCCCAGTATTGTAATTTATTTTTCTTTTGGAATAGTTATACAAGCCTAGTGATGTGCATGTCTCATGCGGTTTGCCCTCTATGGATCTTTTTAATGAAACAATGAATACAATGAGGTTACCTATTGAAAATAGGCATGGATATCAGTAGCTTAATGTATATTTTGTTCATAGGAGTTATATTTCCTTGCATGCTATGAATGAATGATTGTATCTTTATTTTTGTTATAATATATTTTATGGAGTGTGTTAAAACATCTAGTCCAAGAAGCTACAAGGATCGGAGGCCGTTAAGAGCCCTATGATTCTTGTATTTCTAAACTTATTTCTGAATACTCTTACACTAATCATAGATAAATTATTCCCACTAAAACTCACATAAAAGAAAGACTCGGCACCTACGTGTGCCTCGGGTGAGCGCTCGAGTTCTGCTAGGTGATAGGCGGGGGCACATGGGATTCCTTCCTTTTATAGTGGAAGTAAAATTGACTACAAACTACATGCATATGGTTTTAGAGGCAAATCTAGACACCACAACCTATTATTTCTTTCTTGCATTGAAAATGGGAGTGCACAAAATAGCTTTTAGTTAAAAACAAGTTTTATTTTGTTTTCTACAAGAAAAATTTATAGGTGTAAATGTTAGAGGCCCTTCCTCTATTAATATTATCTCTTCATGTTCCAATGGAATTTTAGAGTAGGTCATGGACATCCATCAAAGAGCAAAGGATTTTTTTCCAAATGTGATGTCTGCAAGTGCACTAGTAGAAAAGGTGTTCCAAAAAGGGGATTTTTAAGCATATAGTAAAATTTTAATCAAATGCAAGTGATAAGATAAATCCAAGTTCCATGCCCTCTTATAATGCATGGGGATCATCAAAAACCTACAAAATTCTCATTCTCTATCATGAGGTTCAATATGGATGAGCTAGAAATTCTACATTGAGTCTCAAAGTTTGAAATTTCAAATCAATGTATTTCCCTCCATTTTGTGTCCTAGTGTCTTAAGGGATGTTTTGAGGACTTAAGGAGTGTGTGTGAGGTATCTAGAAGTAGGTGATAAGTCTTAAGTAATGAATAAACTAATAAAGTGATTAAAGGATGTAATTAAGACAAACATGGGAGTGATGAGTCATAGGGGTCAGTAGGTTCATAATGAGTCTTCATAACTCTTAACAAGGAAGTTACAAAGAGGTAGCGAGTTATAAGTAAGAATGTAATTCGAATATAGCATTGGTTTTGGAGTTAGTTAGAAATTATCCCTCAAGCAAGGGAATGAGAGGAAACCCAAGGAAACAAGAACTCTTACATAAATATACTTATTTGGATTTGGTAACTCTATTTTGACATATAAGATATACATAGATTATGAAAAATGGATTATTGTGTTTGCTTGAATTGATTGTGTTTGAAATGAGACTAAGTTTTATCCTTTATTAAAGGTGCATGTTTGATATATTGTTTATGATCATCTATTATAGTGATTAATTTGAAATAATTTTTGACTCAAATTGTTATGATAGTGAAGTGTACACTCGTATTCATCTTGATATTTTATCAAAATTAATATTTGAAGTGAATTCTTCATATGCCTAACACGAAAGTCAAGGATAGAGTGTCATTATTTAGGGAATTGAATTCTATGGTATATTTCAGGAGTTGAGTTTGTTGTTGTTCCTAGTTGAATGTTGGATTGTGTCTTCAAAAACTAAATAAATCTTTTTATTGGGGTAAGATGATAATTGTATCTAATGCATGTTTTTAGTAGGGGTAGAGGTGGTGACTGTTCTTGGTAAATGATATGTTTCTTCAAGAAAAGGTTTATAACTATCCTTATTCAATCTAAGAATTACATGTACCACGATTCACGTGTGCATAGACAAGTTTCTTATCATTTGTAATGTTTTACTCATTGTTATGATCCTTGGTGGCCCAAAACTTTAGAGAAGGGTTAGAGAAACCTGTAGGTTGGGTTTTAGAATTTAGAAGTGCATTCGAAGAAATATATTTGAATTTAAAGCCTCTCGGGTTGTACACTATCACTTAGCTAGGGCTTGACATTTGGGGCATTGAACCATCAAACTTTGAAGTGAAATTTGGAATAAAATTCAAAGGGAATGTCTATTTAAGCATCTAGAAATAAATTTTGAAGTCTACCAGTCAAATCTAGATATTTCTTTACAATTCCTCAAACCCAGACAGTCACATTCTTTGAAAGCCTAACGAAAACACTAGAATGGTGAAATAAGTAGGAACTTTGCATAGAAACCCTATTGAAATTGTTTAACCAGGGAGATAAATTAAATGGGTATTCTAATGTGTATTTATTTTTCTTGAATCTATTTGGCAAGAGTATTGTGATGGATATTGTTTATGACCATACCTAGTAAGAGAGAAAATACTAGTAAACAAGAAGAGGGATTTGGGGGAGAATCTTCAAGAATGTGAAGATGAAATTTTGGGCACTTCGTAATAAGGAAAAAGGGTATTTAAAGAGGTTATCACTTTTTCATGGTTGTACTTGAAATATTCTAACCTTGAATTTTCCAAATGTTTTGTTCTCAAGAACTCCTAAGGGTAATTTTGAACTCTTGTAGAAGAAATGAATAAAATTTTGATATCTACCCATTTTGATAGTTGTTTAATATTTTGTTGAGAGTGTAAATAGGGTGAAAAGAGTGGAGAGATCAATAAATGCAAAAAAGGTCAAATTTTACCTATTTAGGAGTAACACCAAGAAGCTAGAAGATTAAAAAGGGAGGTAAAACAAGGTAAATGAAGATTTTCAAAATTTTGGTCCATTTGAAAATTGAATGAGCATGTGACATGGTGTGAGGACAAGTCATGGCATCTAAGGAGTACTATTTTATTGAGAAACCAAATTTTGCAATGTGAATTATTCTAGACTATAGAATAAGCCCTCTAAAACAGAGAATTAGATAAAATGAATTTTAGTGATTTGGAGTATTTAATGAATGCATGAAATTAGTGGTTGATAACATGTCGAATGAATGAAAATGCTATGGAGATCTACATTATCGACATCATCATTCCTTCCATATTCAAAATTGGAGCCTAGTGCATTGTTGGGACAGGTGTGGGTGTTGATGTGAACACCTTGATAGGCACGTTTACAAAATGTGGAAGCATACCAATGCACAAAAAGTGTTCAACAAAATACCTCACAAAATGTGGTTTCATATAATGTGGTGATTGTTGGATAGGCACAAAATGGATATGTTGAAACGGCTTGGAAATTTTCAAGAAAATAAAAAACTTTCCACGTGTGAATCCATTTTCCTTGACCCCTACCAACATTCTCCCTTTCTTTTCAAAATTGGGAGCTTAGACAGGGCCCGTGGGTGGTTGTATTTTTCCACACATAAATATGGCCTCTTAGACATGTTATGTCTATTGTGGGTGCAAAAGGGTGGATTTTTTTTTCTTTTATTTGTTTTTTATGTTGTAAGGAGGAAGGGTGGGTGTTTATACTATCATGATTTTAGAGTTGGGATGCCCTTGAGATGATAGCAAGTTCCCTTATGTATGGGTGCATAATTTTGTATAAAATGCCAAAACTATGGCCACCTAGGTAGCAAGGATGGCTAGAGGCTGCACAAAATGGATTTATTGAAAAGAGTTAAGAGTCTCTTTTATTGGACTCTGGGAGGATTCAAAAAGTACATGGGATGGAGAATAACATGAGTTAGTAGATATATTTGGGGTGCATCCAAATTAGCATGTTATAATGTGGCAGATTTAGGAATGTCTTGTATGAGATTGTAGTTTTTGAGTTGCAAAAAGGAGGAGCTTTGGAGCAATTTCGACATCCATAAACCATTGAATGTGGTGACAGTGAATTACGTGAAATAGGTATGGATTTCCTCTTCTTCTTGCATTTAAATTACACACTCTATCATTTCCTATGTGGTTGGGTTTTAATAATTTAGATCATAGAAAGTGCATCTAGAATGAATGTTACAACTTTTAACCTTCACAAAACCTTCAAAACATAGAAAAATTGGCCTCGAAAATTATGGGCAAGGAGCGCCACACCCAAATGTATCTTGATTCCATAACTTCTTTTTGATCCACGTGACATGGGACACCATGGGGAAACTTAAATCAGTTTATTGAATTATTTTAATG